>OU892281.1:35399356-36643293 GCA_917834065.1 Ceutorhynchus assimilis
TGCCCTTGCATAGGCGTAGCCGGTCATGATTTTTTCAATTGATTTTGCTGCAAATATTGTATCGAAAAGTTCAGTCAATCCACTTCCCTGCATAATGAAACCAATTGACCCCATAAACGACATCAATAAATGGAATCCTCCTAGCCTTATTACAACAAAGCAAGAATGTCTCGTGCTTGGAAATAGAGGGGTTGGTCAAATGTTACTAGGCAGATAGCTTGGTTCAAAGATTTGGTCTTCTCCGGCCGACAATGCTGTGAATATTGTTATCATATTCACTTGGAGGAGCATTGATTTGTAGTTACTTTCATATGGTATGTTTCTTATAATATCTTCCATCCAAAGAGACCAGGAATGTCTATACTTTTTCCATAGAGCCGCATAAGATCAGGCACAGAGGGGATCGTAGTTTCACTCGATGTAAACATTTCATTAGGATCGTTTATCTTCAATTCAGCTAAGCCTTTAGGTTTTGTTCTCTCAAAATGTCTCAATTTAATTGCTTCATAACTTCCGGAAACATCAGACGAGGAATGAATTGATTGGGGGCTCTGCCTGTTTTGGGTCAATACAGGAAATACCAACCATGACGGGAAAGGTGTTGTATCCGTCGATCGTATGTACGTGGAAATTAGCGTTATCGTAAACGTGCTGTGAAAAGCACGGTTGATCAACTTTCAGCGGATCGCTCTTGATTGCTGATGCTTCCAGGCGTACAGCTTCTGTATAAGATCCCAATGAAGACACTACGTCAACTAATTTTCTTAAGCCGTGCAGGAACACTGCCAACCGTACCAAAACAGATGAGATAAACGATCAAGGCCTTACCGCTGCATCAAGACTATGCGCCAAGGCTGTGCTCTTTTTCTTCCAAATATCATGGCTCCCACGTTTTTTGTTTGGTACAACTGTTTCCAAGAATGTACGGAGGGTTTCTGGAATGAGTTCTTCATTTTTATCTAAAAACTTATCAGGTTGGGGTACTGTTCTGTGTCATAAGCCTGGCTCCGGATATCCTCAACAATAATTGCAGCAGCTGCCTTAACGATTCGGAGTCTTTCCTCCTGTTCGTTTTTCATTGCATGCTGGTACCAGTCATCAGTCAAAATTTCAAATCCTGTGTTTTTGAAACATACCTACAACCTGCGACTTGTTTGGGGAAAAAATTATTGGCGAATGGACCTCTTGGTCTCTTGTCTTGAATTTTTGAGCGATTGTACAGTTTTCTCATACATAAACTATGGTACTGACAATCAGAGGCCACCAAGTCTGCGACAGGTAAAAGACGCTTGATTATAGCTTGTCCGTATTCATCACCGTGTTCTGATGCTGTTTTTTTAATGGCTTCCTTGACCTTTAAAGTTCGAACCTGATACACAATATTGCGATTGGTTTTCTTTTTTCTTTGTTGTTCTATAAACTCGGGGGTTATGAGGAGGCTACACATAAAGCAATGAGTTTTGGTGCCTCGCTCCACCCTCTTCAAATATGCGGCAATAATTCTTTCATTAGTATAATTTTTACGACAACGCTCATGAACCACAACTTCCGTTTTTTTGCTTAGCTGAACATGCTTACCATCTCTCCTCTTCTTACTTGACACAATAAACGTATTCAAACTTTTTTCCCGCATTGTTGTTGTGTTCTCATCATTATCTATTACTTCATCACAAATAAAACACACGTTTTAGGGCATTTTTAACAGTACGCGTAAACAAACTTGATGAATCGGCCGTTATCCTTATTTTCTAACTCGGAACTAATCCCTTCGGCAGTTGATCACGGTTTCTTTTGTGTTTAGTAATTTAAAACTAGGAGGAATTCACCATTCACCAAAAGCTTTTATTACAAAATTAAAGTTTTCGAGTGAAAAGGGTGGATTTTTGGAGAGATAAATAAAATACGACCCTTTTCAACTAGCGTTTGAGCCCAAACGGTTCGTCCTACGTCCTACAAAAAGAATAAATGGATGTAATTTATAAAAAAAATTATTTACTTTCATTTTGAATAGAGATGTTTTCTCCAAAAAAAAAGATAGTTTTCGAGTTATACGCAAAAGACTGCCAAAACTACAATTTTTTTGCATTTTTTTCAATGTTGCGTCACGAAATTTTGTTAGCAAACCTCAGATTCGGATTCAACATCCCAAAAAACATAAAGAATAGGGAAAATCAAAAGTACCCCAAAACTTTCCCGCGAGAGGCTTTATAAGTACAAATTTATTGTACTAGTATTGAAAAAAGATAAAGAAAAAAACAAATTTTCTTCAAAAACAAATTCCATCCTGGTATATATAATATTGTTTTTCCATCATCGACTTTAAAAGTTCGGACGAGTTATTTTACCCCTTAGAGCATGCCAAAAAATAAGCGAAGAAAAATGTTCCTTCGGAACGACATTAGCCGGCGTGCTTATTTTATGATGGAAGTAAAAGTACGTTGTTGGCAAACGAGAAAAATTATTCAATTTTCTTTTTTTCTGTGGGCTCTCCAGCTAGAATCGCTTTTCGATGAAATTTCCTCTGGTAAACGTAAACGACTTTGCTTTTCCCCATGTTCTATAATTGAAGATAAAATTGGGTCGTTTTCGAACGGAAAAATTTTCTTGGAAAAAAAGCCTGTCAGAGGTGTTTTCTCTCCGAAATTTGACGTTGATTTATTATAAATCAAATTGGTTTGCTTGGCAATTATTAGTCAAGCAATAGTAAAATTAAACAATATAATTATTTTATTTATTAGAAAGAACATAGTTGAACCACTATTACAATTATCGCGTAAACTTAGTGAAATTTTATTATTACACGCAACTTTATATTTTAAATTGACATAATAATAATAAGTCTTATTAGCTTCAAAACAATAAGTCTTATTAGCTTTAAAACTTCCGGAAATACTTCGTATACCTACCTACCCCTGAAAATATTACGTGTTCTATACTTCCTCTGTTGTTCTGTCTATGACTTGATCTGAGAATTGCTCTGGATGTTTGGACCCATTATCGTTGAAGAGATTTTCTAAATGCATCAGCCTCTGGGAACAACTGCCAGGGTTCGGTTAAGGCAATCAAAGATGTTTCTCGGGCCTCCTTACTAAGGAGCATGAGTGAAAACCATCTTTGCATTCTCACGGGATTCCTTACAGACCACTGCCGGTTAAAAGGGCACCTTGAGAGAATTAAAATTAAAAACGAGAACAGCTGCTGGTTTTATAAGGAAGGGGAGGAAATACCACAATACTTTCTTACAGAGTGCGAGGCGAGCGTGAACATACGAATGGCCTGCTTCGGATGCTGCACCGTTGGACGGGAAGAAATTCCATCCATAAAACCATCCAGCCTACTCGCTTTCATAAAAGCTTCAAGGTGCTTTGAATGAGAATCCTATCAACTGAAGAACCCAAAAGGAGGACACAATAGATCTATTTCGCAGTGTAATACTACCCCTAATTCATTCATTCACCATTCTTTCAATTTCTCGTTGATCAGGTATGATTTTGCCTTGGCTCTTCACAAGCACAAGAATTCCTGCTCGTATTTTATTAAAGAATACGACAACTTCCTTTACACGCTTGGGCAGATTAAAAGTATCATGTTTAAAATTAAGGCTTTCTATTTCTTGACGTTCTTTCGTTCCTTGTTTCTTCAATCATTTTATTGTATTGAGCGCTGCGTCTTTCATCCATCAAATCCAACATATCGTCGGTCATCCACACTTTCATCTTTTTTTCTTGGTTCACCCATGCAAATAAAGTCCCCCTGGTATACAATAAAAGTTTGTATGCACCACGGGTACTAATAGATATATACCCTCGGGCCAGAGGCCCTCTTCTTTGTAAGGCTGTCGCCCTCAGGGCATAATCATCTACTTATTACCCTTGATACATAAATAACTATTATTTCCTACTGGGCTGGGACTCTGTAACGGATAGAGATATTTTCTCTATCTCTATTGACGTCTCCTCTCTATTGATTTCGACAAGAGAGAAGAAGACAGCGAGTGCCATAGCAATAAGGATAACGATCTCTATCCGTTACAGAGTCCCAGCCCTGAACTATTATAACCATATAATACCTTGGTTACGATAATCATAGACAGGGTCTTAACTCCCAAGGGAGTTAAGGATTTCATAACTCCCGCGCGGGAGTTGAGGATATCATAACTCCCGAGGGAGTTAAGGATTTCCATAACTCCCGCTTTTACCTTGAATAGGTGTCCAGGCTACTTCTGGGTGTTGTCCAGTAGGTTAATTTAAGTTTTTAAGTGTAGTATAACATACCCAGGTTCGCTCAGTAAAATTGAACGATGAGAATTTTTATTACCTTTAAACAACAAATCTTCTGAAAAATGAAATGAAGAAAAAAAAATAGGACCTACGTTGTGGAAACTTACTCAATTTTACTTACTGGACATGCGCCCGACATAGCAAATATTTGGGAAATTTAAGGGAAGTTGTGATATGTAAAAGAAACGAAAAATTTGTGAAACGTCTCCTTTATTATCAAAGAAAAACGTACCGTTCTCATCCTGGAACTAACGAGGGGAAAGAGCACGGCAGAGAAACCCTCGATCCACATTCCTCAAAAATCGAAACATACTGTGTCATTTTAATAATAATTGTGAGTCAATGATTCAATAATTTAAGTCAATAAAAAATTAAATTAGGTACCGCCCCTGTTCTTGTGATAAAATTTCAATTACACACACTACATTCAGTCAACACTACCTATATTCAATACTGAAGAGTTTTTTTGTTAGTTAGCCAGTTTCCCAGCGGATACTGAGGTCCCATACGGGAAGCTACTCAGCTATAGTTGTTTTTGAGCCAATATCTCTAGATTGATTATTTCAATTTGTTAGGATATTCTCTCGTCAGGGTAGGAAAATGTTAGTAAATTCAACAAGGCTCTAATGCACGCTCTGAATACATAAAATCGAAATCTCAGCACAAAAAGACAGCACATAATTTCTTAGGTTTTAATTTACTCTTTATCTCTGTTGTTTACAGCATGAAACGATTTTGGTTAAATACATAAACAATGCACATGTTATAAAAAAATTGTTATAAACAAACATAAAATTGGAAAAGAAATAATACTTGCGCAAATTGAACTCTCAAAAACAAAATAATAATTATTTAACTGACCTGGTGATCGCTACTTGACACACACACTAATAACAAATTGGATTGAACAATTAATTTTAATGCAAAATAGGAATGAAAATTAAATAATGAATAATTACAGACACGCGTTTAAAGGACCAGACCAGTCTGTTCTCCAGTCTAGCGTCTAGTTGCCTATTCTCTTCTGTCTCCTGTTCGCTTCGGTATCTTCGTTTTCTGTGGCGCAGTACATGGTTGCAATATTTTAATTTTATTCAGTAAACATTTTTTAAAAAGTTGCGATTTGAAGAAATTATATTTTAAATAGGTGGTTTTCCTCATAAGTCTTAAACATGAAAGTATTTCGTATTGTTTAATTCATACAAGAACTTCTATTAGAAACATGAAAGACATAACCTCACAATCGCAGATTAATCTCTCTCGTAGGTCTAAATACTCCGAGCAAACAGATTTAGGTCCGACTGGTCAAGGTCCTTATTCTTGAAACAAGGGAGCAGCGTTTCCAGGAGATCGCGTGTTTCCAGGAGAACGCATCTTTCTCAATAATATGCAAATGATAATTATGAGTAACAAAGACGAAAAGCCAAACACCCGTTCTCCTGGGAACGCTACTTCTCTGTTTTAAGAATAAGGACCTTGAGCGGAGTTAACGAGCGGCATCTGGATGCATTAAACGAATAATTCAGATCGAGAATATTGATCAGGCATAAATACCGAACACAGCAAATATTTTCTTTGCAAAGCACAATAGGTAAATGTTTTAATCAAATACTGATTTGCATAAAATATGACTTGGAACCTTAAAGGCAAAATAGTCTTCCAAGTTATTTTCCTTTTGACTCCTCTTTTGGACACCTGCCGTCACCGAGATGTGGGTACACCTAGATAAATAAAAGGATGCCCCCAAAAAAATCTTTTAGAATGATTGTTTTTTCTGGCAAACACCGAGGTCGAGATTGGACTCTTCCTCGAAAATACACATACTAATTTTCTGCGATCGGAAATGAATAAATTATACAAAAATAAGAGCTTATAGCAAGAGTAGTAGAGTAATTTAATTTCGGTTTAGAGAAGCAATGAGTTGAGGACATTGCAAAAAAAACACTAGAACCTTAGATTAGATTACTAAAACTTATTACCGTGAGGATAAAAAAAATTAAACAGCAGTTTTTGGAACTAAATTTTTCTACAACATACATGAAAAGTGACATTTTTGCGATTGGTTGGTGGAGTACAATAGCCTTTTGCACTCCTATTGCACTCAATGTCTTTTCTACAGTACTTATTAGAGAAAGTTTGGGGACAAATTGCGTAAAATTCGATACGTTACAGAAGATAAGGTTAAAAAGTTGTGAAGTTTCTCAAATCTCAAAAGTTGGACAAATAATAATTGAGCTCAACACTCTTTTTTGAGATACATATTTTGACCCACAATCCCGATTTCGGCACTCTATTAGACACGTTCTTTTTTAATTTACAATTTCTAAAACCAATCTATTGTTCAAATTGTATCGTGTTGATTTACGACAATTATTAAAAGCATAGTATTATCAAAGGTTGGAGAACAGACCGAAATTGGTACTAAAATATGTTTGATTGCTGCACAATGCACATTTCCCAGTTTTATATCTCACACAATCATAAATAACCTTTATTACCGCAATAACGATTTGTGACAGTAATTCTCGGGCTTGTTTTAATGGATATTTTATATTTAGGCTGGTTATCGGCGGCTATGCTTTGTTATATATTCTGTGGTTATATATAGCTTCATAGCCAGTAGAAAGCAAAACGGAAGTTAAATTGGACGGAGTTCGCAATGCAAAAAATGCACATAATTTTGTCACATCCACATACTTTTTTAATGAAAGTATAATAATTCCTGGCAAAAAGGCACTTCACGTTTATCGAATAGTAAATTAATGCTGACGTTGACAATTTCCATATACCTATACTAATAGACCCTGAGATAGGGCCTGTTTAGTGGAGTCATTTGTTTTTGTCTGGCATTTTGAGGGATGAATGTGACTAGTTAGCTGATGAGAATATAAGTGGTTTCAATGCCTGCCTCCTGTTCGAAATGTCCACAGAATGTTTTGCCGGAAACTTGATTTCGAACTGTGATTACCGTCTGGCGATTTTTCAGCGTTATTTTTACATCAAAACCTTTCATTCTCTCGATTGCCAGACACAAAGTAAACGCGGAAGGTTCTTTTCTTTTCTCTTGGAAGTTGACACCCATCCCCATTTTTTCAGCTATTGAAAAGCATCTGATATTTTTCATGGGTGAATTATTTATCAATGTCAATCTTTTATTTAAAAGCTAGAAAATTTGAGATCATTAAAAAAAAATTCTTCATGTAAATCAATTTTTTTCTTCTGCAAATTTTCGAACGGGAGGCCGGCATTAAAATCACCCATATTCTCATCAGCTTAGTAGCCACATTCAGCCCTCGAAATGCCAGACAAAAAAAAATGACTCCACTAAACAGCCCCTATCTCACATTCTATAACTATTTAGATTATACTTATATTCGAACGATTTTGGCGTTTCTGGAATTGCCTAAATTATTGGATATATTTGTATAAATGATTTAAATGAAGCATTGCAGTTATCTTATTTTTAGTAAAACTTGTATTACATTTCCATATCTAAATAAATTCGGATATTTCAAGGGACGACAAATGTTTCTCCTTATTTGCCGATAATACCAATTCGTAGAAGCACTTAGCCACAACGACGTAGCTATAGCTTTCACATGGGGGGGGGGGGGGGGGTTTAGAGCAGTAATGGCCGCTCATGGTCTATGCTGGAAAGAGTTTCAATTTAAGACCAGACGATGTATAGGCTACCGGGTACAAGTACTTAGCGTAGAATGTTCTTGCGTACAGAGTACAATTACAAGTATTCAAAGTACCGTATACACTTATGAATACATTCTAATACGACCTTGCATTCCTACCCAATGATGTCATAGGTACAAGTTATTACGCAACGTCCTCTTTTAAACAGCCTTGATTTATCATAGAAATCTAATGAATCCTCATAGGCTGCAAGCGCTGAGGTAGCTGCGAACTTAGCATTGCACATGGGTTATGACGTCACCTCCCCTTTCACACTTCCGTCACATTTCCCGAAATCTACCATCAAACCGCCGGTATAGATGTTAACAATCAAAAACACATTTTGGTTTACTAAATGAATTCAGCAATTTTGAAGTTTGATTTGGTTATCCAGAGTCCAGAGTTTATAAGGACTCGGTTATAACTGCACAAATTATAATGTATAATTATATATTCTAAATCAGAATTAAATTATCTTTAAGATAGAATAAGATTCAATTCTCTATCTTAAATACTTCTAGAGATATTGAGGCTCAAAGTCAAAACTTTGTTTCAAATTTCACAAAAGATTCAAAGCTGATTTTCTCGATAACAAAGCCCTTAGTTTCGGAGTCTCAAATAACCTTTTTTAAAGCCCGTCTGAAGAGCTACAATCGAGCAAAAGATTTATGCAGATAGCTTCACTAGTTTCCAAAATATGGCTCTTTGAAATATTTGAAAATCAAATTCCCATGCATACCCCTTTGAAAAAATTTGAATTTTTAAATTTTTGGATTTTGCAATTTTTGACTATACCAATCGAAAGAGGAGGTGAAATTTAGTGGAAAAGCATTAACGTAACTTTGTTTTTTGGGTTTTAGAGCTTGTAAAAAAATAAAAACGATTTTTGCAATTTTTGAGCTCAGAAAATTTCTATAATTTGACATTGTTTTACTAAACCACTCATTATTCGGTTATAACTGCACATTTTATGATGTATAGGTAATTATATATTTTTAATCAGAATTAAATTATCTTCAAAATAAAATAAGATTAAATCCTTTATCTCAAATACTTTTGAAGATATTGAGGCTCAAAGTCAAAACTTTGTCTCAAATTTCACAAAAGATTCAAAGCTGATTTTCTCGAAAATGAAGCCCTTGGTTTCGGAGTCTCAAATAACCTTTTTTATAGCCCTTCTGAAGAGCTACAATTGAGCAAAAGATTTATGCCGATAGCTTCACTAGTTTCCAAAATATGGCTCTTTGAAATATTCGAAAATCAAATTCCCATGCCTAACCCTTTGAAAAAATTTGAATTTTGAAATTTTTGGATTTTGCAATTTTTGACTTTACCAATCGAAAGAGGAGGTGGAAATTAGTGGAAAAGTATTTACGCAACTTTGTTTTTTGAGTTTTAGAGCTTGTAAAAAAATAAAAACGATTTTTGCAATTTTTGAGATCAGTAAATTTCAATAATCTGACATTGTCTCACAAAATCGCTCCAAAGTCAAAACTTTGTCTTAAATTTCACAAAAGATTCAAAGCTGATTTTCTCGAAAATGAAGCCCTTGGGTTCGGAGTCTCAAGTAACCTCTTTTTATTGGGATAAAATTAAGTGAAAATTTCAGCTTTCTATCTATAATAGAAAAAAAGTTATGACCTTTCAAAGTTTTCTAGAATCTAAATCATAAGATGTGTTTTATGGGTTTGCAATTGGGTTGCTTATGACCGTGTTTGGGTTGTGCTTCAAGGTAGCTTTTGATAATTATTGTAAAAGGAAATTAGAATTTCCAAATTTATGGCCACAGACACAATGTCACAGTGTACAGAAAAGTTCAAAATTTTCGTTTGCAAATCACAACGATCAATGGAACGCATGCTAAGCATCTGATGCTAAACAAGAAATGGCTGAAAACTGGTCATATCGTAACCGTAACATAATAGGTCTGTTCCAACACAGCAGGAAACCGTACAATTTATCGTCATGATTCTGCTCAAAATGTAAAATTTGCGCGTAGAAACCGAAATTCGTTCACTGAGTGGTTTCGAAATCATTCATGAAACGATTTTTGACGTGTTGGAACCGACCTAATGTCAGATCTCAACTTGTTTGGAAATGTTCTTGTGGCCAAATAAATATGTATTTAGTTAGAGTCCAATAATTTTACTCATCAACTACAAATGTATTCGAAAACAATGAAAATACCCGGGTATAACAAATGTATTTAAGTAAAAACGCATGTACGCGGGTATTTTGAAAATTACTCAGTACAATAAAAAGTACCGGGTACCTATTTTCTATATTCTTAAGCAGTCCAAGTACGAGTACAAGTACGCGATTCAGAAAGTATCTTGGCCTGAGTACCGAGTAACTAAAAATATACTTAGAGTACAAGTGAAGAGTACTCGTACAGTACCCGAGTACCGCCCAGCTCTGAAGCCCATCAGGATATCGTCAAAGGCGAATTTTTTTTTTCGGGTACCTCGCCCAAAAACGTTTATTTTTCTTCAATAAAAATAATTTATTCAGTTCAGTGGGGGCGGGTTCGAACCCCCAAACCCCCCCCTTATATACGACCTTGCTTAGTCATCATAAAATTAGACATTAGGTACAATAACAAATAGATACCTTTTCAATGACAAGTAGTAGCAGCAACAATCCTAACAGAGGTAATTCTTCATCAAACACAAATTCCTGAAGTGTCGAGACATGTATGCTCAAAACTTTGGCCAGCTGTCAACCTTAGCGACATGTAACCCCAACGCAAACTTTGTGAAGAACGGCAAAGCTGTCAGGTTTACCCCCAAATATTCCAAATAGAGTTTACCATCGAGAAGGTATTCAAAGTTATCGAAGAGCTCGTGTGCATGATAAGCTTACAGATCTGATGAACGATATGATACTAAATCCACAGAATATACCAAAGTTTCTGACGCAAGCAGTGCCGTTACTTCCACCAATAAAGGACATAGAGGATCCAATGAAGTATCAACCCAAGTATAATACCCGTCTTTCTATCCTTCATAAAGCGAACACACCAATTGCCTTACCCAGGACATCTATCACCATTCACCACTATGAGAAAAACAACATAATTGCAGCGTGACAGAAAGTATGCACGCAGGACGCAATGTGATGCGAGGAGCAACATATTATCTACTCCATTATCCATCATTTGCACGTGATCAAGCATTATGTTACCGACGAAATATCTTCGCTGCTTCCAAGCAAAATCGAATACTTTATAAAGCTTCAACAAACTTATAAGCCAGTCATACTGAGTCAAATAGCTTCTTATCAATATAGGTAGCGATACATGACATATGATTATGTCGTGGGTCCAAACCGACGAGAATATATTTTAATGTTGATTTAGTTATGTTCATTTGTAATTGTGACTATGTAACATAACGATAAATTCCACGTCGGTATCTGTACACTGTATATCTCCCCGCAATAGACGATTTACAACGCACATTCACAATTACATGTTCAATATGGAAAATTTAATTTAGGCAATCGTGTAACTGAATAAACCAACATTTTTTATTGCCATATTTCTGTGGGAATGAATTAGGTCAACGAACATTATAAATGTGACTTAAAAGTACCTAATCCTGGAATAAATGAAATTTTGCTAAGATTTTCTTTTTGCATAAGTGTTAGATTTTTCCGTTTAAAATTAAATTTTTATCAAGCTCTCGACTTTCTTCAAGTCGCCATAAACGTCGACTACTAATTAAAATCTCTAATTGCAGTATTGTTTATTCATCAGCTTTCTCTCCGCTTAATTTAATTATAAAAGTCAATAGTCGTATAAAGCAAAATTTCGCGTATAAATTAAATCAAGTTTACAATTTTGTTTGAGCAAATATTTTTAGATCACTTCGAGTGAATGGGCGTTTATAGGCCCATATAAAGGACATTTTCAGCAATTTATTTACGCCTAGGATTATTCCAGATTTCTAATAACGATAAGACATTGTCAAATTTAACAAAAACCGTAAATGCCGCAGAAACAAAAGATCATAACTTTTGAGAAAACTTCGAAAATTAAAAAAAAAAAAACACGATAGAACACACCAAGTATAAAAAAGATGTAAGACAAAAGGAAAATAATATCAACAACACAAAGGTTAATGCAAAAACTCTCTATATAAATTTCCAGTATAAAACAAAGCTGAAATTTCCACCTTGCTCTTTGATGAAAATTAGGGCTTGGTCTGTGGGGTGTGACTCGGTTAGCTACACGTTTTTGTAGCACGAAAAAGTTATAGAGCCTGTATTAAATATTGCTCATTATGGTGCTCCAATATATAGAGCCGTAAAATGCTTGGATATTAGCTTTGACCGACTTTAAACATACATAATATATATATTTTAATAGTATATAATAAACAGCTAATATCGTTGTCACAACTGCTACATGACGGTTAATAAAATTGAAAGTATATTAACAATAAGGATTTGCATTCTCTGGAAACTTTCCAAGAGTTAATGGGATGCTTCAAAAGTAAATATATTCCGCGGTTTGAGCTTTTAGATTAGAGTCTGACCAATCCTCGCATTTTACGTTCCATGTTCCTACCTAGATTGCGCCAATATAAGACTACCGTTTCAGTAGTAGCTTGTTTATAAATAGCCAGAGGTGAAATTTAGTTTGCGGTGTAAATAAATTCAGGCCCTTTGGCAAAATTCTGACAGTCTCATGCATTTTCATGTTGTTAGGTTCAATCACCAATAATCGGTTGCGAATAGATGTCGTTGCTAACAATATTATTGCTTAATGAAATGAAAAACGAACAAGAGGTATTTAATAGGGACATTAATTCCTCAATTCTTATTTTATTGGATTTAAAGCTATTTGTAAAAAAAAAATAGCATGTATTGTTATTATCTAAGTTTTCTTCTTTACTCAAGTCTATTTTCCAGTTTCTTCTACATGTAAACGTTGCAGGTAATGTTAAATATAGGAAAACGAAAAAAAACACTTATTTTTGAAAAAAAAAATTATTTAAAAATCGAATTTTTAAACTGGCGCGAAAACGCGAACTTGGTTTGTGACGTCACACACCAGAAAATCAACAAAAATGCGAGGATGCCAAATTTATCATTAGTAAATCATCACACATTTCACTATAGCTATATAGAAACTATTTTCGTCCTTTACTACATTATAAAAAATAAAGGATAGGTATAATCCTTATTAGCTCATTTAAATTTCGCATTTCTACCTGTGGCAACAAAAATGTCAAAATCGGCTGTAGCCAATCAGAGAGCGTTTTCAATCACGTGATTTTTCGTTTAAATTTTTATTTATTAATTTATTTAATAATGACTAAAATCTTGCAAAATATTGTTCATTCTCGGTTGCATTGATGCATCTGCGTCAAAAAATATCATAATTTGCCATATAGTCTAGGAAAATTGTCGATTTTCAAAAAAAAAATCCTACCCAAATGAATTTTTCAGGGATGATAGGGGGCGGGTGGGTGATCATAAAACCGAAGATATCACACATTCACCCCTCTGGCGTTTTGCGCTTTAGGGGTTGAAAGTGCGCCATTGGCGATTACTTGGTACCTATTGATTTTACAAAAAAACGTTTCAAATAAAAGATGTGCAATATTATTTGATCTACAATGTTTATCTAGATACTTTTTCGATTAAGGGCCGTCTGTTGCCATAAGGGCTGTTTGAAATTTTATAATGAAAATGAAAAATTTTAACCAACGTGAAAAAAATTTCTACATTTTGGTTTATGAAGTTTTTACTCACCCCCTGCCGTTTTTCAATAGGGGTAGTTTGAAGTTTTTTTATTTTTTTACAAAAAAATTTTCTTAAAAAAAGTTTTATAAGATTACATTTCCTACAATTTTTCCCAATCAACTTTTTTTGTAACTCACCCCCATTTAGCGGGGGAACACTTCCCTTAGGGAAATTTTAGTTTTTAGGGGTGTATATTATTTTTATTTATTTTTTTATTTTCTCGCCTTTAGTGCATATAAAAAGTTGCAATTAACATTGTAGTAAAAGGATTTTTTTTCCACCACCTTTTTGTTTTTAGGGGTAGTTCGCCTATTTCCAACTTTATGAAAAAAAAATTATAAAGAAAGGTTGTTTAAGATAATAAAATGAACAAGTTTTCTTGATAAATTTTTTTTTCTCCAAACGTCAGAAAAACGTCACTTTGTTAACCCCTGTCAAGATGTCAGAAATTTGATTTCTATGCTGCTAGGCAAATCCAGCGGGTTAACACCTGTCGAGGTGGTAGAAATCTAATTTGTATGCTGCTTGGCAACCCCAGCGGCAGCAAAAGTACTTTTAGTGCCGCTGGAGCGGCAGTAGAAGTACTTTTAGTGCCGCTCGTACTTTTACTGCCGCTCAGCCATTCATTTGCCCCCAAGCTTAATCCATTCGTTTGGAGAAAAAATAGCGTGTTGCATACGGAGTAGAAGCACTTATTTGTGCTTCAACAGTATTGCAAGCCTCACTACGTTCGGCTCGCAAACCTACTGCTTCAGCACAAAAAAGTAAAGCTTCTACTCCTAATACAACAATATACTATTTTGTTAAGAGGTGCGTTTAAATAAAATGTCATTTACAGACCTTCATAAATTTCTGTTCTATTCCAAATTTAGACCACTTTTCAGTAAAATGAAGTTATGTCCATAACAATAATAGATTGGAGTAAGAGTCGACGCATTTTTGGTTGCAAAATACGTAGTCTAAATAGTAAAATTATTAACAATTTTGTTGACAACAATATGCCTATTTTGGTCATGGATTTAAATGAGAAAAGGACGAATACCTAGAGTACCACACCAACAATTAATTTCCAAAATTTCGGATCATAAAATGCTGGAATAAATGAAAATTACAGAATTGCCGAAAATTTATGATGTTTTTATTCCAAAATTAATCAAAATCTGCCAAATAAGCAGGTGATTGCTGTCATTTTCAGCAGAGACTCAAACCAAACGTGTGTTCAGCGCTTCTTTTAAAGATGTCGCTGAGTTCGGGAAGGGTAGTCACTTCTTTCAAACGCCAGTAAAAACTGTTTTACCTAGCTAAAAATGTGACATACTAATATTTCATTTGCATCTGAATAAAATTATTTAGTCCACTGTGAAATACTGTGTAAACGAATTGATATTGAAGACGTCGTCATCTACTTGTAAATAAGTCAATCACTTACAGAGAATTTGAACACCTGTGATTAAAAAATATTTAATATATGTCATTAAGCCCATAACATGGCGCGCTAGCTCTTATCTGACGCCCCTCTTAAGCTGAAAATAGGCGAACTACCCCTAAAAACAAAAAGCTCGTGGAAAAAAATCCTTTTAATACAATATTAATTGCAACTTTTTATATGCACTAAAGGCCAGAAAAGAAAAAAAAAAAATATACAGGGTGCTACAAATTGGAGTGCATGCATGGGGATATCGGAAATCATCGTAAGAGATACGAGGTTGGTTAAATTATGGCAAAGTTGCGTAATTTGATGCTTAACAAAACGCCGTTTTGTAATTTGAGAAATTTCGAATACTTCCGGAGATATCCGTAAAAAACCGAAATATGCCAAAATCGTTTTTATTTTTTCCTTAGTTTGTTTGAAGAAATATGTCAACATAAATGTCACTTCATTATAGCCACTTTTTCTGCGTTACAAGATGGTATCATCAAATTTAAAATCCGACGTTTCGTCTTTGAACCACCATCATCAACTTTATTTTTTCAAATACGGACCTCAACTTTTTTTTCTGTTTTTTGTTAGTTTTTGACTTGTTAAATGTAATAGTGTATTGCAACAATTGATAGAAGAAATATTTCTGGGGAAAACTTAGGTAGGTAAATGGTGTTGAGATGCTCATCCAGCTCATCTTTGTCTAACGCATTGTTTTTGTCATAAACTTTTCTGTCTGACACATTATTTTATGCAAAGCACTTAATAAATAAATTGTTATTATTTAGAACATACCTAAATTTAATTTCAGATTTCAGGCAGGCGGAAAATGATACCTTATAACAAAATTCTAATACGTAGGTAAATAATATTCAGGCATGAATTAAAAACGACTTAATTAAACAAATAGCAAACTAAAGACCGGTTTATCAGTGGACGGTTTTTGACTTTAGCTGTTGGTTAACTAATAATTATCAATTGGTTAACCGCCAGCTAAACTAGATAACCGTCTACTGAGATATGTCCGACATCGACATAAACCTCGAGACATACGAGATATTGTAAAAAAGGTTCGAAGTGCCGATCTCTGGCGAACACATAACTTTCTGCATCAGTTCATCTTTATTCATCACATTATTCTTGTCGAAAGCAGATTGGGTTATTTTTTAGCAATTTTTTGTGGACAAATTCAGTTAAATAATAATTGAAACAAAAATAATACTGGAAAATGGGATTTTTTAATTATTTTTTCCACACTACATTTAATTAGGTACCTACCCAAAGCTTATCCAAAATTGCAACCATTTTATAAGTAAGTACTACAAACTTAGAAACTAATAAAGTATAATTTAATATAATCTAGGAAGTAAGTACCTATCTAAATGAAAACTTGAAAAACTTAACCAAATATATACCTACATCAATTTCGGCGCATGTGTTCAAAAATATTGCCGTTTTCCTAATAATAGGTACAGTTGTTTACTTTGGTTTGAATTTTTTGAACTGCCTTGTAAACGTCCCTTCTATTGATTGTTGCAAATGCATTTATTATTCTGTTTCTTAGTTCTTTCCTGCTATTAACAAGTCTTTTATAAATTAAATCTTTAAGAGCTCTGCATAGATCAAAATCCAATGGTGTGAGATCTGGAGATCTCGCTGGCCATTCTACAAAACCTCCATTTCCTATCCAGCGCTCTGGAAATTTCCTATGGAGAAATCGGCGCACATTCCTGCTGTTATGCGCGGGAGCACCATCTTGTTGGAACCAAACATTTCGTAGAGTGGCCGACGGGATATCCATGAGCTACTCTTGAAAGTCTCTATTCAAAAACCTTAAATAGTTGACCGAAATTAAATTTTCTTCGGAAAGATATGGCCCTGAAATGCGACCTTCCTATATTCCAGCTCAAACATTTATACTGAATCGAACTTGAGGCCAAATATGTTCGTTGTGACGGTTGAATATGATTTTCGCAATTTGTGAACCTCGATTCATCCGTCCAAATAATATTATGTAAAAATGCATCTCCGTTATGCGATTAATCTGGTTGCGCAACCAGAAGCAATATGTCAACCTCCTTTCAACATCCCCTGGACGAAGTGATTGACTGTGGAAACAGAAGGATTATTGTTTACCTAAAATAGAAAAATTAAAAAAAAAATGAAATTTATCTATGTAGTTATGAAAGGTATCTTGGTTGTAATACTAGGTTGACCACAATTTTTAGTATCTTGGTATTATTGAACTACAAACCTGGTTTAAAACAAGAGTAACCTCTGCCTCTGTTGTTCTGTATATGATAAAAATGTATTATCAGTTCAATAGAAACGCAGTGCGCGCTTTAGAAATGTATCTCAACACTTACCCTGAGAGATCTAAACCAAGCATTTCCTTTATTCGAAAGCTGGATGCAAATTCATCTAGGTGTATGGTTCGTTTTCCAAATAACGCGGAAAATATGGAAGCAGAACAACAGAGGCAGAGGTTGCTCTTGTTTTAAACCAGGTTTGTAGTTCAATAAGATACTAAAAATTGTGGTCAACCTAGTATTACAATCAAGATACCTTTCATAACTACATAGATAAATTTCAAATTTGTTTTGTTTTTCTATTTTAGACAAACAATAATCCTTCTGTTTCCACGCGTCAGATTGCCGCAGAAGCAAATATTCGGACCCTGAACAAAGTAGAATGCTGGAGAATATTAACAAGCAATAACTTCAAACCTTTCAAAATTCATGTGAGTCAATCACTTCGTCCAGGGGATCTTGAAAGGAGGTTGACATATTGCTTCTGGTTGCGCGACCAGATTAATCGCAACGGAGATACATTTTTACATAAGATTATTTGGACGGATGAATCGAAGCTCACAAACTGCGGCATATTCAACCGTCACAACGAACATATTTGGTCATCGAAAATCCTCGAGAAAATAGGGAAATCCGGCCTCAAGTTCGATTCAGTATAAATGTTTGTGCAGGAATATTGGGATGTCGCACATTTTAGGGCCATATCTTTTTGAAGAAAATTTAATTTCGGGTAACTATTTAAGGTTTTTAAAAAGAGACTTTCAAGAGTACCTCATGGATATCCCGTTGGTGTCTCTATGAAATGTTTGGTTCCAACAGGATACTGCTCCTGCGCATAACAGCAGGAATATGCGCCGATTTCTCCATAGTGAATTTCCAGAGCACTAGATAGGATATGGAGGTTTTGCAGAATGGCCAGCGAGATCTCAAAATCTCACACCATTGGATTTTTATCTATGGGGTGCTCTTAAAGATTTAATTTACAAAAGACCTGTTAATAGTAGGGAAGAACTAAGAATCAGAATAATAAATGCATTTGCAACAATCAATAGAAGGGACGTTTACAGGGCAGTTCAAAAAATTCAAACAAAAATACACAACTGTATTAGGGCCAACGGTAATATTTTTGAACACATGCGCCGAAATTGATGTAATGTCTGCCCAGCGACTCTGTGTCTACGGGGCAACAGTAAGGGGAATGCAGTTGTAAAAAAAATGGCTGATTTCATTCATAAAATACCCAGCTGCGTGCGGAACTTTTTGGAAATGTTATCGTATTGCAACTCGTTCACGAAAATCGACAATGACCAAACCCCCGCCACTGGATATTTCAATATAAATCGATATTCCAAGATGGAAGGATAAAATGACATAAGCTCTGGCAAATAGCGAGACGTAAGGTGACGTTAGCCCATTGACAACCGCATGGTTCCCCGTGGCAACGGCCATCCTGCCAAAAACTCAACCAATCAGATTCATCCAGGCCGGATGCTTGCCAAATTGTTAAAAGCTTTAGAAAATGTTTATTTTTTACAATGGACAAAATTGAAGAAATCAGTTATTAAAATAAAAATAGATTTAACAACCACGTTGAAATATTTAGCGTTTTATTGGTATCTATATTTTGTTATTAAAAAATGGATTTTCAAATGAACTATACTTCATGCCTAACACTTTCGCTTTTTTATAATTAAACGTGGCAACATCGCACATTTACGTCCGAATTCCTTCCGTAGACTCAGAACCGCTGGGCAAACAATAGGTATTTGGTTAAGTTTTTCAAGTTTTCATTAAGATAGGTACTTACTTCCTAGATTATATTAGATTAGACTTTATTAGTTCCCAAGTTTGTAGTACTTACTTATATCCTATTTACAATCCATAGTCCAAAGGTAAAGGTACATTTATCAATTTTCCCTATCAAATAGCACTGAAAGGTGATAAATTTTACCTTTACCTTTAGACATCGGTTTGTGAAAAGATAATATAAAATTTTTGCAATTTTGGATAAGCTTTGGGTAGGTACCTAATTAAATGTAGTGCGGAGAAAATAATATCCCAGTATTATTTTTGCTTTAATTATTATTTAACTGGATTTGTCCCAAAAAACTGAAGAAAAAAAAATTGCTAAAAAATAACCCAATCTACTATCGACAAGAATAATGTGTTGAATAAAGATGAACTGCTGCAGAAAGGTATGTGTTCGCCAAGGATCGGCACTTCGAACATTTTTACAATATCTCGTATGTTTTGAGGTTTATGTCGGACATCTCTCAGTAAACCGTTATGTAGTTTAACTGGCGGTTAACCAATTGATAATTATCAGTTAACCAACAGTCTAGCCTAACTCAATAACCGTCCACTGATAAACCGGTCCTTAGTTTGCTATTTGTTAAATTAAGTCGTTTTTAATTCGTACCTGAATAAATTATTCACCTACCTATTAGAATTTTTTTAAAAGGTATAATTTTTTGCCTGCCTGGATGAGCATCTCCACACCATTTAGGTACCTACCTAATTTTTCCCCAGAAATATTTCTTCTATCAATTGTTGCAATACACTATCACATTTAACAAGTCAAAAATTAACAAAAAACAGGAAAAAAAGTTGAGGTCCGTATTTGAAAAAATAAAGTTGATGATGGTGGCCAAAAGACGAAACGTCGGATTTTAAATTTGATGATACCATATTGTAATGCAGAAAAAATGGCTACAATGACGTGACATTTACTTTGACATATTTCTTTAAACAAACTAAGGAAAAAAGAAAAACGATTTTGGCAAATTTCGTTTTTTTCCGGATATCTCCGGCAGTATTTGGAATTTTTCAAATTACAAAACGGCGTTTTGTTAAGCATCAAATTACGCAACATTGCCATAATTTAACCAACCTCGTATCTCTTACGGTTTCCGATATCCCCATGCATGCACTCTAATTTGTAGCACCCTGTATACCCCTAAAAACTAAAATCTCCCTAAGGGAAGTGTCCCCCCGCTGAATGGGGGTGGGTAACAGAAAAAGTTGATAAGGAAAAATTGTAGGAAATGTAATCTTATAAGACTTTTATTAAGAAAATTTTTTTGTAAAAAAATAAAAAATCTTTAAACTACCCCTATTGAAAAACGGCAGGGTGCGAGTAAAAACTTCATAAAGCAAAAATGTTTCATTTTCATTATGAAATTTCAAACGGCCCTTATGACCACGAACGGCCCTTAAACAAAAAAGTCTTTAGATAAACATTGTAGATCAAATAATGTTGCACATCTTTTATTTGAAACATTTTTTGTAAAATCAATAGGTACCAAGTAATACCCTATGGCGCACTTTCAACCCCTATAGCGCAAAACGCCAGAGGGATGAATGTTTGAAATTTTCGGTTTTATGATCACCCACCCGCCTCCTATCATCCCTGAAAACTTCATTTGAGTAGGAATTTTTTTTTTTTTTTTTTGCAATGCATGTTTTTTTCGACTATTTTCCTAGACTGATATTCCCGGCACGCGAAAGTTGCCCACTCGGTGGCCCATTAAGAAAAAAAAAAACAAATATGGGAGGAAGAGCCGGGGGCCACCATTTAGCAAAAAAAAAAAACCTTTTAACAGTCAAATTTCCCTAATAAACCTACAATTTACTCAGATTTCCTGATCTGCTAAATTATCTTTTTCAAATATTTTCTAATGGTTATATTTTTATTGAAAAATAAACCAAACCTAAAGCATGTAGTGATTAAGTATTAATATTCAAAGTAGCGACCTGGTACAACTAATTCTAAGTAATTAAACTTAAAAGCTGATTTTAGGTTTTCGTTCTTTCACAGAAGAATCGAGGAAATAATTAATATTAATTTAAACTGCTGCATAGTATTAACGTGTGTAGTAAGCATTGAAACAGTTAAAAAACCTGTTAATTTTTGTTTTCCAATTAGGTACCTTTCAACAATAATTATTATTGTATTGCAAACGAACTAATTGGGGAAAAACAAACATTTGTGGATTTGTGTTGAGGTTTACATTTACTAAATTAAACGGAAACAATTTGTATGCCATTATAGCGTTAATTAGTCGCGTAGATTTCGAAAAGCCGCCGGTTTCATTTAATCAAACTTAACGGTGCTTAAATATAGATGCCAGATTGTGTAAATCAAAATGATGTCACAAAATATACTAGATCGCTGCGCGGTTTTTGACCTAACAGAAGGGGGCCAGATCGTCCAACACAGATATTTGTCATGAATACCAATGATGTCATTTTGGAAGAAATGAAAAAAATTTGGCATTCTAAAAAAGTGGAATAATTTTTTTATTATCCGCGTTACTCATTTTTATAGGATTAATGCAGCTATTAGAATCCTGATGAGGATATCCTAAAATAGTTCGAAACATCTATTATTAAATAATTTAATCTTTCAAGGTGTAATCGGTAGTGCCTAATCAGTCATGCATGATGAAAATATTTTTGAAGATTATCCAAAAAAGAAATTATGGAAAATGCTAATTCTTCATTGGCAATACACTACTGTTTGGATTTCGTGGAGGGTTCGGTACAAGAGTAGCCTTACATGGTATTCGTGTCTTGGTTCAGCGATCTGGGGGTGTCAGTGCCAGTATAATGCCTGTTTCATAGATTATGATAAGGCTTTTAATCAAGTCCAACACGAAAAGTTCATAGAATCACTCAAAGAGTTTGGCATGAATGATGGAAATCTAAAGATAATTCCCCACCTATACTGGAACCAGACAACTCAAATAAGGGTTGATGACCAATTTTCCGGAGAGGTGTTCTACAGTAATGTAGGTTTTCAGGAGTTGTTGAATCAATGCCAAGTTGTTGAATCAAGTTGAAGTTTTATAAATAAATGAAATTAATTATTTGTTGTAATTTTATGATTCTTCGATACTTCCTAAACAGATTATACATTATTTCATAAAGAAACAATTCAATATTTCTTTAAGAACAATAGAAGTTACCACTCTTTTTGCAAATTGAGTGTGGCATTATAGCGTGTCGCTTAATCCATTTGCATTTCTAATTTAACATGAGTCAGTCATTATTGAAACCTTGAAGGCATTAAGTATATACAAACAAAACACAGAGGCTTACTATTTAAAGCTGCGACGGGAAAGTCATATCAATTCAAAAACAGGAGCTTATACTAGCTTACTTCTTATTTTGGTATGGTACATAAACATGAACCGATTAACTGCGTGTTCGTTTATTTTATTACGATTCACATTAGTGTGGCATATAGAGTGCTAAAAACAGTATATCTAATCTACCGCTAAGTAGAAGTTTGCACGTCGTAAATGATGTTTGTTTTTGATATTTTGTCTTGTCTGTTTCGCTAAATGTGTTTTCATAAGTCATTCATTAGTTGATGTGAACAAAAAAAACAAAGGCTCTTTGGTTATTTTTGAAGCCAAACCCCATTCATATGTTAAAGGAAATACATATGTCATGTCTTGCCTTGTTCTTCATTTTGCATTGCAGCTGGAAATTTGAATTTCCTAAAACAATTTGTAACTTTTATAGGCATTCCTTTCAACTGGGTCACCGCGCTTTCTAGGGAGATGTTGCACAGGCTTATTTTTCCTCCTGATTTTGTGTGTGGGTTGAATTATAAATCTGTCTGGATCCTGTATTTGCTGAGAATATTCGCCCATAATCGTTTGCGAATGAAATAATAGAGCAATTAAACAATACCGATATAATCTTCACACTGAAAAACAATAAACGATTTGCTTCTTGACGTGAATTTACATGAATAATAAAGTCTGGAACACATAAAATTTTTATATACTTATGTATTTTTAGAATCTCAAGATTCATGGGATTTTGTCAAAAGAGTTTCTAGCATAACTGAAAAGCTCTACTAATTCTTAATTTCCCATTAATACCAGGCTCTAAAATGAAAACCTATTTTTAGATGTGATGTGACTTTAAGAAAAAAAAGAACTTTCTTTTATGTTTCGTTTTGTTTGATTAATTTAAAGTGGTGTTCGTGACATAAGTGATTGTGAAGACATATTGCAAGCTGGCGGGGGCTGAAGCGGCCCCCGAAAATGGGGGCGAGGGGGATAAAAGCTGCTTAACGACGTATATTTTTAATCCTGTCGAGACTTGTACTGGAACGCCTAGCCCCGAAAAGTTTTTGACCAAATCCTTTCCTGGTAAGTAGAAAGTTTTTATTTCTAGTAAGTAGTTCTATACTCTGTAGTTGATCATATTTGTTGCTTGTTCACTGCAACGTTTCCAAAAGAATAATCTTTTGTCACAAGTATACAATGAACATTACTTTTGCTGCATCCGGCTATTTTCTTGTTGAGAGTATACTAACTCTTACAATAGGTTCTAAACAGTGTTGCCAACTATATGAATGGCCATTTTACCAGATTATAAAATTTGGAATACCAGAATATTACTAGATTTTTCTCAATCCTGCCAATACCAGAATATTACTAGGTCTTTGTTGCTGAACAAAAATTGTGCTAAAATTTTTAGATTTCAATTGTTTCTTTTAAGTTTTTTTTTTTTTGTTTTTTTCGTTAAGTTCAAAATAAAAATGCAATAACAACAATATCTAGTATGGAAAAATAAAACTTATTCAGATAAAATAACACTGCATACCTAATGTATACACAGGAATCACAGGATACCTATAAACAAATACATTATTGTAAAAAAAATCCATTCTGTATAACATAACATTACAGATATTGGTAAACATGCTTAGGCCCGGTTCGTTCATCTTCAGATAAGCTCCTTGGTAACTATCTGCAAGATAAGTGCACCGTTCTATAATTCTATTAGTCGGCGGATAACTGGCCAACCAATGGGATAACATATTTCGTTTATATATGGGTCAGATTGCATACCTGATAGTTTATCAGAAGGTGAATAAACCGGCCCTAATAGGTATATTGGTAACCTTTGGCATAACTAGGTATTTGAGACTAGTCTCCATAGACGCGAAATAACGATTTATTTTTTGCGGATTTCTGTTGGTTCAAATTTCACATTCAAATGTCCAATGACAAATTCCAACATGTAAAAATGTCACTTTAAGCGTTGATTATCGTTAAAGCTCCCTCAAAATGGACGGTGCAAACGACCATAAATTCAAGAAAAATGGATTATTGATTGCTAATGCGAAAATACCAGAATTTTACTGGAATGAAATGTCAAATTACCAGAAATATCACTAGATATATTTTTAAAATCTCCATTACTAAAACCGGGGTCGATATTACCAATATCTGGTAATTATTTTACCATAAGTTGGCAACACTGGTTCTAAAGTCGTGATTTTGAAACAATTCATTGCAACTCGAATGAGTTCAGTTGATTAAAAGATATTCTAAGATTACCTGTATGCTTATGTATGTATAAAGATCTGAAGGAACAAATTTTCAAATATATGTAGGGATTTTAATGCATTAAGAAGACACACAATTTCCTAATGCGCATACAGAATAATCCGAAAAAAGGATAAGCAATGTACGATGATTGATCCAGAAAACCCCAGAAAACTCTTGAAAAATCCATTAAGAAAACCAATAAATAGAATTCGCACTTAGTTGCATCTTCGGATTGGAGTTTGCTAAAATAAATTACTTTTATAGAAAAAGGGAAATGGGAATATAATTCTTATAAATCTGCTGAATCATTCAGTTCGAATTAGGTTTACTCTCGACTGTGCTTTTTTGAAGGGTTAAAAACTCATTAATTTTGGGGTTCGATCTCTAGTCAAAAAAATAGGATGGATTTGAATTATAGTTTCTGATTAGCTTCAGAGTAGTCAAAACCAGAGTCAAAGTTAATGTGTCTATTTTGGACTAATCAAGGTTTTTCAATACAGACTTAGAGCAACTCGTACAGTTCAAACTTGTATATTTTATTGAAAATGAATCTATTGGCTCCTTGTCAAAAAAAAAGTAATGGTTTATCAGGAGCTATATAAATAAGATGGCAAATGAAAAGCAATTATAGATAGTTTGGATAATATAACTCAAAAACATGTGTTCTGTATATTCTCGTTGATGTTTCATCATGTACGACTGGGGCCGGCTTTTCTTGAAGGCAAATCAGTTATTATTTCTAGCGACCATCTATTTCTATTTTCTACTAGTCATCTAACAGATATTTTTCTTCTTTAAGTGTGTCTTGTCCTCTACGAACGTTGGCAATCATCAGCGCTATCTGTACTTTGTCAACTGCTTTTCTGAATAGACTTGTCGTGGTTTCGCCATACCAGTGACGCAAATTCTTTAGCCAAAATATTCTTCGAGCTTGAGAAGTAGGTATTTATCATTCCTAAGTATTTGTCCGAGGTACTCTAACGTTCGCTTTTTAATCGTGAACATAACTTGATCTTATGATATTCTCGTTAGCACATCTTCATTGCGCACTCTGTCCATCCAAGATGTTTTTAAGATCCGTCTATATGTCCACATTTCAAAAGCCTCCAGCTTTTTATACATGGCGTCTGTCAGAGTCCACGCCTCAGTCCCATAATATAGAATACTGAAGATGTAGCAACGTAGTACTCAATTGGAATCCTGGCTCGAACCTCCTGCATGTTATCCCAGTCTGCATTACTTACCCTGATGTCCTAGGTATCTGTATGATTGGACCCGATCGATCTGTTGGTTCTGTCCCTGAAGAATGTCTCCTCCAATCTGGTTCTTACTCCAATCACCATCCATTTAGTTTCTCAAGCGTTCAATTTCAATCCAAATACTCCACTTTCAGTAGCCAAATCATCAAGTTATATTTGAAAACTTTCCAGAGATTCAGTGAGTGAAACCGTATCGCCTGCATACCGAAGATTGTTAATGTTGACGCCGTTGATAGTAATTCCCTCAGTGCAGGCTTCTATTGCTTTTTAAAATTTCTTGTTCGAATAAGTATTGAAAAGTAACGGTGGAGGGATGCAACCCTGCCGACACTTTTTTTATCCGCATTTCATCGTTGGTCTACCTTGATTTGTGCAGTTTGATTCCAGTAGAGATTTGCGATAATCAGTGTTGCCAACTCTGAACCAAGACTTTCCACTAGAAAGGACATTTAAATTCACTAAAATCCACCAGAAGGAAAAAATAGCGCCACAGGCGAAAAGTTTTTGGACCAGTGGAAAATCTACTAAATTTTTCCCACTCTTTTTTGAAATACAGTAGAACCCCGATTATCCGAGTCGCAATTATCCGAGCTCTAGATTAACCAAGCCAGTCTAAATACCCAAAAATCCTGATTATCCGAGGTACGCACGTCCATACTCTGTATTAACCGCGTTTCTAGAATATACAGGGTGTTTTTTTATATATTGACACCCCACCTACAGCCTTTACCTTAACAGGTAGAAGAAAGGTGTAAATAGAAAAGTTGTACAGTTTTGGCAGAATTTTTAGAAACCATGTTCAGAAACAAAATGTGAATGTCAGAAATGTGAAATTTTGCATGCTTCCAGCTTTTTTCAAATCGGTTGCCCTATATTTCATATTCATAGTTTGTCTCTATTTGATTGAACAGTCTCTCATATAGTCAGCTCCAAAAATTGTGAAAATACTATCTTACTACTGATTTTGTGAACCATTCTACCTGTACAGTTGAAAGCTGCAGGTTAAATTTGAGGTACTTGGTTTCTCTGATAGTATTTTTGAAATTTTTAGAACCAAATATGTTGGAGATGGCTCAACCAAATACAGACAAACTATATAGTTTTGGAATCGGGAAATTGTGCTCTTCAAGAATATAGAACCAAATATAGAGCATCCCATTTGAAAAAAGCTGAAAGCATGTAACATTTCACATTTCTGACATTCAATTTTTGTATCTGACCATGGATTCTAAAAATTTAGCCAGTACTGTACAACTTTTGTGCTTACACCTTTCATCTACTTGTAAAGGTGGAAGGCTGTAGGTAGGGTGTCAATACATAAAAAAACACCCTGTACTTGAACAATAACTTATTATATAAAGTCAGAATTTGTAAGTATATCCACTTTTTATCAATTTGCCTTTCAACAGGAATTAGTAATGTTACTTTACCAAACTAGTAATATAATGTGACAAGTTATTCAAGTACAAACGAGTGGATTGTTGCGGAACTTATAAGCGGACCTCTGCGGGACGAGCGCAGCGAGTTCCGCAGCCATCTATTCATCAATATGTTGTGCATTTACAATACTAACCTGACTCACTCAAATGTGAGTTATTTTCATTAGTTTGAAAACTACACGTTTCAGGTGAATGTCTTACTTGAACAGTTCAATAGTATATCGGTGAGTAGATGGCTGCGGAACTCGCGCATCTCTCATATATTCGGCTCCAAAAATTGTAAAAATACTATCCTACTACTGATTTTGTGAACCATTCTACCTGTACAGGTGAAAGCTATAGGTAAAATTTGAGGTATTTGGTTTCTCTGATATTATTTTTGACATTTTTAGAACCAAATATGTTGGAGTCGGCTCAACCAAATACAGACAAACTATATAGTATTGGAATCGGGAAATTCTGCTCTTCAAGAATATAGAACCAAATATTGCGCATCCCATTTGAAAAAAGCTGAAAGCATGCAAAATTTCACATTTCTGACATTCAATTTTTGTTTCTGACCATGAATTCTAAAAATTTAGCCAACTGTATGTACAACTTTTGTATTTACAGCTTTCCTCTACCTGTAAAGGTAAAGGCTGTAGGTGGGGTGTCAATACATAAAAAAAACACCCTGTTCATACGGGTGTACCATTTAAAACGAAACAGGCTAAATATCTGATACCACGTTTATTTTTTAAAATATCGCTCGTACACGTAGGTACTTTGATTTTCAAAGGGGGAAGTTTTTCGCAATCATTTTCAGCATATGAACTCTCTAGGCGGGGTGGGACCAACCTTCATTATTTCAATTGGAACGGGGGGTCGAGCGATACCTCTTTCCAAAGAGTGTTCAGCTCCCTTTTATTTAATGTCATTTCAAAGAAAATTAAGCGCTCTTTTAAAACAGGTATCACTTGAAACCCTGTTCCATTTGGAATGGTAAGGGTTACTCCTAAGTTAGTATCTACTGAAAATGTTTCAAACACACAATCAAATTACGTATTAGAACGATTTAAAAAATAAATAAAAGTGACATCAGATATTTGGCCTGTTTCGCTTTAAATGGTATACCCTGTATACATATATGTATTCGGATTATCCGAGTTTTCAGTTATCCGAGGTGAGTACCCCCCCACGTTACCTCGGTTAACCGGGGTTTTACTGTACATATTTAGCGCTGCTCTTTGTCTTTTTATTACTTAATAGCTGTTAAAAACTAATGAAAACGAAGTATCACTAAAAATTTACTAGAATTGAAGTCGTGGATCCCATTAAAATTACCACCACCAATTTGCTAAAACCATTCCACTAGACGACTTTCAAATCCACTGGAACTAGTGGAAATTCTACCGAGTTGGCATCACTGGCGATAATGGGCTCTTTCACTAAAATTTGAATACGTAATTTAAGTATAAAATCCCAAAGGAGGGACTATTTTAGGCATATATACCAAAAAAAAAATGTTCTACAAGGTTAAATAAGTTTTTTACAGGCATTTTAAACTACCAAAATTTGAATTATTTAAAAACGCGCCGATTTGCTGACGTCGCATAAATATTTTTCATTTCGCTTGTTGTTGCAAGAGCTGTTCGCCTCTGCTGTATTTACCCTGTAGTAAATGCAGGTAAAGGTTCGAATGCGCTGTTGTCGGTGGTGACTAAATGTAGTGCAACGTAAAATAAATAAATAAAACTAAACATAGAAAATTATATTAAATTGTGTTTAAGCATAATTTCAATAAAAATGTTATAAAATCTTGAATCCATAACTAATTAATTTAACTACTTTTCATGATATTTTGCGAACATTTCAGAATTAAATCTATTACAAATTTTCAATGTTGACAATTAGTGGCAACACGGTCAAATAGCGAGCTGCGACGTCATAGAAATAAATTCTGGGTTTTTATTTGGAGGTATTTTTTTTTTTATCTGTTTTCTTAAGAAGAACTATGAATTTTTCAAAAGTAAAAATACAGAAAATTCTGTTTTTAGTTGCTTTATCCAAATATGCCAATTTCAAAAATTAGTGAAAGAGCCCATTTGAGAATTTTCATAAAACCGTTACAAAAACCAAATTGGGATTCGTCTGAAGGACTCGAACTTGGCGTATATTCTCTTATGGATGATCTTTAGAAACATCTTGAGAAAGTGGCTCATCAGTAATAAGGCGATAATCGCCACATCTTTTTGTAGAGCGTTTCATCGGAAGCGTCACAAATGTTGATTTAAGTCAGTTAGAGAAAATGATGCCCGATCGGTTAACCATATTGAAAAGCTTCTGAGTGGACACCGTCTAGACTGCAGCTTTCCTGCTTTTGGATAACTAGATGGCGTGTTAGACACCTTTCTTAGTTATATCTAGTCCTTCTCATGAATACTCTTCAGGAATGTCCGATCTCTCGTCCTGAAACAAGTTTTCGATTTAGCTGCAGTCTGCACCACTGTTGTTTTACTTTGTCGTTGACATGAAGAATTATCTTATCTTGACTGTCCAACAGAATGCTGGTCCTTCGAGGTTTGTATACACCATAATAGATATTGGTATTTCAAAGCTTTTGGATAACATGTTCCAATACAAGGTTCGACTGACCCAGTCAACCTTTTCCATCAGCATTACTTTTGTTCAAATCTCTGGTGAGGGTAAAATCATTGATTCTTCTTCTCTCTGACTCGAATCTATATATTCAACGTTAACAGCGTTTTTTGACATCTTTGGCAAACTGTGAATTCTTTATAGATTCTTTTCTTATTTGAATTGGTCATGAATGAGCTTAATCTACAATACGGCAGTAGTTTTATTCCAGGTATCATCGGTTCTGCCTCTGTATTTCTATACTAAATAGGTATCGATATTCTTCAAATTTTTTTTCAACATTTGAGGTCTTACAAAAAGTCTCTGGTAATTTGCAAACTATCAGAAACAATCAGTCACCTAAGTCACCGATTTATCTTAGAACGAGGGCATTGAAAACATGTATGGGCGATGCTTCCTGAGAATTTGCAAACTGTCAAAGACTCTTGTGAGAACAGACCTCTGATCTTTCCCCAATCCACAGTAACTTCAACGCTTTTATCGGAATATTATCACAGCCTCTCTGTGACGGGGGTGTGTGACAAAAAACATAAAAATACCATAATAATGTCAAAAATTACAATAATATCCTAATTATAAAATATCCCTGCTTAACAATTATGTAATCCAAATATCGAGTATAAAAAAAAAAATAAAAATTAAAATTAACAAAAGTTTTTTTATAGTGGGATGGGTCAGGGTGCATTATTAGTCAGGTTACTACAAAAAAATATCCTCGAAAATATCTTATAACTAAAAAAAAAATTTCATCAACTTTACCGCTTCAGCCATGGGTTTTTTCTTTTGGTCCGGTCCTGTTTTCTGTATTGTGGGTCTGTTCTGGTTTCAAGTATTTCGTGGTGATTTGGTCATCTGGGTCGTGGGTTTGCGCGGTCCCACGGTCCAAGTAATCCTTGATCATTTCCTTCGCGAATGTGGTGGAAATTGTACTGTGTTCTGTCTACTTTTGGTCCATACCCATTTGTTTCTTCTGGTTTGAAGTTCCTAGCCCCTACTCATTCCAGAGCTAGATCCTTCTATTACAATACCTTCCATCGAATTCGTTTTGTAGTCCGTCTCTGGCTGGTAGTTTTGTATATACATGCAAAAAATAATAATAATATTTTCAAAAATTTGCTTAGTCCTATAATTAGTTTAATTGTTTTATGTTTTACCCTATTTTTTCTATCCTATTTCTATTTTCCTACTCTATAGTTCCTCCTATGTTTCATCTGTATAATCAGTTTTCTTCTCCTTCGTTTTCGGCTTCTCTGCCTTCATTTTCTTCCTCAATTTTTTCTTCGTCTTCTTCATCCTCATCAACTTCAGATTCTGCGTTTTCAGCTATATCTGTCTCATCTGCCGTTTCTTCAATAGGCGCAGCTTCTGTCCATGGATCGTAGTAGGGTAACATCCTACTCACGTGGACTGTATCCTTTTTTTTTGCTTCCAATCTTTTGTACCTCGTAATTCACTTCTCCCATTTTTCTAATTAGGTACTTTTTATGGTCCAAACCATCTTAAGAGTAACTTCTCGATTCTTCCAACCTTTCTAATTGGTATGAACACCTTAACTTTGTCTCCAACTACAAAATCTAATTCTTTATGTCGTTCGTCGAAACGTCCCTTATCTTTTTCTTGTCTTTTTCGTATATTTTCTACTGCTATGACTCTTATCAAGAGTGCCTCTTCTCTAATTTGCAGAGCATCTGTTTTGTTGTCAACTTCCAACAATGCAGCTTCTGCTGGTAGTGTGGGTTCCCTTGCATATGTTAACATAAATGGGCTAAATCTTGTTGTGTTATACGCAAATGTTATAAATGGTAGATAGCTACACCAGTCCGTTTGTTGTATGTTACAACATGGATAACATGTCAGCTATTGTTTTATTTAGCCTTTCAGTGAGACCATTACAACAAGGATGGTATTCGGTTGTAAACTGGCTTCTTACTCCCATTAATTTTCCTAATTCCCTTACTAATTCCTTTTGAAAGACTTTTCCTCTGTCGCTGAGCAGATTTCGTGGCATCCCGTGTATCAAGAATACTCTTTCCAGTAAAAACTTCTCTACTGGCCCTGCTTTTCCATTTGGTAGGGCTGCTGTAATGGCGTATCTTGATGCATAGTCTGTAACCACTACTGTCATCGTTTTTCCTTGGTTACTTCTTCTAAATGGGCCTAAAAGATCAATTCCGATTTTGTCGAAAATTGTTCCCACCGGTATTGGTTGTAACATCCCTGGCGTTTTTCTGTAAGGTTGCCCCTTTCTAGCTTGACAATCTGGGCATCCCTTAACGTACTTTTCGATGTCCAGCATTCCGTCCCAAAAAAATCTGTTTTTAATTTTATTCGTTGTTTTGCTTAAGCCCAAATGTTCACATGTTGGCGAAGCATGGAGTTCCCACAGAATTTCACTTCTCATTGATTTTGGAATCACTAGAACTTTCTCTAAGCCTCTTTGCGTTTTATTAATTTTATACAGTAGGTTATTTTCGACTCTAAAATTCCTTGCCCTTTTTCGAATTCCTATGTTGATGTCTGGGTCGTCTAGATTCTCTACTGCATTTCTAAGTTGTCTCACCTCTTGGTCATTTTTTGTAACGTGCACATTTCCTCTGTTCTCAACGCAAAAGTCGGAAGTTCTTCCTGTCCTTCATTCTCTTTGATTTCTGGTTGGAGTACTGGGTTGCGTGACATACAATCAGCATCTCTATGCGTTGAACCTTTCTTATAAACAATTGTATAGTCGAATTCTGCTAACTTGAGTGCCCACCTAGCTAAGCGTCTGTTGCTTTTCTTTATTGAATCCATCCGTGTCCAGCAAAGCGCGTCAGGTAGCTTAGGGCTCAGACCACTCCTAATAGCTCCAGTTCGCTGATTGAATAGTTTTTTCGCTGTTTGACAGACTACGACTTATGAAAGCTATTGGATGTTCACTTCCTTCGCTTTCTTGTAATAGTACTGCTCCGATTCCGCATTTCGATGCATCAGTGTGTAAGATGGTTTCTTTATTTGGGTCAAAAGGCCTTAGTACTGGTGCTGAAGTGAGTTTGTCTTTGAGAACCTTGAATGCTTCTTCCTGTCTGCATTGGAACTTTGCGCTCTTTTTCGTAATATCATGTAATGGCCTGGCAGTTGAAAGTTACAAAGTCCTAGAAAGCTCTGGACGTCTTTGATCGTTCTTGGTGTGAATCTCTTGACGCAATTTATCTTTTCCTCATCTGGTAGGATTCCTTTTCCGCTGACGTGAAAGTCTAAGATTTTAATTTCTTGCTTCAAATATTCGCATTTCCCTGGCTTGAGGGTCAAATTTGCTTGTCGCAGTAAAGTTCGCCTTACGAGTCTAGCACTATGGATAAAAAAATTGCAATATTGCCTATTTGACTTCCAATAGAAAATACCTTAATATTTATCTATGTTACACACCTACATTCATAAGGAAAACGTAATATTTAAAAACGCTGCGCGCACGCCTATGACAGGCAGCATAAAGCTCGAAATGAATGGCGTTATTCCCCCTTGCCCTTCAGACGTTGTAGTGCTAGACTCGTAAGGCGAACTATAGTTCAAAAACCTTTTTTAGTTTTTTCAGATGTTCTCCTATAGTTTTGGAAAGGGTAATTATATCGTCCATGTATATTTCCTTCCATTTTAGGTCCCAAAAGACTCTATCAGCTAGTTCTTGGAAGGTTGCTGGAGCGTTACATAGTCCGAAGCTTAGTACGCTGAATTCGTAAGATCCATGCCCTTGTGCTATAAATGCAGTGTATGGTTTAGAGCTTTCTTCGACAGGTACTTGCCAGTAACCCGAAAACGTATCTAAGGTGCTGAAGTAGGTAGCTTCTCCTAAATATGATAGAATATCATCGATTTGGAGTAATGAGTACGATGATTTCTTTGTCACACTATTAATTTTTCTGTAGTTTCCGCAAAATCTGGTTTTCTATCTTTTTTCTTGACTAGCCCATGGTGAGTGACAAGGACGAATCACACCTGCCCTCTAGCATTTCCTGAATTTGTTCATTAATTATTTGCCTCTCTTTCTGTGATACTCTGTATGGTCGACTTTTTATTGGTTTGACCTTCTCTATTTCAATTTTATGTTCAGTCATATTTGTCTTGTCTATGTTCTTCGCTGATTTGACGAAAATGTCATTGTATTCGAGAAGAAGTTCTTGAAGTGCCTGCTTGCTTCTTTCGTCTTTAATACTTTCTATCTTGTGATCTAATGTTACTCTGTCACTATTATTATTATTTATTTCTTCCTGTATTGAAAAATTATATGAGTGTTTTTCTCCCAACCGTGCTATTGTGGTTCCCTCAAATAATGCCACTGGGATTTTTGTTTTTGCTTCTAATTTAATAACAAGGTTGTTTTCGCCCCCAAAAATATGTGATTTTATATTGATCTGTTTTTTTGCCAATCCATCCAGGTTGTATTTACAACTATAGCCCATATTTTCTGTCATTTTGCTCGCATCTCCCTTGATTTTCAGTTCTACCATTGTCTCCTCACCTTTATTGTGTAATCCTTTGCTGCTCCTATTTTGTATTCTTATTTCCCTGCTTTTGTGTATATTTGTAGTAATGGCGTAACTTCTTCTGCTGGCTTTGGTGTACTTTTTGCTGCTCGTTGGTCCCTAAATATACGGATTTTAATTTTGGTGTCTTTGGAAATATAATAAAGCATCTGCTTAATTCTGAACGATTCTTTATCTAGTCATCTAGTCCCCATCCTTTTCTAGGAATTAGTATTTTTCTGCCATTCTTTTGTAGTACCGTTTTTCTCAATTCTAGTAGACATTTGAAAATAGTTGAGAAATAGTTTTTATTCTCAAATTCACAGGGGAAGTTCAGCAACAAATTCATAAAGTTTTGTCTGTGATTTCATACATTGTTTTTCTGCTTCAAGCTTCTTTCTCCACTCTTGTGGCAAAACTGTGTTATTTCAATAGTATTTGAAATTCAGTAAACTGGACTGCGACTGGAAAATCGCGCAAACAAATTGAAATAGAAATGAAAATGATACCATAAGGTTGTCGAAACACACAAAAGATATTTCCACTCACCTGGGTTTTCTTATAAGCTGTGTGTATGTACGGGGATCCCCTGGAAAACGGTTCTCCACAACCACCAACGTTTCAGCATTAGTGTTTCACAAGGCAAGATTTCTTGTCTTGCTGGGCCTATTCTTGTCTTGTCTTGCAAAGCAACACAAGAAAGGGAATTCACTCTTGTCTTGCCCGACTCTTGCAGAAAAAAATCTTGTCTTGCAAACAAGATTTCTTGCAATTTCTTGTTCTTGCATTATTTGTTTAGTGACGTCATAGCAAGAGTCTTGTTGCAAGATTCTTGCTGCACGACTCTAACGTCACTATTTTATGCACTACAATGCTAACAGACCTTAAAAAAAATTCGATTTGATTCTTTGATGATTGAAAACGAAAAGGCCTTCATATTGAGCTTAAAATTCAATATTGTGTGTGCAGTGTCGTTGCCCATCACGACCAAAAATTTTCCTAGCCATACTTGCTGCAAGAGCTATTAGAAACAACCAACAAGCAAGATTGCAAGAGTCTAGCAGAATAATTTCTTGTCTTGCTTGGCAACTTCTTGTCTTGTCTCGCTTTGCAAGACAAGAAATTTAAGAGAGTTTTGTCTTGTTCTTGCAGCAAGAACAAGACAAGAACAAGAAATTTACAAGAATCTTGTGAAACACTAATCAGCATTGACTTAAGGCACTCAAGGTCCCTTTTTAACGGCACAAGACATAGACTTTTCGAGCGTAAAACACGGAACCGGTAAAATTGCAACGTGCATATGAAGCACCATTTATCTAATGTCGAATCCAAATCTTCAACGGCTGTCTGCCTCGGTCGGCGCAGGGTCGTAGAAAATACACTCCTGTGTGTTTTACGCGAAATTGACATTTAAGTAATTCTTCAATAAGAATGAGAAGAAACCAAATTAATAAATAATGTTGCGTTAACAATTTCCATGCATCAATTTCTAGGAATTACAGTAATTTTGTGGAAATTGTTTTAGATCGTGGTGTCGACCCATCGGATTTCTTTGTGTATGTGTTGATTCTGATCAATAGAAAATTAAAACAATGGAAACAAGTGATGGCCAGTCCATCCGAATACATGAATCAGATAAAATTTCAATCTATCTCATTTCTCTTTTCTAGCTCTAGCATATTCAATCTAAGGTTTTTTCCATAATATTTACACCTAAATCATTTTTAGGTACTTTGAAATTATCACCCAGGAGTCACCAGGATGAAATTACACGGTTATCACCCTCGCCGACCAGCAACACTCATATGCATCCGAATTTCCTCTACGGCAAAATTTTACCGGACGGAAGGCCGAATTTTCTCACCGACTACGGATTCAATTTTCAAAATTACGGTCCTCTAGGCACCAATCACAGCAAATGTTGCGTCACAGGCCCGTTTGCAAACGATCTGAATTTTGGACACTTGTATACTATCAGCAAAGCTGAAAAGGTACGTACATTTAATAATGCAATTTGTTTCCACAGTTTTCAGCTATAAAGGCATTCAAAAATTACTTAGTTGCAGTGTTTTCTTTTGCTTTTTATAGGAAGAACGAACCTACGATGAACCTTACACAGGTGACCTAAGTAGAAGATCATGGTTCTGTTGTCCAGGCTCACAACCGCGAGTAGATTGTGAGCAACCACCCCTACTCCATGACAGTAAATCACCAACCACTCCATCAGATATTATCACCAAAGCTCCAGGTCACATTCCTATCTGTAATGGAACTTGTGTATGTATTTAGTATCCAGTTTCAAATGGAAAAGATTTTCTATTTTTAACATAGCAAAAACACAGCTCTATTTTTAAACCCCTGAAAGGGTATTTTAAATATTTAAAGGCAGTCTTTGGGTCATAATGTTCCGTGTGACATTGATGGTGTTTACATCCGCTTTTTAACAGGTGCGGCCTTTTGGTTTTAAAGCGACGAGCGATAAAATTTTGCAAGAGCTTTTACATGAGTTTCCAATAAAACATTTGCGAAGAACAGATAATTTTTAAAATAATTTTTGTTTTTTGTAATGAAGTTGCAAGGTAATTAAATAGAAAACCATATAATTTTCTATTTAAAATTAATTAAACATCCACCAAGTATGGGTGTGCATTTAAATCGCCTTTCTTCAATCTTTGACTAATGTTCTCCAGCAAAACTTGTTTGTAATTGATTTATTTACTTTCCCAAGACACTTAAAAGAAAACACGAGTTGAAAGATTTTCCTGCAATTAAACGATGCCATTTCATTATTTTCGTCATTAATTTGCCATGCCAAGTCGTTTTCTCCGAGGTCATTAAAACTCTAAATTTAGTAACGAACTTGGTTTGGCGGCACTCGCAGTAATAAACCCTATTAGGGCGTCCCTAGAATGCGACCAGAGACTATCCGTAAACAGAACAATTAAAAGCACTATGTTAATAAAGCTAAGAATAAAATTTGTTTTTATGATTATACAACGCATACATTGTTAGTATGTAGTTTTTTATTGTCCAATATTGTTGTACGTCCATATAGTAAGATATCGATTGTGAGAGTGGGTGAAAATCCTAATCAAAATTCCTAAAGCGTCCTCCTATTTCAGCAGAAACTAAAGCTACGCTATAATGTAGCTGTGTCACATCCATTTCCAATTTCCTGAACCAAATGAGCTTATCGGCTTGCAAATTCTATTGCAGAAAAGTTGAAAATGGTGAATTAATTTACTTGCACACAATGAAAATTTCTTGAGCTAAGTTTTCTCCTGTTCAGAGTTTTTCTTTGTGAAATGAGCTAAATGTATCGATTTATTACTGATTTTTAGTATGTTCTGGGATATGTGTGCAATTGGTATTTGAAAATGAATACTAATTCATGGAGTATATAAATATTTTACCAATCAAATCTATATATTATGGCTGACCCGAGCATCCAATTTTAAACATTATCCTAAAATCATTGGACCTACATAATGTAGTTTTAATGTGTCTGTCAAATTTCAGACCCCAAATTTAATTTTTGATATCGAAAGCTCCCGGAAGCTTTTTGACTGACATCCAACATCACAATGCAATAAAATTATCTGATCGTCTGGATTTTCGGTCCAGGCCAATACCGATTTTCTTGTCAATGAAAAATTCAGAGGAAATATTTTGAAATCAAAATATAGATTCCGACTAAATTGAAATTTTGCACTGAGTTGAATTGCATCAAACGGAAACGTATTGAATTTTCGCGTTCACGAAGGATATTGTCAAGCGTTTTGGGGCGCATCGTATGGACTCATCGAAAAATGAAAGTCCAAAGCTTTTCACCCCTGGCAGTGCAGAAGAGTGGTAGGAAGTTTTCTCGGAAGTTTTTCTGATGGCAAGAATTACCGAAAAATACCTTTTTTTATAGTAGGGATTGGAAATGCATTATGCACACCTAGGGCATTGATGTTTGGGCGCCCTAGGGAGTGTGGGACTCGCACCCGCTAAAACGCTTCCCCTACTCTTCCCGGGACCGCCGTTAAGCATTACTTCGGGGGATTTAGCCTCTATGCCACTTCACTCTCTCGTCGTTGCTCCTCTGTCTCTTTTCGCTTCATTATTCGTCTCAACATTTCCAAAATTGCCTCTAGATACTCTTCTCTTTTCATGAGTAAATCTCCAACTTATTTCGGACCCGCACTTTTCCGCAGCTTCCTCCCTAAGGTCTTGAGCCACGATGCACACGAAGATTGTGTGTCCTCTTGTCCGCAAAACCAGCACTCGTCCGTTTCCGCTTATCTAATCTTCTTTAGGTAGGTCCCGAAGATTTCGTGGCCTGTCATCGCTTGTGTTGTGTAATAATCAGTTTCCCCTCCCTTCCTGTTGATTCAGCCACGCACATCCTTAATGAAGTGCGTTGCGATCCCATAATATGCTTTTCATCTTTCCTGCCAGTTGTTGAAGTGCTGGTCCCTCGCATCACCTCTACTTTGCTTTCCTTCATTGCAAATTTTGCATCTTTCCTTTATGGCTAGGTCAGGTCGATCGGTAGTAATCCCGCCAGCACTTGCGTCGCAGCCATCGAGGCCGTTCTGTAGGCAGAGGTGATTCCAATCTTCACCCCTTCTAAAGTCCTGAGGTGATTTTTATATTTTATCGCAGACTTCCATATCGGTGCAGCGTACAGTATTGCCAGAGGTTATTATAACGTGCAGTTGGACACAAAATGTGCAGTACGAAATAGCTATTTATACAATAAGTTGCGAAATGAGCGTCTTTTAGGCACCCGACGTGAAAATTGTCCAACGAGGCAAAGCCGAGTTGGACAACACGTCGAGTGACTAAAAGACTTCGTTTCGTAACGTATTGTATACAAGATTTTTTCTACTGGCGTTTCATAATAAAAAAACACAATTTTATTTCAATGTTTGTCACCTGCTTTTGCTTGACACCTTTCATGGTGGTGACTAATATTCATAATAAATACAAAACAAAATTCAAATCTGTGTTTAGTGTGTTTTTTATTTCTGAACAATGAATGACACTTTTAGGCACTAGTGCTTAAAAGTTACTTTCACGCACTTGAAAGTCACTTTTACGCACTTGAAAGTTACTTTCACGCACTTGAAAGTCACTTTTACGCACTTGAAAGTTACTTTTACGCACTTGAAAGTCACTTTTACGCACTGAGTGACTCAAAGTCACTTTTACGCACTGAGTGCTTAAAAGAATGTCGTTTCAAAACTAAAATGACAATCGAAAAGTTGCTATTATGAAACGTCAGTAGAAAAAGTATATTGTGCGGTGGGAAATTAAAATCTGTGTAGTTATTTTTTCATTCATTACGAACAGAAAACTTAAAACCAAACAAGCTAAAAATAATATAGTTGATATATTATAATATACATGTGAGAATACAATAGACTATCATTACGTTAATTCTAAAATTTCAGGCTATTTTTTCCCTCAGAACCATCTCCAAACTCTTCACTTGTCTCATCCTCATCATTAGCAGTGGCTTCAGGATAATTAAATACCTTTGTACCATCTTTGTTGTTTGGCATGTGCAGTTTCCTTTAGACCCTGTGCTGACGCTATTATTGAACCAAACCATAATGGCTTGTCGAGGATACCATTCATTTTTAGAATCTACTCACAAGCTACTCCGAGTTCGAGATAGGCTTTTTATTATATTGCTGATTGCTAGTACTTATAAGTCTTTCCACATCCGCATTAGGTATGCAATTTAGCATTCAAGACCAGTGCGAAAATTTTAGTTGCATCATGAAATTCTGAAGGACCGTTGAAAAATTTAACCAACTCAGAATTAAGAGAGCGTTAGATTCTGCAGCTTTTTTATTTGTGGATGTTCTAGTATTTCGTCATAATCTAACTTGAATTGAGTTAAACGAAGATCTTTCCCCTAAATACGACGAACCCCTTCAATATACACTGCGCTTGAAAATTCTAAATTCTTGAATGGTTTTATCACTGATAGCTTATCAACATCTATTCCATACCTTCCGGTGAGCAATTCACGAGAGATTTAACTACTTCCATGTTGACGGTATCATACCTTCTCTTCTCTGTGCAGTGGAAAAAAAATCTTAGAATAACCTCTGAGTATTGCAGAGGTCACTGCGCTAGCTACAATCCTTCTCTTGTTGCTTTTTGGTCCTCCAACCTTTGGCATTATCCTCATAAGAAAGTTCAGCATCTTGTTGGCCTTTTCTGCTATTCTGTTGACATGTGTTGTCATCCTCAGGTCCTTGTCAAAATATACTCCTAGGTACCTTACCGCCCTCTGTATACTCTCTTACCGCGCTCTGTATTATGTGGTTATTTAAATTGATTTCGGCCTCTAGCACCTTCCTTCTCCCAGCCATAATGAGCATCTCCGTTTTCCTAGTTGCGACAGATAATTCATTTCTGAGAGCCTTTCAGTCACCCTCGTGGCTGCGTACTGTGCTTTGTCATCTAGTTCTGCAGCAGAGAGGTAAACAATGGTATGTCCATAAATAAAAAAGTTCAGTAAAGAAGAAAACAAGTTGAAATGCTAACTCACTTTGAAATTTGACTTATTTTTATACACGGTACCAAGCTGTTATTATGGTATGCTACTTAACTTAATTAGCAGTTTTGATAACCAATACCATTATTTCAGCCATACTTACCTGTATCTTGATTTTGGATTTATGACTTTTTACCTCAATTTGAAAAAACAGGTAATCATTAAAATAGAAGTCTTATCTCGAGTCTTATATTGCAAAACCAGTTTTATTGCTTATCGCTAACATGATTAATGAACACAAAATACTTAAAAAAATTTAATTATTTTCAAGAAGATGTCCTAGACAAAAAAGATTATGATTTGTACAAGGCAAAATTTATTCGCTGTCTTCTTCATCGGAACTATCTTGACCTTTTGTTTTACAACAATATTTTTCAACCTAATCAACATTGCTACACGCTAATTTATATATTGAAGAAAAGTTAATCAAATAAGGATAATAAAAAAAATATATATATATTATATATATCGATTTAGTTTATTAATTATGTTTCTTTAATAACAGGTTTGGGGTCAGCGGGGTGTAGCAAATAATGCCTAGCTAGTCCGGTGTGAGTTCGAGCGCCACTGGCTCGACGCAGCTTAAGCCAGAGAGCTTACTGGTTTTCAGTACTACCCCAAAACCCTAATTAGACAAACACACAATTCTTGTGAAACAAAACTCCCTGAATATTTAATTTAAGTAATAATAGATGATTCTGTTTAGTAGTAATTAATAAATTTATAAAACCTAAAAATATTGGCCAATCCCAGTTGTGATCACAACCGGTTTACACGGTCTTTTATACGAATAAAAATTATTTAATGAATTGCCTAAAATTTATTATAAGGCCCACAGGCCACCTTTTGTTTGAAACTTTATGAAATAATTTAATATTTGAAAATAAAAATAATCTATCTGCTTTTCCACCAAGTTGATATAGAAAGATTGCTCTTCATCCCTTATTAAAATTTCTCTATGAGTTAGGTACTTAGCTGGAACACGTGTTGTGTTACAAATCCGAGAATGGAAGCTATCTGTCAGGACATCCAGTTCCAAATCGAATCCAATAGGTTTTCTTTCTCTTTGAATGCCGATCGAATTGTCTATTTAATGGTGGTTGATTGGTAGGACTACACTAACATCCAAATAGGAAGAGAAGCCCTACAAGATCGGAGGAAGGGAAATAGTTATTTCTAGAAAATTCGTTGGGGTCAAAAAGTTTGACTTACGTGGTTGTTGTGTGGCTTTGAAGTAGTTTATTTCCTCTATAGCTGGAAAGCTATAATACTTCCAGACGAGAAATATTCTACAGAAGGAATCTTGTGTTAGTTACAAATAAAAAAAACACGTTTGGGCTTACCTCAGAGGTCAAAGTGGAAGGCGGAATAAATCCGGCAAATAAGCCGATAGCGGTAAATTTCACCGATAACTAACTCACTCAGGAGCAAAACCAAATAAATTTACTGCCAAAAAAAAAAAGTATCTCACTTTCCCAAAACTGGAAACCAAAAATGTGGTTTAATTTGTGACGATACAGTCCACGCGACCAAATGACTTCTGACCGACCTTTTTCTGTTCGGTACTTAGAACCCAAAAAAAACTAATAATTTAAATAGGTACCATCGGAACCACTGCCGACACCTTGGGGCAAAAAAACGAATTCCAACAAAACTGCGACAATTTGCAAAATCGTACCTAGAAATAAATAATGATCTTTCAAGGAACCATCAAAAGAGGCCACCACTTGCATGAACATGGAAAATAATTCCAGCCTAGTATTTGAATGAGTCCCCCATAAATACATAAATAGATTCCTTTAAAAAAAAACGTAACAAATCCCCCTCTTACTTCTAAAAGAATTTCGTAGAAATTCTTTCTAAACCTAAAAGCTAACCTGCAACTACTAGAGATCATCCGTTCCAGGATTTGGTTTAAGATCCTTAACGTTCCACGCACCTCTGGGACGGCCATCTTTATCCTTTAGTTCATAAGTCCATGGAGAAATTCTTTTCGATATGACAAAAGGACCTATAAATTTGGGAGCCAATTTTGCAGTATAATATTTTGCGGCATTTGAGAGTACAAAATTCCGACGATAGACCTCCTGGCCCACAACATATTGAGTATCCCTCCGTCTCAAATTATAGTGGTTTGAAGATTTCGCTTGAGCCTGAGCCAATCGAGTACGAATATCCTGATATAATCTTTTGAAACCTTGCTCCCGACATTGAAAATCATTTGTATCCCGCACGCCCTGGATCTCTTTAGACAAGTCATCTTCAAAGGAATTTCGATCACCTCTCAAAACCATTTCTCGGCCGAAATTCACAAAGTAGGGGCTATTGCCAATAACTTCATGCGTCGATGACCTAACAGCGCAAGCGATTTTCTGAAGAACCGAACACCAAGATCTTTGATTTTCTTCCACAAAAGAAGACAACATCGTCTTTAACACTCGATTCACCCGTTCCGTGGGATTTGCTTGGGGATGGTAGTTAGCAGTGTAACGAATTTGTACATTGTAAGAGGACATCAACCTAGCAAACTCTCGGCTTCGAAATTGGACCCCATTATCTACTATGATAGAGGTTGGTACGCCAAATAGCATAAAAACATTATCTTCCAACAATTTCACTACGGTAGCCGCATTGGCGGTCCTAATAGGAAAAAACATTGGAAACTTGGAAAAGTAATCGCATACCACTAAAATATAAATAAATCCGTGGTTTGACTTGGGCAAAGGACCCACTAAGTCGGCCGAAATTAACTCCCACGGCCTCTTAACATAGGGTCTACTGACCATGAAACCAGTAGGAGCCTTCTGTTCGGGCTTATGCCTAGAACAAACTTTACAATCTCTAATATATCGAGCAACATCTGCCCTCATTTTAGGCCAATAATATCGAGTGGCAAGCCTAGAGAATGTTTTGAAAATACCCAGGTGACCAGATGTCATAGAATCATGAGCCTCAAAAATCAAATTCTTCCTATCGGGCTTAGGAACTACTTTTCTCCACCTATCTATATCAGGTTCCAACAAATCTGGATAACTCAGTTCAACAGCCTTAAAAAGAAGATTATTATCCACTCGCCAATCTGAAAACTTTTGTGGGTTTTTAGTAACCTTATTTAATTGGTGAATATACCACTTATCATCGGACATAGGACGATCATCAGAAACAGTGTCCACGAAAGGAACAGCTCTCGAAAGACAATCAGGTACATGATGTTCCTTCCCTTTTCTATGCACGATATCACAGTGGTACTGCTGCAAGGCCACTGCCCACCTTGCCAACCTTCCTCTAGGATCTTTCAAATTGTTCAACCATAGAAGAGCGTGATGATCAGTGACCACCGTGAAATTAAGTCCCTCGATATACGGTCTAAACTGATTACAGGCCCATAGAACTGCCAAACACTCCCGTTCTGTGACGGTAAAATTACGTTCATTCTTAGTCAAAGAACGACTAATATAAGCAACTACCTTTTCACCATCCTTATGGGGTTGCGACAAAACAGCACCTAATCCATATCCTGAGGCATCACATTGTATTACAAACGGTAAGTCATAATTGGGACAACTAAGAACTGGAGCTTTGACAAGAGCCTCCTTGAGAGCCTGGAAGGCACCTTCGCAGTCATCCGACCACATGAATCTTTGACCTTTACGAAGAAGATTAGTAATAGGGTGAACAAGAGAAGAATAACCCTCAATAAATCGTCTATACCAGCCCGTCATTCCGAGGATTCTACGGACCTCAGATACATTCGTAGGTCTTGGTAAGTCCAAAATGGCCTTAACCTTCTCACTATCTGTATTTAAACCATGCTGGTTTATTACATAACCAAGAAATCGCAACTCTGGTTTACAAAACACGCATTTCTCTCGACCGACGGTCAAGCCTGCATCTTTAATGCGTTTGAAAACTTCCAGTAAAACCTCTAGATGCTTATCAAAACTTTTAGTGACTATTACTATATCATCCAGATAAACAAATACATTGGGCTCCAGATCGCTACCAATAACCTGATCTATCAAACGCTGCCAGGTGGCAGGACTATTCGATAAACCGAACGGAAGCCGGCGAAACTGAAACAATCCCCGATTAGGAACCGTGAAAGCAGTATACTTTCTCGATGATTCTTCAACAGGTATTTGCCAAAAAGCGGACTTTATGTCCAAAGTGGACAAATAACGAGCATCTTGAAGCTTATCTAATATGGAAGAAATTCGAGGCAAAGGATAAGCGTCCTTTTCTACCACCTTGTTCAATTTTCTATAATCTACACAAAATCGATAAGTTTTCTTATCTTGCTTTAAAATCAAAATTATGGGTGAAGCCCAAGGACTAGAGGATTGTTCCACTATTCCCTCCTGAATCATTTTATCAAGTTCTGAATCTATAGATTTTTGTATGACGGGTGAAACCGGATAATACCTTTGCTTAATTGGGGCAGCGTCCGTAACAATCTTATGACTAACTAAATGAGTGCATCCTATCCTACCGTCCTCCATATCTAAGAAAATATCCCTAACACATTCATCTAATTTATGTTGCTGATCTAATGACAGCTCCAGTAGACTACCCGAATTCGAATTGATCGATGCTATGTCACAGCTTCCATTGAATGACCATTTATCATTTCGTAGATCTGGAATAATACCGGTTCGACGCCAAAAATCTGCTCCCAAAATGAGCATGTGCGGTAAAATTGGAATAACAAGCATATCCATTAAAATTACTTTATTTTCTAAAAGTATTGGAACTGTAACCGTGCCTAAAACTTCGCATTGGTCGCCGTTCGCAACGGTACAAGAGGGTATCGTTGAAGGATTCAATGTTATGTTCAAAGATTTTAAAATTTCCCAACCGTTCCGACCCAAAATCGTTCGCGAGGCACCACTATCAAGTAGTCCCAAAAATTCTGAACCCAAAATTGTAACTCGCAAGTATGGTCGCTGATCACCTTGAGCATGTGTCAAAATATAATCTAATATCAATTTATTATTTGCATCTACGGTCGATAAAGAGTTTAAGGAGACACCAAGTCGACCACCTAATGCCTCGCATTCGCGTTTCCCGAGATGGATTTATTGTTACAGGAGGGACAAGTGCGCACAGTAAAGTTGGGTTTACCGCATTTAAAACAGCGGCGATGATGAGGTTCTTTGCATTCCGATGCCTTGTGCCCTGCGACTTTACAATTATAGCATTTGATCACAGTTCGTGTATTAACTTCGTCGGCATAAGAACTAGATGGACCCGCGCGGTATTCGTCTACATAGGCTAAATCGGGTTCCAGTAACCTATCCGTTTTCCTAGAAGGAGGTACCTTATACCCTTCGACCGATGTTTTGCACGCTTCTAATCTTTGACAAAAATCTAACAATTCCTCTATTGTATCTATATTAGTTAGCGCTAGTTGGGTTTGATAAAATGGAGTTATGTTATTCATTACAATTTTAAGACGAGACTTTTCCGAGAGTTTTACTGATAACCTACTGAATAAATTCTCCATAACCGCGATATATATCCCTATGGATTCATTAGGACCCATAGTTCGATTCTTTATTTCTTCGAAAAGCTTGTCGTTGTAATCCCGTGGCTGAAATTGTTTCCTAAGTAAGACTACTAACGATCGCCAATCTTGTGCCTTTTTACGCGCCGACAAGTACCAAATATATGCGCGACCCTGGAAAAGATCTATGCCAGATCGGAAAAGTTCATCTTCAGAAACGTTACGAGCCATTTTTAATTCATCTACTCTCTCCAGAAAACTACTAAGAGACATCGAATTACTTTCGCCCGAAAATTTCAGATTCCACTGGGAAACTGGCACTGACTTTGGTCTTGGCGGGTTGTTCGTGCTACCCTGTACCGTGGAACTAAAAATTTCCTCTTCAGATTCGTCAGTTGAGGAAGAGCCTGAACCAAAAGTGACCGAGTGTTCCTGACTAAGTTCCATACGCCTAAATGCCCTAACCTTTTTTGCAACCTCAGAGTTTATATTTAGAACGGTAACGAGGTGATTAGATCTAACCGCTTTTTCAGCTGCAGATGTAGGCTTACTACGATTTATTCGACCTAATGTAAAAGCCCCTTTAGACACCAACTTCTTATGTTTATTGTCATCCGAACCGTCAAAATCTGTTAACAGCCTATTCAATTCCGCAATTTTTGCAATTAACGCAGTACAATCGGCCGCAAACTCGTACGGGTGATCGGGGTAATCAATTGGAGTTCCCCTTCTTTCCAATCTCAAAAGATTTCGCAAAGTTTGCCTCATAGGCTCAACCGTCGTCTGATCAGTAACTCCTCTGACCGCCAATTCATACGTCAACTCATCAGAACTCAATCTATTCACTTCGTACTGTGGCGGAGCCATATTAACTCTTAAATCGAAAAAATATTCAAAAAAAAAAAATCAGAACTTGATAACCTGACAAAAACAATATCTAGTAATATGAAGAAAAAAAAAATACCAGAGAAAAGCAAGAAAAGAAATCAAAACAAAACCCTACCAATACAACCTTGGAAAAAAAACATAAACGGGAAAAACAGTCCAAAAAAAAACTGCCAATTTCTCCAACAAAATTTTCCCGAAAATGCACCTACTCCCATCCACTTAGAGACAGGGAAAAAAAATAATCCTATTTTGGCAATTCAAAAAAAAAGTTAAATAACCGAACCGAAATTAATCGATCCACCCAGTAAAAAAACTTACTTACAAAAAAAAAAAACCAATCCAACATTAGTACCTTGAACCTACATAATAAAGAAAATCACTCATCGATATTCAAATAGGTCAACACAATAAAATTCACCTTAGAAGGACAAAAAAAAAACTGCAAATCCTATAGTCAATAAAATTCGAATAAATTTGAGAAAAGTGACTAAAATATAATATTATATGCATTCAATGAAATATTTTACCTTTAAATTTATGTTAATCCCAAAATAGCAAAAAAAATAGGATGGCAAGCATTTATTATTGCAATTATAGTTAAGCAACGCAAATAGTTCTAGTTGCCAAAAAAAATTCTTTTAAACAAAAACCTACCATTAAATTAAACTACCCTTGGTGGAAAGCAGCCCCACGTTGGGCGCCAAAATTTGCTACACGCTAATTTATATATTGAAGAAAAGTTAATCAAATAAGGATAATAAAAAAAATATATATATATTATATATATCGATTTAGTTTATTAATTATGTTTCTTTAATAACAGGTTTGGGGTCAGCGGGGTGTAGCAAATAATGCCTAGCTAGTCCGGTGTGAGTTCGAGCGCCACTGGCTCGACGCAGCTTGAGCCAGAGAGCTTACTGGTTTTCAGTACTACCCCAAAACCCTAATTAGACAAACACACAATTCTTGTGAAACAAAACTCCCTGAATATTTAATTTAAGTAATAATAGATGATTCTGTTTAGTAGTAATTAATAAATTTATAAAACCTAAAAATATTGGCCAATCCCAGTTGTGATCACAACCGGTTTACACGGTCTTTTATACGAATAAAAATTATTTAATGAATTGCCTAAAATTTATTATAAGGCCCACAGGCCACCTTTTGTTTGAAACTTTATGAAATAATTTAATATTTGAAAATAAAAATAATCTATCTGCTTTTCCACCAAGTTGATATAGAAAGATTGCTCTTCATCCCTTATTAAAATTTCTCTATGAGTTAGGTACTTAGCTGGAACACGTGTTGTGTTACAAATCCGAGAATGGAAGCTATCTGTCAGGACATCCAGTTCCAAATCGAATCCAATAGGTTTTCTTTCTCTTTGAATGCCGATCGAATTGTCTATTTAATGGTGGTTGATTGGTAGGACTACACTAACATCCAAATAGGAAGAGAAGCCCTACAAGATCGGAGGAAGGGAAATAGTTATTTCTAGAAAATTCGTTGGGGTCAAAAAGTTTGACTTACGTGGTTGTTGTGTGGCTTTGAAGTAGTTTATTTCCTCTATAGCTGGAAAGCTATAATACTTCCAGACGAGAAATATTCTACAGAAGGAATCTTGTGTTAGTTACAAATAAAAAAAACACGTTTGGGCTTACCTCAGAGGTCAAAGTGGAAGGCGGAATAAATCCGGCAAATAAGCCGATAGCGGTAAATTTCACCGATAACTAACTCACTCAGGAGCAAAACCAAATAAATTTACTGCCAAAAAAAAAAAGTATCTCACTTTCCCAAAACTGGAAACCAAAAATGTGGTTTAATTTGTGACGATACAGTCCACGCGACCAAATGACTTCTGACCGACCTTTTTCTGTTCGGTACTTAGAACCCAAAAAAAACTAATAATTTAAATAGGTACCATCGGAACCACTGCCGACACCTTGGGGCAAAAAAACGAATTCCAACAAAACTGCGACAATTTGCAAAATCGTACCTAGAAATAAATAATGATCTTTCAAGGAACCATCAAAAGAGGCCACCACTTGCATGAACATGGAAAATAATTCCAGCCTAGTATTTGAATGAGTCCCCCATAAATACATAAATAGATTCCTTTAAAAAAAAACGTAACAACATATTATGTCTTTTATCACCTTTCCTCATTTCAAAACACCAAAAATACTTTTAAAAAAATCAGCAGCACGCCGTTCCGTGGGGTTACTACTGTTTACCACTAAGAATTTTGATGGTAGGTAAACATTAACAGAATAGTATGTAAAGGACATACTATTCTTTACCCCACTAATACATGGAGTTACTGTCTTTATAAAAACTTAAAATACAGGCAACCAACAAAGCGGGACTTACGATTTTTTGCCACAATAACAAATTGAAAGCGGGCACTTTGAAAATGATATTAACTCAATATTGATAAAAAGTGGAGTTACGACTATTTATCTCTCTGCTACAGAGTTCTGTTCTTGTTTTTGCTCTCACCACGATAGCAAGATCGTGTGCATATGCGATCAACTTTAAGCCTTCCTCTGTTTCGATCCCTAGGAACTGGTCATAGAAGATGTTCCATAATAGAGGTCCTATGTTGGATCCTTGGGGCACCCCGCATGTCATCTCGTATGTTTTGTTGTTTGGCTCAATAATGCTTCTCTCTGATAGGTATAAGTTGATTATCGCTCTGACCTCGTTCTTTATGGCCTTCCTGATGCCGTCCCATGGTGCTGAATTAAATGCGTTTTGTATATGCAGTAATATGATGAAGCAGAAATCGCGGTTTTTCACCGCTTTTCTGTTGATGTCCCATATGTTTTTCACGCCTTTGTGGGCATCAATGGTCGATTTCCCTTTACTGGTTTTCGCTTATCATGTTCTTCTCATGCGTTTCCTTCAGAAGTCTGTTTCGAATTAGTATTTCGAACAGTTTCCCTGCTGTATCTATCAGACAGAGGGGCCTGTAAGACTTTGAGTCGTTTATTTCATTTCTTGGCTTTTCTACCAGTACCAGTCTGGCAGCTTTCCACATCTTCGGGAAGACTCCGCTGCTTAGGCATCTATTGTATACCTGTAGAAAGGCTTTCTTCTTTTCTTCTTCTTCAGCCGTTATCCATCCACTGCAAGATGTAGGCCTCTTTCCAATCGTTTCGATTATGTGCTCTCTTTATCCAATTTTTACCAGCTATGGTTCGTATGTGTCGGTCCACCTTTTAGGAGGTCGACCCACTGCACGTTTTGTTAGGCGTGGTCTCCAGCATAGTAGTCTTTTCGCCCATCTCTCTTCTGATTGTCTGGCCAAGTGTCCTGCCCAACACCATTAAGAACTGGATATTTTCTGTGTCGCGAAGGCGGATGCCCATCATGGCTCTTTCCATTGCTCTCTGAGTAACCCGTAGTCTGTTGGCACTTCGTGCGGTCGCTGTCATAGTCTTCAACGGTCTCCAAGCCGTACGTCATTACCGGTAAAACGCATTTATCGGAAACGTCTTTTTTCAGGTTGTTCGGAACTTTGCTCTTGAATATATATTTCAGTCTACCAAAAGCTGCCCATCCAAGTTTAATCCTTCTCGAAATTTCAGTTGTTTGGTTATCTTAACCGAGTCTTATGGCATAACCCAGATATATACTCTTTGACGTTTTACCGTCCATTCTAATACCTTTCTCTTCCCAATCCAACGTCTTAAAGACGTGTTCTAACGCCAGTGTAAAAAGTTTTGGGGGAATAGTATCTCCTTGGCCGACTCTTCTTTCCATTTTGATTTTCTTCGTCGTTCTTATTTCATCTAGTTTAACAGTCATCGTAGCTGTTTTGTAGATAAAGGATATTATGCCAGAGTATCTATCGTCTATTCTGGCATTGTTCAAGGCTTCTAGAATGGCGTGTAACTCTATTAGCTTATCCAAAACACGTGAATTTGACAAGCAAACAAAGGGTTTGAGTGCCTCCTGGCGGACATTTTAATTTAAGTTTGACAGCATCTTGGATAGTCTAAGGGTGAATCCCCACGGGCGTAATTAGCGCAATCGGCATGAACCTCAATTCTACGCCAATTTTGGCATAACATCCCGCATGTAGGCCAGGGCAGATAAATTTTTTCGTAACATAAAATTTAACAGCAAACTATCGCTGCAGTATTGTCAAGGATCATTTATAGATGCTAAAAACCAAAAATGCAACATCTAATTACTTTTAGGGGATTTTATAAACAATATTTAGTGCAAAAATAGGGCTTTTTTTTGTTTATTTCACTGTATTTCGAAAACTAATGATTGGATGGTTTTGCTACTATGGCAATAGTTTTAGAGCATTGAACAAGCTTTAAAATTTGCCATCATACAACCCTGTAGGTCTTTTAGTCTTCGAGAAATGATTTTTTCCCCCCAAAAAAGAGATTTTCGTAAAAAATTCCTAACTTTTTCAATTTTCATGCTAGACAATTAATTTTTTACACATACATAGTAGATGAGGCAGGCTTCATTCAGCCCAAATTTGGGCCGGGTCCGATGGGTCGTTTCGGCATAATACCCTTGTCAAGCAAAATGGGGATGTTTCTAAAGCAGTCTGTCGAATTGAGGATAATTTTTTTATATTTATTTTGAAAAGTCCACTGATAAGTCGAAATGCCAAACTATCGATCCTCTATCTCAGATTTTCCATTTAATTTTTTTATCGCAAGTAAAACGGCTCCGAACATCACTGAAAATGGAAAAAAAATGTAATTTGCGTGGGCGGGGGGGAGCTCGCTGTCACTCCGTTTGAATTTCCGTCAATTTTTTCCATTTTCAGTCATGTTCGAAGCCGTTTTACTTGCGATAAAAAAATTAAATGGAAAATCTGAGATAGAGGATCGATAGTTTGGCATTTCGACTTATCAGTGGACTTTTTAAAATAAATATAAAAAAATTATCCTCAATTCAACAGACTGCTTTAGAAACATCCCCATTTTGCTTGACAAGGGTATTATGCCGAAACGACCCACCGGACCGGGCCCAAATTTGGACTCAATAAGGCCTGCCTCATCTACTATGTATGTGTAATAAATTAATTGTCTAGCATGTAAATTAAAAAAGTTAGGAATTTTTTACAAAAATCTCTTTTTTGGGGGGAAAAAAAATCATTTCTCTAAAAGACCTGCAGGGTTGTATGATAGCTCATTTTAAAGCTTGTTCAATGCTCTAAAACTATTGCCACAGTAGCAAAACCATCCGATCCTTAGTTTTCGAAATACAGTGAAATAAACAAAAAAAAGCCCTATTTTTGCACTAAATCTATATATATAAAAATGAATGCCACTTTTCTTTGTAATTTTATGTCATACCAATACATTATTGTGTTTTTATACCTTAGATACCATCTACATAATTAATTACTTAAGTACACATTATGGTACCTTAAGTACACATTATGGCCCGCGCGGGCATAAAGACGCAAAAAACAGTTTTCAATTAACTTATTCTTTATTAACAAAATATAAAGAAGGAGGCATGATTTACATTGAAAATGGGCCCCCGTAAATTTTAACCAAATTTCAATATTTTAAAGATATCATCATTGCAAAAGAAAATTTGAAATGTAAAGAGGATCGTATGTCTGTGATAACAGATATAGCTTGTCAAAGTACGTAGGTCCTGCTATGCTATGCATAGGAAATATCCGAGGAAATATCCTTACGTAGATATTTGAATATTTCGAAAAATACTAATCCAGTTTTGACGGTTTTGGGGTCCTTTTGTAGGTATCAAACCCCAAAAACGTCAAAATCGGGTCAGTATTTTTCGAGATATTCAAGAAAATCTACGTAGGGATATTTCCTCGGATATTTCCTATGCATACCATTGCAGGATCTACGTACTTTGATAAGCTATATCTGCTATCACAGACATACGATCCTCTTTATATTTAAAATTTTCTTTTGCAATGATGATACCTTTAAAGTATTGAAATTTGGTTGAAATTTACGGGGGCCTATTTTCAATGTAAATCGTGCCTCCTTCTTTACGCTTATAAACATATTATTTTTGTCAAAAAATTATGATTTTGCACACTGATGACAATTTGCAAAGTGACGTTTTTTTCCCAGGTACCTATTTATTATTCACAACCAACTGGTATGACATAAAAGTTTGTATGCACCACGGGTACTAATAGATATATATACCCTCGGGCGACTTACGAACCCTCGGGCCAGAGGCCCTCGGTTTTGTAAGACTGTCGCCCTCAGGGCATAATCATCTACTTAGTACCCTTGATACATAAATAACTATTATAACTCAAGAACGGGCTCACCTAGCCAAACCAAATGTTTAGGCTTTGTTCGGACTATTTATTAGATGGTTTATGTGAAGTTTGCACAAAATCAGTCGAGCGGTTCTTCATTTATCACATTTTTTGTAATAAATGAATTATTCAATAAATGGAGGATCATTTTGTTAATGGGGATTTTGCTGTCAAATTGAAACTTTTTTCAGCGTTGACAGTACCAGCATGTTGTTATGTTATTAATGTGGTCATTTCATTACTTATTTTATTTATTTATGAAAAAAATTTACTAAGTCCGCATACGGCTCCATCTCTTATAACCGATACCAAGTTTATTTTGTATTTTGTATACCGCGCCATCTCTGATACCTCGGCATTGCAGATACAGTAGAACAATGCTGCTCAGGAACTGGAGCTATTTCGAACAGAACTATTCCACTATTCCGATCGGATAGAGTGGTGCAGAAAGAGTAGATCAGATAGAGTAGTGCAGATAGAGTAGAACAGATGGAGTAGTGCAGTGCATGCAGTGCAGATAGAGTGGAACAGGGCTGCGCTAGAGATTTTTTTTGTTTTCTTTACATTGTTTGAACATTCCTGTGCCTGAGTTTATTTATTTGGTGGTACACTTTACAAGAATAATGCCCACAAGCTGCCTAAAAAAGGATGATGTAAAATTTTAATTTTAGGTGACTTCTGATCCAGAGAGTAAACATTAATTTTCTTCAACCAAAGCCAAATTCACCATCGAAAAAAACTGAATTTAATTCAGCTAATAGATACGTTAACACAACATTTAATAGGTTTATTTAATAATTCAGAGGCGGTACGAAGTTCGCCGGGTCAGCTAGTGGGTTAGTAAAAAGTACTGCAACACTCAAATATCTTCAAAACTGCTTAAGCCGCGTTCACACAATTCCGAATCTGACAGTTTTCAGGCATGCGGAATTTAACAGTGCTATTGGCAATGTTGCCAGAATTCTCAGTTTTGCGCTACACCTAGTCTTTTTGTTATCTTAAATGAAATACCCCATTTATATTTATTGCAATGAATTGGGCGTGCCAAATTTGATAAGACTCCAAATTTTCAGAATTCTATCTCTACTAGTTGTTGAAATATGACAACACCGTATTTTCGGTGAAAAGTATCACAACGCTTGAATATCTTCAAGCACGTTCACGAAATTTGGTATCTGGGGGTTTTTGAGCAAGTGAAATTTAACCGTGATATTGGTATTGTTGCCAGATTTCCCGGTTTTGCCCTACAAGTAGTCTTTTTGTTATCTTGAATGGAATGCCCCATTTATTTTTATAGCAATAAATTGGACGTGTCAAATTTGATAAGATTACAAATTTTCAGAATTCTATCTCCACTAGTTGCTGAAATATGCCAACACCGCATTTTCAGTGTAAGGTATCGTAACGACTGAATATCTTTAAAAACCCGCTTAAGCTCGTCCACTAATTTCGGTATCTGGGGATTTATGGGCAAGTGAAGTTCAACTGTGATATCGGCATTGTTGCCAAGTTCATGAGGTATTCATATTTTCGGGCGTTTCGGATAAGTTTGCGTCTCCTCCTGAAATAGATAGATATCCCAGAATGATTCTCACTATAGTAGTGTCTAACAGTACAAGCAGCATATTGAAAATCTCATCAAAATTTGGACCAATTCATTGCAATAGAAATAAATGGGGCATTTTATTTGAGATAACAAAAATACTACATGTAGCGCGAAACTGGGAAACTTGGCAACAATGACGATATCACAGTTGAATTTCGCTTGCCCATAAATTCCCAGATACCAAATTTAGTGGACGAGCTTAAGCGGGTTTTAAAGATATTCAAGCGTTGCGATACCGTTCACTGAAAATGCGGTGTTGGCATATTTCAGCAACTAGTAGAGATAGAATACTGAAAATTTGGAATCTTATTAAATTTGGCACGTCCAATTTATTGCAATAAAAATAAATGGGGCATTCTATTCAAGATAACAAAAAGACTACGTGTAGTGCAAAACTGAAAAGTCCGGCAACAATGCCGATATCACGGTTGAATTCTGCTTGCCCAAAAACCCCCAGGTACCAAATTTCGTGAACGTGCTTAAGCGGCGTTTGAAGATATTTAAGCGTTGCTATACTTTCACCGAAAATACGGTGTTGTCATATTTCAGCAACCAGTAGAGATAGAATTCTGAAAGTTTGGAATCTTATCAAATTTGGCACGCCCAATTCAATGCAATAAAAATAAATGGCGCATTCTATTTAGGATAACAAAAAGACTACCTGTAGCGCAAAACTGAGAAATCTGGCAACATTGCCAATAGCACTGTTGAATTCCGCATGCCTGAAAACTGTCAGATTCCGAATTGTGTGAACTCGGCTTAAGCAGTTTTGAAGATATTTAAGTGTTGCAGTACTTTTTACTAACCCTGTACATATAAAATTCTCATGTCACAGTTTTAGTTACCTTCGTCCTCCGAAACGGCTTTACCGATTTTTATGAAATTTTATATGTATATTCGGTAGGTCTGAGAATAGGTTTTAAGCTATTTTTTATACCCCTAAGTGATAAGGGTGGTCCACCCCCAAATTTTTTTATTTTTTTTTTGCTTCTCACCACTACATAACCCAACTTATTTTTGTTAACAGTATTATCTTATAACATTTTCGGCTTTACTCTCGGCTTTACTGCTCCCTCTCTATTTGGGCGGTGACGTCACAGATCTCTGCGGAAGTGCTCCGAGAGTGATCAACCATTGATCTATCGAATTTGACAGAGCAAGGGATAGTGAATCCGTTTCGGATCGCTTTTTGACGGGAGCTCTGTTAGTCACTACCATTTGCACTGTAATACCATTCCGTATATGACGCCATCTATGATACATGATAGGAAACATCCATTTAGTTTTCGATCCCGAAAAAGTTGGGTACAAATTTGTGAATATTGTGATAGGTTATGTTTATGTTATTTTATTAGGCAATCCAAATCATGTGATTCAATATGGCAGTGCAGGCCGACATTATTTTGTTTGCATTTGATCCTGTGTTAATTGTGTGAATTAATATGAATTTTTGAATCAGTGGTTATTAACGATTCAGATGATTTTTTTTGCTTTCTTTACATTCTTTGAACATTTCTGTGCCTGAGTTTATTTATTTGGTGGTACACTTTACAAGAATAATGCCCACAAGGTGCCTAAGAAGGGATGATGTAAAATTTTAATTTTAGGTGATTTCTGATCCAGAAAGTAAACTTTATTTCAACCAAAGCCAAATTCACCATCGAAAAAAACTGAATTTATTTCAGCTACTAGATACGTTAACACAACATTAAATAGATATTTAATATCTCAGAGGCGGTACGAAGTTCGCCGGGTCAGCTAGTATTGTTTATAAAATCCCCTAAAAGTAATTAGATGTTGCATTTTTGGTTTTTAGCATCTATAAATGATCCTTAACTATATTGCATCGATAGTTTGCTGTTAAATTTTATGTTAAAATATGGCTGTTATTTCGCTAAGTGCCTTGGCCTATAGTGCATCAAAACCAAAACAAAAACATTTTTTAACCCAAATATCTTGTTTATTTTTTGCCAAACTGTTATTAAAATTTATTTGTTGTTGTAGTCCTTTCCCGTTGGTTTTCTATGATTGTTCTATCATACATCAGAAATCACAAAAACAAACGTCACAACTTCGCCACGATTACGCCGAAAAGTTCAGACCCAACTTTTTGCCGTAGCGGCAGCGTAATATCAAAAATTCAAGATGGTGCACTGCCGCCAATAAAATCGTACAAATTAAATCATGTGATTAGTTACGCTTACGTTAATTACGCCCTTGGGGACTCACCCTGATAGAGTCCAAAGCCTTTTCATAATCTACGACGGCTATTGATATAGGGATGTTGTATTCGGTGCTTTTCTCTATGAGTGTGTGGATCGCCTGAAGGTAGTCTGCAGTACTGTATCCACTTCTGAACCCTGTCTGCTCTGGGGGTTGATAGAAATCAAACTTGTTTGTTAGGCGGTTTGTAAACACTTTTGTGAATAATTTGTGGAAGCGGGATAAAAGACTGATAGAGCGATAATTTTCAAGTTTTGTCTTATCTCCTTTTTTATGGATGAGGGTGATTTTTGCATTTTGCCATAACTGTGGTATTCTTTGTTCAGCAATGCACCCATTAAAGATTTCCCTTATTCTCTTCAGTAGAGATTCTCCGCCATATTTAAACATTTCCGTTGTCAATCTATCCTCTCCAGGTGTCTTGTTGGTTTTCATTTGAGACAAGGCCTTTATTTCGCCGATGTCTACTTCGGGAATTTTCTCAGAACCCACGTAAGTGACTGGAGGTCTAGAGGGTTGATTGATTGATGGTTTTCTGTACAGTGTTGTGTAGAATTGTACAGTGTTGTGTGCTGCTTTCTCTCGCTAGTTTCTGCATAGCCTTTGCGCTTGTTCTCCACCCTCTGAGTCTTCCCTCCCCTGTTCGTTTGGGTTCCGCTTGGAGCGTATAGGTTATGGTGCGGTGGTCACTTAGGTTTTCCGGTACGATTTTGACTTTTCCAGTCATGAATGGTTCGTCGTTGTAGAACCAAGAGCCATTGTCTTGGGGTTTAGGTCGCCCCCTATGATAATTCCTTTGTCTGTTCGCCTTGTACTTGTTTCTATCCGGTTGAGTAATCTCTCAAAAGCTTGGATCTCGCCGTTTGGCGAGAAGTAGCAGGATATCCACCGCTGTTTTCTCCACAAACACATCCCCGATCACCAGTGGTAGTTTATCACAGTTATGTTTCCAACGTCTACAAAGCTATCACATAGTTAGTATCACAGATTACGTCACTAATTCCTTTTCTATTTGGTTCCTGCCCCAATATTACGTCAATTTCGCACTCTCTAAATCTTTGGTTCTTTAAGTCGTGTACAGCTGCACACCTGTCGAGGTTTATATGCATACATTTTATTGATAGTTCTCTTCCCAGAGTCCTGCCGTGTCCTTTTCTGCCTTCCTTTCTTTAGGGAAATAGCTTTATTGTGTGTCTACTAACAGAAAATCAACTTTCAGAGGATGAGTCAGATAAGTGAGATGTCGATTCCGAAACCATTTTCCGGACGAATAACGAAGAATCTTCAATTTCATAAATTACTTGAAAGTTATGTTTTGCAATATTAATGTGTTTCTAATTTGTCTCGTACGCCTGTATGAGTGTATGCTTAGGAATCAGTAACTAGGTTGGTACTGTAAAGATGGATTATGAAAAAAAAAATACCGGCCTAGTCCAGTATATTTTGTTTTACGGACTCTATACTATACACTATACTATAAAATTTTATTTTCTGGTCTAAAAGGTGTGTTCTACCATACAGTATGATGAAATAGAATAAATGAATTATTCAATAATGTATGAATAATTATAGACCACAAATGTGCCTTTGCAAATAATGATACTTTCAACAGAAACACCAAAAGTAATACCAATCATTTTATTTCGTTTTTGTCTCTTATATTTCAAGGAAGCAGGAAGCAGGCGCATCCGTCTTGGAAATCAGAGAAACTTCTAGAGCAATGATATTACATTTTCAAAGGGGTGTCTCATAAAGTATTTGAATTTTCAAGACATGAAGTCATTTCAAGCCAAAATAAATCCGGACGTTATGGATGTAATAGCTATGTAAGCAATGGAAGAAATTTCTGAATTTTTGACAGCATTGACATTTTATCCATGTGGAATAGTTATTTATGTATCAAGGGAATTATGAGGGTGTTAATACCCCAGGGCAACGTTTGTGTTGCCCGTGGGTATTAACACCTGATAATTCCCGTGGTACATAGATAATTTTATACCCCACTGAATTTACTGTATTCTGTCTATTTTTATAAAGGAATAAACCATAAACCAAAATTTCAATTTTTTCTCAAAGTTTTACCTATTCAAGGTAAAAGCGGGAGTTATAGAAATCCTTAACTCCCTTGGGAGTTATGATATCCTTAACTCCCGCGCGGGAGTTATGAAATCCTTAACTCCCTTGGGAGTTAAGATCCTGTTTATGACTATCGTAACCCAGGTATTATATGATTATAATAGTACAGTAGGATATAAAATTATAAGTGTGACTATTTCACTAGAGTGTATTTCGCCGGCAATAAATTCGGTATTCAGCGGACAATATTGCTACCTGGACATTACCAACAACATGGGTATTTCAGCGACCATTTTTTGACATTGTCAAACTGATATTTTTAATTTGATGTTTTTATTCATATTTTTGCATTCTATTTATTTTCAAAATCTTACGTGAAATAGTCATGACAAATACCACTCGCCTAACGGCTCGTGATTTTGTCAAAAATGTCATTCGCGAAATTGCCAAGCAATAAAGTTTCATAACTTTCGAAAATTTTGCCGACAAAATTTTTTCTCTTGTGATATTATATATGATTATTTCACTAGAGTGCTTTACACTGGCAAAGTGTCATATGAACGGCCGGTTTCCTACTGACAAAACTCCTACCTGTTCCTACCTGGACAAAACCAACATGATGGTTTTTCAGCGACAAAATTTTGTGTGGTTAGAGCAAAAAACTAGTGAGTTTGACAAGTGTCACCAAAAGAAAATAAATTTTCCTATTAAAATTTGGCTTGTTTTTCTCGTGAAATAGTCCAGCCGAATACCACTCAAGAAAAAATTATGTAGCTAAAATTATTCTCTTGGTTTTATTCAAGTTTGTTGCTTTTTGGTAATTTCGCTCAACTCAACATTAAACACAGTCAGAAATGTCATTCGCGAAATTGCCAAGCCGAAGCGAAGCCAAGCCAATTCAATAAGCAAAACTTTCATACCAGTCGAAAATTTTGTCAACAAAATTTATTCTCTTGTGGTATTATATATGAAAATTTTTTGACAGTTCTACCAGCCAGTAAAATTTTGTTATTTACTGTCATGTGACACAAATCACCAAATCATGTCAAAATTATAATGAAAACAGCCCTAGGGCTATGATATTGCCTCGGACATTGCTGTCAAAAAAATTTCTATCCGAAGCGGATAATAATTTTACGGTTAAGATAAACCCGCGAACGACAACGCGGAACTTAAAAGTGAGTAGGTATACTTATTGGGTCGGTGGTGCAAAAAAACTACTTCCGTCACTAGAAGCTTCAATAGGAAATTGAAATTATGTAGGGAAAAAAAAGTTGGCTCAGAAGAAAAAAATCTGGAAATTATCTAACATTTTTAGAGTGAAGAAAGTTTAGATAATTACAAGTTCACAGGCCTAAATTCGACTTCTAGACTACCGACTAAAAATTATAGAGTCGGCACAACTCATGGACAGCAATTTTTACAATTCTAGCCTCATGAATCGCAAATACGCCTCCTCTCAGGCATTTTCCAGTTTATGTGAAAACTACATCAATTTAAATTTAGTATCCTTTCTCAAATTATAGTTACCTATTTGAAAAGAAAATTAAAATTTATATTGTTTTGTAGTGCCATTCACAAGAAATATTTTTTCATAAACACTTTCCCCCCTTTATTTCTCGCCTGGATGCCTTTTCCTTGTCGAAAATTCATGACGGTTTTTTTACCTTTTCAATAAAACTACACTTATCTGTCAGTCTCCCTCCAGGATGAATAATGTTCCGCACTTACGTACTTTTGTCCGTGTGTATTATGTTCCGCCGCCCATCCAGGGCGGCTCGGCTGGCTGCTGTCTCATTTTCCAGTTTGCCGCGTTCACGGTTCCCGAGTTTCACCATTGTCTGACGATTATTTACATAAAACAGACGCAGCGAGCTATTTCATGTTTATTTATTGAATTTTGTCCCAATTTCGAGCCTTATTTCCGCAAGCTTTCTCATTCCGGAGGTTTTGGTTTAACTCCATTGTCTTTATTAATTTAATTTCTATTCTGTATGCCGATAGGTTATCAAATTTATTAATCGGCATTCAAAAGTAGTCAGAGTTGTATATTGTAATTTTTCAAGAGCCAAGAGCTTAACGTAAAAGTAAATTCAAGAGAGTTGGAATTTATTCTGCCTATACCTTCTTAAAATTCTAAGCCGGAAGTTAAAACTCTATTTTAAGCGAGGTGCTCCTTTTCCTTAATTCTTAAAAGGTTGTGCAGTCAAGAAAAGCTTTTGTTGTGCTTCTTAATTGCACTATAAATAAACTTGACACCTTACCCAAGAACAAATTTAACCTTTTTTTGTATTATGAGTTTTGTCTCTACTTATAAAAGTTTTATTCGTACAAATAACTTAACAATAATTTTTATATTAGGTTATATCAAATAACTCAAATAATGCAAGATAAATAGAATGGGGAACCCTATTCTATCCAGGGTAATCTTTTAATATGGCGCAGTATTCCCAAAGACGTAATTTATCCTTGGTGTAGGTTAGGCTTTCGAGTTTTAGGTCAGCTTTAATGTTAAATCGATAAAAGCCCGTGCACTCCAATGTTTAGCTCAAAAATGTCTGGACTAGTTTGGGGACAAAATGGAATTTCTAAATTTTGAAATGTATTCACGGTGGATTATTTCTATGAATGCGAAATATGTAATAACAAAACATAATAAAATATTGTTAATTTTTTTCTTTAGGAACGACTGCAAATTCAATTGGACGAACAATCCCAAAGGTACGAAGAACAACTTACCGAACTACATTCTGTGATAGCTGAACTTACTAGAAAACTTCATCAGCAAAGAACGATGGCAATAACCGAAGAAGATGAAATATCAGGTATATTTATCAGAAAAACTTTTTAAATTTACGAAACACATTGTTAAAGTGAGCAAGTTAGCGCATAACGGGACGAGAGAACCGCAAAAGTTTGTCAGAAATGAATGCTAAGGGTAGTAATATACAAACCAAACAAAATTAAAAATCGGCATAACACAGTTTAATAAGTTCGATATTTGAAAGACACTCACTTGATGCATAGTTTAAATACACAATGCACAATTTCCGGTGTTTAAGCATTTTTTTTTTATTGCGTAATATTAATCTACATCAATTTTTAGAAAACCCGTGTTTTTTTATTTTGTTCAAAAGTTATCACTAACTTTAAAAAAAAATTATTAAAATTCCTAATTTGAATTTCACTGTAAAGGAGCGCGTGACGTAATCGCCCGCAAGAGGCGTAGTACCACACAATTCCACGAGATGGCGCACTATCTTTTATAAAGTATACAGTTTACTGTAGCATTTCGCATCTGTTCAGTCACTGTAAATCACGCCATCGTCAAGCTGGAACTTTTGGACTGTTGGGAAGTCTATGAACATGTGAAAGTGTTTGGAAGAAGTCCAGAGAGGCCAGGAAAGGACTGGATAAGGTCTGGAGCAGTCTGCACAAGTCTGGACTAGTCTGGATAAATCTGGATAGAGTCTGAAAAAGTCTGGAAAATGTCTGGAAAAGTCTGGAAATCTCTGGAAACGTCTGGAAAGAGCCTGGAAATTCCTGGAAAGGATTGGAAAAATTCTGCCAAAGGTCCCAAAAGACCTGGGGATCATTTTCTAGAATCCGGATCAGTCTGTACAAGTCTGGATAAGGTCTGGATAAATCTGGATAATGTCTGTAAAAGTCTGGAAATCTCTGGAAACGTCTGGAAAAGACTTGGAAATTTCTGGAAAGGGTCGGAAAAATTCTGGAAAAGGTCCCAATAAACCTGGGGATCATTTTCTAGAATCAGGATCAGTCTGAACAAGTCTGGATAAAGTCTGGATAAATCTGGATGACGCCTGGAAAACTCTGGATAAGTCTGGATAATGTCTGGGGAAGTCTGGAAACGTCTGGAAAAGGCCTGGAAGCTTCTTGAAATGGTTGGAAAAATTCTGGAAAAGGTCCCAAAAGACATGGGGATCATATTCTAGAATTCGGAGCAGTCTGTACAAGTCTGGATAAGGGCTGGATGAATCTGGATGAAGTCTGTAAAACTTTGGATAAGTCTGGATATTGTCTGGAAAAGACTGGAAATCTCTGGAAACGTCTGGAAAAGGCTTGGAAATTTCTGGAAAGAGTCGGAAAAATTCTGGAATAGGTCCCAATAGACCTGGGGATCATTTTATAGAATCCGGATCAGTCTGAACAAGTCTGTATAAATCTGGATGAAGTCTGGAAAACTCTGGAAAGCTCTGGATAAGTCTGGATACTGACTGGAAAAGTCTGGAAACGTCTGGAAAAGGCCTGGAAACTTCTTGAAAGGGTCGGAAAAGTTCTGGAAAAGGTCCTAAAAGACCTGGGGATCATATTCTAGAATTCGGAGCAGTCTGTACAAGTCTGGATAAGGGTTGGATAAATCTGGATAAAGTCTGTAAAACTCTGGATAAGTAAAAAGTCTGGATATTGTCTGGAAAAGTCTGGAAATCTCTGGAAACGTGTGTAAAATTCTTGAAAGGGTCGGAAAAATTCTGGAAAAGGTCCCCGAAAGACCTGGGGATCATTTTCTAGAATCCGGATCAGTCTGAACAAGTCTGGATAGGTCTGAATGAAGTCTGGATAGGTCTGGATAGGTCTGGATGAAGTCTGGAAAACTCTGGATAGCTCTGAATGAGCCTGGATAATGTCTGGAAAAGTCTGCAAATCTCTGGAAACGTCTGGGAAAGGCTTGGAATTAACACGCTTTTATTAGCTTCACCTGTATATAGTTTGTTTGGTTGTTTGTTTGTATGTTTGTAAGTAACTCTCCTTTGGATTAAAAGCAAGTGGCTTATTACTGTTGTATAAAACTACACAACAAATGTTGATAAAATCAAATTATTTTAAAAGCAGTTTTCAAGTATATCCCTCTACCTTAAGTTCGTTCGTTGGCCGAACGGGTCTTCGCTGACGACACCTCCCAGTCTCACCAAACAAAATATATTAGAATTATTGTGAAAAAATCATGGGGTGATCAATGTACGAGAAATGTGGAACAAAGCACTCCACGCTTTTTTCACAAAACTTTAGCGCCAACTGTAAAAATTGATAACTGTAAAAAATGAAGACATTATAACTTAACACATTTTATTATAAGAGCAAAAAAGAACGCATCTACTTATTTTTTATTACATTTTTCAGTTTTTAGTTCGATATATTATTTTGTTCTTCATTTTTTTAATTTGAAGAAAAAACTTTTATTCTAAATTATAACGTATAATAATTATTTCTAATTTGAATAATAATAAATAGTGTAAAACCTTAATATAACCATAAATAAAAAATATATCAACAAAAATAGACCTACAATAAATAAAGAAATAATATAAAATATCAAAAACAATCACAATAAATATAGGTACATAAATGAAAGAATCATCAAATGTCAAAAATCTCGTCCAATCCTTCGTCCTTCTGAATGGTACCCATCACTGAAGCCGCATTACCTCGTTGAATTGCTATGCCGATCCTCTGAGTTAAGAAACTACGTGACTGATTAGTTTTTATTTTTTATTTTATTTATTTATTTATTCTTATTTGTGTTTTGTTTATATTTGGTGGGATTATGGAGATTATGGGAGGAATGGTTGACATTGCTGACATAAAAACACAATCACACCGCAGCCACACCAAAAAATTATGGTGTGACCGGTGCGACACTTGGAGCGCGCCCGAAGTACTTTCTGAACGGCACAGAGTGCGCGCACTCGGTGTGCCTATAGCATTTATGAACGGCTAGTGCGTCGCACCGGTGTCACACTCACATTGAGTGTGTCATTCCTGAATTCGTCCCAGATATTTCCAGACTTTTGCAGACATTATCCAGACTTATTCAGAGCTTTCCATAGTTTTCCAGATTTCATCCAGATTTTTCTAGACTTGTGCAGACTGGGGGGTGCGATTTTCGAAACCATTCGAGTACATTTCGTACACGAAATTTGACTGACAGCAATGTAAATTAAATGGGGAGCAGACAAATTTCGTGTACGAAATGTACTCGAATGGTCTCGAAAATCACACCCCTCATCCGGATTCTGGAAAATGATCCCCAGGTCTATTGGGACCTTTTCCAGATTTTTTCCGACCCTTTCAAGAAGTTTCCAGGCCTTCTCCAGACGTTTCCAGAGATTTCCAAACAATATCCAGACATCCAGAGTTTTACAGACTTCATCCAGAATCATCCAGACCTTATCCAGACTTGTACGGACTGCTCCGGATTCTAAAAAATGATCTCCAGGTCTTCTGGGACCTTTCCAGAATTTTTCCGACCCTTTCAAGAAGTTTCCAGGCCTTTTCCAGACGTTTCCAGAGATTTCCAGACTTTTCCAGACATTATCCAGATTTATACTGATCTTTCCAGAGCTTTCAAGACTTCATCCAGATTTATCCAGACTTATTCAGACTGATCCGGATTCTGGAAAATGATCCCCAGGTCTATTGGGACCTTTTCCAGAATTTTTCCGACCCTTTCCAGAAATTTCCGAGTCTTTTCCAGACGTTTCCAGAGATTTACAGACATTTCCAGACAATATCCACACTTATCCAGAGTTTAACAGACTTTATCCAGATTCATCCAGACCTTATCCAGACTTGTGCAGACTGATCCGGATTTCCAGGCAATATCCAGATTATCCAGAGTTTTCCAGAGTTTTACAGACTTCATCCAGAATCATCCAGACCTTATCCAGACTTGTACACACTGCTCCAGATTCTAGAAAATGATCCCCAGGTCTTTTGGGACCTTTCCAGAATTTTTCTGACCCTTTCAAGAAGTTTCCAGGCCTTTTTCAGAAGTTTCCAGAGATTTCCAGACTTTTCCAGACATTATCCAGACTTATACTGTTCTTTCCAGAGTTTTCCAGACTTCATCCAGATTTATCCAGACTTGTTCAGACTGATCCGGATTCTGGAAAATGATCTTGTAGTGACCTTTGTGTTTTTACTATTGTATTTTTACCTTTATGTTTTTACCTTTGTGTTTTTACCTTTGTGTTTTTATTATTGTTTATTTTTTTGTGTGTAGTTAGCTTTGGTTAGTTGTTAGGCAAGGTTGTGGAGATAAATAATTTCGTTTTTGTTTATTATTATTATTAAAAAGTTATTAACTGAATTGCTCCTAATTCTTCCAGAGAAGTATTTTCTCATTTGAAATATTGTGTTCAGACAACACAATAACTGGTGACCCCGTTTTGAACCATAAATGAAAACAATGAAGCAGTTTTATCAGTAAATATTAAATTACCTAGTTTTTGGGCAAATGACGCAAAGCTATGGTTTGCTCAAGTGGAATCAGTATTTACTACGAAGAGAATTACTGCAGAAAATACAAAATTTCACCATGTCATTGCTGCATTAGATCAAGATACGGTTTTGGAGGTCAGAGACATTATTTTAGATCCTCCACAAGCTAATCCCTTTTCCAAATTAAAAGAAGAATTAATCAAGCGAACTTCAATATCCTTACAGAAAAGGATTAATCAATTAATTGCTTCCGAGGAACTTGGTGATAGAACTCCTTCCCAATTACTTCGTAGGATGAAGCAATTAGTAGGTGATATTAAGTTGGACGATAGCTTTCTTATGGAAATATGGATGAAGCGGCTTCCATCCAATGTAAAGATGATCCTTTTATCTACAGCTAATACAATTTCTTTAGAAGATTTGGCAAAAAAAGCTGATGATATATACGAAATTTCTAAAACTGAACTTGTCAATGTTTCTGCTGTCAATAGTTTTTCGGAGGTTGACAAAATTAAAAGTGACATGGAAGACATCAAAAAAATGATTAAAAATTTACAATTTGGTTGTCGCAACAAAAGTAATTTTCACCATAGCGGATCTAATAGAAGTAGAGAAACCATCATTTCATCCCGAAGTAGGAGTGCCAGTCCAATTTCAAACTCTAAGTTGTGCTGGTATCATGAACGATTTGGAGACAAGGCTGACAAGTGTATTCCTCCTTGTGCGGAGGCTAAGAATGTTAGTAGGTCGCAAAATAAATTCAAAAAATCTTTAAATAACAATGTTTTAGGTTCGCAATTAGATGTCAGCAACTATTGTTTTAATAATTTTGACAAAGCCTTTCCCCAGAATTTGTTTTATTTGCAGGATTCTATTTCCGGTCATCGTTTTCTTGTGGATACTGGTGCAGAGGTAAGTCTATTAGCTTTCTCTAAAGGTATGAATCCAACAAACAAGTATGATAAAACTCTTTTCGCTGCGAATAATTCTGTTATTGAAACTTTTGGGACCAAATCATTAGTTCTGGATTTTGGTTTTAAGAAAAAATTTAAATGGCCATTTGTTATAGCAAATATAAAACAATCAATTTTGGGAGCTGATTTTTTGAGAAATTTTAATCTGCTAGTTGACATGAAAAGGAGGCAAGTTATAGATGCTTTAACGTATCAAAATATTATAGGTTGTCCTTCAAATATTTCATCCATAGCTCCTATTTCTCTAGGTAATTTCTATAATTGTCAATTTACGAATATTTTACTGAAATTTCCATTACTTACCAAGCCGCTTACTCGAAATTTGACAATAAAACATAACATAACACATTGCATTGAAACTCGAGGACATCCAGTTTATGCAAAGACTAGGCGACTAGCGCCTGATCGTTTAAAAATAGTTAAACAAGAATTTGAAAGGCTTCTAGATTTAGGTATTGTGCGTGTATCTTCTAGTAATTGGTCTTCTCCTTTACATATGGTACCTAAACAAGGTTCAGATAATTGGCGTATTGTAGGAGATTATCGAGCACTTAATAATGTTACAATTCCTGATCGTTATCCAATTCCTAATAACAAGACTTTTCAGGTAGTTGTGTTGATGCAAAATTGTTTTCAAAATTAGATTTAGTTAGAGCTTATCATCAGATTCCAATTGAACCTTGTGATATTCCAAAAACCGCAATTACTACACCATTTGGACTATTTGAATATGTAAAAATGAGTTTTGGATTGAGAAATGCAGCTCAAACATTTCAAAGGTTCATTAATGAGGTACTCCGGGGGTTTGATTTTTGCTTTGTGTATCTTGATGATATTCTCGTGGCTAGTAAAACTGAGGGACAGCATGAAGAACATTTACACAAAATTTTTCAAAGACTAGAAGAATATGGCGTAATTTTGAACCCAGAAAAATGTAAATTTGGGTTGAATGAAATAGAATTTTTGGGTCATTTAGTTAATGGCAGAGGAATAAAACCCTTATCTGCAAAAGTTGAAGCAATTCGACAGTTCCCGGTTCCGTCTTCTCAACGCAAGCTCCAAGAATTTTTGGGTATGGTAAATTTTTACCATAGATTTATTCCAAATTGTGCAGATTTATGCAAGTCCTTGTATGATCTCGTTAAATCTAATAAGAAAAAGAATTTTGTTTGGACAAATTGTGCTCAGAATGATTTTGTCAAGATTAAAGAAGCATTAGCTACTGCAACATTTTTAAATCACCCTAGGGAAAATGTACCTCTGAACATTATGGTGGATTCTTCTGATTTTGCAGTAGGTGCAGTTTTTCAACAATATCATAATAATTTTTGGCAGCCTGTGTGTTTCTTTTCAAAAAAACTTACACCTACTGAACAGAGATATAGTACATTTGGAAGAGAACTTTTGGCAATTTATTTGGCTATCAAAAAATTCAGGTATTTACTTGAAGGCAGGGTTTTTCATATTTTAACAGATCATAAGCCACTGGTATATGCAATCAAATCAAATTCAGATAAATATTCCCTTAGAGAATTTAGACATTTAGATTTCATTTCACAGTTTACTACAGATATTAGACATATTTCAGGTAAAAACAATGCTGTTGCCGATGCTCTAAGTCGCATTGAGTTAAATTCGATTTGTTTGGAAAATATTAATTATTTAGAACTTGCGAAAGTACAAGAAACTGATCAGGAACTAAAGTTCTTTCAGAATTCAGACAATACTTCTTTGTTATTGGAAAAGTTTCATTTAGATGACGAATCAGTTGAATTGTTTTGTGATGTATCAACAGGCAAGGCTCGTCCGTTTATCCCAATTAAGTTTCGGTATAAAATTTTCAAAATTATGCATTCTTTATCACACCCTGGAATTCGTGCTTCACAAAAGCTTATTTCATCTAGGGTAGTCTGGCCAAACTTAAGATCTGATATTAAGAGGTGGACAAAAGAATGTGTAAGTTGTCAAAGGTCTAAAATAATTAGACATACGGTAAGTCCTTTGTCACAATTTGAGACTCCTAAAGACAGATTCAGTCACTTACATATCGATATTGTGGGTCCTTTGCCCTGTTCTAAAGGTTTTAAGTATCTTGTTACTTGTATAGATCGGTATACTAGGTGGCCTGAAGTAATTCCTGTTAAAGATATTAATAGTTCTACGGTTGCTGAAGCTTTAGTTTCTCAGTGGATAAGTAGATTTGGTATACCAACTTTTATTACATCTGATAGAGGATCTCAATTTGAGTCAAAATTATTTAAAGAATTAATGTTAATTCTCGGCACTCATCACATTAAAACAACAGCTTATCATCCTATTTCTAATGGTGTTATTGAGCGATTTCATCGAAGTCTCAAAAGTGCTTTGACGGCGGTTGATGGTATTCATTGGGTTGATTCGCTTCCCATAGTCATGCTTGGGCTGAGAACTTGCTTTAAGGATTCTATCCAATGTAGTGCTGCGGAAATGGTTTATGGGACTACTTTACGTATTCCTGGAGAATTTTTTGAGAATTCTACTTCTGAAAGCCAAACTTCTTCTGACTTTGTTATAAAACTTAAAGAATTTATGCAAAACTTAAAACCAGCAACCTCAAATTTTAAACAAAGAAAGTTTTTCATTAACAAAAATTTGTTTGATTCATCGCATGTTTTCGTTAAGATCGATTCTCATAAGAAACCTTTATCGTTTTCCTATAATGGTCCATTTAAAGTTTTGGAGAAATCAAATAAATTTTTTAAAATAGATTTAAACGGAAAACCCTATAATGTATCAATTGATCGTATTAAACCAGCGTTTATGGATACATGTTTGTTGGATAATTCTTTGGAATCAGTATTGAAGGTGAAAAAATCTGCACCAGTGAAACAAGAAATAAATAAAAAAATAAAAAAAGTGAGATTTAAAATTTCGAAGTAGAATACTTCTGGAGGAAGGTTATGTAGTGACCTTTGTGTTTTTACTATTGTATTTTTACCTTTATGTTTTTACCTTTGTGTTTTTACCTTTGTGTTTTTATTATTGTTTATTTTTTTGTGTGTAGTTAGCTTTGGTTAGTTGTTAGGCAAGGTTGTGGAGATAAATAATTTCGTTTTTGTTTATTATTATTATTAAAAAGTTATTAACTGAATTGCTCCTAATTCTTCCAGAGAAGTATTTTCTCATTTGAAATATTGTGTTCAGACAACACAATAATCTCCAGGTCTATTGGGACCTTTTCCAGAATTTTTCCGACCCTTTCCAGAAATTTCCAAGTCTTTTCCAGACGTTTCCAGAGATTTCCAGACAATATCCACACGTATCCAGAGTTTTACAGACCTTATCCAGATTTATCCAGACCTAATCCAGACTTGTACAGACTGATCCGGATTCTGGAAAATGATTCCCAGGCCTTACAAACAAACATACTTTGTAAAGGCTTATTTTGTCACTGTGAGTACAGTGATCTCCCCTAGCGCCATCTATTGGACTTTATATTTGATGACAAAAAAAAAAATCTTCAGTGGCGCCATCTGTTGATAATTCTCTGCACTGGCGGGCGGTGACGTCATAATTTTTCAGCGTCCGTTTGAATTGGTGGGTAATGATATCAAATTTTATTATTTTTTTTCTTTTTAAACTGTGTCGTTCAGGTAATTATTTTTTCATTATAAGGGCTTATTTTGATTGCATAAATCGAACAGTGCAATGAAAATAGTTAAATTCAACTATGCTTAAACACCGGATTCAATCAATAATCTTATTACCGACTAGCAAAGTATTTGATACAGGGTGTCCCGGATAAGGATGCAATCTACAGGGATCTCGCTAACTATGAGAGATACAAGGTTGGTTAAATTTGGAAAAAGTTGCACATTACTGAGCTCAGTGACGTCACGTTTTGATATTTCGGAAATTCCGAATGATTCCGAAGATATCCATAAAAAACCGAATTTTGCCGAAATCGTTTTAATTTTTTCTGACTTTATTTGATATGATATCGCAAAATAAACTTCACATCCCCATCACTACATAATGTTATTAGATTTTTGATCAGACGTTTCGTTTCTTCACGATCATCATCAACTTTGTTTTTTCAAATGGTCGAATTTTTCAATTTTATACCTAATAAACTCTGTTATAGTTGGGTTTAATATTAAAACACATATGCAAGTTTTCAGGTATTTTCTATTTCTTCTATATTCACTGCTATTCTCATCTATCACAATGTAAGATCTATTCTTAACATTAGCCTTTACTTTTCCTATTTTCCATCCCTTTTCAACTTGAATCAGAATTGTCTCACCTATATTTAGTTCTATTAAATCTTTTGCATTTCTATCATAAAAATATTTTTCTTTATCTTTCTTACTTTCTAAAACTCTTTTAATTTCGTCATTGGTAATTAGGATGGGTTGTAGTGCATTTTCCGAAATTGGAATTTGAGTTTTAGCAGTTCGCATAAGCAATAATTGGCTTGGAGAGTAGCTTTTGAGAGATGATATTGGGGTATTATTATATTCTAAAACTAATAATTGCAAATCAGAATTTTTAGCTTTTTTAAGCATGTTCTTCAAAATACAAACATATTTTTCAGATAATCCATTTGATTGATGGTGATAAGGACTACTGACTGACAACAATATCAAAACTCCAATTTTTTGCAAAATTTTTGAACTCAAATGAATTATAAGGATTATTATCACCCATAAACTTATCTGGCATTCCAAACTGTTGAAATTTATTTTTGCACACCTCAATTAATTCTTTGGCGGTTTTTGATTTTGTAGGAGTGATTTCGATCCAGTTGGAAAAAGCATCGACCATAACAAGATAATTCTTATTTTCAAATTGAAAAAAATCTGAATGAACATATTGCCATGGGCGAACAGGAGAAGGATGTGGTACTAAAGTTTCTTTTTGCTGTGATTTTTGATTTAATTGACATTCTCTACAGTTCTGAACATAGTCCTCAATATTCTTTGAAATGTTAGGCCAATAAAGAAGTTGTCGAGCTCTTGACTTTGATTTTTCAACACCAAAATGTGGTTTATGAACAAGTTTGAGCATATCATTTCTTAGAGATTGGGGAACTAAAATTTTTTTATCAAAAAATAGCAAATTATTATGCCGGTTTTTCACCAAACAGACAAAACAAAAACAAAACCCAAAATCAAACTTTTCCCAAACATTTGAAGACTAGCGTATTTTCAGACAGTTGGAGTTTTGTTTCCCCGAGAAAAGAAAACGTAGTCCGTTTGATGGAAACATGGGTTTTGTGTTTATTTCTGTTTTGTTTTTGTTTTAAAACATGTTTTAAGACATAAACTCAACAGTCCGTTTAGTGGAAAACCGGCATTAGATAGGCAAATATTATCTTTAATTTTAAAATATTGTTTCATTTCAGGCGAGATTTTCTTATCTACTTTAGGCCAAAAAGTTTCACAAAAATCTTTAATTTTGGATAAAATAGGATCTAAATTAATTTCCTGTTTGAAAAGCTCTTTTTTTTTCTTCAGACATTGAAATTTCATTTATTAAACTATGCACAACACATGCCATATCAAGGTCATCTTGAATATCATCTTTAATATAGGATCTAGACAAAGTATCTGCAATGACCATATCCTTGCCAGGTATATAAGTAAGTTTAATATTATATTTTAAAAGTTTTAAAAGGGTTTATGATCTGTTTGAATTTCAATTTTGAATCCATAAATAAAATAATGAAGTTGTTCGGTAACAAAAACAATTGCACCCATTTCTTTCTCAATTTGAGCCCATCTCTTCTCAGATTTGGTTAGACTACGAGAAGCATACATTATAGGATGCCCATTTTGAAGAAGACAACAACCAAAAGCTTCACTCGATACATCACATTGAATCAATATTGGAAGAGAAGGATCAAACATTTTTAGGACTGGTTCTTTTGAGACAATGGATTTCAAGATCAATAATTATTCATGTTCATGTTTTTCAGTCCATTCAAAAGAAATATTCTTTTTAGTGAGATTTCGTAAATTAGTTGTGAGAGATTGGGAATGAATCTTGCAAAAAATTTCGATAAACCCAAAATTCTTAAGACTTCGGATTTATTCTTAGGGGTCTCTATTGCCTCAATTATTATTGTTTGGTTTTACACCTTCTTTTGAAATTTCTTGACCCAAAAATATGACTTTATCTAATTTATATTGAAATTTTTTATAATTGAATTTTACATTATTTTGAGAAGCTCTCTTTAAAACTTCCCTCAAAGTATTATCATGACTTATTTCATCTATTCCAGAAATAATTATATCGTCAAAATAAATTTCAACGCCTGGAATATCTCTAAAAATTCCAATATTTTTCTTTTGAAAAATTTCTGGGGCACTACAAATTACAAAGGGGACTCTATTAAAACGATATCTACCAAATGTTGTGTTGAAAACACATAGGTCTGCACTTTTAATCACTTAGTTGTAATATTTGCCAAAATCCATCTTTCATATCAATGACTGTTCACGAAAATTTGCGTTAGGTTTTCGAAAGTTTAAAGAGCAGCGGGACTGTAGCGCTAAATTCAATTTTGCCGCACAAATATTAATGGACATAAACCCGAGCCATACAAAGACAATGGAGGATTGGCACTTACTTGGTTTATGATGGTTTTCGTCGATCCAGAGGAGCTCCTCGTGTCCAGAAAGTCTGCTTCTCAGCGACACACCGATACAACACAGTCTTAGAAATAAAAATAAGGAATTTTTGCCTTGAATTCGATAGGTTTTTTGTTTTTGATAACGACCGAAAAAGCGGACGTGGTTTTAGAGACACGGCTTCGTACTGTCCTTCCTTCTCATAAATCACATATTTTTCACCTACGCCGAGTCTGCGCGAGCGGTGCCAATTTTGATTTGAACTTGTATGGCTTTTAACGGTTTTTTCTTTCGTATTTTTGAATAAATATATAAAATAACAAAGTTGCATGAACATTAACCGCCCACTTAAAACGGAGTTTTACGTTGAATAAATGAGAGAAAAAAATATATATAATACTAATAATAAAATAGAATAAAACTACAAAAACAAAACACAACACACAGAGATTGCTTATCTGAGTTTAACGCGAATCTAATAACAAAGGGCACAACTTTACCACTGGACGAGTAAGGAGCCCGTGCTGTGTTTTTACTGTAGCACTTCTAACGTGACCATCCGGACCAGGATGCACGGTTACTATTCTTCCCAGTGACCAGTGCAATGGTGGTCTGGATTCATCCTTGATTAACACCAAAGCGCCAAGCTTAATTTCGACGGAAGGATCGGACCACTTGCAACGTTGTTGCAAGGTGTTAAGGTACTCGATTTTCCAACGCTTCCAAAAATCTGAATGAAGGCGTTGAACAAGTTGCCAACGATTTAAAGTGTTTAGTTTTAGGGAAGAAAGGTCCGGATCCGGACAAGAATTTAATGGTTCTGTGGTCAGAAAATGACCAGGTGTCAGTGGTGACAGGTCATTTGGGTCTGAACTCTGTTCCCAGAGAGGTCTCGAGTTGAGAAGAGCCTCTATTTGTGAGAGAAGGGTATATAGTTCTTCGAAAGTTAAGATTTGGTTGCCAATTACGCGATATAAATGAGTTTTGACAGATTTGACTCCCGCTTCCGCTAAGCCATTTAGGTGGGGAGCCCCAGGACTATTCAGGTGCCACTTTATGTTCAGACTTTCCGCAGCTAATCTTGACAGGTTTTGGAGTTCTTTTATAGCTCCGACAAAATTGGTTCCTTGATCACTTACGATTTGAACGCAAGTGCCACGTCTAGCTACAATGCGTCGTAACGCTGCAATGCAAGCTTCCGTAGTCAAGCTTGAAACTAACTCGATGTGGATAGCTTTGACACAAGTGTCGACAAACACCGCAATATACGATTTCGTGACTTGCGCTCCACGACGTCTTTGACCTACAAAGGATTTTATTCTGGACCAGCATAGTCCAGACAAACGTGGGAGAAACACTTCAGCTGGGAAGTTCTGAAATCGGGTAGATCTGCCATATATGGTGTGTATGATTTAGGTTTTAAACGAGCGCATCGAATGCATTGGGATAAGACCTTTTGAATTGCTTTACGCGCAGATATGATCCAAAATTTTTGGCGAATAAGATACTGCACTGTATTAAGCCCAGGGTGCAGATTTTCGATATGAGTTTGAGTTATGATTAAATTGGTAAGATGATGAATTTTGGGTAATAATAAGGGATGTTTCGCCTCAAAAGAGAGCTGAGAATGCCTTAATCTACCGCCCACTCTGACTAAACCCGACTCATCTAAAAACGGTGCGAGCTTGCGGTACGGCTTAGGTAATAATTCATTATTTTGTATTTTCGAAATTATGTCTGGAAAACACTCTTCTTGGACCCTTTTGACTAAAACAAGCAAGGCTTTGTGCAATTCGAAAGCTGCAAAGGGTCCCAAGATTGGATTTTTCAGGTTTTTTCGATTATGAATAAGTCTTAGAAAATGGCAAATAATTTTTTGAATTAGGGTTAGGTTAGAAAACTTACTTATTAGATTGTCGAAAAAGTTTGGAGTATGCGATTCTGCCATTAATACGGTATTGTTAAGTGGCTTTTCCTCTTTTATGACTTCATCAGGTGCTTCCTCGGAAAATTCCTCTACGAATTTCTTTATTTTCCACTCGGAAGTTGGCAGGATTACCCAAGGCGGACCATGGAACCATAGAGGATGATTTATTAGACTGTTTGGGGTTAGACCTCTGCTGGCACAATCAGCCGGGTTTTCGAGTGAAGGAATATGGTACCAAGGAACTTGAATGGTTTCTTGAATGTGACTGACGCGGTTCGCTACAAAAGTTTTCCACTTGTGAGGAGATGAGGTAACCCAATGCAGCGCAACACGGGAGTCCGAAAATGCAAGAATTTCATCGATTAGGATCAGCGAAGAATAAGTTCGGATAACTAATTCGAGCAAATCAGCTAGCAGGGTGGCTCCAAGAAGCTCCAAACGAGGAATGGATTTAGTATGAAGGGGAGCAACTCGTGATTTCCCAACGACTAGTGATGATTTGATAATATTGTTAGGTAGCTCAACACGAATGTACACGCAACAGGCATATCCTAGTTCTGATGCGTCACAGAAACCTAACAATTGACAACGTTGAATTTTATTTGGAAAAATGTGTCTAGGTAGACAGATACTCGAAAGATTATTTAATTGATTACTAAATTGCTTCCAAAGGGTAGTGATCGATTCAGGGGGTGTTTCATCCCAGTCAATATTGCATAACCAAAGCTTCTGCATTATAACTTTCGCGAAAAATGAGACCGGAGATAAGAAGCCGAGAGGATCCCAAATTTTTGCAATAGCGGATAGAATGCTTCTTTTAGTGCAAGTTTTTTCGGATGGGGTGCATGAGTAGGTGAATGTGTCGGTTGAAGGGTGCCATTGAAGGCCCAGAACCTTGATAGAGGCGGAGTTATCATTCTCGAAAGTTATTGGGATTTGGCAATCCGATGGGGACAAATGAGAGATGAGTTTAGGGTTATTTGATGCCCATTTACGGAGTTCAAATTTTCCTAATTTGAGCAAGGTGATTAGATCTCTCTGAAGCGATAAAGCGCCCTCTAGGGAGCTAGATCCGCAGCAAATGTCGTCCATGAAAATGTTGTTAAGCAATACTTGGGAAGCTTCAGGAAATGTTTGACTTTCACGAGTGGCGAGTTCTCTAAGGGTTCTAATTGCTAAATAAGGACTTGAACTTATACCAAACGTAACAGTATTCAACCGGTATTCCTGTAAGGGTTCGCTGGGATGAAAGCGCCAAAGTAGTCTTTGGTAATCTCTATGAATTGGGTTTAGTTGGATTTGCAAAAAATGTTGCTTGATATCAGCTAGAAGCACGACAGAATAGAATCTAAATTTGAGTAGAATTTCGCAAATATCATTTTGCAATTTAGGTCCCGTTAAAAGGGTTTCGTTTAGGCTTGTGCCGTTTGATCCTTTAACGGAGGGGTTAAAAACCACCCGGAGTTTTGTGATTGATTTATCCAGACGAAGCACTCCATGATGCGGTAAATAGCAGCATAGATTTGGCCTAGATTCGGTTTTTGGGATTAAAGACATATGACCGTTTTTGAGGTATTCGCTCATAAAATCAGCATACAAGCTATAAAGACTAGGATTTTTTAAGAGTCGAGATTCCAGCGACATGAATAAACGATAGGCTATTGAATAGGTATCTCCAAGGTTAGGAGGGTCGATGTGACGAAATGGTAAATTGACTGTAAAACGACCAGATGTATCCCTGGTGGTTGTCTTTTGGTAAATTTCTTCACACCTTTTTTCTTCGGGCGATAGAAAAGTTTTGGGTTTGATTGCCTCTAATTCCCAGAATTTTCGGATACTTGAATCGAGAGATTGCTCACATGAGATGAAATATGAGCTGACATGGGGTTGAATATCTATATTTTGGGTTTGTCCCAAGAATACCCATCCAAAGATGGTTTCAAAGGCAGAAGGTTGACCTGGTGGTCCTTGAATCCTCCCTGTTCGAAGAATTTCGGTGAATATTTGTGCTCCTAATAGCATGTCTATGGGAGCAGGAATGTTGAATTGGTCATCAGCAAGCTTTAAGTTGGAAATGTGACTCCAAGTTGAAAAATCAATTTGCATTGAAGGCATATTTGCACAAAGTTTTGGCAGGATGAAAACTTGAATATGAAAGGTAGGTTGGGTTTGACCTAAAGGTCGAATGGTGCAAGTAGCTACGCCATTTGTAGATGACGAGGATTGATTTATACCTAAAACCGGAATTGCATTTTTATTTCTTCGAATGCCTAGGCGATTAATACAAGAATCGCTAATTAAATTAATTTGGCTACCACTATCCAGAAGGGCTCTAACTGTTTGGTAATTGCCTCGAACATCGAGAACTTCGAGCTTTATGGTTGCCAAAAGTACTGTGGTTAGTGTCGACGGCGAAGTACAAAGATTGTTTGGATTAGGATCGATCGCGATGAGACTCATATTTCTTTGGATTTCATTTGGATTTGCTTCGATTTGACTTGAATGTTCTTGGATTGCATTAAAATTGCCTTGGTTTAAATTGGGATTCGTTTGGATTAGACTTGTATTCGCTAGGAATTGATTCGACACTTGGTTTTGATTCGAGGTAGAGTTTGGATTCGAGTAAACTAAATTGGAATTGTTCGAGTTTGAATTTGGGTTTGACGATATTTCAATGGATTGATTATAGGTTGGGTTTGAATTTTGGCGATAAGAATCAGTTATTTGGGGTAGGTGCAATAATGTGTGGTGTCTGTGTCGGCAAATTTTACAGTTGAAGGTACTTGTGCATTCTTGTAAATAGTGATTTGCGCGCAGACAGTTCACACATGCGTTTTGTTGTTTCACGTAGTTGAAACGTTCCGAAGGTGTTTTTGTAAGAAATATTCCACATTGAGATAATGGGTGATATAAGTTGTTGCAAAGTTTGCATTTAGTTGAATTTTGATTTAATTGGGGTTGATTATTAGTTGGTTTATAGGCTGGAGCTGGTGTTCGTACCAACAAATTGGAAGGTGTATTCGATTTGTACTGGTTTTGGGAATAGGAATTATTCTTTTTGAACTGATAGTTTGAATTGTTATTTTTTGGAATTTGTTTTGATGTCGAGGGTTGCATATTTTCGCTTTGTGGGATGGTTTGCATTGTTTCTAGGACTTTGCACTGATTAGTAAGAAATTGGATCAGATTTTGGTAGGTTGGAATTTCGGTAGTGCTAAACTTTAACTCGAAAGCGGTTCTTGTAGAAGTATCAATTTTTGACAATAAAATAGAAAATAAACAAAAACACCATGCATCCACCGGGAAGTCTAGATTCTTGAGTGCTGCAATATTCTCCACGAACGTGTCTACTAGCGATCTGAGATCTTTTGGTGCATTATTTTTTATTGAATTTGCATTATAAATTGAGTTCCAATAAGTGCTAGCCAAAAGTCGTTTGTTTTGATACCTTTCGGTTAGTGCATTCCATGCAATGTCGTAATTGCTGGATGTTAATTTGATTGAGTTAAGAATATTTAATGGTTCGCCCTCTAAACATGAAAGTAAATGTTGAAATTTTTTGATATCTGAATAGTTTGTATTATCGTGAACAAGTGACGTAAAAACATCAAAAAACGTTGGCCATTTCTTGAGGTTTCCGTTGAAGGTCGGTATTTTTAATGGTTCTAGTTCATCTCTATATGAATTATTGTTTACAATCGAGGGGGTGAAACCGGAATAATTTGCGCTAGGAAACATCGTAGAAAATATTGCCCTTGTTTGGTGATAAAATGAGTCAGTATCTTTTCGAATTTTATCTTGAGCATCAAATTCTGCGTCGCTATCTCCAAGAAGACCGATAATCTCATTATGAATGGTTTTAAACTGATCATAGTGATCGTCTAGTGATTCATAGGACGCTTTAAAAACTAGCTTTACAGTATCATCGCTTTGAGATTTAATTGCTAAGTTGAAAGTTTCTATAATACGAGCGATTGATACTTTTCGTTGGTTTGTCAACTTTTTTGTTGCCATTTTGTACAATTATAAATATAAATAAATTAAGTTGAAAACTCTGAGTAGATTGTTTATTTGCTAAGAATTGATTTTTTCCTTGTGAATATAGAAATAAAAATTATTACCTTTTAGCTATTATTAATCCCAAACAAATGCACAAAAGTACACCCAAAAACACATCACTAATTCTTCCTTAATTTGTTTTACGTACGCGATAACCGAATAAAAGATTTGAATTGTTGAATTATTGAATTATTTATGCACCTTTGATTCTAATAAGCAAAGCAAGCCCCTGTGTTGAATTTATTCTTGCGAAAAACAAAATAAATGGAATCTCGTTTTTCTTACTAAAGGAATTTAAAGGTAAACGTAAACAAACTGTGTACCGAAAATTGGATAGAGTGAGACCTGAGTTGAAAAGAGCGCGGACGAATCGGACAGCGCGGACGACACCTAGCTTGAACCTTGACTATTTGAGATTTGAAAATGACGATAAAAATTGAAATAATATTCGCGAGACCAAAATTATTTCTTTTTTGAAATTAATCCGGCTCGAAGGACCAAATAATGTTCACGAAAATTTGCGTTAGGTTTTCGAAAGTTTAAAGAGCAGCGGGACTGTAGCGCTAAATTCAATTTTGCCGCACAAATATTAATGGACATAAACCCGAGCCATACAAAGACAATGGAGGATTGGCACTTACTTGGTTTATAATGGTTTTCGTCGATCCAGAGGAGCTCCTCGTGTCCAGAAAGTCTGCTTCTCAGCGACACACCGATACAACACAGTCTTAGAAATAAAAATAAGGAATTTTTGCCTTGAATTCGATAGGTTTTTTGTTTTTGATAACGACCGAAAAAGCGGACGTGGTTTTAGAGACACGGCTTCGTACTGTCCTTCCTTCTCATAAATCACATATTTTTCACCTACGCCGAGTCTGCGCGAGCGGTGCCAATTTTGATTTGAACTTGTATGGCTTTTAACGGTTTTTTCTTTCGTATTTTTGAAAAACAGTTTTTCCTGTCAATCTACAGAAAATATTATTAGTTGTTGGTATTTGAAAATGTTCCCTGCAAATAAATTTATTTAATGGCTTTGGATCAATACATAATCTCAAGGTTTTATTAGGTTTTTCAACAATCATAAGGCTATTTACCCATTCTGTAGGATAGTCTACTTTATTAATTATTCTTTTTTCTTCAAGATTGTCCAGAGTTTCCTTCAGTTTTTCGTGTATAGAAAGCGGTATTTTTCTTTGAGCTTGAATCACTGGTTTAGCATCACCAGATAATTTAATTGAACAAAGGCCAGGAATTGCGCCAGTGCCTTCAAAAACATGTTTATATAACTCATAAATTTGTTTTCTATCTCTTGGTAATATTTCAACTGTATTAACTCTTCCAAGAAGTCCAAACTTTAGACAATCTTTAAGTCCAAACAAAGGTTGAGTATTATAATCTACTACAATAAACTTGATATTATAGGTCAAATTTTTGTAACAACATTTTAAAACAACTTCACCTTCTGGTTTTAACTTGAAATTTCCATAAGTTATTAATGTTATTACACAATTATTTAATGGCTTACAATATGGAATTTTTAAATATACATTTAAAGGTGAAATGCTACAATCAGAACCGGTATCAAGTTTAAAAATCACCTCTTTATTTTCAATTAAAAACTTTTCGGACCATGAATCTTTATTCAGGTGTGTTTCACATATATCCACATAAAAAAGGTCGTCATTATCACTCGAGCTAGTCTCATCATCAGGTTTGTACACTTTTCTTACTTGTTTTCTCATTCCATGCTTCTGATGTTATAGTTGGGTTTAACATTAAAACACATAATATGCAAGCTTAGAGGAATCTTTTGTGCCTCTTTTATTCATAAATTATCAAAAACTGTCCTTGTTGACAATTGCTAAGGCATTTGTTCAAACTTCACAATCAGGTACTACTAGCAAGGAAACTAGATATACCTGCATACTTATAACAAACTCTACTTTTTATTCTAAATCCAACGACATATTAAGCTCATAATTAGGTGCTAGCTGACGTCTCACACATAACCTCAATGACATGTTTGTCCCCCTAACGAAAGTCACGTTTTGTCATTGGTGACAAGCTAGCGCCTGTGTGTTGAATAGACCTTTCAAACGCTTTGTTTGCCCCCCCCCCAACGGAAGTGAGGTTATGTAGGAATATTAATTGTTACTAGTGATTCCATTCACGGGCCTCCGACCATTTGAAAAAGCAAAGTTAATGATCTGGAAGAAACCGAACGTCTGATCAAAAATCTAATAACATTATCATGTAGTGGAGAAAGAGTGGCAGTGAGAATGTGAAGTTTATTTCGAGATATCATTTCAAATAAAGTCAGAAGAAAATAAAAACTATTTCGGCAAAATTTGGCTTTGTATGAATATCTTCGGAATCATTTTTTCATCATTTCCGAAATATCAAAACATGACTTCACTGATCTCAGTGATGCGCAACTTTTTCCGAATTCAACCAACCCTGTATCTCTTATGGTTACCGAGATCCCTGTAGACTGTAGACTGCATCCTTATCCGGGACACCCTGTATATGCGGGCTGATCACAAAATCTACTCTGAGATTTTTAAATTCCAAATGGCTCATCTGCAAATTGGGCAAATCACCATTGTGTGGACGGAGAATGTGGCAAGAATTGCCTGGAATGGTTGATATTCGCCGACGTTGTTGGCGGTTTTCTTGCAGACATTAAGGAATTTTGCCCCACTCTATTGTGTGGCCTTGCTAGTCTATGGAATCAAATGTCAAGTGGTGTCAACCAATTCACTCCACTTCATACAGCTCCTGGGAGATTAACAGACGCAGCCCTCCGCTTGGATGCTAGGCGAGTGAAAAAATCACTGGACAATAGAGAGTCTACCCTCGAGGTATGGGGTATTCATCGACGTTGACAAAACCGCCTTTCAAAATATTAGCCACTCGAACAGAAAGGAATACTCCGGACACTGGTACCGGATGGATATTACACATATGCTTTCCAAAAGAATCGTACAGATAAGTGTGCAGGACATCAACATTAAAGGTCACCAGAGGCTGCCCGCAGGGAGGCGAGCTATCACCTCTTCTGTGGAACATGGTTCTGGACAGCCTCATTGTCCGCCTAAACAATGACAACCACTACTAGATAGCTTACGCAGATGACGTAGTCATCTCGCAAAGAGGTTAATTCGAAAACTCGCTCTGCGAACGCATCCTAGATGCTCTTCGAATTATGGAAAGATGGTGCACGGAATACACTCTGTCCATCAACCCCAAAACAGCCGATATAGCTCCATTCACAAGAAAGAGGAAACTGGTACCTCCGCCAGCACTCAGACAATTAAATACCGAACTAAGCTTTACTGCCGAGGCCAAATATCTGGGAGTGATACTCGATTGCAAACTAACTTGGAACTCTCATATCACTAAGAGAATACACAAAGCATATATCGCCTATGAATAGTGTAGACGTACCATCGGTAAGACCTGGGGTTTCTCCCTCAAGGTAGTCATGTGGATCTATACAGCCATCATCAGGCCTTTGCTTACCTATGCGGCTATTATCTGGGGTCATAAAGTCGAGCAGACCACTATTAGCTTCCGCACTGTTGGTATATTACCAAGTGCAAAAGTCCGTTTGCAGAGAGCACGCCTATGGCGCAAGGCAACGAGCTCGCTTCCACTGTTGGAAGCCTAAAATGCACAGAACGTCTTCAAAAAGCACTACGCATTGGTAACAACCCAGTGGCAGGGTAAGTAACATCTACCCTGACGAATCCAGAACTGAAACGGCTCCAAAGCCTTCAAACTGAACCTTACAGAAGCCCTCAGCTCCATGCCAAATGTCCTCCAAACGGAAATTACGGGCATATCTATCGCTGCAAAACAAATAGTCAGCAACAATAGCCACTTTCCAGCTGACATTGTGTTTGTGCTTCAAGCACGGTGCAGCACAGTGTTCTCTGTTTGAAGCGCAAAAGTTAGCTCTCGAAGCGCAGTACGGCTGGAACACGAATACGCGCTTGAAGCATTTGCGCGCGCAAAAGCTCGATTGCGTGCTGAAAATGGTCAGCTGGAATGCGGCTTGTATCAGTGACAAGATGGTGCACATAGATCATTGGTGCACATCCACACGGACTGTAGAAAAGCAGTTCTGGCTCTACCTAGACCACGACTCACGTCAGAACTAGTACAACATTGCCACCAAACCCCGACAGAGGCAAAGATAAAAGCACGGTGGAAGTCACCCTTTTCAAAAAGCGCTAGGACGATACGCTCGGCTGCAACTTATCTAAAGAATTGCTAAGCTACCCAGATAAAGCTGCAGCAAGTCAGAAACTGTCTTTGACCAGGAAAACGGGCATCTTGACTGGTCATTGCACTGGCAGTGGCCAGTCGAACAAACATTTATTCAGGTTTCATCTTAGCACGACACCTTCCTGTAGGGCTTGTAATCAAGAAGAAGAGACGTTCTTTGTTACTTGACTGCATTGATTGTTCGCCAATACACAGAGCCAGATTAGTCCAATGGTACCTGTAATGAATAAACCTTTGGATTTCAAAGCTTTAATCAGCAAAAACATTACATAAACAACTATTTAACTAAAAGTCTATGCATGAAAGGTGACAAACATAATTTATCTCATTCGCCCAGGTTAGTTTGTCTGGTAATCTTCAACATACTTCGGCGATTTTCAATTTCTTTTGGGTCTTTGAAATTTTTCGGTTCTAGCCCCATCTGTTTCAGAGTAAGAAAAGTTATCCGCTGCATTAGGTTGATTTAGTTCATCATCTTGAATAATTTCAGAAGAGGTTGAGCTTTTCGAACCATTCAGAAGAGTGACGTTTCCCCTTGGTGCCAAATGTTTCACTGAAATGGTAGCTTCTTTCCCATCATCATAGCGTATTCAGGCGTATTCAGGATTAGCATCTATAAGATCTGCTTCTTCAACTTAAGGATCATATTTGCTTTTCCTATTTTGTTTTTTTTACAAGAACTTTCTGTGGTGTTAACAACCAAGATGGAATAGATGTGCCACTTGTAGCTCTTCTCTGGTATGCAAATAATCTTTCATGAGGTGTGCAGTTAGTGCTGGTACACAGAAGCGAGCAAATCGAATGTAATGCATCTGGAGGGCAGTTTTCCACTGTTCAATTGAGCAGTTTCTTGTTTCAAGAGCTAATAAAACTGCGTTCCAAATTAAACCGTTATATATTTCCAATGGTAAGCATGTATTTATGATTACCTTTTGAAGGTAGTGGTCCTTTGAAATCAATATTTAGGCGTTCTAATGTTTGTAGCTTTAATCAGGTGGTTATTGAAATTTTTGTGGAATTTTGGTTTGATTTTGTTGCACACTGGACACACTTCAGTCATTTTTCTAATTTCTTCTAGAGAATAGGGTAGGTTTCTCACTCGCATAAAATAATACATCCTAGTATTGCCCGGATAACACAAATCCTGATGTAGTTGGAACATTTTGTCTATTGTACCACTTGTTGAAATTTTCGAGAATGCATCAGCTACTGTGTTTTTATTTCCAGGCCGATAAATGATATAGCTGTAGCAAGCTAGTTCAGGTTTAATTTTATTAGAATGTTTAGTATCAAACATAAACGAAACTGCTTGCTGATTTGTCACAAGTTTGAAATGTCGTCCCATTAGATAGTGTCTCCATTTTCTTAACGCTTCTACACATGCATACGCTTTTTTTTCTACAAATGGATGCTTTCTTTCTGATTCAGACAAGGTCCTTGAGAAAAAAGCTACAGGTTTTCTTGATTGGCTCAGAGTTGCGGCTATACAGAATTCTGATGCATCAGTTTCCACAACTAAAGTTTCATGTTCATTTATTGACCAAAGGAGTGAGTCTGCAACGTCTGTCTTTATCGTTTCAAAATCCAGGATTTGATTTTCTAGTAAAGAAAAATACTCACAGCTGACGAAACTTCTGATTTTGTTTGAAAAATTCTCTATCCATTTAGAATAATGAGAGAACATTTAGTACTCTCTGAAGTTCACTTGTGCTCTTGGGTACCGGTAAGTTAAAAAGTGGCGAAAGTCTGTCCGGATCGGGTTTCATAGATTTTCTATAGTGAAGCCTAAAATATCGATTGATTTTTGAACATATGAACATTTATTTTGATTCAGTGTAAGTCCACGTTTTCTGATGGCTTCTAGAAATTTCTTCAAGTATTGATCATGTTTCTCTTGATTTTCGCCACACACGGTTACATCATCCAAATAAGCATAAACGCCTGTTAATTTTTATTCTGAAATTATTAAAGTCAATTACCCTTTGAAAGCAAGCAACTCCATTTGTTACACCAAAAGGTATTCTTCGGAACTGATACAACTTACCAGCAGCTTCGAATGCAGTGTATGGTTTATCCTGTTCTTTGATGGGTATCTGATCATAGACACTTTTTAAATCAATTGTGCTAAACACTTCATATTTCGAAATATTATTGACTAATGTTTCAATTTTTGGAAGCGGATAGGCGTCTAGTAGAATAAATTTGTTAATGGTCTGTGATTTTGTAATTCCTGTATGTTGACTCCAACAAATCGATGTCGACTAAGCAGTAACCTTTAATAGGAAAAAAACAAGTTGAAGTCGCCACTAAAACTTGACCTTGCCTAGGATTGATTTTGATATTATGACGAATGGCAGAACTATAATCCCGGAAACTGTCGGACCTTCCAGTATCTATTAGAGCATGAGCGCTACTGCTGTTTATTTTTGCTTCGAAACTTGCTTTTGATAAGCGTGGATGAGCTATTCAGCCATCACATAAGTTGAGACTGAGGTGAAGGCTGAAGTAGGTTTTGATTTCGAATGTTTAGACTTTAAAGAAACTTTTGCAAAATGCCCTAATTTTTGACAGTTTTGGCACGTTGCGCTTCGAGCATGACATTGATTTCTATGATGTCTGGGATTTCCGCAAAAGTAGCAGTTCACTACAGTTCACTACAGATGTAGTAGCGACATGACGAAGAACTTGGTGAAAGATATTGTTGTGTTTGCTCCTTGGCTTTTCCAAAGTACGCGATTTGTTTATGCGTTCTTCTAATGTTAAAGTTGAGTTTTCGAGAAGTCTTTGACGAATTTCATTTTGATGTAAAACATCAATGAACGCGTCTTTTATACAATCATCTCTCTTTTGATCTGCACTCACTGCTTTGTAATTACAATTTTTGGCAACCAGTTTTAGGGATTGAACGTACTGATCGATAATTTCGGATGATTGTTGCTTTCTAGTATTCAGAATGTGTCTGGCAAAAGACCTTCATTAACTTGCTTAACATAAATTCCTTCAAGAATTGTGATAGCTTATTCGAAATTATCGCATTCACTAATATACTCGAAAACATTGTGTGATATAAAGTTAACTTAAGTGTCTGAGCTTGTCACCGTCAGCAAGGGTTTGTGCCAGGAAGGACAACAAACAAGAGGGATTTGCATCTCTCTCTGCATTATGGCGGCTATTTGGATCATTGAGGTTAGGAAGATGAAGAATCTCTTCTTTGTTTTACATTAATCGTAATTAGTGCGAGTGAGACAAGAATCCCTCCGTATTGCTGGGTTGCATACATTAAAATTTGGCACACTAGCATAAAGCAGTGCGCCCGTTCCAGAGTGTTTGTTTAGTTCAATGCTTTGCAGTTATCAGATTCATCCAGGAAGTTTTTGAATATCTGCAGCCAGTGTTTCCACCCTTTTTCGGCCGATGAGGAAGTCGGGTTAATTTCGAATCGTTCTGGTGTCAAAAATTTGTCCATAACAGTTTGTATTTTAGTTCTTTTTGCTGATTAAATTGTAATGAATAAACCTTCGGATTTCAAAGCTTTAATCAGCAACAGAGATAAATACTATATGAACTGTCATCAGCAAAAACATGACATAATTAAATGACAATTATTTAACTTGAATTCAGATTGACAATTCAATACATGAAAGGTTGCAAACATAATTTATCACAGTACCCATCCCTAAGAGAGATGAGAGGCACCGCCCTTGGTGACGTCATCGCCTACGTTAAATAGCTAGGCTGGATGATGAGCTTAAGAATGACCTCTTCTCGTGTGGAGGCGCACAATTAGCCTACTGTGGCCCAAGTGCTGTGGCATAACACTCTTCCAAACTTACAGACACAGAGGAGATTGGCGAAACCTTCAAGGTTTCATGAAGACGAAGGGATTTAATTGGTGCTTCCACTTACAGTGGCTAAATAAACCTTTACATACAGTGGCGACAATAGAGGTCCCGCCGCCATCTTGTTCCCAACCTCTTGTTACTTTTAAATATTAGTATATAGGATTTGAATGGACATCTATCATAAAAAATTGAAATCGACGTATTTGATGACCATTATTAGGTCCATCAAATACGTTGTTTTCCATGATTTATGATGGATGTTCACCTAAATCCCATATATTCATATTTAAAAATAACAAGGGGTTGGGAACAAGATGGCGGCGTTTTTAATATAAATATATGGGATTTTAGAACCAATCAAAAATGAGACAGCAATTGTCGCCACTGTGGGTTATAGAGTCACTGTACTTCCACTTATCTGTCCTTAACACTGGACCACCCTGTACAGGGTGGGCCAATTTGGACAGTTTCTTATGGAAACACCCTTTATTTTTAGAGATAGAAAAAAATGAACCCCCCACTCTTAGGCTCAAATTTCATGAAATTTTGATTGGTGCAAACCGCATTTTGATATCTCCAACCGTTTACCGCTAGAGGGCGATTCTCGATTTTGAGCTGTGAAACCTTCATAACTTTTTTATTTATGGAAATAATTCATTTCTGTAAAGACTTTCTGGAAGCACTTTTTTAAGTGGAATTCAGTGACGTTCTCAGCTTTTTTCTATTTAGCTCCGATTCCGAGATATTGACCAAAATCCGATTTTTTTCAATAGGACATCCTATATATTAATAGCTCATGGAAAAGCTCTGCTTTTGCTGATTTCAATGATATAAAATTCAATAGGTTTATCTCCAACGGTTTCCGAGAATAAAATTATTTCGATTTTTGTCATAAGATACAATGTGTTGGAAAAGGCCTTTATATCTGTAAGGAAAACGAGAAAGGTCTCTTTCTAACACATTGTTTCTTATGACAAAAACAGAAATAATTTTTTTTCTCGGAAACTGTTAGGGATAAACCTATCGAACTTTATATCATTGAAATCAGTAAAAACAGAGCTTTCCAATAAGCTATTAATATATAGGGTGTTCTATTGAAAAAAATCGAATTTTGGTCAATATCTCGAAATCCGAGTCAATTAGAAAAAAACTGAGAACGTCACTGAATTCTTCTTAAAAAAGTGCCTCTAGGAAGTCTTTACGGAAATCAATTATTTTCATAAACAAAAAAGTTATGAAGGTTTCACAGTATTGCTCAAAATCGAGAATCGCCCTCTAGCGGTAAACGGTCGGAGATATCAAAATGCGGTTTGCACCAATCAAAATTTCATGAAATTTGAGCCTCAGAGTGGGGGGTTCATTTTTTTCTATCTCTAAAAATAAAGGGTGTTTCCATAAGAAAGTGTCCAATTTGGACCACCTTGTACAGGGTAATTTTTTATATTTTCCCACCCCCCTTAACTTTTTTGTGCCACCGTGTATGAAAAAAATGTAAATGGGAAAGGTGTAGTGCTTGAAAAATAGTTCTCAGAAAACATAGTTTTGTTCATACAGGGTGTTGCAAAAAATTTAAAAAAGAAAAAAATATATTTTTTTAAATGGGACACCCTGTATATTATGACATTTCTGGATCCTGCGAAAAATTCTAGACATATTTCATGTATAATGTCATATACCTATCTTCAACTGTTTCGGAAATAATGACAGTAGAAAATTGATTGATTTTTTGCAATTTTGAGAGGCTGTAAAACCTAAACTGTTAATTTTACAGCAAAACCGATTTTACATTCTTGTCTCCAGCTTTTCATAAGCTAGCATTTGACACCAACTTCGAATTTAACCAGAGATTAAATTTAATTGGGATTTTCAATCGTGGATTAATTTTGAAGTTGGCGTCAAATGCTAGCTTATGAAAAGCTGCAGACAAGAATGTAAAATCGGTTTTGCTAAAAAATTACCAGTTTAGGTTTTACATCCTCTCAAAGTTGCAAAAAAGTCAATTTTCTACTGTCATTATTTCCAAAACAGTTGAAGATAGGTATATGACATTATGTATGAAATATATCCAGAATTTTCCGCAGAATCCAGAAATGTCATAATATACACCTTGTATATTATGACATTATTAAAAAAATATATATTTCTTTGTTTTTTAAACTTTTTGCAACACCCTGTATGAACAAAGCTATGTTTTCTGAGAACTATTTTTCAAGCACTACAACTTTCCTATTTAATTTTTTTTATACACAGTGGCACAAAAAAATTAAGAGGGGTGGGAAAATATAAAAAATGACCCTGTATAGGGTGTCCCAAATTCGAGGGTGACCATTGAGATATTGGAAACTATAAGAGATACGAGGTCGGTTAAATTATGGCAAAGTTGCGCAATTTTATGACTAATGAAATGCCGTTTGGAAATTTGGAAAATTCCGAATACTTCCGAAGATATTCAGAAAAAACCGAAATTTTGCAAAATCATTTCTATTTTTTTCTGAGTTTATTTGAAGAGCAATTTTGAAATAAATGTCACTTCTTCACAGTCACTTTTTCCTCTTTACAAGTTGTAGCTACCAAATTTCAGATTCGACGTTTCGTCTTTGGGCGGCCATCATCAACTTTATGTTTTTAAATATGGACCTGGATTTTTTATTTCAAATTTTAAGAACTTCTGAGGTCCCAGAACCTATGACGTATTGCATTTATTCGAAAATAGTTATTTATGATATAAGTTCAAAGGAATGGAACACTCCGCCTTCGGCGTCGTGTCCCAAACTTTCCTTTTCACAAAATAAAATGTCACTTTTAGCACGAATGTCATACACTTTATGTATGTATGTATTTTTTCTACAAACGCACTAAAAGTGATTACTTTTAGCACTAGTGCTAAAAGTAATCACTTTTAACACCAGTGTCATAAAATGGCACTTTAGACACTGACAGCATCCGTTAAAAATAACATTTTTAGTGACGTTTGTAGAAAAAATATATTTATTTTTTTTTTACTTTTTAGTAATTTCCTACCAAAATTTTCTTCTCTGTCTCTCTCTAACACATTTAGTTCTTATGGAAAGTGCCAATAATATAAATTTTTTGAATAAGCCCAATATTTCATTGGTTTTGAGACATCAGAAGCTCATAAAATCTGAAGTACACAGTAAGGATCTGTATTTAAAAAAATAAAGTTGATGATGGCCTCCCAAAGACGAAACGTCGAATCTGAAATTTAGTAACAACATCTTGTAAAGGGGAAAAAGTGACAATGAGGAAGTGACATTTATTTTAGAATTGCTCTTCAAATAGACTCTGGAAAAAATAAAAATGATTTTGCAAAATTTCGGTTGTTTCCGAATATCTTCAGAAGTAATTGGAATTTTTCAAATTTCAAAACGCCATTTTATTGGTCATAAAATTGCGCAACTTTGCCATAATTTAACCAACCTCGTATCTCTAATAGTTTCCGATATTTCAATGGTCACCCTCTAATTTGGGTCACCCTGTACATACATATTTGATGAAATTGATTTAAGAATAGGAGAATGGTACGATTTTTCCTAAAGAGATAATTCAAAATCGGTGAGAAACAATAAATAATACAAAATACACTGACAGATACTGCAGCACTTGCGGAAAATCATCCAGATCGGTAAGCTCTATTCAATAATAGGCCCTAATCAGGCAAATTGTTGAAGAGAATCAATAATTGATAATATTAAAACTAAGTGAATTGCTGTACTGTCTATAGATTTTAATCTGATACTCCAAAGAAATATGAGCTGGTGGCTTCCTACGTTGGATCGCCAATGGTCCCCTGACGTCACACCTGTTTTTGCCATATGCTTCACCCCCTTGCTCCTCATACGGAAAGTGTCAGATTAAAAACGACAGACAATACTTACAAATTGAGAAACCAAATTGGGAACTAGAGTTTAATGATAGGTTTAAGCACCTAATACTGCCATTGTGGCACTGTCGCATGGTATACATAATGCCTCTGAAAGATAAATTGCAAATTCCAAAAGCTTCAAAGGTGATGAAAAGAGTTAATTACTTAGATAATCCAATTACTGGAATAGCACAGTAGCGCATGTGAACGTCAAACACATGAATTCCCTCGGCTTATAATTGAATATGCAGAATAGCAGCGATTTTAATTTATCAAGTGAACTTGTCATGTACATATATAAACCTGCATAGGCATTTTCTAAGTAGAAGAGCCGCTTTTGAATTCTGAAATACATTATATTTGAAAATTGAATAGCGAGTGTTAAGTTAAGTTCACTCAAAAACCCCAAAAAAATTTCGTGATTTTATTAAATTGCATGTCTAATTTATTAATATTTTCAACATGAAAAAGTTATTAATGAAATTGGTTGGCTCTTGAGTTTATTTTATAGAAATGAAAATATGGGTTTGCGACTTAGTAGTTTTACTCTAAGTTTTTTTTCTAGTTGTTCAGGAAATCAAAAATTATTTTCTTTCAGAATCTTGCACAAGTGCACACGAAGAATCAATAACGTGTCCTTTAGAAGTAAGCGAATTGGAACCTCTCGAGAACGAACTATCAGATTTGGAAAATAAAATTCCGGTAAGCTGCCTTAATACTTACATAATAAATTTCAGCGTTTTATCGAACAAAGCAAAGAGCAGACTTTTAAAAATAAAGTTCGAATCCACCTCTGTAGACCGTCGGGAATCAAGCCACATGATTAAGAAAGTTTCGGTTGTGTAAGCCTTGTACCGACATCTCAAACTTCAATATTAGTTTGGTCCGAAGAGATTGGAAATCATAAACAAATAATAGCTTGCTTGAAATTGTTTGTCTTGTGTTCCGACAAAGAATGATTGTGTATTTGTTTACATGCTTTAAAACCAAAATCAGTTGCCATTTGAAATTGATTGTTGATAAGTTTTCGCACAAACAGTTTTATATGTATAGAGCTTGGCAATTCCACATCACAATAGGCCTTTAAGATAATTATCAAGCAATTGACCTGGTTAAAATAGAACAATGCGCCTGTACATAATAGTTATATGAGTTGCCTTTTAAGGGCGCTGTGACCTACATTCTGTTATTTTTATTTATTCTAGCTGGCAGAAAGTCCTTTAGAACTCCCCGAACCAAAGCTGATAACTTCGAATCAAGGAAATTCCGACCCATCGCCTTCGTCAGAAATTTTAGAACCATTAAAGCAAGAAATCATATCCCTAAAGCAACAGTTACACGAAGCACATACGAGGCTGGCCCAATTAACGTTGAGTCGTATCGAAGCAGGCGATGAGGAGACTGTAACTTGTAAGGACGATATTGAATGTTTGAAAAAGAACATGCATAACAGTAAAGAGCACGGGTTGGATAATTACAAAATATTCTCGGAAGACTGCAAAACTTTGGACTCCCCAGAAAGTCATATAGAAGTCGATTGCGAACCGAAATCGTATCATGAAGATAAGGCTGATATTAAGTTTAGTAACATAGTGCCCATCCATAAAACTTCCATAATGAAAACTGAGGCGTTTAATATTCCTGTTACCAAAGTAGCAGAACGGTAAGTTACTTTTTATTAGGATATTATTTTTATATACACGGTCGCTCACTGAACAGTTTCCATCTCCTATTCAACAAAGAAAATTACGCTAAAAGTTTGATCTACAGCTGCAATTTTGTTTGGGATAGAAAATTTGAGGTCTTCAAAGATCAAAATGTGGTATATTAACTTCTAAATATTGTTACATAAGTGGGTTCGTGTCAGATAAGTGAGTAAATTAATTCACCTTTATTCAAGAAAATAACACAAAAATCACGAAGAAACTAGCACTATTACAGCATTTTGTTCAACTACAATAAATCTGAACTAGTCACAAAACAAAATAACTCACTGTCTTATTATCGACTTGCGATTTATTGATTATCCGATTGTTAATTTATTCGCATCAGCGGGAAGTGTTGCACAATTTCTCCAACTTGAGAGATTTGAAAGCCGCTAGCTCTTTTAGAAGTTCTCCATTAGCTTTAAAGGTAAATTAACCTCATTTGACACAGGCTCCTCCTTTCCGAATCTCACTTCTCTGCTGGTGTACAGCTACCGATGACCTCTCCTTTTTTCAACGTCCCCACTGTTCCATTTTGTTTGTTTTCGATTGTTTCCACCACCATGGTGGTCAGGTCTTCAGGGCTTCGTTGACAATTCTTTCAACTTGACAGTCCTCATTTGAAGGTGGCGGGAATAGTATTTCTTGGATACCCAGCATTCTGTTTCTAAAGTCCACAGATAGGAAATCGAAGGTTTCTGGTAAATCCATACCTCATCTACTGTCAGCAATTATCTCCGTTCGGTGCTGCCTATTCCTTTTTCCTGAAATGATGAAAGTTTTACTTCGTGTTATCACTTCTTTGGGTTGCCCTACAGCTGCTCAGACAAAGGTTTAGGAGGCAATGGGCGTGGGTTATCTTTATTTGATGTTATTTTGTTGGGCGCCAGGCCTACAATAGGCCAATTAAAATAAAACCAAAAATTTAAAACAATGTAAATAACTATTTATTTAAATAGAGTTAATTTGTTGATTAACTCAAGTAGGCAATTGAAAGCAATTTGCATTTGATATCAAAGTTCAAAATTAAATCTTTCCTGCATCACAAAAGATTTAAAACTTCCATAAATATCTCTAGAAAGTTTCCAGAAAACAAGTTAAATTCGTTTACATAATGAAGTTATTATGTAAGAAGTAAAATACAAAGTTTAAATTCTTACACTCAATTAAGTTGATGTGTAAGAAGGACGAGCAAGTTAGATTCTTGCACAGAAACCTGCGTCACAAAAACCTAACAAAAGTGTCTAATACAAGTTAAATTCTTACATACAATGAAGTTGTTATGTAAGACCTAAGAAAATATTCACTGACGTAACCTAAACCTAACTTTGAGAAACGACAGCTTTGGTTGTAACGAATCTCTTTAAAATTAGCAACAATGCACGATGGAAACCAAGGTCGGCTTACAAGTTACCTACTAAGCGAGTTTCCGGTCGGTACGGCAAGTTAAGTTTCGTGTTCAGTGAACCTGAATCACAAAAATATGCTTTCTAGGGTCTGATCTAGAAAGTTTCAAAACAAGTGATATTCCTACATACAATGAAGTTGCTATGTAAGACTGAAAATAATAATCTTTATGTACGACCCACATTGTAAGAGCTTATAATAAGTTGTATTATCGTACTTAGTGATGTAATGAGCTCATTATATCACTAGTAATGTAATATAAATCACTAGTGATGGAATGAGCTCATTACGTAACTAATTTTTATTAAAAAACGGTACTTTTTAAAATTCATTTATTCGGAAAAATTATAAATATATTCTATTGTGAAAAATTGAAACCATTTCGAATACATAAAAAAAAAATTAGGTCGTACATAAAATGTATATCACACGTACGGTAACACTCATTACAAAACTCGTGTGATTACCAAGAATCGGTCTACGACCTCTCTTGGCAATATTCCCCACTCGTTACTGTAATGAAGCTCATACCGTACTAGTGCTATAAATTACTATTATGCAATTTGAGCAAAACTTTAAAAAATAAGAACATGAAAATAATCAAACTGTAAATAATATAAACGTTGAAGTTTGCCTTGCAATGCAATTAATTAATAATTGGCTTTTTCATATAGCTTCAACTACGCTCTCCCAAAACAAATACTTCAAATAAATAATAAACTAATGAAAATGATATAACAAACTTGAAGTTTGTCTTGCAATGCAATTATTAAAATTAGCTTTTGTTCAATAACCTGGTTATATGATAACCTCCAGTTACGTTCTTGCAAAACAATTACTACAAAAAATAATAAAGAAATGAAAATAATATAAAAAAACTTTTTTTTTTTTTCTCAAAGTCAGCTCAAAGTCAGTCAGTGAATTTTTAAAAAATTCATGAAAATCCAACAATCAATGCCAAACCAACTGTTATAGACCGGAGTTTTCCGCTGGCTCCAATGTTACAAATCTCGGATTATTTCTAGGCCTATTATCCGGTATAAAGTAAAAGTAAAACTCGAAACAACTTGGAAGTGTAGTTTATTTTGACTGATATGAAAAAGTTATGTTCCAAATCGACTGTTACGACCCGACTTTTCGCTATCGATGTTATAATGCGACTGCCTTAACTCCAATTCTAAAACCTAAAAGTAACCTAAAGGGCAAGGGAAATTTTCACCATCTGGAATAATAAAATTAGGAAAAAGTTTTGTGTCTTTGGCGGCAAGAACACATTTGGGTTTCTGCAATAGAGGTACCGAATACCGACAAATGGAAACATCTTGTTGGGATATTGATGTTTACAGGACATTGGTTGTAAAATAATCCTATCCGGCACATCTTTAAAACCTAAATAATCAATGAGTTATAAAGTACCTAATTGATGAGAGACTTAACCTAACAAATGGTGGAATTTATTAAAGGGGGTGTGCACCAAAAAAACAACTTCATCTCAAAAAAAAGAGAAAAAAAATCTAAGAATGACAGCGAAATCCGCACCCCTCTATGACAAATAATACCGAAGATATGGCTCTATGAAGGTACCGCATCTCACCCTATGACATCACGAAAGCTCTTGCGACGCACGAGGAAGTGGAGTTAATTAAATTTACATATGTTTTTCCTGTGTTACCTGCAATAATTTGAACAAAAACCACTCACGCGTGCCGGAAACAATCAAATTAACAATCCGGAGCCCGGCAGGACGAAGTTCTCGTGACGTCACGAGAGCGTCGTCCACACTTTAAAGCGGTATATCGCAGCGATGGTTTATCGTAGAATAACGAGGTTTGAACAGTTATTCTTAGATTTTTTTACACTAAAACTTTAATTTTTGGCGCACACCCCCTTTAAAGAGAGGATTTGTAAAGGAGGATTTAGGAGGAATAATAAATTATGCATTTACTGGTTCACAACACAATATTGGATTGCATAATTATACCAAACAGACAGATATAGTTATAAAATTACATAAATTAGGTATAGTTATAGTACAAAAAATGCTCGATTAAAAAAAATGTTGGTTTAATCAGGGAATCAATAGACCTATCTATTTTTACCTGGGATGCGCGCGCAACACGAGGCAATGCCTTTCTATTGGCTAACTAGTACAGGTAAGAGATGTTCGTTTTGCACGCTGGGCATCTCCGTGTCCTTGTTCATTGCCCGTGGTCTGACAAGAATAAAAGTACGATTGATATTTAACTTGACATAGCTCGACAAAGTGACATTCAAAAATTGTTTGAAATTTTCATTGTCAAATACGTTGCACAACACGCGGTCTTTCTCCTTTCTTTTTTATCCCGTCCAAATAAGAAGAACGGACTGCTATGCGTAAGTCTAAAATAATTTGGTACGTTTTGCCTCGTCTTGCGCAATGAGCGTTCTGCGTCTTTTTTTATCTAATGAAGTTTTCGTATTATTTCCTCTGTGTCTGGTAAAATAGATAGGTCTATTACGCCGAGGAGTTAAAAGTTCAAGATGTAATAGACCTATCTATTTTACCAGACAAAGAGGTAATAATACGAAAACTTTATTAGATAGAAAAAGACGCAGAACGCTTATTGCGCAAGACGAGGCAAAACGTATCAATTTATGTTAGACTTACATATAGCAATCCGTTCTTATTATTTGCACGGGATAAAAAAGGAAGGAGGAAAACCGCGTGACATGCAACGTATTTGTCAATCAAAAACACAAACAATTGAAAATCGTTCACTTGTCAAGCTACGACAAGTTTAATATCAAGCATAATTTTATCCTTGTCAGACCACGGGCAAGGAGATACCCAGCGTGCAAAAGGATTACTTCACACCTGTACTAGTTAGCCAATAAAAATGCATTGCCTTGTGTTGCGCGCGCATACAGGTAAAAATAGATAGGTCTATTAAGAAAAAGTAACTTATCTTGTGCAGTAAATTTCGAAGGTCCTGGCCTGAATCGTAAGGGTTTGCATATGAAACATCCGCGAAGTTTTCCTCACAATAAAACGCCACACAGCAAATGCGGTGTCCACGAAACTCCCAACAAATTTCTCAAAGCCGTCACTGATATTGGTTGACGAAGTCGGCCAACAGCCAAAACAAACGCAGCTCATTGTCAAAAGGACTGCTTTCAAAAAAAGGGACCAGGGGCTTCTTGATTCACAGCAACAAGTAGATAACTTTAAAAGGCTCAAGCTCGTCGATTCATCCAATTTATTGGCATAGAGGAAATGAAGTCAAAACTGGTTTTTGGACTATTAAGATAAAATCTGACTAATAGTCAAAAATTTAACTGGAAAATAAGCTTTAACCAGTAGATAAAAGATTGAACTTGAAGTTGAAAAGGTAAAAGCCTCATGTAAAAGTAGTAAAATCTTATGTAAAAGGTACAAAAATCTGATGTAAAAAGTAGTAAAAGCCTGAAACAAAGTATTTCGCTATAGGATGGCCACGTGCCTTTGATGAAAATTAATTTACCTGGCTTATGCGGACGATTGTGTTCACTAAAATCCCATTTCTGGTTCAAAAATTAAACTTATTTACTTAATCCAGCATACTGCTGTACTTCTTGATAAGAAATTTTAAATTTTATTTTAATTTTTGTGGCTTTAATCGCCTATTCAGGTATCAGATCACTTCTCGTTCAAGTTCTTGCAGCTGAAATGGCCGATATTTTTCGGCGTTTTTCTTAATAGTATATTGTGTATTTAGGTGGAAAAGTGACACATTCTCGGCCGACGGCGGAGAATGTGCTTTTCCACCGAAATACACATACTATTTTTTCTGCAATCGGTTAAATACCCGTTAAATGTTTGTCTTTTAGTTCCAATTATTAAGCAATACGAGAATCACTTTCCCGGCCTAGGCCGGAAAAGTGTTTCCCGTATTGTTATTCATTGATTCCTAAGCAACTATTGAAACATAATTGAAATACCAGAATATTAAGTTTTGCGACCTGTCAACCGGTCAAAAATGCTGACATTTCTTGTCAATCGCAGAAAAATAACCTTTTATTATTAAAAAAAAAAAATGACAATTACACGCTGAAAGCGCCAAAATCTTATAATTGAGGTTAATGCGTGAACGACTTTTGAGGTGCTGCTTTGTTGAAAAGAAAACCCGTAGCGAAACCAACAAAACCACTTCGGTGTTCGAACAGTGGTCCGAACACTGATCTTGAGGAACATCAATATCAGTGGTGGAATTAAGCTTGAGCCTCGACATCATTTCTGCCGTTGTGGGCGCCTTTGGCAACGAGACTAACCAGACTTTCATAATTCCTTTTCATAGAGAACACCCGTAATTTGGGAGCTTGCTTGAGAGTCGATGGTCGACATTGTTCGTCCCTCTGGTAGGGTAGCGTTTTTCTTGATGAAATCTGCCTCGGTGTTCTCGCTTTCTCTGGATATCCTGACTTCCCCTTATTTTTCTCCAGTGTATAAATAACGCTTTGGAAAATACTCCTATGGCTATTCATGCTTAGGTGCAGGTCCGGATCTCTTACTCTATCGATGAAGTACTGAACATTTGTTTGTTCAATAAAGTCTTCTGGAAGTTGTGTTTGCCAACCTGACCATTCTGTCGCTCTCACTACGAAACTCATGCAGCGTCGTCTGAGATATGTGTTTCCATACCCCAGCTCTAAAGCGCCTACAACAGCTGCATAGTCACTTTGTTTCGCCTCAGGAATATTCTGGAAAAATTTGAGTGGCTTCCTCCGTAATGCCAGTACCAATGGTGTTTCTGGCTCACCAACATTTTTCTGTCACTTACGTTGTTGAGTTCATTGTGAAGTTCTTCAGTTTTTTATATTTCTCTCATTTTTTTTGCCTTTAACTTTCTTCTCGGGCTGTTCCTATTTCGCTTCGCGTTTGACTTTTTCTCGATTATATCCTGGGATAATCTGGCGATCCTTTCAATATTATCTTGCTGTCTTTGTTTCCGTTCTTCTTGTTTGTCTTTCAATGTCTTGCAAAATTTTGTAAACCTGGTCCTGTTCTTCTTGGTTTTCGCTGTGTCATCTGCCTTCTTATGCCAGTTTTTCTTTTATTCTCTTCTCACGTTCGCAAGTTCCAATAAATCATTCCTGCATTCTCGAGTTTACCATAGATGAGAACTTCTGCACTCACTTGTACTATACTACTTCTGACAACAATGTTTATGTAAGCCGATTCGTGGATGGAACTTTTCTAAAAATAATTGTAAACGGACTCGGAAAAATAATAATACAAAAAGCGTTACTTCAAATAACGTATATTGCAAACTGAACTGAAAAAAATTATCTTAGGTACCGAGTCCCTTTTTCCCTTGACGCAGCATCATAAAATCTATCTATACTCAGATCGTCGTGTCGGCTCCTCTAAGGTACCGCTAAAGGGTGTAACTTGTCTATACTCGGGTCGTCACGTCGGGGTCCCTGTGGTACCATATTCAGGGTGTTTTTCTTAGGCATGGCTTACATAATTCACACTTATTCCAGACTCTAACACAAAAATCACGACGAAACTAGCCCTATTCAAATTAGAACTCGTAGCTACAATCATTCTTCACTAGTCACAAAACTAAATCACAACCCACTGTCTCAGTATCTATTTGCATTTCACTAATTATCTGATTATCAACCTATTTCCGGTTAATTCTCCACTGATTGAATCAAGTCTAATTTCTCGATGACTTTTTCCCTTGGTGGCCAACTCAGTTTTATAGCGCGTCGTTGCTTCTAGAATCATTGGCTAGATAATTCGCTCCCGTTTGTTTCGAATTCGCTGGACTATTGGGCGAATTTTCGTGTCATCAAGCAATGTTGCAAGATTTTGCACAATTTCCCCAACTTCAGAGATTTATAACAAAATAACAGGAGTTTTAAGTGTTCTTTTACTTTCAGTATAAAACTAAAAAGATCCGCTGATAGAGACGTCAATCCCAACGACTTGCTCAACACGGAGCTGTCGACCGCCGTGGCCGAGCACATTGTCGGCGACATATTACGTCAATGCGACGCTCATACCGAGAAACAATCGTTGGACTTCGAGATCCGGAAAGTGAACGCGAAGTTAGAGCACGCGAGATCGCAAAACACGGTTTTGGCACTGACGTTGAGCGAAACAAAGGCTCATTGTGATAGGTAGGTAACTTAATTGCCTTTAATTACATTCTCGCATGAGTGTTACCCCTAACGACCTTTATTCTATGTCAACTATGAATTTAATGGTCTTTCACTGTCTTATAATAATTAATTTTGTTAAAAGTACCCACCATAAATTTAAATCTATTGTGTCTTGCTTGGAAACAACGTCTTCTTGTACCAAATTCTAATCAAACCAAATGATAGAGTAGTAGTATGTAACATGATTTATTTTTCAATTTTAGGTATAATGTTGGGATTTTATCTATTTTGTACATCTTTCTTTAGTTATGGGAATATCTTTTTTATCTGAAACTTTTCAAAGATCATGTAGACAATAAATAATTTCTCTAAGGCAGATTCGGTTGACTGCTCATTCAAAGCAGAATATAGAAACTTGTATCAAGAAAAACACAGATCTGGATTTGTGCTGGTTCGACTTAGTTTGAATAATGATTGCAAAGTAAAAAGAATCGATAGTTTAAAACTCATTGTAAATTTATGGCAGTCGGTAAATGTTTATTTGCATCATCAATAACAATGTAATGTAGACAGAACAAGAGACAGAAGGTCTGGAAGTATCAAATTGCAAACTCATACTTCTCATCATAATTTTTAAGAATTCAGGATCTTTTTCTGTGGAAAATTGCTATTTATTCATTATTTAAATAGGCAGTTAGAGTGGATACAAGCATTCATTCTACTACTACATAGCTCTACCTAATTTGAAAAAACAACTAGCATGAAAATATTTATAACCAATAACTGAATCAAAGTTTCAAGTTTAAGCTATAAGATAAAAGTATTATGTCACTTGCCAAATATAAATTTTTGTTTGTGGACGAAATTTCAAACTTGTATCCTACTAACTTACAATTACTTTTTACTCAATTAAGTATATTACAATTTAGGTTAGCTCTCCTGTGTGGAAAATACGAATCGAACGCCATCGCGTTGAGATTATCCCTAGGAATAACGGACAGGACCATAGAAGCGTATGACGTACTTTTAGCTTTGTTAGAAACCGAGTTATCGATAAACGAAGAGAACCCACTCACTGTACAAAATCGAACTGCAGCTGAAACTGTGGCTAAGCAACTTCTAAGTCATTTGGATTCTCATCAGAATTCGGACGTTCTTCTCTCGCCTTGGCAAAATCATGTTTATAGTACACCAATAGAAATGTAAGTACCTATTATTATATTATTATTATTTGGAATCATTAGGCAGGAAAAACCAATGAAATAGTTTTGTACAATTTTAATCTAGGGCAGTTTATGAAAGGTAAGCAATTTTTGTATTGAATAAGGGAATCGTTGCATTAGAAGCTATAAACACACGAGGACTCATAGGCGTTAGGGACCTTAGTCTACCAGCAGCGAATTATTTAGTTGTTCGAGATTAGAGTCCATCCTAATTCAATTTGTTACTGTGCGATTTCTGAAGTTCTTATTGTGGAAAATGTCGATTTCCATGGTGTAATATCTAGTATTTTTGGGTTTGTGAATCAGCCTTTTTTTTTCTTAAGCGTAGTGAGGTCAATACTATGCAGTGCTAAGTGGATTAGCATAGTCTCTGAGATCTGAAGGAATCTTGGACGATCTTTTCTGGATTCGCTCCAGGATTTCAATGTCCTTCAGGAAAAATAAGCAACGATTGTTAAGAGAAGAACCTATCCAGTTCAGTAGAAGGCCTTGAACTCCATTTTGCTCCGCCTTGTGGAGAAGTTCCATAATTGAGACTTTATCGGAGGCACGAAACAAATTTGATGTATAATAGAGTCGGAATAATTTAGCATAATGGATAAGAAAATATGCAAACCAGTCACAATTAAGAAAACCGCCCTAGAAATGTGAAAAGACGTACTAGTCTAAGAGCCGGCAATACTTACGGGTATGTGATCGTTGCAATGGATAATTTTTACATAAAACAATAGTTCATAGTAACCTTTTAACCAAATGGATGGGTTGCCTCGATTCTCATGGCCGTAAAGTTGTTTTATAAAAAGATACTTCAAGAACCATAAGCGCAACAAATAAGAAGTACCTTGCGGTGTAGGGGGTTCTCATCATAGGCGGCAAACACTTTATTAACACAATTTCATGTTTTTTTTTTTGTCTAAAGACCTACAGCCGTATGCAAAATCCTCTTCACAGAGTCCTCTTTTAACTTGAAAAGTGACTCTGAAAGCTGTCACTTACGAAAATTTGTATTTAGCACGACTTTCAATGAGGGTTGCCGTCATTTCCGGCCATCAAAATCGAGGCCCCTATATATTATTTGAGAAGACATATTAAAAAATATATCTACCAATTTTCAGCTATTGCAACGATAACATTGTTCCTTCGGTAAAATAGGGGTAGTTTACGCCCAGCCATCAAAGGGTTGCGGCCATGAGAATCGAAGCTACCCATCCATTTAGTTTAAAGGTAACTATGAGCCATTCTTTTATGTGAAAATTATCCATTGCAACGATCACATACCCGTTAATATTGCCGGCTCTCCTACTATACGTTTTTGTTGTTACATGCTATAAATATAGTAGAGTAAAAAAAGACAACTACTTTTCCTAATCGCTTAGTACCGACACCCTGAATATAAGGTTTTACGTTTGCAAGGGTGGTGTGTACCCAGGGGTACCAATGGGACCCTACCTGGGACAAGCAGTAAGAAACAGTAGTTGTCTCTTCTCACTTTACTTTCTTTATAGCATGAGACAACAAGGACGATTTTCTTAATTCTGATTCATTTGCATATTTTATTACCTATTATGTCAAATTATTCCGATTCTACTAAATTCGATCGACAATGAAAAACATCGATAAAGGCGTTGTTGTCAGTCATGGATGTCCAATGGTTGGGGCAGTCGAGTAGGTTGGTCTCAGTCTTAGTAGAAAAAAAAACTGTGTTGCTGGGGGTGGAATAATTTTGCTCACCTTTTTTTTTGTGAATCGGTATGTCAAAAGCCTTTCTCCGCAGTTCCTGTATGGATCTTCGCATAGCAGCTACCAGTTGAAAATCAAGGATGACACCACACTTTGGAAAAACATTAGTGGAATGTCATTTAGTTCTGAGCTAGACTAAGACTTTTGCCGGACAAATTGGTCATCTCCTGGAGGCATCTGAAGTTTGATAGCTCTAGCAAAGACGCTGGAGAAGTTGTCAGAAAAAAAACCACTGCTGATTCGAGTGGGAACGTAAGGGTCCAGGGTTCACCCACATTCAAAGAAAGGGTTCTTTTGATAGGTGTAAAATCTCTTACCTAAAGCAACAGGGTGACCCTCTTCATAATTGGCTCTAGCATATTTTAATTCATTGTTAAAAAGATTCTGTGATTTCCATCAGGTCTTTTCTAGATTGATTCGCTTGCCATGTAGAGAGATATATCTTATAATAGCTTCCTTTTTAACTTCAGTGGACATGACAGTCGTGGGCTCACATTCAGTGAACTTGTTTTCCATAAACTGGGCAATCCCATCGTAGTTGACTTCCCAAAACTTCCATTTGATTTCTGAGATAGTTGCATTTGTGGCGAGGGAGAAAACGTGGTAGCTGCGACCCAACGGGGTCTCCTGGGAGATACCATGGAATAATTTGTATCATCCACTCACAACAATTCCACTTGGTAGTGAGCAGGGGCCCGATTCTCGTCTCAGGGAGTAAATCTCCCAGAGAGAACAAATTTTCCGTCTTTTTCCGTCTTTTTCATTCTCGTTTATTTTTCGATTACGTTGACAAGGTCAAAACATTCGTTCTATCGGGGAGCTCTACTCCCCGAGACGAGAATCTGGCCCCAGGAGGAAAAATTATGCTCCCCAGCTGAATGAGGCTGGAGTTGAGGTAGCACATAAAGAAGTCGCTACATCTCAGAGGGTGCCGTATAGGGTTAAATAATTTATTGCAGTTGACCTTGTTCATAAGGCGTATTTTGCTAATGAAAAATCTTAATAGTTTAAGTCCCCAAACTTATAGAATGATGACGGCAATGAACAAAATGTTTTGCGATAGTTGACAAGTGCTTGGCAGTCTTCAGTAGTAGCTGGGTCGATAAATGCACAGTAAGCAGCGGTAATTCTAATATCACACACCATAAGCTCTAAACAAATGAATCGATGGACGGTGGGAGACTTATACTCTATTTTTTGAAAGCAAGCTTTGCTTGGTCAGCTTGTCCTTTTCATTTATTAGTTCGCCGTTAAACTGTGAAATTTGTGAAACATCCTACCACCCAAGTTGTGCAACCCAGGCAAAATTGGTGCATAGGGGTGGAAAAATAATTTGTTGCAAATCACAACAAAGAAGTGAGGTTAGAAAAGGAAAACTCAAGGAAAATCTTTGTAATATGGATGAAGAAAAATTAAAAAAGATTGTTAGAGGCCTTCTCGTGGAGTTCCTAAATCCTTTCGAAAAAAAACTGGAAGGAATGGAAGAATCTGTCCAATATATGTCGAATAAGTTCGAAGAACACAAAACTGCCACAGACAATTTCATGACAGAACTAAAAGCTCTGAGACAGGAAAATAATGATCTAAAGGAGCGAATAAGGCTACTGGAGACCAGGGCTAACAACAAAGACCAGAAAGAAAAGCAAAACAACATCATTGTCGCCGGAATACCAAAACAAAAAGAAAGTGATATAAAAAAAGTGATTCAGAAAGTAGTGTCAACTATGAAGATAAAAATTGAGAGTGAGGACATCCTGGCAGGCTATAGAATCAAGGAAACCGATGATGCACCAATATTGGTGAAGCTGAAGAATACAGAGTTGAAAGTGCAAATATTCAAGAGAGTGAGAGAACTGAAGGGATTGAAAGTGAAAGAATGTGGCTTGGACGGAATGGACAAAAATATTTACTTCAATGAGGACCTAACATATCAAAATCAAATGCTGTTTAAAAAAGCAAGAGAGCACAAGCGAAATCATCAGCTCACTGCAGCCTATTGCAGAAATGGGAAAATATATATTAAAAAAACTCCGAATGAGCCATCCATTCTGATAAGATGTGAGCAAGATCTCAAACAACAAAATTTGTAAAATAAGTAAGCCAAAAGTTGCATATAAATAATAATCTGTTAAAATGGATTTATTAACGAAACTCAATATTTTATATATTAACATCAGAAGCTTACGAAATAAAATCAATGATCTCATAGAAATAGTCAATAGTAGTCCAAAGGAAATACACATTGTAACCATAACTGAGACATGGGTATATCCCAACGAAACAAACTATTTTAATATACCAGGATATGATGCAACCCATGACTGTAGAGACAAGAGAGGGGGAGGATGCTGTATATTTGTAAAAAATGGAATAAAATTTGGCCCTAAAGATGTTAAATTCACTGAAAATTGCTGTAATATTGTGACTATTCATATAAATAAGACTAACACCATTATAAACTGTATATACAGAGCACCAAAGAGCAATGGTACAATATTTCTTAATGAGCTGAGCACTATAATTGAGAAACAAAAAAGCCAATCAGTAATTATTGGGGATATGAATCTCAACCTTCTCGAAAATACAACTACAGTGAAAGAATATAAAAACCTCATGGAAATGAATGATTATGAAGTCCAAAACACATTAAATATTGAAAATGCAACAAGACGTACTAAAACCTCAGCTTCAATATTAGATCATGTATATACAAATAAAAATCTAAGGTGCAATATTAAATTAAAGGATCACATAATATCAGATCACAAGATTATGTACATAGAGCTTGAAAAATATGTGACACAATATACAAATGAAAGGATAACTAGACAAAAACTTGACTCCCAAAAATGGATTAACATGATAGAGACAAAATTACAACAAGAAGACATACATAATTTTCAAAGACTGACGGAAATGCTGAATAATACAAAGAAAGAATGCACAAGAGAATATAGCTTGAAAATAAAACAAAATAATTATTGGATAACACCAGAGTTTATAAGGATAATAAAAGAAAGGGATAAACTTTATACAAGATGGAAACGAATAGATAACGATGAGACAAAAGAAGCTTTCAAAGGAAAGAAAAACGAAGTGAATAACCTAAGAAAAAAACGAAAGAAATCATATATTGAAAAACGGCTAAATGAAGCTGGAAATGATTCAAAAAAGGCATGGCAGGTCTTAAATGAATTATGTGGAAGAAGGAAACAAAAAACAAACAAGGTCGAACAAACTAAAAGTAGAGAAGGAGTAACTATAGAGAATGAAGCTATTATTGCCAAAGAGTTCAATGACTATTTCTCAGAAATTGGAATAAACTTGAGGGAAAAAATTACTGACAGAAATGTATATATGTTCAAAGAAGAAAATGTTGCTGAGGAGATCAAAATGGACCAAACAAACATTATAGAAGTAAAAAATATAGTGCAGGAACTCAAGGAAAACCGCTCACCTGGAGAAGACAAAATCACAAAAAAAGATGTAATAAGTACTGCTGATGGACATCATAGGAGAAAAAATAGTTACTCTGACAAATGACATATTGGCCAACGGTACATTTCCAGAAGAACTGAAGGTTGCGAAGATTACACCAGTATATAAAAAAGGTTCGCATACAGATCTTGGTAATTATAGACCAATCTCTGTATTAAACACTTTCTCAAAAATAGTAGAAAAAATCGTTAAAAAAAGACTTGTGAAACATATCGAAAACACATTCAAATTTGATGATTATCAATATGGTTTTCAACAGAAAAGCAACACCCTAGGCGCAACAGCTGACCTTATCGAATATGTAACAGAACAGCTTGTCCTCAAGAATCATATAATAATAATATTTATAGATCTGCAGAAGGCGTTTGATACAGTCGACATAGACTTGCTCTTGGAAAAAATTGAAAAAATGGGAATCAGAGGAACAGCATATAAATTACTAGAGACTTATTCCAAAAACAGAACACATTATACAGTAATAAACAAAAGCCAAAGTGATAAAACAAAACTCAATGTTGGTGTCGCGCAAGGATCGGTATTGGGTCCTACTCAGTATCTCTTGTATGTCCACAGCCTGAAATATTTGGAACTTAAATCAAGATACTTTATGTTCGCTGATGACACCGTGCTTATACTATCACATAGTGACCCAAAAACTCTTGAGAAAAGTGCAAATGAGGACTTAGACCTGTATTATAAATGGTTATGCAAAAATAAACTTTCTATAAATGAAACCAAAACAGTATATATGAATATACAACAGAAAAATAGAACCAAAAGTGATCTTCAATTGTTCCTTAACCAAACCAAATTGAGGGAGGTGACTGAATATAAATATCTGGGTCTAACATTAACAAGTGCCTTAAATTGGGACCTACACATAGAAGGCGTGATTAGCAAGATAGTTCCCATGGTTAGTGCAATAAGGAGAAGTACTGAATATTTGAGCCAAAAATCGAGACTTCTATTATATAATAGTTTTATCTTACCCCACATAAAATATTTAATTCCATGCTGGGGAAATTCTGCTAATTGTCATATAGAGAAATTGCAAAGAGCTCAGAATAAGGCAGTAAAGACAATTTTTCAAATAGACTTCTATACGTCGACAAAGGAAGTATATAAACAAACAAAACTCTGGGACATTTAAAAAATAAAAGAATTTGAACAAACAAAATTCATTTACAGTATAAAAAATAAAGTCATAAAAATCAATTCAAATATACAACAAGTTAAAAACTACCATAGCTATGATGTACGCAATGCCGATCGATTAAGAAACCCCATGGTTAGGACTGTGAAAACTCAGAATTCTCCACTCTACAGAGGAATCCAAACATATAACCACATACCACAAAATCTATTGGAAGTGAATAATATGAAAGAACTTTGCTATAACCTTAAAAGACATTTTTCACAATCAGACTAAATTATTTAAAACAGTACAAATTAATATGTGAATATGTAGTTATAGGAATATTGTGAAAATTATTATTTGTAAATAATTGAAAAATAGGCTCAAATACCAGTGTATTTACACTGATTCTGAGTCATAAATAAATAAATAAATAAATAAAAAAAAAAAAAAATTATCATTTATCACATTATTTATTTATTTATTTATTTATTTGTGGTACATCATACAAACATCAAGCAAGTTGATAATGACAAGTAAGGGTTACTATAACTAAAATTAAAATTATCACTTACTATCTAACTTACTACTTAACAGAATCCCTAGAATCTACCTAAAACTAAAACTACGAAAAATACACTTCTACAAATCATCAATATAAATTAAAACAAGATTTTAGCTTCTGGACATCCACATTGTACATGTCAATACCAAACTTATCAATTAATACATTACAATGATACTGCATTGAGGTCAATACTGACCAGTTAAATGTATCACAGTAAAACAGATGAGTGGTTTTTTTTCTTAAATTTATTTCAGGAACATGGAAGCTTATATTATTGATAAAAAGGCATGACCTAAATTTTATGTTGTTTTTTATGTAATGTATCGGGTCTTCAAAAAAAAACAATCGAAGATTGCTATGGTTTTTAAAACGTATGTCTTGGCAATATTTTTCTTCAATTTCGTCAATGAACTTTAATGTCAAAATGTCATGTCAAAAATCCTGACCAATAAAGAAACAATAATGCGACGTATATTTACTACACTACACCACACTACACTATTTACTTACAATTACTGGAGAATTATAGGCCAATCACGATGACCTCAGTTTTCTCGAAGGTGTTTGAGCATTATTTTTTGAACAGATTTTTATTGCATCTGGATTCAGGCAATTTGATGTCAGATACACAGCATGGATTTAGAAGCGGTAGGTCGACTAACACTGCAATGGTGGCCATGTACGAATCCTTGGCGGATAGCATTGACGCGGGCGAGTGCTCTGTTGGGATCTTCTGCGATCTCATTAGGGCATTCGACTGCGTTAATCACAATACAGGGTGTCCCAGCCGAGAGTGACCCATTTTAAATGCTTATAACTTTTAAACTAGGTGTGCTAGCTACCTGCGGCTTGCGCCATTCGATTTCTCTTGAGCTAAAGTTTTTTTTAGTATGTTGCAAATTTTTTTACCTCTTATACAGGGCGAGTTTAAAAAAATCCGTTTTTCAACATTGAAATTCTCCACTTTTTTTAATGGAATGCCCGGTATATCACAACGTCAATAAAAAGAGTCATGTTTAAGGTATCCAAGTACCAATAAACATCGTCCTTTAAACATATTCACAAAGTTTGGAAATTATGTTTGCCTACTAAAAAGTTAATAAAAACTGCATAAAACTATAAAAAATGCTGTATATGTTAGCCATTATGTTCCTTGCATTAATGTATCAGTAAATGGTTAAATAAATTGTGTAACATTTCCTAGGGAATCGTTTTAATGAAATTATGAATGTTCCACTTAAGATCTTCCAGGCTATTTGGCAAAGGATTACAGGATCACGACATAATTCCAGAGAAAAAAGTCTGGAACTGTCAAGTCACGAGAGTAAGGTGTCCATTCTATAGGATCAGCTCTCCTCGCCTATCTTTTCCCAAATGTCATATCTAGTGATTCCCTTGCTATTTAAGAATAATAAGGTGAGGCACCATCCTGCTGAAAATAGATATCGTTCGAAAGATCCTTCCGTCTTAATTGTGGATAAAAGAAATTTTCCAACATATCAGTGTATACAGTTCCTATTATCGTTGATTCATTAATGAAAAATGGTTCATATTTTTTTTTCAACAGAGATTGCATACCAAACTGTTACTTTTGGGATATCTCGTTATTCTCACTAGAACTCGTTAAATTCTCTTGGAAAATGTATTTTAACTTAGTTGATATCCAACTTTCATATTTACAAAATTGTTTGCCATACCTAGTGATAGCAAGTACCTACAACATGAAGTTGCATGATGCTTTTGCAAAAATACCAGGATTTCGATTTCAATTTTTTACGGCTAAAACTCCAAGTTTTAAGGACGATGTTTATTGGTACATGGATACCTTAAACATGACTCTTTTTTTTGACGTTGTGATATACAGAGCGTTTCATTAAAAATAGTGGAGAATTTCGATGTTGAAAAACGGATTTTTTTTTACTCGCCCTGTATAAGAGGCAAAAAAATTTGGAACCTACTAAAAAAAACTTTAGGCCAAGAGAAGTCGAATGGTGCAAACCTCAGGTAGCTGGCACACCTGGTTTAAAAGTTATAAGCATTTAAAATGGGTCACTCTCGGCTGGGACACCCTGTATTTTGGAGAGGAAGCTGTGTGAGATTGGTTTTGGTGGAAGCTGGAGCAAATGGATAAGATCTTTCATGTCTGACAGACGCCAGTATGTTACAATTGTCAACTTGAGCCAGGGTACGCAAGGATCAATTAACTCTGAGAATTTGTCTGTGTCGCTGGGTGTACCACAGGGCTCAGTTTTGGGCCCTGTGCTATTTCGAGTGTACATAGATAAAGTTGACAGTTCTGTTCCTCAGGGAAAATGCGCAAAGTATGCGGATGATGTCGGTACCACTATTTCTGATCTAGATCAAGCAAGCTTGAGATCAAAATGTCATACTGCAATGTTGTCCTTAAATGAGTGGTTTTCAAATAACTCTCTCGTGTTTAATACAGAAAAAACAGTACTTATGCAATTTCATAACCATCAGAAATTAATTACCACACCACTTAGTGTGAATGTGGGTGGTCACGTGCATACTGTCTCTAAAAGCACAAATTTCTTGGGAATTGTGCTTGATAAAAATTTAAACTTTAAAGCTCACTGTGATGGGCTCATACCGAAATTAAATTCCTTATCTTTCAAACTATGAAATTTAAGTTATATTCTCACTATAGGCCAGTTAAAAGCAATCTACTGCGCGGAAGTAGAATCAAGGTTGCGTTACGGTGTCTGTTTATAGGGTTGGTCAACTAACGCCAGTCAAGTCTTTTTAGCACAAAAATCTATTTTAAGAAGTATGACAGGTAATGTTTGTTTCGCCAGGGTTTGTACTTGCCACCAGCATTTGCCTTCCTTGTTTAACAAATAAAAATTGAGTGAAACAAATCAATGACGTCAAAAACGTTCGTCGGTTCTTGAACCAGGAGTCATTCATTTTAATTTGTCAAAAAAATTGAATGTGTCATATGAATTAATCTACGACAACCTTTTTTTTTCAAGTTTCAAGGTCAAGTATGAACCCTGGTGAAACGAACCTTATAACCTATTTGGATTCATGTAAACCATACTTCACAAAGCTTGAAATCTTGACATTACCAAGTCTATATATTTTTGAGATATGTGTCTACATTTTCAAAAACAAAAATAAGTTTCCTTTAGACAGTTTTGTTCATTCAGTTAATACGAGACAAAAGAATAGTCTCCATATCCCGCTAGCGCGTGGACAGATTGCGTTCAAAAGTCCAAATGTTGTAGGACCCCGTTTTTTTAACTTGTTGCCATTAGAAATTAAGGAAAGTAAAACATGTACTGTATTTAAATCTAGTCTTAAAAAGTTTTTAATCTCAAAGTGTTTTTATAGTGTAAACGAATTTTATTGTTAACCGTTATTGTCTCTCTCTTTTATGACTTTTTTTATATATTATATATTTCTGTGCTTGTGTGAGTGCATGTATTCTGGGTGTGTGTATGTCTGTCTGTGAATGCTTTCTAGTATTAGTTCTTAGATTTAAATTTTCGCTTGACTATTCCTAATACAATGTATAAAATTGTCAGAACAGGAAATAAAGAATTTTGAATTTTGATTTTGAATTTTGAATATGCTTTTCACTTATTATTGGCGTAGCATTATCCATGTAATGTATCAATTATTGATGTTTAGTATTGACATGTACAATGTGGATGTCCAGAAGCTAAAATCTTGTTTTAATTTATATTGATGATTTGTAGTAGTGTATTTTTCGTAGTAAAATTATTCAATTTATTAATTAAACGTAACCATAACAGTAAGCTCAATAGCATAAATATGTTTTTCCAGTAACTTTTTTTTCGGGTTTGGTCCAACGGCATTTCTTCTATTTTTATTTTTTTATTTCTTCTTCTTCTGGACGTGCCTATCCCTTATGAATGTCGGCGATCATCGATTATTATGGCGATGTCCACTTAATTCGCAGCAATATGGAAGTGTTGTGGCGAGCTTTTATCAAACAATTGTATTGTTTGTATTGAATTGTATTTCCAAATTTGTCGTTGTAAATCTTCTTTAAACATTCGGTCCATAATAGTCTCTGTCTTTTTCGGTCGGCCTAAAGGTTTTTTGATTGTATATTGTCCAGTCAAAATTCTTTGAATAGTCCTGGTTCCCACCTAAAATTTAAGGAAAATGTTGGTTGGGTAAGAAATGGCTTCACATCTACATTTAAGTTATACCTACCTCAAATATATCTACCAGTTGGGCTTCAATTGTTCCCTGGAGAGTCTCTGGTTCATTTTTTTTTAAATAACCATGACATTTTAATATTTCCCTTTTTTTCTCTTCTGAGATTATTTTCGGCATCTTCAATGCGAAAGAAATTTGACAATGCCGAATTTTAAAAAATGTCATTAAATTTTGCAGGTACGCAAAATAGTTAGCTACCGTTTGGGCACTTTCCAAATTTCACCGATAAATTTACCGGTCAAATAAACCGGTAGCTGTCAAAAAATTCCGGTAAAAGTAAGGTGAAAGTCCGGTTACATGATTTTTCTGATACATTTTGGAACGCTTTGGTGTATTAAAGTTTGGTTTTGACGGTTGTGCTGCGACAATTTAACAAACGACTGCCGATAGTGTCCATTTAAAGCAATTGACGGACCATCGTCACCAAAAGTAACTGGGACAGCACCATATTAGCTCTTGTACTATTATATGAATTTTCTTGTCAAATATTTGTCAAACTATGAATCAAATGCATTGAAATGAATGACTGTAGAATTAGTCCAGGAGATTGTTATGCATTATTTTTGTCCCAGATACTTTTGGTGACGATGGTACGTCAAAAAAAAAGCGTCAAAAAATCTCCAACCGAAAAAACCGACAAAAATTCCCGGTGAATCCGGTGCCTCACCGGTTTCAAACAGCTGATCATTCCGGTCAATTTTGGAACGGACGATCTGGCTCAACCGGTAAAAAGTCGGTACATTTTGGAATGGTTTGGTGCCTAAACTATTAAACCGGTATCGCACTGGTTCAGAAACCGGTGAATTTTGGAAAGTGCCCTTTTTATAATATAGCATTATTGAAAAATGTGTCAAATTTAATTTGCCAGATAGGCCAGAAAATTTTAATATCGCGGCACTTACGAAATTATCTAAACCACACTTAAAACTGTCTGCAATTTGACATATACTGACATTATTATACGAGGGTCAACCTGCCAAATTTCCATGGATAATGCTACGCCAATAATAAGTGAAAAGCATATATACGTGATTGCTTGACACTTGTTAATGTTGAGATGCATCCTGTGATCTAGAAACCAGCAAGGAAGAGAGTCCAGGTCCTCCTGCAATCTCGTGCAATCTTCTGCTTTGGTAATTAGTTTGAAAACCCTAAAATCATCAGCATATTATACCAAGCTTTTTGAGAATTTTATGCAGTTGGGCAAGTCATTAATAAATATGACAAAGAGCAAGGGACCCAGATTGCTTCCCTGTGGCACCCCTGATGTTGCTGAGTAAGGCCCTGAGCGGCAGTCACCCATCTTAACACATTGTTTCCAATCTTTCAGATAAGACTGCATTTAAAGACAAGCCGCAACCAAGAACCCTAAGTCACCTAGCTGAGACAGCATTACATTGTGGTCGAGCTTATCAAATGCCTTAACACAGTCTGTCATTATTACATCTAACTGAATTTTTTTGTTTATTGCTTCCATTGCCCGTGTAGTGAGAGTACACAGATTTGATACTGTGGACCTATCCGGCAGAAAGCCATGTTGACTGTTGAGTCAGAGTGTCACAATGAACTCTTGATATATTTAAACTTTATGTTCAATCCGACAACAGTGTTTGGGGAAACTGACCCGCTGCGCATGCCATCGATTATCGATCGGCACGGAAAAAGGGCAGTACGCCACCTACCCCAATGTACCTACGCAATACGCAATACGCATTCATTATTATCGATCCGTTTGTTATTCTAGTTGTAAGAATAAGAAATGACTTGTTCCATTTATTTTGCATTTATATATTTTTTTTTTTTTTGAGTCATTAAGAACATTTTATTTTGTTAATTTTGTTATGCAGTATGTTACTGCGCTCTTGAGTTACTTGAAACCTAAATAAATAACTAATAATTTACGTCGCGTGTGCCTTTAATTTAAAATACAACCAGCCAAGGAAACAGGAAACCGTTCAAAATCTAGAGAACCTCCCCGATATCTATGCTCCCCGACCCGACATTGACAATTAGAAAAGCATTTGCTGAAATTTGACATTATCATTACAGAGTATTGTTTCTAAGATTTTCACTACAGTGTTCAATATACTCATAGGCGTGTATGTAGTTCTCGACTTTGCTGTGGGAACCAGATTTATGTATGCATATCTCTATACGCTTTTCACTTATTATTGGCGTAGCATTATCCATGGAAATTTGGCAGGTTGACCCTCGTATAATAATGACAGTATATGTCAAATTCCAGACAGTTTTAAGTGTGGTTTACATAATTTCGTAAGTGCCGCGGTATTAAAATTTTCTGGCCTACCTGGCAAATCAAATTTGACACATTTCTTCAATGCATTTTTCAAGAATGCTATATTATGAACGGTTTGAATTCAATCATGGTTGGTTAACCTAACTATTTTGCGTACCTGCAAAATCTAATGAGATGGCATTGTCAAATTTCTTTCGTATTGAAGATGCCGAAAATAATCTCGGAAGAAAAAAAAAGGGAAATATTAAAGAAGCCATTTCTTCCAACCAACATTTTCCTTAAATTTTAGGTGGGAACCAGAACTATTCAAAGAATTTTGACTGGACAATATACAATCAAAAACCTTTAGGCCGACCAAAAAAGACAGAGACTATTATGGACCGAATGTTTAAAGAAGATTTACAACGACAAATTTGGAAATACAAGAAAGTTTATATAAAATTTTAAAATCTATGGGATATAAATTTAAAGCACTAAATGGACCCACAATTTTATGTGAACAGAAACATGTTCTTGCTGCCAAAATTACATTTTTGCGGAAATACCTCCAATATAAACATTCAAACGAAAATATCAGATTCGTGTATTTAGATGAAACTTGGATCTACCAAAACGGATCTCAAGTTCGTCGATGGATACACGAATCTGATATGAAAAGCAACCCATCCAAAATTAAGTCAGTGGGGAAACGTTTTACTATTTTGCATGCGGGGAGTAGTTCTGGGTTTTTAGATGGGTGCGATTTTTTTCTAGATTCAAGAAACAATGACAGAGACTACCAAAATACCATGAACGCGGACATTTTCCAAAAATGGGTCGTTGATCAACTAATTCCTGCATTGAATATATTTGAAGAGAAATGTGTAATAATCATGGACAACGCTCCATATCATTCAGAGCGGAAGAATAAACCACCTTCATTCTCTTCAAAGAAAGACAAAATGCAGAAATGGTTGGTTAAACATAACGTAGACTTCGATACAAAAATGACCAAAAAACAACTATGGGACCTAACTCAACCATTTCGGAATAGACCAAAACAATACAAAATCGACGACATTTTGAAAAGGCACGAATACGAAGTTTTTAGATTACCTCCTTATCGTTGCCAATAAAATCCTATTGAAATGTCATGGGGGTTTTGTAAGAACTTCCATAATAAAACTATAACTTGGCAGCCACCATCCACGGATAGGGTTGCGAGGGTATGGCGTGAGTCTCTTTCAAAATGTACCTCAGACATGTGGACGAATTTTTGTAGACATTGTGACAGACTTATTTCAGAAGACTGGACATAATACATGGGAGACTTACCTACCCACCCTCCCATGCCTTACAACCCTTTCAAAAAGATAAGGCTTTATTACAATCGATCCTGCAAGGGAAGATATTTGGAAAGAGAGGACCAGGAAGAAAACGAATATCGTGACGGAAAAATCTCAGAACATTGTTTGATAAAAGCTCGCCACAACTCTTCCATATTGCTGCGAATTAAGTGGACATCGTCATAATAATCGATGATCGCCGACATTCATAAGGGATAGGCACGTCCAGAAGAAGAAGAAATAAAAAAATAAAAATAGAAGAAATGCCGTTGGATCAAACCCGAAAAAAAAGTTACTGCAAAAACATATTTATGCTATTGAGCTTACTGTTATGGTTACGTTTAATTAATAAATTGAATAATTTTACTATTCGAATTTACTCAGATATTTTACACATTCTGGCAACTCGGCTTTCTGTTTCATAACCCTGAAATTTGAAAAATATTTTGTCATCAAATGTCCAGTGGCGGCTCGTCAGAGGAGGCAAGGGAGGCTAAGCCTCCCCAAAAAAATTGAAAATTAAATCTCAATATTTTATCCCTAATTCCTATTTAAAATTATAGGTTTGTTCCAACCGGTAGTAATTTCCAGTAATATTACTGGCACACATGCGCAATTGTGAAATGCTGTTCCAACCAGTTAAAATTACTAATTTGGAATTGGCGATAATTGATAGTTCGTCGTTCCAACCGGAGTTACGGATAGTAAAATTGCGGTTCAAACGATTCTTGCTTGACTGGAAGAACTGTTGGTTCTAAAATTAGACGCATGCGTAGTGAGGTCGAAAACGGGTCAGTGGTTGAACAACAATGAACATAAATAATAATACATAACCCAGAACCTCAGTTTTTTGTTTATTTAAATTATTTATTTGAAAATTACTGCTACAGAAGTTAAGTAATTTTATTTTATTTGTTCTCAGAGTTAATAAATCTGATTTTTGTCTTATATTAGGTTTAGAAGAATTCCTTATTGTGGTGGAAGATGATTCACCTGCAAGTATGCAAGTTATGTTGATTTTGTTATTTTCATCTTGTGTTGTGAGTACTACTAGTTCAAAAAACGTTCCAACAAGTTTTTAAGTTATTTAGTATAATATTACTGTTTTTGATTGCGCAGTCGCATTAGCGCGGTTACGGACGATAATATTACAGTAATATTATTGCAGGTTGGAACAAACCTTATAATTCACAAATTACACTTTCCAAATTTCGATATTTTAATATAATTTGGAACAATCTGACAACATTATTTCAAACAATTCCGCGCCTCCATGACAAAAATCTGTTCCTTGCCCGCAATTTTACCATTAGAAGTCGACCGGAGGCTTGACTCTCATATTATTATGCTTCCCTAAAATCTAGCATTCAAATGGACCGCGAATCTCAGCGACCAATAGAAATGCCGGAAACATGTCGAACCATTCTGGCGTTCAGGCACTATCGGGTCGCGGAGCGGCTAGCCGCAACCTTTGATTGCAAGGATGGAAACTGCCATCGTTGCTTTTTTATCTCTTTTTTATGCATTCGGAGTTCCATGTCACTTCTCTATTCGGAAGTCGTAGACTGTTGATTGATATTTTTTGTCGTCAGGTGCATTTCAAATTATTGTGTATCTTTCGTGGATTTTATATACCAATGTATTTTTTATTTTTCGTCAAAATGAATTTTTTAGCGTTAAAACGAATTAAAACTTACTCTCGAAGTACCATGTCCCAAAACAGACTAACTAACGTATCTTTTGTTTCAATTGAAAAAGAATTTGTACCTATCCAAAAATGTGCGAATATGACCAGTTTTATGAAGAAGTACCTAATAGATTATTTCGCGAATAAAAAAAACCGACGAATTCCGCTCATTTTTAAAATCCAATAAACTGCATTGATCAAAACGAAAAAGAAGCACTTCAGTAATTTAATATAACTTTATTTATTGCATTAAAAAGAAAAATTTCTGTTTTTCCAGCAGACACGCAATTCCATATGAAACCAATGAAGGCCCAAGGCCCCAACACACTACGATGAAACATGACGGTTTTCATCGCCGAGATGAAACACGTCGTTCCAAAACTGAAGTGTGTGGTAGAAAACCGTTGTGTTTTTCTAGCACACACTTCATTATTTATCCAATCTACATCAAAATTTGGGGCATATTTCGGAAAATATGATCTATTGACGAAGAAGAGTTCTTTAGTTTATCAGATAGTCCTGAAGAAATTGATAGTTCACCTCTCAGGTTAATTACTCAGCATGCGAATACGGAAAATATATACTTATGACGTTTCTTTTCTTGTCCCTTTATGGTTTTTATTGAATTTCAGATAAATTCTTGAGGACGTAGACACTCCCAAAAAAAAAATTGCCTGCTGCCAGTGGTTACCGTAGTTCATTATTATTTTTAACCTCCTCACTTGAAATAGTCACGAGCCGCCACTGCAAATGTCATTATTATACGAGGGTCAACCTGTCAAATTTCCATGGATAATGCTACGCCAATAATAAGTGAAAAGCATATATGTATTATAATGAAAAAAAAAAAAAATATATGTGACAACACAACGTGAGAATGACAATACTAATAATTACAGGTTCTATAAGTAATAACGAGGTGATAATTAGGTGAACACAACTAACTTATTATAGCAAGAGAATAAAACTCAAATAAAGTCTGTTTTTTTTAAGATAATTCCCCAAGTCAAAAATTTAGTAACTATGTTGGCAATACAAGCCTTTTCTACATAAAAAATTTGAAAGCATTGACAATTTTACATTGTATTGCCAACATAATGTCATTTTGACTTTTATCTTTAAAAAAAAAACAGATTTTACTTTAATACTTAAGCTGGGTTCTAGCAGAAATTTAATTTAATTTTATATAAACATAATTTAAGATTTAATATAATTTTACTTTGTGGCGTTCATACAGTAATTTTTTAACTGATATAGAAAAATGTCATTATCCGTCATCTGCCTTGTCAAACTGATGAAAATCATTGATCAACCTCAAATTTAATTTAATTTAATTTTGAAAGATAAAAGTTGGCCAACTTTTAAATTAAGTTAAAAAATGTCTGTTAGAACCCACCTTTATTCTTAACAAAAGTGTCGTTTTTCAATTTCAAGTCGTGTGTGTGAATGTTTAATTCAAGTTAAATATTGCTCGCAGTTTTACCTCTCACCGATCAATTTATTGTGAAAAGAATGCTCACAAATATACAGGGGGATCAGAAAGTCCTTTTCATGATTTCCATTTGGTGGAATGTTATTTATCTAAACTAAACTCTGCCTTCACACTTAACGAAGGCTTAGGAGTTCTCCAATTTATCCTTCAACAGACCTCGCCACAACGGTAAGATATTGACGAGTTTAATCCTATTTGAACAGGAAAAATTACGTTTACGAATACAATTTTGTTTCTGTCGTCGAAAGTCAACATTCTTATTTAATTTTAATTGTTGAAAATACAACCCATGTTGGTATGACCCATGTGATATGTCTCCTACTGATATGGCGAGGAGAGTATGTGAGAAGACGAGGTCAAGGCCAAGGTAGAAAACGGTCAACCACGGCCAGAGATGACAGATTTATTGTTTTGCAAACATTACGGAACAGGCGTAGAACACAAATAAAAAACGAACTGGAAGAAGTACGTGGAAGGAGGACAAGTCATCGAACCATCAGCAGAAGGCTTAAAGAAATTGGTTTGAAGGCCTATAGAACAAAGAAAACTTCGAAACTTCAGCAGCGTCATCGAGTGGCAAAACTACGCTTCGCTAGGGAGCATGAAAATTGGGAATATGACCATGAATCGGACCAACGTTCTTTTTACAGATGAGAGCCGCTTTTGCATTAATTCGATCGATGGCAGGGAAAGATTATATCGCCACCGAGGAGCACAAAATAAACAATTCAGTTTTACTGCTACTGTCTCCTATCGTGGAGGGTCAGTAATGGTCTGGGGTGAAATATGTTTAGGGTCACGAACAGAATAGGTGGTCGTTAATGGCGGATACATACGAGATAATCTGCAACAGCATGTCGTACCATTCCCCCCCATACCGGAGAAAACTTCCTGCTAATGCACGACAATGCTCGCCCTCACGTGGCACGCCGTGTCTCCGACTTTTTCAATATCGTCGTAATAAGAGCAATGGATTGGCCTGCATATTCCCCAGATCTTAATCCGATCGAACATGTCTATAACATGTTAGGAACACGATTAGGGTCCAGAATTCCTGCAGTTCAAAATCGCGAATAAGCAGCAGCTGCTCTGGTTGCATGAGGAAACGAATGACTGCTGTCATAAGGGCGCGTGGAAGCCACACGCGTTATTGAAACATTAATTTTTTCCGATCCGCCGTTTTGAATCATTATTGTTCGTAAAGTTATTATTATTGTGATTTTTTTTGCCAGTGATGGTTCCCAAGTCTACAAAATATAAAAAACACTTCAACTTGATCCTTGTTTTAAGTTGCTGTCAAGGTGAAAATTCGTGATTTCACTTGAACAAATAATAATGAATTCGTCAATATCCTACCGATATGGCGAGGTCTGTTGAGGGGTGAATTGAAAAAGTCCTAAGCTTTGGTTAAGTGTGAAGGGAGAGTTTAGTTTAGATAAATAACATTCCACCAAATGGAAATCATGACAGGGACTTTCTGATTCCCCTGTATATTTGTGAGCATTCTTTTCACAATAAATTGATGATAAGAGGTAAAACTGCGAGCAAGATTTAACTTAAAGTAAACATTCACACACACGACTTGAAGTTGGAAAACGACACATTTTCATATCCAATTCGTATGTCGACGTGGAGAAAATTAAGGTCAATATCCACCTTTTCTTCGAAACTCTGTATTTTCAATAATATTGAAATATCAGAGTGAATAAAAAATGAAAATGTTCGGAAAAGTTCAGGCTACAATTTGGTGTTGAAAACTATTCTGAATTTCCACTGTTTTACTGCACAGGGTGTCTCAAAAAACTCTGAAAATTACTGACTTTCCTTCCATCCCTGTATATGATATAAAGACGAATCATTTAATAACGGTAATACATCAGGGCCCGTATTCTCGTCACCGGGGAGCAGCGTTCTCTCAAGAGAACGATTGCTCTGTCTTAGTCACCCATATTGTTATTTCCATAATACTGACAAAGACAGAGCAATCGTTCTCTTGAGAGAATGCTGTTCCCCGGTTACGAGAATACGGGCCCAGATGTATTCCTGAAGAATCAAGTTACAATCTGTAAAAAATTCATCGAAATCGAGCGAGTAAATTTTATCCGTACCCCTAATTTTGCTGGTGTTTAGTATGCAAACCCAGCCCCAATAGTGTTCAAGGGTTCATTGTAAAGTATCCATCTGAGCATAATTAGTTTGTACAATCTGGAATAGTATTATTCAACTAGGATTTTGGATTCAGATCGCTAGTGGATCAATTGATTATTATTAGTAATTACATCTTTTCAACCAATAAAATCTTCAAAGTAAAACGTGAACTCTAATTGGCTTTTATATTTCAGCAACGAACCGTGGACGTCGGAACACGAATTAAGGCTGCGGGAGCATGTTTCCAGATTGAAAGCGGAAAGAAGCAACATTCAGGGCACTTACGTCACTTTGGAGTCTACTCAAGTGGAAAATGCCCCTGTGAGGCCCTCCAGCAGTCAAGAGGCTAGAAAAATGGACCTCGAAATGGCCGTATTAATGCAGGTAGAATATTTTATTTATTTTTAAATCAAAACGTATGTTAGAAAATTTGACCATTTTATCCATATACAGGGGAATGTTTGGAGGCTTATATTGAGCTGCACATAAATTAACAGCTGCTCTCCGTCTAGTACCCACATAAAATTAGAATTCTTACAAAAAGATGCTACTAATATATCATTATTTTTTTTGTAGGAATTAATGGGTCTTCGTGAGGACAAGACTGAGCTACTGTCAAAGCTATTTATAATAGAAAAGGACAAGAATGCTCTCGAAATTAAACTAAAATATGTGGAAGGCCAACAAAAAGCACAATCGGCAACTTTAAAAAATCTTCAAGGACAACTCAAAGACACAGAAGCTCTTTTGGCGCTAGCAACCCAACATAAGGTTTGTTTTGAAATTCTTTTGGTAAGTTGGACTATAATCTGCTTTTTTTTATAGGAAAGAGGTTACTGTGATGCAGAACATGCTCAGGGTGTCGAACTGGAACTAATGCAAGCACTAGCACGAGAGGCAAGACTGAAAGTTAGACTACAAGAACTAGTAACAACACTGGAACAAGTTACGAAAAATGCTGAGGCTAGGCTTTTGGAGGGACGGGAAATTGTACAAGATTTAAATCACACGAATAGGTTAATATTTTGTTTAAATTTTACTTCTCAGTTTGAAATATTTTTTTCTTATAGCATTCTCTCTGATACAGTCGATCGAAATAATAAGAAGTATCAAGCCAAGTTTAAAAAGATGGAGCACCAAATGTTGAATATGGCTGAAAAACATACTGCACAAGTAAGAATTGAATTTAAACCTAAATAAATATTTGATTTGAAAATTTTCAGGTACACACACTTCAGCAAAGAATAGCAACCCTAGAAACACCACCTACGAATAGTTCAGAGAATTCCTTAAACTCTATTCCTATGTAGTTTGAAAAAAAAAAGTATTTATTTTGTAACCCTTGTGAAATGCTTTTAACAATGTTGTTATGTTGTGATGAGAGTAGTGAAAGTCAAAGAGATGTAACTCGCAATAGGAAGAAAATATTGTGGATTTGTGCTAAAAAATATTTGACGGATTGTAATTTATTTTAACAGTGCGTTTCTTTACCAAAGAAGAAATAGTGCCCTGTCAAAATAAAATATAATATGGAAAGCATATACTAGCTTCAGTGAATAATTATTCTTCCATGGATGTTAATATAGATAAGAAAGATTTGCCTCGCTGTGATTAAAATAAGAGAACGGTAAATTTGGTAGCGAATTCCTAGATAGGTTTTAAACCTTTTCTTGAACTCATTTACCATAAAAGAGAAGACTCCAACTAACCCAAACTATCTACTATATTGTGATTCTAATTTTCATAAAAGCAATAAAAAATTGTGTATTAGTGACCATATCAAAAGATTTCAAAATAAATGTTGAAAAATATGCAATAAATTTGGAGTTTTCTGTTTTATATTTACAATTATTTTTTGTAATTTTTGTTATTGTAATAGTTTTTTAACATTTAGCACAGAAATGTAGCAATTAATAATTGTTTGTAAAAAAATTATATAATTTAAAATATTTAATCTTATAGCTAAAATTGTAGATTTAGTAGATAAGGTATTGTTGAGTAACATTAATGACTTACCAGTTTTAAAACTTTTTTATTTTACAAAATGAAATTTTATTTATTGTCTTTATATGTTCGTAAAGCATTCATCCACAAAAACCATGTTATACAAAGTAAAATAATATGTGATATTTTTAATTTAAATCTCAAACTTAAGCCAAAAAATAATTTAAAAAATTTTGAAACAATATTTTAGTAAATAGTATGAATGCCTATGAATAATATAACTTTTAGCATTTAATGCATTTATTTATTTGAATTTTGTTTGTTTCAAAATAAGTATATAATTAAGATCAGCTTAAGCCTAGTGCAAGTATCTAAATGTAGATATACATTCGGTACAAAAATTTGATAAGTGCTAATTTAAAGCAATCGTTTCCTTCAAAATATTATACTAAAAGTAATTAAACAAATTTTATAGTATGTATCTTAATTATTATGTAATAAATATTTATTTTATATTGTGACATTTAAATAAAGTAACGTTAATGATATAGATTTTTGTGTTATGTTTGAAGGTCCGGAATTTCTATTCTATTTTTTTTTTCCAGGAAATCTTTCCCCAACTTTTTCAAGCCTGAAAGTTTTAAGTTTACTTGTTTTCCCACCGATGTTCTGATTGTGTAGTTTGGTTCACTCTACTCTATCTGAAGCCGTGTACAGACTGAATCTCCAATGCTAGCCAACGGCACATGTAAACTATGTTGGAACGCGTTGGCTTTGGTGTGTACGGCGGCCGCGAATCGAGACTTGTGCAATCGTTCTCTTGATGTGAGAAGTCTTGTAACTAGAAAAGGTGGCAGACAATGACTGATTACACTCTGAGCACCTAATTCTTGTTTGTTGACAAATACTTAATAGGGTGCGTAGTAACACTCTGTAGTAAGCAGGGCCGAGTTCTGAAATAACGCACAGGGTGCGAGTGCGATTTTATTGGTGTGCCTGAATTGACAATTGGCCATTGGGCCCATAGCACCGTCTAGCATTTTTGAACAGCTAGAGCGTCGCACCGGTGTCACACTCACACTGGGTGTGTCATTCCTGAACTCGCCCCTGTTGACTGCTAGGTGTGATTGAGTACAAACAACTAATGATTTAATACTAATTTATTTAAAGAACTGTAGCACTATTTATACACAAATAAATGAAATATTTACAAAGGTAATTAAGTAAATAAATAAATTGAAGTGCAGAAAAAAATGGCTTATCTGTGATTAGACATTCTCGCCACTAGGCTTCAGGGACTTCGGCTTCTCATTGTGTGGAGTTGGAGTTGGTGTTACTGAACATAATGGCTCTAAGGTTAACGTTTGGTCAGCCAAGGCTTGTCCTGGTGTGTGGGTATTGTGCCTACTGGAATTCTTTCTTTGCCAATACAACCATATTAGAAGCATTGCAGTCACTTCCAGTATTAGTAGTACTATGGAGCTAATAACAATTAGATGATGGTGTACTTGAGTCCATTTGATGTCTCGTAATTGTTGATCGATGTCTTATTCTTCACTCTGAAGATAAGACAGTTGATCGGAGGCATCAATAAATTGTTCGTCGTAGGGAATCATGGGGATTTCCTTGGTAGGTTGAAATGTTTCTAAACTTAGTTCTACTGGGCGGACGAAAGCTCCTAAAATAGTAACAGATTCCGATTTTCTCGGTGTCAAAATATTTTTTTGTTTTAAGGACGCAATTTGATGAAATTTCGATAATTGCGATCTGGTTTATTGTAGCCTCTTCTCTGATACCATCGCAGATAATCGCAAGTTTGGCATGATTTATTTTCAGTTCTGTGGTAAACATCGTCAATTATGCAGTTGGGGGTGCCGGTAGTGATGGTAGGTGAACAAACATAAACATTTTGACTGACGTTTATGCTATCGGGTCTTCAAAAAAAAAACAATCAAAGACTGCTCTGATTACGAAAACGTACGTCGAATTATTATTTCTTTATTGGTCGGGATTTTTGACATGACATTTTGACATTAACGTTCATTGACAAAATTTAAAAAAATATTGCTAAGACATACATTTAAAAAACCATAGCAATCTTTGATTGGTTTTTTTTTTGAAGACCGATATCTCAAAATTCTCCTTCCGTCAGGTCAAAATACCACTGAGAATTATAATCAGCTGCTAGTAGTAGGCTTGTAAGTTCTAACCATTTCCAGCATTATTTCACACTAGTGAAATTGGATTTCAAATTAATGAAAACTAAATTCACATCAGTGAAATCTAATTTCGCTCAAATGAAAACTGATTTCAAAGTAACGAAAACCAATTTCTCATAAACGAAATTTGATTTCACATTTTCGAAAATGAATTTCAAACTAACCATCACTTTTCAAACAATTATTATTTTATTTTGAAAAAAAATCAACATCGTTATTTATTTCAACCTAATGGAATAAACCCACTGAGTTTATATAGATAACAAAAAATACAATCATGAACCAACAATATTAATTTTAAATTATTTAAATAAATTGAACTTCAATTGAGTCTTCTCACTCTTAAGACAGCTGCATTATACCTTTCCACGTGATTTGCAAAACTGAAGACAAATTTATTTATGGACGACCCACACTGTAAGAATTTATTACGTAACTCATATTAGTATGTTTGAGTTACGTAATAGATTGTATTATCGTACTTAGTGATGTAATAAGCTCATAACGAAACTCATTACCATTGAAAACGGCACTTTTTAAAATTACTTTATTCGAAAAAATTATTAATTTAGTCTATTGTAAAAAATTAAAACTATTTCGAATACATACAAAAAAATCTCGGTCGTACATAAAATGTTGTATATCACACGTACGGTAACGCTCATTACACCACTCGTGTGATTACCACGACTCGGTCTACGACCTCGTCTTGGCAATATTCACCACTCGTTACTGTAATGAAGCTGATACCGCACTAGTGATATAAATAACTATTAAATAATTCAAAATTATTATTGTTGTTTCATGATTGTATTTAATGTAATCTTAACTCAGTGGGTTTATTTCATTAGGTTGAAAGAAATAACGATGTTGATGTTTTTTCAGAATAATAATTGTTTGAAAAGTGAGGGTCAGTTTGAAATTCATTTTCGAAAATGTGAAATCAAATTTCGTTTATGAGAAATTAGTTTTCGTTACTTTGAAATCAGTTTTCATTTGAGCGAAATCAGATTTCACTGATGTGAATTTAGTTTTCATTAATTTGAAATCCAATTTCACTAGTGTGAAATAATCCTGGAAATGGTATAGAATCCAGTACGCATTCTTTTCGGTCTTGACTGGAAAAGGTGTTAGGATTAACAGAACGAAATCGTTGATTTCTGTCCTCATAAAGTATCCATGGACATGGATAAATTAATCGCTGTGACAGACTTCAGTACGTAGGTAGGAAATGATATTGATGTTTGACGGCAGTTTCTGGGATGCGGATGCAATGATTTCTTCGGCATGTGCTGGAGATATTAGTTCGTGAAGGTTTGCTCGATGATAATGTAGGTACCTATGTATGAATAAGGAAGGGAGTGTTATAATTTTATATTTATGGAAAAAAAACTTGGCAATGGGCTCTATTCTTTAGCCTAAGAGAATATCGAATAGCCCTTTTTTGCAATTTAAAGATACGCTCAAATTGAGTCGCACCGCATGTACCCCAGAATGGAAGGGCGTATCGAAGATGTGATTCGAATAGGGCAAAGTAGACTGATCTAGAGGTTGAAAAGTTAAGTTCCTTGGAAACAGATCTTATTGCGAAACAAGCGGAGCTCAATTTTTTGGACAAAGCATCGATGTGCAAGCTCCATTTCAGGGACTTTTCTATAATAAGGCCCAAAAACTTCACAGAATCAAGGACGTCAATAATAGTGGTGTTATTAAGTGCAATAGGGTTGCAACGTACTTTTGTATGACAGAACTTTGGTTTTCGCGGCGTTGAAACAGAGAAGATTAGAGTCGCACCATGATTTAATGGTAAACAAATCATTGGACATGGTTCTATGTAGTGCTACAATATCCGGATTGCTCCAAGTGACACTAGTATCATCAGCAAAGAGGTAGATTTTACCGTTGATGTCTAGACTAGTAATGTCGTTGATAAACTGCAAAAATATTATTGGACCCAACACGGAACCCTGTGGAACTTCACATTCCATTGGCCTGCATAAAGACATCGGCGTATCAACCCTCACAAGTTGTTTTCTGTTGTTAAGATACGACTTGAACCATTCCAGTGGAAAACCCTCGAATTCCGTAGTACTGCAATTTGTTGATTAGGATATTATGACTTACACAGTCGAATGCTTTAGAAAAATCACAGAAAATTGATGCTGTAGAGTGCAGATTATTGTTCTAGAGTAGACATTATTGAAGAAAGAGTACATAGCATCAATAGTACATCTGTTGGTTAGAAATTCAAATTGGTGAGTATAGTTAGTATCTTATATTTATGCAGAAATGATAGAAGCCTTTTCTTAACCAATCTTTCAATGATTTTTGATAAAGTGGGAAGAAGTGCAATTGGACGATAGTTCGAAGCTAGATCTTTATCCCCACCCTTATGCTGAGGAATAATTATAGCCGTCTTAAGGCATTCCGGGAAAACACCCTGTTGGAATGATTTATTTATTAGAGTTGTGAGGAGATTCAATGTACATTCTGGTAAATTGAGAAACATTTTTAAAGTGAGCCCATCAGTCCCAGATGACAATTTGTTTCTGATGTATTTAATTGTACTGCATGCCTCGGGAACCAGTGGAGAAGCTCCAAATTCAAATCCTTTTCTAGGCCAGAATCTGTCTTTTCAAAACCCAACCTAAAAGTACATTCAACGAATGCTGGCACATCTTCCTCTTTATTTCTTTTAAATATTCAATCCATAAGATTCAAGGCTGATGAACTTGGTGTGTTGCTTGAGCATCATCAGGGGCCTCTGATTTTGTTCTTCTAATAGAACACTGGCTTAAGCCAGATGAACCTTTATACATTTCTAACTACGTTGTGATTTCATCGTTTTGTCGGAAAGAATCAACGCACGGAGGTACTATGATTCTTGTGAACGAAAAGACCTATAAAAACCTTTCCTTGATCACAGTTGTGAAGTATGAGGATTTGTTGGTGGAGAGGGAGTTTGAGTTTTCGATCATTTTTGAGGAGGGTTCAACTTATATATTTTATGCTTGTACAGACCCCCAAGCTCTGACGTCACGATTTTTCTGGACAGATTAGAGTACCTCTTGTCGCAATTCCCATTACATTCTAAAATAGTATTGGCGGGCGATTTGAATATAAATTTTAATGATAAAGACTCAACATCAACTCAGTCGCTACGCAGTGTCTTTAATTCTTTTAATTTGAAAATGCATGTTTCTGAACCCACACGCATTACTCAGCAGTCAGCGACTCTCATTGATTATATCTGCACCAATTTTGATCTTGACTTGGACTGTGTCACGCTGCCTTCTGGACTCTCTGATCATGAGGCGATAGTGGCTCGTTTTCCCTGCCTGGGTCATCAGCGTGGTGAGGGGTCGAGAATGGGTAGAATATTTAGCTCGAGAAATTTCAGAGGTTTTCATGAACAGTGTGCGTTAGTCTCTTGGGAAGACACTCATGAGCCATGTTTTTAATAAGTGTTTTCCTTTAAAAAAATTGAAGTTAAAAACAACAAAACCTTGGATTAGCAAAGGTATAAAAATCTCTGCTACAAATTTAAAATCCCTGTACACTATACGAAAATTTCATCTGGATAATATATTTTTTGTTAATTACTTCAACCGATACAGACGTACATATAGACAATTAATTAAGCATGCTAAGAGAGAATACTATAATCAACGGATAGAGAGAGCGGGCAACTTGGATTTGTTGCAGTGGTCCGTAATTAATAACTTGAGAGGGAAAAATAACTCCCTGCATTTCACGCTACCTATTGAGCCGGATACGTTGAACCAATTTTTCTGCTCTATAGCATATAAGTTAACATCTAACCTATCTAATCGGGTGGATCCTCTTGATTATCTCCGCGATGTGTGGGTTCACGAGGATTTCTGTCTGACTTGTATTGACATTGATGAGCTGCACAATATCCTTGGCCAAATAAAGAACAAGCATTCAGCTGGGTTTGATGGTGTGTCCGTTAGGATATTGGAATGCTTGCCTTGGGAGGCACTTTCTGCTCTTGTTGATGCCATCAACAATTCTTTCCGAACAGGAGTATTTCCTCTGTGCCTGAAAAAAGCACTTGTAATTCCTTTACATAAGGGGGGTGATTCTGATGATCCCTCCAACTATCAGCCTATTTCTCTCCTAATCACCCTCTCCAAGGTTATCGAGAAGCTTGTAAAATCAAGATTACTGCACTTCCTCACGACTAATAACCTTATAACACCCAGCCAGTTTGGTTTTCAAGCATCCAAAAACACCAGCGATGCTATATTCTCACTGCTCGAGAATATATATCTTAGTCTGAATGAGGGCGAGGCTCTTGCCGCGGTGTTTTGCGATTTCTCTAAAGCTTTTGACTGTGTTAATCATCGAATCCTGCTGCAAAAGCTTCATCACTATGGCATCCGCAATGCAGAACATCGTTGGTTTGAGTCATATCTTTCAGAAAGGTCGCAGTTTGTGAAGACTGACGTAGGCTGTTCTGCTTTATCTGGTGTGGACTTTGGAGTGCCTCAGAGTTCGGTTCTAGGCCCGTTATTGTTTTTGCTCTACATAAATGATGTTACAAGTTTGGATATTGAGGGCAAATTTACCCTTTTTGCGGACGATACCACCCTTTTATAGCACTCGAAAGATCAGGAACATTTGAGAAATGCTGTTGATAGTGACTCAAATTTTTTGTGTTTCAATATAAGCAAAACTAATATCATAGAATTAATATTTTGACGTTTGGTTTTGCTCTTAACGATCTTACCATGGATGATCAACCTATAGAAAGCAGAACGGATACCAAGTTTCTTGGTCTTTATATTGATACGAAGCTGAAGTTTGAGAAACATATTACTGAGCTTGGCAAGAGAATGGCATCAAGCTGCTTCGCGATCAGGGTGGTATTTGTGGGGCTTGGTTCTTCAGCGGCGAAGATGGTATACCATTCTTTGCTCGAGTCTCGTCTAAGATACGGCATTGTGTTTTGGGGCTTTTGTAGTCTGCAACTTCTGAACTCTATATTTGTTCTTCAAAAGAGAGCACTTAGATATATGTGCAGAGCGAATCCCAGGAATCACTGCAGACCATTATTTGTTAAATTCAAGGTTTTAACTGTGATATGTTTGTTTATTTTAGAAACGGTTTGTTTAATACACCGGAAGTACTCAGGTGGTGTCACTTGGGATAATAGACAGAATGCTTATTGCTTATAATACCAGGCAGAGTTCTCATATTCGTCTTCCAATCCCAAAGTCTACCTTAACTAAGAGCTCTATAATGTACGAGAGTATTAAGATTTACAACCATCCTAATGTGACCTGTAGATCTTTGACATATGAAGCATTTCGAAAGACCGTGGTGGACCTCCTTGCTGGTAAGGCATACTATAGCCTAGAAGAATTTTATCAAGACAGCTCTCGAGCTTGAATTGTGCAGCTTTTAAATTTAAGTACAATTTTTGTCTTGTGCTCAAAGTTTTGCTATTTGTATTGGTTTTCCTGCTGTGATGTACCTATTGTTGGAGCCACATCTGTATAGTTGTGATTGTTTTATCTAATTTGTTTTATCTAAATTTTTTGTAATGTTTTTCTTTTAAGTTATTTTTGTATTTTAATTTTAATCTGTATTGTTTTAATTTTCAAATTGACGTGGAATGTAATCAAGAACGGAAAAAAAAAGATAAACACTAGATTTAAGTAGGATTTGTTTTTTATATTTTTTAGAAGTACTAGTGACATTTATAAAATCTGTTTTTTTTATTTAAAGATAAAAGTCAAAATGACATTATGTTGGCAATGCAATGTAAAATTGTCAATGCTTTCAATTTTTTTATGTAGAAAAGGCTTGTGTTGCCAACATAGTTACTAAATTTTTGACTTGGGGAATTATCTTAAAAAAAAAAACAGACTTTACATACTTATAAGTAGTTATAATTAAGGCTTTGTCAATGAATAACCTGTATTTTGGACAATAAAGCATATTTGATTTGATTTGAAAGCTCTGATGTTTTCACAGGTGTTAGAAAAAAACTGTGTAAATTCATATTGGTATTCGAAAGATACGAAAGTGGATCGCGGGAAAGAACTATAGTAGTCATTAAATTTTTTGCGACATTCAGGCCTATGATGTATCATTTTCTGTTATTTTAACAGCAACGTTAAGTTATCTGTCACTGTTTATTCTACACGTAAAAATAGAGACAAGTAGGTATAGATTTTGAGCTATAACACAACTGTTAAAATAACAGGACAGGATACATCATAGGCCTGATTAACGAAGTAATCGTTCAAGTTCTCAGGTTAGGTAGAGGATGAGGAAGCCTTATTTCTCAAATCATTGACAATAGACCACGTTTCCTTGGCAATATTTTCGGTTTGAGCGAACCGGTTGTCATAATAGAGGTTTTTGGCGGCTTTTATTGTTTTATGATAAGTTTTTCTATAACATTTAACGTAATTTTGGAAGAAGGGATTGTCCGAAATTTTTTTAAGGTATGCCAATGAGCGCATGTTCTTTGCCGATACGCGCAAGCCTTTGGTTTGCTTTTTTTGATAGGCCTAAGAGGAAATGCCTTGGAAGCCAAACCAGAGAGTGTATTTGCAAATGTAGAAAATGCACTATCAATTTCATCAGAGAGGCATAAGCGTCCAAAATTTTGAAAATTTTTTTCCGAGAAAATTCGGCGTAACTTATGTGGAGCGTCCCTGCCAATCGTCTTCACAAAAATGTTTGTGAGTACTGCTTCATGATCTAAAAAACCTGAACCTAAAACAAAACAGTCAGCGAAATTTGGATCAAAAGATGACACGACGTAGTCGATAGTGCTAGATCTGTTTTCAGTTATTCGTGTCGGAGATTGAACATGCATGACTAATATGTGGTTAAGTAGAATAGCTAATAGCTAGACTTCGCCACACTGAAGCATATTTTTATTTCAAGTTTGTTAATTCCAGAACTTATTTGATTAATAAAAGTCGTTTTTATTTATTATTTTATTTATTTATATGACTATACCAAAAGATTCAAATATAGAGTCAAGAGATTCTTGAGCAGCACACACACTGGAAAAACCTATGTTTAAGTCACCACATAAAATTAATTTACTATTAAGAGGGAGGGACTCAAGCAAGCTTAGTAAATTTTGAAAGAATGTAACCAAGTCAGCGTCAGGTGTTCTGTAAATGCAAACAATGTTGAGGTCGTAAATATTGTTGTAGACGATAAAATATTCAAATAATTTCTCGATTAATAAATTGTCGAACTTAGTCACTGCCGAAAAGTTGTTATTAGTAACATTATTACTGTACCTCCGTGGGATAATATACTTCTAGTCATTGGCGTATCCAGGATTTTGGTTTAGGGGTGGCTGTGCTAACAAAAAGTGCTGACAAAAAAAAAGCGCCGCAGACGAAAAAAAATTTTGGAGCCACGCCCAATTTTTGTAAGCAATTTACCTTTAACCATACCCAAACGTAACGCGACTATTCTTTTTTGCGGGGCTAAAATAGTAATTTTTGTGCGACCAGCCATCAAATAAGTGGCATTTTGTGGCCCTGCAGGCCGAAAAGTATCAAATTTCGCCCTCAAATCAGGACAGAAATAGCGCCTATGCGACCCTGTAGTAGATATAGATAATTCAGAAAAACCTTATTAGGATATTGTGAAATAAACTTTATTTCTATTAAGGAAAATTCAACAAAGTACGTACATAAACTGCACCATAAAAAATAGATATTGAGAATACTAATAATAATGGAAAGTACGGTATGCAGAATAATTATTATGAAAGGGAAAATTGAATAATGTTTAATATATAAAATCTTCTCTTGAAAAAAATAGTTTAGACATGTCTTGGGGGGGGCTGCAGCCCGGCAGCCCCCCCCCGGATACGCCTATGCTTCTAGTATAGGTACCTAAATGTTGTGTAATTTTTGACAAATACAGGCTCATCGATATTTAGCAATTGTTCAGTTATGGCAATAATTTCTGGAAAATTGAGCTGTTCTAGTAATAAATGTAATCTGTCAGTTTTGTGTTTTATGGACTGAATATTGAGGAGAAAAATACTAAGCTTGCTATTGTAGCAAAACGCCCCAAGTACTCTATGTAATTAGTTAGATGGTAAATGGCGAGCGGTATATTGATGGTGTTTATATACTTGGAGTTGCTATCTAATCTGTGGAAGGGTCTATTTGCAAGAGAGAGAAACAAACTAATGAGGTGTACTAAATTATATTTTATTATGCATAAAACCCAAAAATCAGCCAAATATCTTCCAATCCTTTACATCCTTATTTATCTCTATAAAGTCAATTACTTCACATCCGTTCAAAATGGTATTATTACGGACCACTGAAATATCCCTACTAAATAAGAAACGCCCTATTCCTACTATTCCTCATAACTTATAAATCAACTCATTTCAATACTTTCTACTCATTCCTAATAAACTACCCTATACCTATAAATTCTTTGAAATTTCTAAGTCCTTTACTGGATTACTTATGAAAACCCAAAATAATTACCTATTTGTTTATCAACTAATTTATTCTCATAAAACCTTACAATAACTTTTACTTGAAAAATAAAAACCCTAATTCAAAATTCATTTCATGAACAATAAATTTCCTTTAACAACTTTCCCAAATTTTAAGACAATTCTAATTCATGAACTTCAAGTTTCTTTTCAAAATTTTCTATTCCCTTTAATAGTTTATTTAATCAGAACAAATTCTATTATAAGTTTCCTTTAACAACTTTCCAATATTTTAAGACAACTCTATTTAATGAACAAGTTTCTTTTCGAAACATCCTATTTCCATTTAATTAGTTTATTCATTCTATCGCGAATGGTAAACTATCATTTAATCGACTCAAAACTCGTTGTTAAAGTAACACTTTATTTGAAGTAGTGAAATCGAACAATTTTTACCCACTCATTTGTCAATTTTACCAACTCATACGTCAATTTTACCCACTCATACGTCAATTTTACCGACTTGTTCAAATTTTTTATAATAATTATAGTGTTTTTGACAGAAATCTGATATGTTGCATGATTGACAACACCAGAAATGTGTCAGTTTGTTAGGTACTTTGTCAATTTGTCATAATCTATGTAAAATTTTAGCACATTTTAGTTTATGATTTTGATAATTGTGATAAATAAAAAGTGGCTCAAGAATAAAATAGAATATTACACACGATGGTAAAAAAGCTTTACCTACTGTTCGTGAAATTAATCCACTCGCTCCTTCGTCGCTCGTGAATCAACATTTTCCACTCACAGGTAAAGCATCTTTTTACCGTCTTGTATAATAAATAACTATTAATCAGAACAAATTCTATTATAAGTTTCCTTTAACAACTTTCCAATATTTTAAGACAATTCTATTTAATGAACAAGTTTCTTTTCGAAACATCCTATTTCCATTTAATTAGTTTATTTAATCCGAACAAATTCTATCATAAGTTTCCTTTAACAATTTTCCAATATTTTAAGACAATTCTATTTTTCAAGATTTCCTATTCCATTTAATTAGAACAATTACAAATTCTCGCCATCCTGGCTAACATACAAAAATTATTTAAATTTTTATGAGTTCGTTATTATAGCCCTTAATTTTCAATTGGACAATCCAGTTCAAACTCCTTTAATAATCCCTACTCAAATCGAAACTATTTATGTTCTGTCAAATGCATTATAAATTCCCTTCATACTTTCTTTGCACAATTAAATGTCATTATATCTGAAGGCAGTTAAAGTTATGCAATAATGTTCCATTTATAAAACACTCGAGTTATTAATTTTAATGTTATAAAGTTCCACAGTGATTAAAAGTCAAAAGTTTTTCTAGTAAAATTCACACAAATTCATATTCATCATTCAAAAATAAATCTTGTCACTATAGAGTTCCTACTTACATTTTGTCCATAAAACACAAAACTAATCTAATTTAATTCTTTTGATTATTAAGAGCCCGCACATAATTATTGAACGAATTTCAAATGTTATTATTTTATTTCAAAACTTTCCGTACTTTTTCTAAGTTGAAATCGAACGCGTTTTCCCCGAGGTAGCGAGTATTCAACCGGGCAAACTCATTTGGTTCTGTAGACTTTTTCTCAACTGGACTGTTAACTGGCAACTCCACTGGCAACTGGCAACTGCGGTATTTATATTAAATCGCTCTCCCCGCAAAGTATTATTAATTATCCCCGAAATCGTCAATAGGCGGTTGTTTGACTCTCAATCAGAAACTTTCATTGGCCGACCTAAATATTATTAAAAATAATGATGCAATTTCCTTGAAATTTTTATCATTTTAAGTTAAATAAATCGAATAATTATGTCGCAATACCGTGATTTATCGAGGTCAAAACATTATTGGTTCAAGAATGCCATAAATCATTTATAATTGGCTCAGTAGACCTGCCCCCCCCCCCCAGTTGATAATTTTTATCCAAAACGCCAGCCCCCGTTCTCCAGAGCTAGCGCAACCTAGCGTAACTTTTTCGAAAGCTAGCGCAGCTACAGGTCAAAAGATATGTGGCTTTATATTCGGGGGGGGGGGGGGGCTAGGGTGACGCTAGCCCCCCCAGTTATTCGGCGCACATTCGTAACACCTAGCGCAGCCTAGCGCAAGTGGTGTCATAGCTAGCGCAGCTATCGTAGCTGTCATACAGGTTGCACAAAAAAAATCATGAGCCCCTACAAGTGATTTTTAATTTTTCAAAAATATATATGAAGCTTCCTTAAAGCTAGCGCAGGCTAGCGCAGGTAAAATTCGAGCAACCGCATTACCCCTTTAAAACATATACAGGTATTTATTCGGGGGGGAGGGGGGGCTAGATCAACGCTAGCCCCCCCAGTTGTTAAATCCTTTTCAAAAGGCTAGTGCAAGTTCGTGACACCTAGCGCAGCCTAGTGCAAGTTGTGTCATAGCTAGCGCAGCTATCGTAGCTGTCATACAGGGTGGACAAAAAAAATCATGAGCCGTTACAAGTGATTTTTCAAAAATATAATGTATGAAGCTTCCTTAAAGCTAGCGCAGGTAAAATTCAAGCAACCGCATTACCCCTTTAAAACATACACACATACAGGTATTTATTCGGGAGGCGGCTAGAGTGCCGCTAGCCCCCCCCCCAGTTGTTAAATCCTTTCCAAAATGCTAGCGGAAGTTCTTGACACTTAGCATAAGTTGTGTCGTAGCTAGTGCAGCTATAGTAAGTAAATGTTATACAGGGTGAACTATGAAATCTTACACAATGTCGCCAGCTCCAAGACAAGATTTAACGTTTACAAGCGCTATCTATTAGCGAAGTTATACTTTTTCGTTTATAGTCGGGCCGGAATCAGAACAAATCAGAAAACAGAAAACAGTGAAATTCAAACCTAATTTGAGAAACGCATACATGCCACCGCCTGGGATCACTAAATGCATTCAACCAACGTAATTCTTAATTGGTGATAAAAAAAAGTACTAGCTCTTGCTTCACAAACCTGACAAACCCCACCGCCACCACCACTAAAAATGTCGCCAATATTCAGTATCGATATATCGACGAACTAAATATCGATATGTCGTTGCCATCCCTAAACTCACTATACAGTGACAATAAACCTAACACAGTGGCGACAATAGAGGTCCCGCCGCCACTTTGTGGCTTTCCTCTTGCTAATTTTAAATACGAATATATAGGATTTAAATGGACATTTATCATACAAAATTGAAAACAATGTATTTGATGACCATTATTAGGTATATCAAATAGGTACGTTGTTCTCAATTTGTTATGATCGATGTCCATAAATCGTATATATTCATATTTAAAATTAGCAAGAGTTACGCCACAAAGTGAACACAGTTCATTAATATGAACATATTATAGGATTTTAAAAAACCAATCATAAATAAGATTGCAATTATTGTCGCCACTGTGGTAATACAGTCACTGTACAACCCACTAGTTGCGCGCGCATCAAGGTTGAAAAAGATACCTTATACTGTAATATATTTAGATTCAACATTAGTATTTCTAGATTGTAATTGACAGACGACAGAATGTTCTGGTTCCCGCCTTCTTCCTTTTTGTAATAGTTTAGTCTAGTCGCTAGTTGCTTTAGTTAGTTGTTTTTGGTTGTTAGTCAACAAGACAATTGTATGTCGTCATGTTAACGAATATAACAATCAGTTTAACATTCTTTATAATAATAAAAGCATACTAAAAATAATAATTGTGCTTCCTTCTAACATAAAATCTATACACCTACCTCAATTTTTTCATTTCTTTGTGAGGTTAAGTTTTAGTTACCTACTTCGCGAATAGATAGCGCTAGTAAACGTTAAATCTTGTCTTGGAGCTGGCGACATTTGGTAAGATTTCATAGTTCACCCTGTATAACATTTACTTACTATAGCTGCGCTAGCTACGACACAAACTTACGCTAAGTGTCAAGAACTTCCGCTAGCATTTTGGAAAGGATTTAACAACTGGGGGGTGGCTAGCGGCACTCTAGCCGCCTCCCGAATAAATTCCTGTATGTGTGTATGTTTTAAAGGGGTAATGCGGTTGCTCGAATTTTACCTGCGCTAGCTTTAAGGAAGCTTCATATATATTTTTGAAAAATTAAAAATCACTTGTAGGGGCTCATGATTTTTTTTGTCCACCCTGTATGACAGCTACGATAGCTGCGCTAGCTATGACACAACTTGCGCTAGGTGTCACGAACTTGCGCTAGCCTTTTGAATAGGATTTAACAACTGGGGGGGCTAGCGTTGATCTAGCCCCCCCCCGAATAAATACCTGTAGGTATATGTTTTAAAGGGGTAATGCGGTTGCTCGAATTTCACCTGCGCTAGCTTTAAGGAAGCTTCATATATATTTTTGAAAAATTAAAAATCACTTGTAGGGGCTCATTATTTTTTTTGTCCACCCTGTATGACATCTACGATAGCTGCGCTAGCTATGACACAACTTGCGCTAGGTGTAGCGTCACCCTAGCCCCCCCGAATATAAAGCCACATATCTTTTGACCTGTAGCTGCGCTAGCTTTCGAAAAAGTTGCGCTAGCTCTGGAGAACGAGGGCTAGCGTTTTGGATAAAAATTATCAACTGGGGGTGGGTCTACTGAGCCTTTATAATTACTTGCTTGGCCTCGCTAAAAAAAGTTCATTGATCGGGTGATGACACTGGGCTTGATGACGAAACACCTAATATAATATTAAACGTTAATTTGTTCCTTTTTTAATTTATCGATACGGATTTGAGATGTCGGAAATTCAGTTTTTGATTGTTTGATAAAATTTAATTTTTACAGTAAAGACTTTGTAATTATCGGGTCAAATTTCTGGATCATTACACTATCATTCATTTTTTCAAAGGGTGCTTAGTTCCTCTGTTCGCATCAACTTATCTAAAAAAATTTATTTTTATTTGGAGAACCACCAGAAAAATACTTGGAATGACTCTCCCTCACTTTTTGAAGCTGTTGGATTTTCTCCGAAGAAAAAAATGATTTAAATGCAGAGAGATCCGCTTCAACTTCCGTCAAGCCGATGCCATAGGCGTTGTGGAAACGATAATATAGCTAACGTAAGGAATCCACGTCACTTGGAAGGCCCTCTGATGCTAGCGCCAATTTAATGCTGGTACGTGTTGGTGTAACCTTCGAAACACACATTGGGAGGTTGGTCGTGGAGGTGAGCAAGGTAAAGCCGGAGAGCTTTCAAGATGGAAGGGTCTCTCAATCTAGCCAACAGATAACGTCCATTTGCTGCATCAGAGTCTCGCGACATACGCACTCTAGGTGGGGTCATCGGGTCAATGTCGGTATTTTCCGGGGACTCTATAATAATATCAGAGTTTCCATTGAGCACATGAGACCTAGTGGAAACAGTCGCAAGAAGCACTTAAAATGGAGAATTAGTTCTTATCAAGGAAGATATCAATCTTAGTAGATGGCCTTTTGCTAAAATCACCGAAGCGTTTCCTACGAGCGATAAGCCCGTTCGAGTAGTCACTGTGAAGAAAGCAGATGGACATACTATGAAAAGATCTATACATAAATTAATTCCAATTTCCATAATACAGCCAAGTCAATTAAGAGACTGAACAACATATATGGAAACTCCAAATCCAAGAAACAACTAAACAAACCACGAAGCATTCACCTGTGGAAAATTGCCATAATACCCATTTTATTTATGAACACTTTACACAGAGATTGCGCTAAATTACACATTTCATTATCCAGAACCCGGCATATTCATCGAACACATTGGACACGCAAATTTGAAAAGTCAAAAATATCCAACGACACTTCCAACGTACCTAGCCCTAGCAATTAAACAGATGGCTGACCTTTGTCGAGATGCGAAAGAATTAGCAACATCAAGCCAATGTACATCGCTAATTCATCATTTACGGGAAAAGGAAAAGCAACTTCTCTGGATGGAAAAAGGAATGGAAGCTGTGGTCACCAAGCGAGAGAAGCAAGGACTTTTGGGCAAGTTTCTCACTTCAATATTTGAAGTCAACGACGAAGTCTATATATGAGTATATAGACCAGCTTGAGAAAAACCAAAGAAAGCTAATCGGCCTCAAATCACCAAACTAAGTTTATGTTGCATGCTCTAACAACATTCAACGAAACGGAGACTAGAATAAACAATAATTAAACTTTGAAAGGTTTCAACAGAAACTCAATGAAGGCATCAAGATCATTAACGGGATGCAAGGTTGCTTCCAGAGAGTAGATGAAAGCAAGCTGGAAATACATATTTTGAGCACATACCAGATTATGTCAAATTATATGGACGAACTTCTAGAGTACTATAGAAAATTACTGGATGAACGAGAACTTACGAGTCCTAGAGTAGATTCCGGTTCCCAGTCATCTTTTATCACAGAGGAAGCTACATACCTATGTCTCCTTGCACTATACCCAGAAAAAAAGATCAGAGTCGACATATCAGGTCTTATGGCAAGAGAACCCCAGACAGCAAAATGGCAGATAGAAACAACAATCCACCCAAGATTTCCAAGCAACTTCTCGTTGGACATCGTGTTCTTTGTGCTGCCTAAACTCACACAGACATTACCTGGAAAGCCATTAGATGTCAATATATATATCTCAGTGCCTGATCCGATTGATATTATTTCGGGCGCCAAAGAATACGCTCAGATTTTACTTGAAGGCGTCAGGAAAACGAGTGATAGCATACTGGAAGAACACCGAATTCGGATGGATATTTTCTGGAAACAGTGGAATTAAAAAAGATAAAAAAACTCCAGGGGCTAACACTGACAACCAGCATTCAAGAAGATCTACAGCTAATACCAAATTCTGGGAAATAGTGGAAATCTCCCAACCAAAACAAATTACTTTAAAAATGCTTAGCTAACTTGGTAAATGGAAAATAATTAATATACCTACTTATTACAAAATAATAAGTTTTAAATTTGGAAGAAAATATGGCTAATTTGTAATAAGAAAATACTCAAAAATCCTTTCCAATGCTTTCCAGTTCCAACGCCTACGCCAGCACGTGCCGTTTTTCGTTGGTCTACGTTGGAATTTCGGTTTGTACGCGGCTTAACAGGGTACTGATTTTGTTCTCGGGAACAGCCATAACTACTTATATCTTTCCAGATAAAGCTCATTCTCTTGAAAGTAAATTCCGCAAAAGAGATTCATTTTTACCATGAAATCACTGACCGCTGTCTCTTCAAATTTTGCTATCTTAAGGTTCTGGAAACACGCTTGGTTGTTCAATTAACAAAGTTTTTCGAGTTTCGAGTTGAATGATGTTTCTTCAGAAAATCAGGAAAAAATAAAAACACAAATATTTTTATTTGAAATTATGATCATTGTAAATAACATAGTATACAAACATCGGTGGGAAGTTTCATTCCAGTCACTAGATTATAGTTACCTCTGACAATCCGCGTCTCAGTTAATTACCTAATCTCCTGACAGGAATGAAAGACTTCCCACCTTGGTATGTAATAATAACGTTTTACTATAAACACACACAGATTAAAAATTATATTTGGCTTTAAGCCCAATAATTAGCTGTTAGTAAGGCAGGCATTGATTGATCTTAGAATGGCACTGATGGTTCTTGCAACAGTTTCCTTATACTCTGAACAATTTGATCACATTCTGATCTGGGCAAGGCACCTGTCTTCGCCAACCTCATCTTCACACTGGAAAGAAACTAAAAGAGATTTCATAAAATTTTCATCAAAAACAGTAATACAAACTTACTTTATCCAGATGACTAATACTAGTATCCATAAAATAAGGCTGAGATTGTATTATTTTTTTATGTTTTGAAGTTTTGTCCTCGGTGCATATAATGGTCTTTATGGAGTTCACCAAATTCGGTAAATTTAAATCATTTGTGACTACTTCTACAGTGAACCTAAAAAGTATTATCTTTATGTAAGTTTACTTTACTGAAAATTAACTTTACCTATAAGGTTGAAGTTTATTCTCTGAATTTTTTTCAACCATCCAACACGTAAAAGGAGAGGATATTAAGGCACCATCCCTATTAAAAGGAGTCATTATCATGCCAATACAAGGCCTTCCACTACCGATCCATTCTTGTAAAACATGCTGTGTTTCTAGGTCTTGTTGGGATGGCTGTGGTGCAAAATTAGGGTGGGAATGAAACCAACCTAAAATAAGATGAACATTTATTTACAAGAGATTTTTTTGATGAATTCTTTTTGAGTGGCAAAAAACTATAATCCTTAGTCCTTACCCAAAACATCAAAGTTCTTCGAATGAATTATATCAGCAGCAGCTGCCTGTGAAATAGGACACATTTCACATTCTGTGCTAGAAGAAGCTACATTTTTACATGGTTCATAACAACATATTTTCAAAGTTTGTCTGTCCTGTTCCCAGTAGCCGCCTATCAAACCCATAATTTCATTCAAATACGAATGAGAATGAAAATCCATCAGAAGCAGGGTAGACATGCTTATTTTGAGACAATATTGCTGCTATAATAATTAATGAATAAATTAAAAAGGAGAAAAATCGGAAAATTGCAAACTACATACTGGATTATCTGTGAAGGGTTTACAGTGTATGAGCTGTATTGGCTTTTTATAAAATCTAGGTCTTGGAGGTTCTTCATTCACAATGGTTGTGTCAATTATTTCTCCTTTTTCACCATGCGCTATAGTACATCCTCCTTCTCCATCCTAAATAACAAAATGCAGTTAGATGAATGTCAAAAATTGTATTATACAGGGTATCCTACGGGGTTTTACCCAGGTGATAACTTCGGAACACGTAATCGAATATTCCACTTTGTATTTTTTTACCTTGAGTTACATTTGGGATTCTAAAGTTGGCGTCACTTTACCAAAACTGAAGCGAATTTTAGATGATACATGTAGAAGCAGCACAAAAAGTTACTCAGATCCTCAAAATTCCAATTACATTGGATGACGCGTTCCCAAGATATCACCTGGGTAAAATGTAGGACACCTTGAATTATCTGTTACATGTTCAATGGCATAGGACAGGGTGATCATTTATATTTTGAGACGTAGTTAAAACACCAGGTAAAAGGTTTAAATACAAAAGTTGTAGGGATTTTTGTGTATTAAGCCGCGTCCAGATTAGTAAATAAATGCGTTGTGTTGAATTCGGGATTTGCCACAAATTTTTGCAGCGCAAATTTGGTATCTTGAACCACATAAATATTTGTGTTGTGCGCCGTGCGTTCTTGCTCAACACGTGTTAGCTTATCAAAAATTCAAAATTATTTGGAGACATACGCAATTTTTTTTTAAAATGCCCTGTACTTTCATCCATAGATAGAATATTCACTAATGTGCTACCATCAGAGTATTTCTTATGCTGATACAGGTACTTAATCCAATAGCATCTGGTTTTGTTTCTTTTTTTCTCTTCCTTTTTTCCCATCAGAAGACAATCACAGATTCACAATTTGTCAAAATTGATGCGTTCGCGAAAAAATACGTCCACACTAGAACGATGTTGCGCCGCAAATCCCTTTGATGTTTTGAAAAAAACCGACATCGCGCGGATCGCGTGCGTTGAATGCCGCGAAAATTTCTGCGTACGTCCGTATGCGGCCAACAGGTCCACACTCGCATAAATTTGTATCGCATACACAAATTTGTTCCGAATGCCATGTACAACGTAAATTTTCACTAATCTGGACGCGGCTTTATGTTTCTACTATCAGACACAGGCAAGACAATATTTCATCATTAACCACAGAACAAGCACAAATTGGATCACAGCCACAACCAAAAGTTAATCACAGTTCAGCTTACATTTATAAATTTCTTCTTGAATCTTTGCCTTGGCCCTAGTTCTGTTGGTTCCCTACCAACAAACTTGTCAGTTTTTTTATGCTGACGTGGTGTATAAAAAGTTAGATTTTGGCTCAATGGACGATTATACTTTGTTTTTGCTAGAAAAGTTGAGTATTATTTTGGTTATTTGAACAATCAAACAAGGAGATTTACCACATCCAAAGTTTATAGCACCAATTTGTTCCAAAAAATAATGTACTCTGCTAATACAATGAACGTCACCGCAATTTTTCAAGCCTGCTCTTAGCTTTGTTTTAGCGGTATATTCTGGTTTAGAAGCATTCCATGCACTAACAATATAATTTCTTATCTAAAAACAATATTTTTTTCAATGCAGTCACTTATTTTCTAGGGACTAAAAGGCACCTTTAGATATCTTTCTGGAGATTTCACACCCTTGCCAGTAAAATACTCAGGGTGAAAATATTTCTCCAAATCTGTTATAGTATTTGAATCTAATATTACTTCAGAATGAGGTACATCAAGTGTTTCTAATTGTTTAGCAATTTCTTCTTTCACATTATCATCAAGTGGTTTTTGAACCAGGTTGTTATTTAGAACAGTATCATTCTCAACTATAAGACTATCGTCTTGATTAGCTTTTGTAGTATTCTTCTCAATATTGACCTCCAAGGTTTTATGCTCTCTCATACAATCATCAAGATCTTCTACATCGACATCCAAAGAATCATCATCCTCGGCTTGTTTTATAGTTACCTGTAATCAGAGCTGGGATCGTTACTTGAAAAAAGTAATGCGTTACTTTACAGTTACTTTTGCTTAAAAATAACTCGTTACTTTAAATTTACAGTTACTTTCGAATAATGATAACTTTATTTTCGTTACTTATTGGAAAGAAACGCGTTACTGTAACTTCTTTACTTTGAAAGTAACTTCTTTACTTTAGAAGTAGTTCGTTATTTGAAAGTACCCCGTTACCTCAACGCGTTTGTTTGAAATAAAGCGCTACTTTTAAATAAAGCGCTACTTTTAAATAAAGCTTTACTTTTAAAGTAACGCGTCCAAACAACAAACAATCAAATAAGACCTTTACGAAATGCCAATATGTTTTTAGTTTGTGAGTCCGAATATGTGGAAGAGTTTTGTTGCAAAATTCAAACGGATTAAGGATTAAGCGACTAAATAGAGAACTTGATTTTGGACAAACCTATGCTTTTTGAAGCGTCCAAGTGTCTGCATATAGTATCTTTAGAGCAGAGGCGTCGCATGCCACGCCCAAAAACGATTATTTTGAGCTTTCAAAACAAATTTTCTGTACTAGGTAGTTAGGTACCCACATTTTATTTGACATACAAAGTTTTTGGATTACTTATTTTCCTTTTCCTCTATCGTCAATTATTTGTAAAGAAGATAAACAAATTGAGAGAACACATTACTTTCATAGTAACTAGTAACGCGTTACTTTTTTATCAGTAAATCAGCTTTATTGATTCCAAGAAGAATTAACAAAAAACTTCCATATAAACGCGTTATTTTCATAGTATCGCGCTACTTTTATAGAAAATAGTAACTCGTTACTTTAACAAAATAACGATCTGCAGTTACTTCAGGAAAGTAACGTCGTTACAGTTACTTATCAATCAATCTGAAAAGTAACGAAGTTACCAAGTAACGCGTTACTTTTAGTAACTCGATAAAGTAAAGTAACTATTTCTTGTTGTTACTCCCAGCTCTGCCTGTAATACAGTCTGTAACTTTTTTTATAAAAAAACTCAATCTTACTTACTATTTCTTCGCCCTCACAAATAGATACTGAACGTCCTGTGCCAGTACAAATTTCTTTGGCTGGTAATAATATGATATCTTCACTTTTTTTTTTACTTTCAATTTTGTGATGAATTTTCCCTTTGCCTTGCGACTTTGTTTTGTTGTGTTGTTGTGTCTTCAATTTTATTTTAGCTACGCTCTTGCTTTTTATAACTTCATTTTTACCCTTTTTTGAGTTTCTTGATGTGTCACTGCCGAAGCTTTTTGTTCCTTGTTTTTTATTAGCTGGAGAATCAGTAATAGTGGGAAAACTTGTATCAACTCCAGCAATTTCTTCTTCAAAACTAACAGGAATCTAGAAATTGTATTACCATTAAAATACAATAAATATTAATTGAAAAAAAAAAAAATTGATTTACCTGGTCACTATTCAACAGATTATGCTTATAATGATCTAAATTTTCAGCAAAATTTTTCAAATAATACTTTACTTCTGAATCATTCTTAGTACCAATAAACTGAGCAAGATTAATGCTGCTCTTCCCAAAAATTTCAAGACCTCTTTGTAGCAGATTTTTCTCCTTCTCAGTCCAACCACTCTCATCTGTAATGCAGTTTTCAGTTGATATAACACCCATGGCATCAATATCTGCCGAATCGATGGTAGAGGATGCTGAAGCTTGCTCGTACCAATTATCAGGATTAGCACTTGGTTTATCCAGTAACCATTGAGGATGTATTGTATAGTCACAGTTTAGTAAGTCTGAATTTTCAAATAGTGAGGAGGGATCACCAAAGCTGTAATATAAATTAAAGAACTTCAAAATATGTTTTTTTTATTGTACCTAAATACTCACAGGTTAGTGTCGCTGGTACTTGGCTCCATGTTAAACTCTCCAAGAACATCTATCTCATCATTATCCATTTTTTAGCTGGAAAGTAAACTTCAAATTATTACAGTGCTAGAATTTATAGGGCAGATAATGTAAACCCCATGAATATTTTGAAAATGTATTTGAATTCCATGGAACACCTTGTGACATAAACTATGATGCCATGGAACAAAATATATCTCATAGAGCCTGTTTGTACTTTCCCGTGTCTGAAATAAGTTACAGAGGTTCACAGTGTATTTTGTAAAGACTGTAAGGAGATACCGACCAATTTACGTTTTGTTGTGTATGTTGATTAATGTTGAATTTACCTTGTTATTTTTTTAAAAAAAATTTTGACCTTGACCTAAAGTTTAGGTTATGTTGATATGTTCTTCTTCTTCTTGTTCTTCCTGTATACCAAAGGCAACCTAAAACTAATAAACCCTTTTCACGTGGCCCCGGTTCAACAAACCGCAACATACCGCTCAAATTCGAGTGGTAGGTATCCATCACGTCACTTTACTTTGTCTCAGGGTTACTCGGGTTAGAAAACGGTATGTCATTTCTCTAACCGTTTTGTAGCCCGGTTACTTAAACCGGAGCCACGTGATAAGAACTATAGGGCAATCCAGAGACCTGTCAAAATGACATTCAAGATGGAGGCCAATGCCTTTTTATTTAAAAAAAATCCGTTTTATTGCGATTTTTGATTTGTATAAAGTCTGTAAAGTGTCGATTTTTTGGAAAATGCATACGTTATGTATTGTACTTAGTTGTGGGAGCCGTTTTAATCGCGAGAAAGTTTAAGTTTCATGTCGTTCCTGCAGAGACAAAACACAGGTTTTTAACGGAGAAAAATGAATTGTCTGTACTTTGTGAGGGCTTCATGGATTGTAGCAAAAGAGGAAAAATCGGTAAAAGTGCATTATAGCCCGGTCACCTAAAATAGTATCTTTTTGAATAAGAATCGTTTGTTTAACGTTCAAATAGTGCATTTTGAAGAAAATTTTCCAGCGGAAATCTTTAATTTTAAAGTTACAAATTAAAATTATATTGAAAATACTCAAATAAATACTATTTTAGATGACCGGGCTATACTGCACTTTATCCCTAAATAAATATGCAGTATAGCTCGGTCACCTGAAATGGTATTTTTTTGAATAAGAATCGTTTAACGTTCAAATAGTGCATTTTTAAGAAAATTTTCCAACGGAAATCTTAAATTTAAAAATTACAAATTAAAATTATATTGAAAATACTATTTATTTGTAACCGAGCTATAATGCACTTTTTCTTTAAATAAATATGCAGAATAGCCCGGACACCTGAAGAGTTTTTTATTAAATTAAGAAAATGCAGATTAACCCAAACTAACCCTTACTAACCTGTCCGTATAGTGTTAGCTAGTTCGCATAAGTAAAATAGTGTTTATTTGTATCCGACCTATACTGCACTTTCGCCCCTAAATAAATATGCAATATGCGGTATAGCTCGGTCACCTATACATTTTTTTTTTTCAATCAAAATCGTTTGTGTAACGTCCAAATAGTAAATCAATGACGAAATTAATGAGTTATCCGCCGAGTATGTTTCATCATGATGTCTTAGTTGAACGTTAAAGCAAAGTTTACAAATTTTCTGATTTTGATTGACCGGGCTATACTGCATAATTACTTAGGGGAAAAAGTGCAGTAGCTCGGTTACAAATAATACACTATTGTCAGTGTAATTTTTCAATTAAAAATTTCCTCTAGAAAATTTTATTTGAAATTCACTATTTGGATGTTAAACACAACAAACGATTTTGGATTTAAAGAAAAAATTCGGTGACCGGGCTATACCTAGGTACTGCATATTTATTTAGGGGGTAGAGAAGTATAGCTTGGTTACAAATAAACAGTATTTCACTTATGCAGACAACTAGCACCAAGACTAGCACTATACGGACGGGTAAGTAAGGGTTAGTTTGACTTAATCTGCATTTTCTTAATTAAATAAAAAACTCTTTAGGTGTCCGGGCTATACTGCATATTTATTTAAAGAAAAAGTGCATTATAGCTTGGTTGCAAATAAACAGTATTTTCGGGGATAATACCACGAGAGCTTCAAAATTACCGATAATTTTTCACGATATCGTGTTTTCTATAATTTCACGAGTCCGTAGGACGAGTGAAATTTGCAGAGAAAACACGCATGAGTGAAAAATTATCTGGTTCATTTTAAAGCTCAAGTGGTATTTAGAGGATTATTTCACGTATGATAATGCAAAAAATATGGAAATAAATATGTATTAAACGATTTGAACATCTTAACAATCAATACAAATAAATCGTTGCTATCAGGAACCGTTTGTTTGTATCAAAAATAACATGGGACAATTATCGCTGTAATTCTTTCTAGTTAAACAAATGGAAAAGAGAATTTTCGCTGTAATTCTGAAAATCGTCACTTGTCTTATGGGATTTCTAACACATGAGTGGAATAATCAGTACAATTTTAATTTGTAACTTTTCAATTGAAGATTTCCGCTGAAACATTCATTTCAAAATGCTTTATTTGAACGTTAAACAAACGATTCTTATTCAAAAAAATACCATTTTAGGTGACCGGGCTATACTGCATATTTATTTAGGGGATAAAGTGCAGTATAGCCCGGTCACCTAAAATAGTATTTATTTGAGTATTTTCAATATAATTTTAATTTGTAATTTTTAAATTAAAGATGTCCGCTGGAAAATTTTCTTCAAAATGCACTATTAGAACGTTAAACAAACGATTCTTATTCAAAAAATAGTATATTGTGTATTTAGGTGGAAAAGTGACACATTCTCGGCCGACGGTGTAACTTGACGGGCGAGGCGTAGCCGAGGCCGGCAAACACCGAAGGCCGAGAATGTGCTTTTCCACCGAAATACACATACTATTTTTTCTGCGATCGGTTAAATATCTGTTAAATGTTGGTCTTTTTGTTCCAATTATTCAGCAGTACGAGAATCACTTTTCCGGCCTAGGCCGGAAAAGTGTTACCCGTATTGTTATTCATTGATACCTTAGCAACTATTGAAATATTGTTAAAATACCAGAATATTGAGTTTTGCGACCTGTCAACCGGTCAAAAATGCTGACATTTCTTGTCAATCGCAGAAAAATACCATTTTAGGTGACCGGGCTATACTGCATATTTACCGAAAAATCTTACGAAATCCATATTAAAAAACCAAAAGGCCTCTCTACATAAATGGTAGGTATATGGATCCAAGCCATTTACTATCCTCCACATTAGCTTGTGTCGATATCTTGAATAGCAGACGAATAAAATAAACATCATCAGGATTCAGGATTTGGAACTTTTGCAAACAGCCGGGTTTTCCACTAATAATATCTTAAACTAACAACTTTCCATCTTAAAATACGAAAATTATCCTTCCAAACACTAGAAAATCATCTAAAAACACCACAAAATACACAAAAAAACAGTTTTTTGATGAAAAAAGTCACGGTTGTTTGAATTAAATTTATGGCGCCAATTTTTTGGCATTGACCGCCATTTTGTTTAGATTGCCCTATACTGAGGTGACTCGCTAATGCGAAACCGGCCCTAAGGATATCGGAGACCGGAGGATACACCAACCGTGCGTTCGGTATTTTGATCTGAGTTCACCGAGCTTCAATTTACCGTTCGTTTATTTAAAAAGTGTACTTGGTGTAGACTCATTTGCGTTCGTTTATTAAAATTCCGGACACTTGGATACAGCGTTCAACTGCTGTTGGCTCGCTGGTCACGTGATCACGGCTTCGCTCTGTACGTTCTGTTCTTTGAGCAAAATACCGAACGCAAGGCAAGGATTGCTTATCGGCCTCGTTTTTGGTAATCGCCGCCATATTGGTGTATCATCATTGTTGAAGTCATTAACTAAGTCGGCAGCGACGTCAGCTGTTTGCGCCAGCGGTCGTAGTTTAGAATTTAAATTTATGTGTGATGAAATTTATTATTCAATTTTTATTAACATAATATAGGCATATATAGGAAGATGCAAACGGGATCTGATAAATAGTTGTTTCAGAATGTTAATTAATTTGGTAAAACCAAGTATCCATAAAACAAGAGCCCGCGGAATCATAACCTATGGTGCAAAAAGCCTACGTCAAGGCGAGAAACGAGATGCTGCTACGTCACAACTGGTGATATGGTGTGGTGGGGGGCTTCAGATTTGTTCTACAAAGGCCTTATGAAGATAGGCTATCCTGTAGTAGTAGTGCGTATTAACCTTGGGAGGATACGATACAACTGCCTCTTCTACAACCCATTACCGCTGCGTTAGGTATTTCGTCAGACTGCTCTCAATGTTCTTGAATTTTCCTGATAAACTTTGAAATGAATGGAATTCATCTCAGCTTTATAAGGTTTTTTATGTTATATTTATGATGACGTCATAGAACAAGGACTGACAATGTTGTCAATGCGTATTTGTTTTCTTATAATTTACCCAATGAACTATAACCAAAAACTGGAATGCGTAGGTCGTACACATATTGACGCCCGTGAAGCCTAGTCACAGTTTATACCGTACCGATACAGTTGTTCAACTCCGTTGACAAACCATTGAATTTTTTGAAGCCAAATTCTATGTCCCCATATTTCGCGCTTGCGCATTATTGATCGGAAACAACGAATCCTGGGCCGTGGACAGAGTCGGACTAGTATTTTTTGTGGATTAACATTGAGAATATAACGGGATCATATTATAATTTCGAAACAAATAATATAATGATTTTTTGGCTGTTTTATGATGATGTGATGTCCTAGAAATATGGAGCACGCAACCGATGTGCAAAAATTTACTAAAGCTATCAAAAAGATAGATAGGTACTTAAACTTAAAATAAATAGAGAGAAATGTAATATCTGAAAACCAAAAGTCACTTGAGGAATAAATAAATATAACGCAGATTAGAAAATTTATTTGAAACTTTTCTTGCAATCAAATATCATATAAACGGGTGTTTTTGCATATAATTATTCTAAATTCAATTAATGAAAAGCAGTTGCAAAAACTTATCTTAATCAGGAGGAAGTTTCTCCAGATATCTTTATAAACATAATCTCAAATGAATGCACCTAATGCAAGACGATTTTGGCGTCGCGAAACCCTTGTAAGATGCATATTATGATAAGTTAAGTTTTTCCGAATTTCATTGATTTTTAGTAACTAATTTACTATTATGCATACGGCAAACTAGTATACTACATGCTGCAAGTCGATGGTTTCCTGCAATGGGGCATAATAGTACATAGTTTTTAAATAAAATTAGCCATCACTAAGTTTTTACGCAAAAAAGTTCACTGGCTCTTATGGCCGTTTCCACCAACTATTTTAGGGGAGCCTTAACGATAAGTATTCCCTAAAATGACATTTTTACATAGAGAAATGTCAGTTTAGGGAATACTTATGGTTAAAGCTCCCCTAAAATAGTTGGTGGAAACGACCATTAGACCATTAGGACACAGCCAGGATTTCAATCCCATCCACATTTGCAACACAGTATTAGATATTTTTGGAATGTGGACAATTATTTCATCAGATCAAGATTATGTGAATGTATAGAGTAAACCTAATATGAAATATGTAAATATAAATACTTACAGTCGTTCATCGTTCGGGAAACTGAAATATCCTAAGCCTGGGCTAGTTCTAGTGTTGTTTTTACAGACAAAACAGAAAGCAACCATGATAATACACAAATATAAACGATAAAACAGTACACAAGTACACAAAAATCGCGTATAACACGGAAAGCAAAACACTTAACAAAGCCGAATTTCAAATTGATGAATTTTCCGGTTACTTTTCAATTTTCTGAATAATTTCAGTCAAAAAGCTTCTCTTCTTTTTTTGTAATACAATCCTGGTGCGTGTCTCGTTTGACAGTTATTTCTCGTGGGTTCTCACCAAAGCTATCTCTATCTCTTTCTTGCGTGCAGGATTGTAAAGAGACATGTATATGCCGAACTGCTTTTTCAATTTGAGAGATTTGTTCACTCATTGAGCGCATGCGCAAGATATGGGTCAAAATTGATGAAACCTGTGAAGGTAAATATGACAAAACTATCCAAAACGTCATATGTCAGTGAGCAACAGAAAAAAACAACATTCCCCTCTGTGGCATCTGTCTTTCATGGCCTAATTTTTTTGGCAGATATGGCAATGTGTGCGCATTCCAGTTTTTGGCTATAGTTCATTGAATTTACCAGACCACTGACAGCTAAAAATAACGAAATGAATCGACGCGCGTTATTTATTTGCAAATGTTTATTTAAAGTCATGCAACGTGACGCGCCCTTGCCAACGAGAAACACCTAAAATTCCCCTACTTTAAATGCGTTAAAAAGTACCTACTTTTAGTTTTGTTAGGTTTGCAGCAGAAATTAACTAAATGTTACGTCTTCCTAAATATAGCGTGAAAATCCTATATGACTGTTGGGATAGTATAGGTCTGTTTCTGCAGAAATCACAAACCAGTCAGAGCGAATTTCATTGGTTGAAAACAGTCAGAAAACTAGTTTCAACCAATGAAATTCACTCTGACTGGTTTGTGATTTCTGCAGAACCAGACCTAAAGTTTTTTTTTTTAAAGATAAAAGTCAAAATGACATGTTGGCAATACAATGGCCGTGTTCGTTTTTGTCATCTTTTTCGTCGATTTGCTCCGAAATTTTGACAGGCACGTGACTGGATCAGACAGTTTCAATTTACAAATCACGTGCCTGTCAAAATTTCGGAGCAAATCGATGAAAAAGATGACAAAAACGAACACGGCCAATGTGAAATTGTCAATGCTTTCAATTTTTTTATGTAGAAAATGCTTGTGTTGCCAACATAGTTACTAAATTTTTGACTTGGGAAATTATCTTTAAAAAAAAAGAGACTTTAATGGATAGTATTCGAATCGGTTTGATCTTATGCTCTGAGATCATGCTCTTGTTCTAATGGAGCACCAAATCCGCCATTTTCATCCTTGCTATAACTCACAATTTGTGAAAATTTAGGGTCACGATCCGTCGGCGCAACCGAGAATGAACAATATTTTATTTTTAACCATATATGAAATGTTGCCATTACTGACTTTTCGAAAATTTGAAAATGTCACATTTCTGTCTTTTCATTTTCCTGGTCTATTACTTGTCTCAGGACGGAAAATGAGGACGGACATTTTTTCCGTCCTCATTTCCCGTCCACGGACGGAAAATGGAGCAGGGAAATATTTCCCGTCCTCAGTTTCCGACCTCATTTATTTGGTTGTTGTGAATTTTTTTTTTTTTTTTTTTCAAGAAATTATGGTTAAAAATAAAATAGTATACAAACCTCGACGGGAAACTTCATTGCTGTCAGTCAGTTTATCTCGATGCTACGCGTCTCGATAAACTATATAACCTCTCGATCAGCAATGAAGCATTTCCCGTCTCGGATTGTGATATACTATTGCAAGATTTTAGTTAGATCAATTTAACAATAATGAATATTTATTTCATTTTACTAAGCGGCGTTTCCACATGCATACTTTATTGGCGCCAGTCGACTGGCTCAACTTTTCTCACTCTCTGTTCGGCCGTCGAGCAGAGACCAGCTCGTGCGTCTGGGTATTCGCACCGCTTTCTGTAATTTTAAATTTTATTATTCCAAACCTACCATCGGAACCGTACGTTCGCCGCCTCCTAAACCTAAAACCTCTTCAAAGAGGAACATGTCTGAAGAGGACGACGAAAATGCCTCCGAGACTTCGTTTGCGAACGAAAGCTCGACGATTTTTTGTATCAAAGAAAAAATCAAATTCCTCAAACCAAAGCTGGGAGTCGCATTAAGCAAATGTAACGAGTGCCACACACTTTACCAGGAACTTCGAGAAATGAGTTCCAGTACGAACCCGAAGCCATATAACACAGACACAATTAATAACGCCATCTCGCACCTTGAGACAGCCCACAAAAACATGGTAAATACGACGAAAAAGCTGAAACCCAGTTCAAGGACACCGAGTAAAGCAAATACAGAAGCACAAAAAACCCTACAACAACAACAACAATTGCCGGACCCAAATTCGGCAGCAACAAAAAACGTCGCAAACCATTTATCGACAACACAGCCGGCAGCTACCGACGATGGGTTCAAAGTGCCAATAAGAACAATGGGATTCAAGCAAATGGTCGTAAAGCGGCAACTCAACTTTGGTGCCCCAATTCCAACACGGAATATGTTCGATGGATTGCCGTCGGACAATGAATTTAATGAGGTGGCGAGCAACATTTCGGAGGCCAGCGCCACCTCATCCAGGAACCCACCAAGCACCTCAAGCCGCCCTAATGTCCCCAACCGGAGCAAGGGCAAAACAACACCTGCCAAGCCGTCGAAACCTCCCCCAATCGTCGTAAAGGGGAAGTTCAAAAGCCATAAAGAACTCAAAGACGTCCTCCAAAAACTAAACATAACCCAATTCAATGTCAGGTACGCGAAAAACTCAACTATAATTTACTGCGACCTGACCGAAGACTGGCAGACCCTGCTCCGAAACTTCGAGGCCGAGGAACTCGAACACCATACCTATGCCGAGAAGACTACAAAAGGACACGCCTTTGTTCTCCGCGGCCTCGATGGGGACATTAGCATCGCCGAACTGACCGACGATCTTAAGACAAGGTACTCAATCACTCCCAAAAACATTTTCAGGATGAAAACAAAATTCGAACCGATGTACCTTGTCATCTTGGACGCGAGTTACACGCTAAAAATACTCAACCAGCACTACAAGATAATACTAAACGTCCGAATCACATGGGAGAATCGTCGGTCAGAGCGGCCTGTAATGCAGTGCCGCAGATGCCAGGGACTAGGGCACGCAGCTACATACTGCAAACGAGCAACCAAGTGTAGCAAATGCTCAGGCCCACACGCAGTCACCGAGTGCCAAAGCCCTATAGACATCTGCGCTAACTGCGGAGGTGCTCACAGGAGCAGCAACGAAAGCTGTCCTGTATACCTTTACAAGCTTCGGCAGCTGGAGCCAAGGCGGAGACTTGTACCGGCCCCGCCCCCCAAAAATCCAGCCTGGCAAACAAACGTCAACTACCCCCAAGCTCCACCCACAAGCCTGGTACCTCGGCCCAGACCCGAGAGGTACAATGAGGACTTCCCTCCTCCCAGAACCTCAAGACCGCAAACGTCAGCGACCCCACATACTCACACGAATACAAATATAGTAGGAGCGGTAAGTGGCAACCAATCCGACTTTCTTAAACTGGCGACAACAATGAATGAGCTAAATTCTCTTGTCAATATCACAGAACTACTCAAAGCTCTGAACCACTATATCGCGCTCCTTAAACAGTGCAATGGTGACAAATCGCAGGTATTGCAGGTTACCATGCAATTTTTCACCACTGGAATTCACAGTTTTGACTTTTAAATGTGGCTCATAATTAGTTGGAACTGTAATGGTCTCAACTCGAAGAGGGGAGACCTATATCAGGCCATGAATCATTACAGTCCCAAACTAATCTTCTTAAACGAGACTAAACTACTACCAACGGACAGCCTTAAGCACAAACAATACAATACAGAACGAATGGACAGAAATCGCAGAGGCGGGGGCGTGGCATGCCTGATCCACAAATCAGTCAGCTATAAGCGAATTCCAACCTTAAACACCAGCATCGAGCACATAACGCTGGAAATAGACAACAATTTGTGGATCTCGGGTGGCTACGCCCCCCCCCGAAGCGATTAGAACCGCCCTTGACATTAAGGTCTTCTTCCCCAGAAATGGAAGGGCACTACTGCTGGGGGACCTTAATGCCAGGCACACATCTTGGCTTAACCACGCCAACAACAGGACAGGTAGAATACTCTTCAAGTTTTTAAGTGACAACCCAGACATTTCATTACACCACCCGAATAACCCCACGCACTACCCGCTTAACGGACTGAACCCCTCAACGATAGATATCGGTCTCTCGAGGGGACTCAGAGACTTGACTATCAAAACTAAAAATATTTTTAACTCGGACCACATACCGCTCTTCCTGTACTGGAAAAACCCTCCAGTGCAGGAACCGCAAAAAATACATAGCTACAAAAACTTCAACTGGACACGCTACAAGCAACTTCTAAACGACATCACAACAATCCCCGATCCCATAACTACCATCCCCGAACTTGAGCGGCAAGTAATACTTATTACAAACAACATCACGCAAGTCAGAGATCAGCTAGCTCCAAAAATCAGCCCCAAAGCATGGACGGACATCATTCCAGACTTCGTTGTTGCTCTCATCAAGGAGAGGAATAGGGTCAAGCGCGCTTGGCAAAGGCGTCCAAACCTACTAGACAAACAGCTACTGAACTTACTCAGCCGGGAGATAGAGCGGAGCATACGTCAACACAGGAACACGTCCTGGATGAGGTATGTCTCCTCTCTGGAGACCCAAGACAACTCCCTGTGGAAGCTGGCCAAGAATCTTCGAAGATCAGGCACGACACAATCGGACCTGGTAGTCGATGGTGTCAGTTACTACAGGGATCAGGACAAAGCGAACGTTTTCGCAGACCACTTCGCTAGGGTTTATAGCGAAACACCTGACGCAACTATTACACACACAAACATTAACGACATCGCCGAAGCCTTTGTCAGGCGCAAATACCCAATCCCCCCGGGAGTTCACCAGCGGATGCTGGTCACACCATCTGAGCTAGCTGACTCACTGAAAAGACTAAAAAACAGAAAAGCACCCGGACCTGACACTATCACCAACCAAATGGTCAAAAACCTCCCCCGAAAGACTATTGTGCATCTCCTGCAAATCATTAACGCAATCTTGACTCTCCAGCACTTCCCACAACCCTGGAAGCAGGCGAGCATAATAGTCTTCCCAAAACCTGGCAAAAACCTAACACAACCACAGTCCTTCAGACCAATTTCATTATTAAACTCCCTAAGCAAAATTGCCGAAAAAATTATTTCACGTAGACTTTCCGCTGTAATTGACTCACTGAACTGCCTTCCCGACGAACAATACGGATTCCGCCCTCAGCATAACACGACTCTAGCAGCAGCGAGGGTAGCTCAGGACGCCTCACTTGCATTCAATAACCGAGAGAGCACCTTCCTACTGCTACTCGACATAGAGAAGGCCTTTGACAAGGTATGGCACAAGGGCCTTATCTACAAACTACTGACTGTACATAACTTACCTCTCCACCTGATTTCTTTAATTGCCTCTTACATTAATGACAGAACATTCAACATCAAATTTCAAAGCTCGCTATCCCCAACCAAAGCAATTCGGGCCGGAGTGCCCCAGGGCACAGTTCTCTCACCCACCCTGTTCAATTTATACATCGCCGACATACCCAAAACCAATGACACAAAAGTCATGATGTATGCCGACGATACCGCCATCTACACCAGTGCCTTTCTTGCAGAAGACGCGAGAAGGGCGCTGGAACGCCACATTAACCTCATCACTCCTTATCTTCAGACCTGGAAAATCACCCTCAACACCCCCAAAACAGAACTTCTTACGCTTACCAGGAAGCGTACGAACATCATCATGAACCCCCCTCTGACGATTAACAACGTCGTAATAGAACCCAAACTCACCGCCAAGTACCTGGGAATAGTCCTTGATAAGACCCTCAAGGGCCTCCCCCAGGTAACTCACACCCTCAGAAAGGCACAGATCGCCGAGCATCTTCTATCTCCCATCATGAAGACCAATTCTTTTCTGAGCCCAAAAAATAAAATCAGCGTATACAAGACCATAATACGTCCTACTCTACTCTACGGAGCACCTGCTTGGAGCTTTATATCCAACACACAGAAAAAAAGGCTCCAAGTATTCCAAAATAAAATTCTTAAGAACGCCCTTTCACTGCCAATGGACGCCCGAACGATAGAAGTACATCGACTTGCCGGTATAAACACCATCATCGAATACTTCAATGAAGTCTCAATCAAATTCTTCAATCGTTCCACATACGGGCCCACCCTTACCCGAAACCTGGCCACCCTCAAGTTCGACCCACACAACCCCGTAAAACACCGACCCATACACCATAGGTTGCCAATTTATTTCGAGCCGCCTTGAATCCGGCGAACGAAATGTAATTAAATTAGAATCTACAACTAAAATAGTTAACTATGATCGACAACTCAATTGGAGCACCGGGGTATCACCCACGGACACGCCCACCTAATTTAGTTACAGACCGAGGCCAGCCGGTACTAGCGCAAGCTTAAAAATTAACACCAAAGAAACGTGAAGGAGGGTTTTTCTCAATTTTTCCCTTCATAAATATCTTGGCAACTATGGAATGACTACTGGACACTTTAATCCACGAACACGACATAAAGTCAAGACTGTGAATTGACCTATAAGGAGCAACATTGATTGTCCCAGAAAAGAGTCAAACCGGACTGGTTGTCACTGCCACGCCTACTGTATTCCTACTTAATTCGGGCCACAAACATCGGCCGTGCCCCTCTGGTGCACATAGAATTAAGTACTTATGATTATAGTAGATTAAGGTAGTTTTAAATTAATGTAATAATGGAAATAAAGACTAAATGCAAAATGCAAAATGCTCAACTTTTCTGGCACGTGGTACGTGGAAACTCAGAAAATTAACTGGCGCCAGTTAAATGGCGCCACTTTAGGACCGAATTTATAGTCGGTCCTTGATGTTTCCTCTGAGTTTAAGGAAGCCTTGAACGTTTAAAATTGCCATGACTAACTCGTCAAATTGTAGCAAGTGTCCATTCTATAAACTCACGACCTCCAAGGAAGAGTCAAGAAACGACTATAAATTCGGCCCTTATCCATGCGCCAGTAAAGTAGAATGGAGGTCTACCCTTTGGCGCCAGTTTGCCATGTCTGCCAGTTTGTCAAAGAAAAAAACAAACGTTTTCACTAGTCGTTTTCAGAAAAATAATGAAGCAAATCGAAAAAATGGTCTATGGAACAATATTATAGAGTTTATGAAGAGCATCCCTGTTTGTGAAATCACAAACTTTTGTGTTGCAAAGACAAGAATTAACGGGATGTTGCTATAATAGGGATATAAGGCCTAAAACACATGGAGCGGTTTTTGCCGAGTCGGCCGCCGAGTCGCTCACCGAAGCGGCGTCTCGTTTATGACACTTCTATTGTATGAACCAGACGGTGTCTCGTCGGAGGCGGCTGACGAGCGGTGGCCGAGCGTACACCGTTGGCTATCATGTGCCGAGCGCGGTTTTGGGCTTAAAACACACGGAGCGGTTTCTGCCGAGTCGGCACCGATTCGGCAGAAGAGCGGCTCGAAACACACACAGCGTTACTGCGCCTGGCGGATCGACTAATTCAAAAATGCATAATCTCGCTGTTGCCAGTTGTTTGCGTACACTCACACCGTACACAATGGCATCTTCTGGTGACGAAGATTTTTGTTAGAATATTCCTCTGAGCGCATATCCCAAATCGCTTGCCTTACGTGAATTTCATTAATTAGCCTCTCAACGTTCAAATTTTCCATAATTTTATTCTCAGTGGCAACACTGATGTTCACGATAATAAAAAAACCGTACTCAAACCGCTTGCGTGTGTTTCCTTCCATAAGCGAACAGGGAATGATGCGCCGACTAGAGTCGTGAAACCGCGCGCGGCACATGATAGCCAGCAGGGTACGCTCGGCCACCGCGCGGCAGCCGCCTTCGACGCGACACCGTCTGGTTCATACAATAGAAGTGTAAGGCCTAAAACAAACGGAGCGGTTTCTGCCAAGTCGGCACCGATTCGGCGGAGGAGTGGCTCGAAACACACACAGCTTTACCGCGCCTGGCGGATCAACTAATTCAAAAATGCATAATCTTGCTGTTGCCAGTTGCTTGCATACAGTCACACCATACGCAATGGCGTCTTCTAGTGACGATGATTTTTTTTTGGATTTTGTAAGAATATATTCCTCTGAGCGCATATCCCAAATCGCTGGCCTTATGTGAATTTCATTAATTAGCCTCTCAACGTTCAAATTTTCCATAATATTATTCTAACTGGCAACAATGATGTTCACGAAAATCGAAAAACCGTACAAAAACCGCTCGACGTGTGTTTCCTTCCATAAGCGAACAGGGGATGATGCGCCGAGCGTGTGCCGACTAGAGTCGTAAAACCGCGCGCGGCACATGATAGCCAGCAGGGTACGCTCGGCCACCTCTTGGCAGCCGCCTCCGACGCGACACCGTCTGCTTCATACAATAGAAGTGTCATAAACGGGACGCCGCTTCGGTGGCCTTTTGGCAAAAACCGCTCTGTGTGTTTTAGGCCTAATACTACCTAAGTAATATTACCTAATACATTTACCCGACACTCAACGCGTTACCAGCAACACCACTCCTCCTTCGGAGTCGTGGTGTTGCTGTGTAACGCGTTTCGTGACAGGTAAAAGTATTATCCGGTAATCCTGAAACCTCTTGTGGTATTACATTCGATAATCTCCTTGCCCGAATAAACCAGTATTTTCTAAATTAAGTTAGATTCTGTACTGTTTGGCGAAGGCCCCACCGCGACACTTAAGGTTAATCGTCCCAATCAACTTCACGCCCATGATATTTCGTCAATCTGTCCAGATGTACAACTTTCATCTTACTCCGGGTGTTGCGCTGAACTCGATAAAAAAATCATTAATCCTCCTGAGTCCTTATTCTTGAAACTGGGGAGCAGCGTTCCCAAGAAAACGAGTGTTCCGTCTTTCTCAATGATATGCCAATGATAATATAAGTAACAAAGACAGAACACTCGTTCTCCTGGGAACGCTGCTCCCATGTTTCAAGAATTAGGAGCCTGATTATTCTGTAGGGTCCTTCCCATGCTGAAGACAATTTTGGCGACACTCTTTTTTGTCGGATTATACAACCACACTAAATCACTTTCTTGAAATCCAGTTGAATTGGCTTTGAAGTCGTATTGGTCTTCATTCGGTCACAGACCAGCTGAATATGCTCTCGAGCAAAATCATATATCCCCAGAAGTCGTGTCTTTACTTCGTTGGCATAATCTCGAATTTCTTCTTGTTCTTCTTCAGGTATTACAAACATCAGATCGCAAGGTAAACTGAACCAATCCAAAAACGATTCTAGCCGGACTTTCACCTGTTGACTCGTGAACAGCTGCTCGCTGCTCTGTAAGCCATTAAAAATAGAGGCAAATGTTTGTCCCAAATTCGCTGGTTCTTTGCGACCACTTTTGTCAGATGTTCCTCTATGGTCTTATTAAATCGTTCTACCATGCCATCAGACTGTGGATGTAAAGGTGTTGTCCTTGTCTTATGAATTCCCATGATCTCACAAATCTTCTTAAAGATAACAGAGTCGAAGTTTCGTCCCTGATCTGAATGTAAACTCTAGCGGCACGCCATGACGACAAAAACTTCGTCCACTAGCACCTGAGCAATAGTAATGGCTTTTTGATTGGGAATAGGGAAACTTGCTGGCCATTTACTGGCGTAATCCATAATAACCAAGATGTATTTAACCACGCTCTGACTCAGGGAATGGTCCGGCTACATCTATCGCTATTCTTTCAAATAGGAGGCCGACGTTTCATGGGCCCACGTGATCTTAGTTCAGGGCCATTACTGGTAGCACAGATGTCGCTTTTTCGGCACCAGTTTTCAACGTCTTCATGATAGTGAACCCAGTGAAAACGTTAAGAATTTTATCCAAAGTCTTGTTATGTCCAAAATGTGCCCCTGAAGTTCCGTCATGTATTTCTCTTAATACATCTTCTACTCGATCTTTTGGAATTCACTTTTCCTTCGGCACTTTCTCATACTCTTGTAACGGTTTCGATTAGTTTAGGATTCTGTATATAAAATGTACATAAGTATCATAATTGTAGGACTTGAGAAATTCCTGAGAATATATTAATGCGTCGATTCGTTTCCCACACAACGCGTTAGGTACCCCTCGTACCCCGCTTCCGCTACGATGCACCAATTGGTTCCTATCGAATTGTGAAAAGGTGATTTAGTGGTCATTTGGTTTTTGATCCGATCACAGCTATTAATGGAAATTTTGAAAAGACGTCAGATTGTAGCACGTTCCTTTTAAAGGGATCTATATCCATTATTTAGCATCCTGAGTGAATTTGGTTCTCTTGTGGAGTTGTTGTACTCACTCATCGACTTATGTCGGATTAAAGTGATCGCCTCAAAGCTGAATATTACTCAATTCTCTTGGTGAGTTTTCCTATTATTTAATTACATTTTCTGAGTATATTGCTAAGTGTTGGGGCTTATTTGTGACGTGTTTTCTTTTGCTATAGAAAATTGGAAGATCGTCTACTCTTGGGAAATCGACAAACTTCTTATATTGAAGCTGAAAATCCACACTTTACATTCCAGTGTGTAAGTAGCAGTACTTAATTGTTTTTTTTATTTGAACGAAAAATCAATGAAGGTTGTGCAATAATTTTGGCAAATTGAATTCAAATATTTTGCTCTTCAAAATATTTCTCAGGATTTTTTTTATTGCACAATAATTCATAGAAAATCGTAGTTTTCTATAGCTATATTTCAATAGGGTTTTTTATGTCACATTTTAGGGTAGCAAGGTTGTACCAAGAGGGTACGTGGTCATACCTTTAAAAACAGTAAAGCAGCTACTCGATGTCCAACTCTCGTTAGCTGGTTATTCTCACGATTAATAAGGCCCTTTAGATCGCCTATTCTACAATCCGGACGTTAATACAATCTGTGGATTCTCCAGATTGCCAGATAAGTGTATCAACGTCTTTGGGAACCTATTCTGGGAATAATATCACGTTACTATCGAACCTTTAATTTTTTTATAGTGTGTTATCAATACATTGTGTAAGATTTAGGAAATATCCAAAATATTTGCGGGTTCCTGAGTCCTCATAATTTTATAACTCTGAAACCTATAGTCGCTATAGAAGTCCGCAAATTTGTTCGTTCACATCCTTGGAACTCATAACTAATCATTTGGGACTCTATGCCATAACATTTCGCGCCCAGAGTTTTATATCTTAACGCCTATACTGAGAAGTGTGTATATAATTGTTTACATAAATATTGTGTAAGCCGATTGTGATCACAAAAGGTACTGAGAAAATTATTACATATAGGCATTCCATAATAGCAAATTTAAGCAATAATTAACATTTATTCTGGGTGCGATTTCGATAAACATAATCTTTTCTAGAGTCTCAGGAACACTGAATGTTTTATTGTTCCATATTTTCAGAAATCCTAATATACGTACATTTGATTATGTTTCTGTTTACTTGACTTCCCCTAGCTAATGTTTAATTGACACTTGATGATACCCAGTGACCAAGGTTATTGAATGAAGTTTAGAATGATTCGGTTCCTTGTAAGATGCAGTAAGTAAAGTAGAAAGTATTACGTGGCCGGATACTTAAACGTTTTGAGAGTGTAAAGGGATTTTCATAAGGTCACTGGCGCCCTTTTATTTTTATTCATACTTTAAGAACTTGCACGACCACTCACCGGCAGGTAGCTAGCCTGACACTCTTATTGACCACCCTATTTTGTGTATCTTGCTTTAGGGGAAAATTGGAGGGTGGCAAAATGGCGCCCAACTATTACGTTTCGGTTTAAATCTTCAACCCCTATTTTGGGAAAATTAGCTAGGGATAGTCTAATTTAAAAATTTTGAGGATTTTTTTTTTTTGATAACAAATTCTTTCTCTTTTCTTGATCAGGAGCGCGACAAAAAAGGGGATAATGGGTACCTATTGTGATCGAAGTATAAGATTTTAAGCATTTTGCTTGAATATAAACAAGGTCATCTGTTTATTATTATAAAGGAATATTTTTGCATTGAAAATTTTGGCATAGCCTTGAAATAGTTTATGTTTATAAATTCTTTTGGACAATAATGATTTCGACCTTGCCAAGTAGGGCTATACCTACATATTTCAGATAAAATTAAGCCTTGGGTCATATTGATTTCATTAATATAATAACTCCTGCAGTATTGCCAAATTTAGAATTTTACTGGGTTACAATATTTTGGGAAATCGTACTTCACTGTGAATAGAGGGTATTTTTGCAACAACTCCTGGAGAGGAAATACCTCTATGTGGTTATTTTTATAGGTAACCATTGTTGATTTTTTGGTTTGGTCGACTTAGTATTGGGATTAGGGGAAGACGAATAAGACGAATTAGATAAAATCGTACGTGGTCTGGCTTGAGAATTTTGGAACGGGTTTTACTTGAGCTTAAGTTTAGGTTCCGAGTTTGGTATTATTTTGTAAACATTATAAAGACCTTGCTTTGTTGATACGTAAAGATTTTCCGGTTTTGTTTTGGACTTTTATTTGGACTACTTTTGTAGGGTTCAAAATTTTGAGACTTGTTGAGTTGTGTAGGTAGGAACTCGGTTGTGTGTTATTTTTTTTTAATTTAAAAAAAAAAAAAAAAAAAAAAAAAAAAAAAAAAAAAAAAGGTTGTGTGAAGCATTCAGCTACAACAATAATTCATTAGATAGCCGTGGTACTAGTGAGTGGGTTAGGTGTTAATAAGTAATTATAATATTTTTAAGTTAGATATATTTTGTGAGTGTGTATATTGTGGCACAATGGCGATGAAAATGGAGGTCAATCGTTTGGAAAAGGAAGAGTTAATATATGAGGTGATTATTCGCGGAATCACAGTGGATGACACATCCAAAGCTACCGACTTGCGTAAGACTTTTCGTCAGTTGTTGAAAGTCGAACGGAAGGATCCAAGATTTACTTTTCCAAAACATCCATTTACATTTCAGGAAGATTATGATGCACTTACACAGAAAATTACTGAGATTGATGATTTGCTTAAAGGCTTTGCGACTGGTCAAGAATCTCCAGAATATGCGAAGCTGGCTTCAAAAATTTCACATGCATATGGACGAGCAAACAAAATGCCTGCTTCTTCAGAGGATGAAAAGATGAAAAGATCAGAAATCCTGGTTTCGATTTTGGGTTTCAGAGCTACATTGCAGAGCAAGGCAAGAAAGCATAAGAGACTTTCGCAAACGCAGGGTCCTCTGGAAATTGCTGCATTATTGTCTTCAACGACACTTTCCAGTGATGAATCAACTACAGATGTAACTTCGGAATCCGAAGAAGAATTCCAGCCACCTCGTCATGCATCCACTGCAGCACCAGTGAATCATCAAGCATCATCTTCTACCCATATTAAGTCAGTTCCTGTGTATCAGTGGAACCTTAAATTTGATGGGAAAAATATGTCTTTGTTGGCATTTTTGGATAGAGTGAAAGAGCTTTCAGTTTCGAGAAATGTGTCGAAGGGACAACTGGTTGCCTCAGCAAGTGATTTATTCATTGGCCAAGCAAAATTTTGGTACACTGCTAATTGTGATAATATTCATACTTGGGATGATTTAGAAACACAATTAAAAAAGGAATTCTTGCCAAAGGACTGGAATGAAAAATTATTTAAAGAAGTTAATCAGCGAACTCAAGGACCAGACGAGTCAATTGGAATGTATATAGCCACAATGAAAACAGCTTTTAAAAGATTTACGTGTGACGTGCCAGAGAGCGCTAAATTGAGAATCCTTATGAATAATATTACGCCGTTCTACCAGAGTCAGCTGGGACTTACTGAAATTAATTCAATTGAGGAATTACTGGAATTGGGCCGTCGTTTGGAGGAGCGCAAAGCAGCAATTGAAGCTTTCACGCCTCCGCCAAGAAACAAAAAGTTTCTAGAGCCAGATTTGGCCTATATTTACTCTGAGCCATCTACTTCAACAGCAAATTGCGATGCTGTTTCTGAATTCACATGTTGGAATTGTGGGAAAAGCGGACACAGAGCAAACCTGTGTACCGAGGCTAGAACCAAGCATTGTTTTAAATGTGGATTTAAAAATCATACGGTACGCACGTGCCCCACATGCTCTAATAAACGTCAGGGAAACTATCAAGGGAGGCGCTAGATGACTGTATAGAGGCAATCCCACAAACAGTCCTAAATAAAGTCCCGGCTAAACAGCAGGCAATATTGGATTTCATTCTAACTCATGCGAAAGGAGATGAAAGACCTTATTTACAAGTGAAAGTTTTAGGTGTTCAATTGTGTGGTTTACTAGATAGTGGCGCTTCAAACAGCATATTAGGAGGTCCAGGCTGGGACAAAATTTCTTCTTTAGGTCTTAAATTGAATCAAAGCAATCGGATGCATTGCACGGTTGCTAATGGCGAAATTTGTGAAAGCGTAGGATCAGTTGAGATTCCCGTTGAATTGGAAGGACGAATTAAAACTATTTCAGTTTTAGTGATACCAGCGCTTAGACATCTTTTGATTCTGGGAGCAGATTTTTTCAGAAGGATGGGCATAATACCCGATTTGAGACATGGAAGCTGGACATTTTCGGAATTGGAACCCGTATGCAACGTGGATACTGTGGCTCTTCAGTCTCAAACTGAATTAACCAGTCAGCAACAAATGATTTTAGATAATATGGTGGCAACTGCATTTGATGAAATGGGTGACAGGCTGGGAAATACTACTCTAGTTGAACATTGTATTAACACAGAGTCAATGCCTATAAAGCAACGGTATTATCCCGTTTCACCGATAATGCTCCAAAATATTAATGGCGAATTAGAAAAACTTCTAAAAGAGGGTATTGTGAGACCAAGTCATAGTCCATGGTCGTCACCAATTCTATTGGTTAAAAAATCAGATGGTTCGTGGCGCTTCGTGGTGGATTATAGGAAATTGAACCAATCAACTGTGAAAGATGCGTATCCTCTACCATACGTGTCGGCAACACTAGATAAGCTGCGGGATGCTCGATACCTATCTTCCTTGGACATAAAATCGGCATATTTTCAGGTTCCTTTGGCAGAATCCTCTCGTCCGCTCACAGCATTTACGATACCAGGTAAAGGGTTATTTGAATTTTGTAGAATGCCAATGGGGCTTGTGAATGCACCGGCGACGTGGCAACGTCTCATCGACAGAGTGATTGGTCCAGAATTGCAAGATCATGTGTTTGTATATCTCGATGATATATGTATAGTGACACAAAGCTTTGAAAAACACATAGAAGTGCTTCAAAGAGTTTTTGAAAAATTGAAAAGTGCCAACCTGACAGTCTCCAAAGAAAAATGTAAATTTTGTAGACCAGAGTTACGTTATTTGGGATACATTATAGACAAGAATGGACTACACGTAGATCCGGATAAAGTTAGTAGTATTTTACAAATTCCTAGACCAAAAACAGTCAAAGAAATTCGTCAAATAATCGGGGTAATATCTTGGTTTCGTAGATTCGTGCCAAATTTTTCTGCCCTAATTGCTCCGCTGTCCAAACTTACTAGAAAGAATCAGCCTTTCATTTGGGATAAATCTTGCGATGACTCTTTCCAAGGAATCAAGGATTGCTTAGTTAATGCACCCGTTTTGTCATGTCCAGATTTCTCTCTCCCATTCACAATACAAACGGATGCCTCAGGATTCGGTTTGGGAGCAGTGTTAAGCCAACAACATCCGGAAGGAGAAAAAGTTGTTGCGTACGTCTCTAGGTCGTTAAATAAAAACGAACGCCATTATACGGTCACGGAACGAGAATGTTTGGCGGTTTTGTGGTCAATTGAAAAACTTAGACCTTATGTGGAGGGAACTACTTTCACGGTGGTGACAGACCACAGCTCATTGTGCTGGTTGAATAATTTGAAAAATCCTACAGGAAGATTAGCCCGTTGGGCGATTAAAATGCAAGCTTATGATTACACCGTTGTACACAGAAACGGTAAGGAACATATCCTACCTGATACTTTATCCAGAACTGTACCGATTATAGATGCTATTAAAAATACTGGCGACACGAATACCATACAGGAAAATGGTGATGCTCAGGATAACTGGTTTCGTAAAGTTTATCATAACACAAAAACGTCTCCTGGAAAATATTCTACTTTTAAAATTGATGGATCTCGACTTTTTAAGCATGTCAATCCAAAGCACCCTGATTTGGCCCAAGAGTGTGATTTTTGGCGGGAAGTCATTCCACGTGATCAAAGAAGAAAACTGATTGAAGATGCCCATAATTTACTTTGTCATGTCGGGGTATTTAAAACTTACAAATTCTTGACTCAGAAATATTACTGGCCCAAAATGAGGTCAGATGTAGCTAATTTTGTTAGGCGTTGTCGTACATGTATTGCTGTGAAGCCTGAACAAAAACCACCGGCGGGTTTAATGTTAAGCTCCCAAGTTACTATTTCCAAACCTTTCGAGTTAATTTGTGCAGATCTCTTTGGCCCTTTGCCAAGAACAACTTCTGGATATTCTCATATTTTGGTTGTAGTTTGTTGTTTTACAAAGTTTCCTCTTATTTTCCCGTTAAGAACTGCCACTGCTTCGGCAATTTGTCGTTGTTTAGAGGACTATGTGATTTTATTGTTTGGGTGTCCGAGAGCTATCATAGTGGATAATGGTACACAGCTTCGTTCTCACATGTTCCAGAACTTAATGAAAAGCTATAACATCTCTATCAAATATACGGCATTGTACCATGCGCAAGCAAACCCCACGGAAAGAATCAACAGAGTCATGAAAAGCATGTTGATGGCTACTATTTCGGAAAATCATCGGCTGTGGGATAAAAATTTGAACCGTATTGGTGCAGCAATTCGTGGAACAGTCCATGAGGTTACTGGTTATACCCCAAATTTTATGGTCTATGGTCGGGAGCTGCCTTGTTCAAATGAAAATCTTCTCGATAATGTTGAACCGATTTTTTTCGATAGAGCTACTCCGATGGAAAATCGGTCTAAATCCTTGAATCAAATTTTCTCGGACGTCAAAAAGAAGCTTTTTAGAGCTTATGAGGTAAATAAGAAGGTTTATGATCTAAGACGTCGTCCTGATGAGCTTCTGCCTAATCATTTGGTTTGGCGTCGTAACTATGTCCTTTCGGATGCATCGAAATATTTTTCCGCTAAACTTGCTCCTCGTTTTATTGGTCCTTTTATTGTGGCTAAAAGAATTAATCCATGGATGTACGAACTTAAAGATGACTCTGGAAAATCCTGTGGTGTTTGGAGCATTAAGGACCTGAAACGTCATCCAGAAGAAGAAGATCCGTAGTTTTTTTTCGGTTTACTTAGGTAAACCTCCTTTTTTTAGTAGGGGGTATTTGTAACGGTTTCGATTAGTTTAGGATTCTGTATATAAAATGTACATAAGTATCATAATTGTAGGACTTGAGAAATTCCTGAGAATATATTAATGCGTCGATTCGTTTCCCACACAACGCGTTAGGTACCCCTCGTACCCCGCTTCCGCTACGATGCACCAATTGGTTCCTATCGAATTGTGAAAAGGTGATTTAGTGGTCATTTGGTTTTTGATCCGATCACAGCTATTAATGGAAATTTTGAAAAGACGTCAGATTGTAGCACGTTCCTTTTAAAGGGATCTATATCCATTATTTAGCATCCTGAGTGAATTTGGTTCTCTTGTGGAGTTGTTGTACTCACTCATCGACTTATGTCGGATTAAAGTGATCGCCTCAAAGCTGAATATTACTCAATTCTCTTGGTGAGTTTTCCTATTATTTAATTACATTTTCTGAGTCTATTGCTAAGTGTTGGGGCTTATTTGTGACGTGTTTTCTTTTGCTATAGAAAATTGGAAGATCGTCTACTCTTGGGAAATCGACAAACTTCTTATATTGAAGCTGAAAATCCACACTTTACATTCCAGTGTGTAAGTAGCAGTACTTAATTGTTTTTTTTATTTGAACGAAAAATCAATGAAGGTTGTGCAATAATTTTGGCAAATTGAATTCAAATATTTTGCTCTTCAAAATATTTCTCAGGATTTTTTTTATTGCACAATAATTCATAGAAAATCGTAGTTATATAGCTCTATATTTCAATAGGGTTTTTTATGTCACATTTTAGGGTAGCAAGGTTGTACCAAGAGGGTACGTGGTCATACCTTTAAAAACAGTAAAGCAGCTACTCGATGTCCAACTCTCGTTAGCTGGTTATTCTCACGATTAATAAGGCCCTTTAGATCGCCTATTCTACAATCCGGACGTTAATACAATCTGTGGATTCTCCAGATTGCCAGATAAGTGTATCAACGTCTTTGGGAACCTATTCTGGGAATAATATCACGTTACTATCGAACCTTTAATTTTTTTATAGTGTGTTATCAATACATTGTGTAAGATTTAGGAAATATCCAAAATATTTGCGGGTTCCTGAGTCCTCATAATTTTATAACTCTGAAACCTATAGTCGCTATAGAAGTCCGCAAATTTGTTCGTTCACATCCTTGGAACTCATAACTAATCATTTGGGACTCTATGCCATAACATTTCGCGCCCAGAGTTTTATATCTTAACGCCTATACTGAGAAGTGTGTATATAATTGTTTACATAAATATTGTGTAAGCCGATTGTGATCACAAAAGGTACTGAGAAAATTATTACATATAGGCATTCCATAATAGCAAATTTAAGCAATAATTAACATTTATTCTGGGTGCGATTTCGATAAACATAATCTTTTCTAGAGTCTCAGGAACACTGAATGTTTTATTGTTCCATATTTTCAGAAATCCTAATATACGTACATTTGATTATGTTTCTGTTTACTTGACTTCCCCTAGCTAATGTTTAATTGACACTTGATGATACCCAGTGACCAAGGTTATTGAATGAAGTTTAGAATGATTCGGTTCCTTGTAAGATGCAGTAAGTAAAGTAGAAAGTATTACGTGGCCGGATACTTAAACGTTTTGAGAGTGTAAAGGGATTTTCATAAGGTCACTGGCGCCCTTTTATTTTTATTCATACTTTAAGAACTTGCACGACCACTCACCGGCAGGTAGCTAGCCTGACACTCTTATTGACCACCCTATTTTGTGTATCTTGCTTTAGGGGAAAATTGGAGGGTGGCACTCTTTTCAGAAAACGATTTTCAACGGCTAGAGAGTTCCACTGAGCCTACAACGCCTTGTAAATCAAGCTCTTGTTCGACACTTTCTTCCATTCCGGCCCACCTTCATCATTTTCTTCAAGATGTAGAATTTGTCTGATGTCCTAGTCTGCCTCTTGAGTCTTGATTTGCTCTCATTTGTTTGGTAGTATATTTATCATCAACGATAAGACCCGTTCTTCTCACAGATGGACAAGTGTTTCTCTTATTCATATCGATTCTTTGACAATGCTTGCAGTCTTCTTTGCATGGCCATCTAGACAGAGCGTCAGCATTTTTAGGCAGGTTTCCAGGTCGATGTTCAATTTGGAAATCGTATTGCTGCAATTTCTCAATCCATCTAGCAAGCTGTCCTTCAGGAGTTTTCATTTCTAAAAGCCATTTTAGAGCTCCGTTCGAACTTACGTCCGTAGAGATACTCATGGTCGACTGCTTCTACTATGGCAAGCAACTATCTTCTGATGACACAATAATTTCGTTCTGGCTTTGATAAGGTTCTGCTGTAGTAGTCTACGACAGGCTCCTGTGAATTTTGAATTTGTGAAAGGACAGCTCCAACACTGGTGTTGCTCGCATCAGTGTCCAAAATCAACATTCCTTGCCGATCGGAATAGGATAACACTGGGCTTTTACATAATGGTCCTTTCAATTTTCTAAAAACGGAATCGCATTCTTGGGTCCAATTGAATTTTGATTTTTCTTCCGTTAATCGATGAGGCGGGAGCAGCTATGTTAGCGAATCTTTCTACAAATCTTCGATAATAAGAACATAATCCTAGAAAGCTCCTTAGTTCATGTATGTCGCGTGGTTTTGGCCAATCCCTGACAGCATCCATCCTTCCATAACTTTTTATGCTATCTTCAGATACCACGTGAACTAAGAATTCCACTTTCTTTTGAAATAGAAAACACTTATTTGAAGGATTTAGTTTTAGGTTGGCATTCCGGAAGCGGTCGAAAACTTCTTTCAGGTTATTGAGATGTTCTTAGAACGAATTTTCCATGATCATGACATCATTTAAATAAACCAGACAAGCTCTCCATATAAGGTCTCGCAAAACTAGATGCATCAGTCGCTCAAACGTAGCGGGAGCATTACACAATCCGAAAAGCATTACGTTGAACTGGTATAACCCGCTTCCGATATTACTAAAGGCAGTTTCCTCTTTGTCATCTTTGTGTATGGCCACTTGCTAGTCTCTTAAGATCCAAGGTGGAAAACCATTTGGAGCCCTATAGAGTTGTTAATGTATCGTCTATCCTCGAGAGAGGGAAGTTGTCCTTTTTGGTGACGTCATTAAGCTTACGGCAGTCCACACAAAATCTAAGACTTCCATCTTTCTTTGTAACCAATACTACTGGCGCAGATCACGGAATAATGGACTCTTCAATAATTTTCTCTCGAACCATTTTATCAATTTGATTTTCCACTGTTGTTTAGCAACTGGCATACGTCGAGGTGGTTGTCTAATTGGGTGTGCCAATTTTCTGTTGAATTAAACTGGTCCGTCCGGTTTGATTACCCATCACAAATACGTCTGCTTCTTTCAAGACGAAATCTGTGGCTTCTTGAATTCTATCTAGATCGAGGTGTTTCCATGATCTCATGTCTCCAAAGTCTGCATCAAGGTGTCTGTATTCAATTTCGGTTTTACAAAATGTCTTTTATCTGATAGGTCACAGTTCGTTATTGGCTTAACTGTTTCGAAATTTCGAATAATATCTCTTTCCTTTATTTTTACTGTTTCACGAAGAAACATTGGCAGTTCTTATCATAATATCTCTATTTGTTCTTACTAGAGTCTGTCCAACGGAAAAAAAAAGGGTTTGTTTCCAATTTCCGCAAATGATCTTTTCAGTACTTCCAGAAATCTTCACCAAGTTTGTCGCCAGGATGCTAACGGCTTGAGATTCTTCTTGTGTAGTTAGGACTAATTCTTTATTACCCAATTTAAAGATGTTCATAGAAGGATCGAAAGAGGAACCATGGCGGCCGATCAAATCCATTTCCAAAATAAAATCATCCTCTATATCGGCGACTAATGTTCTGTGCCTAAAAGTGGTAGATCCAAAAGTAAGCTCAACCATAGCTACTCCTTGAACTGGCGGCACTGGTGCCGATTCGCCCGTGACTGTTCGTAGTGACAGGTTTCTAGTAAGCGGTTGGATTGCCCGAGACTTGACTAATGTTCTTCTAATTAAAGAAACTTCAGCACCCGTATCAAAAGTGATGGTTTTCAATTCTAGAATAATTTGTCCTTCGAATTTTAATCCTCTATAATGACTGCCCAGTGATTTTATGTAAACAATTCTGGGGGCATCGTCATTACTAATCAGCATTCGCCCCTTCATACTGGTTAGTTCTCGTTTCCCTATCTGTTATTAGGGCTGGCGTCTCTAGATCTGGAAAAGCGTTGGTAATGATCCCTAGATGGAGAGGACATCGTTACTCTACAATCTCGTTGAATATGTCCAAGCTTAAGGCACCAGTAACATTCTACCCGGTTTCTCGGTGTTGGTGTTTATTGGAGTCGTTTCCCGTTTTTCTACCTTCTAGTAGTAGTTTCTCCATTCTTTCCATGAAATTGCTCTTAATATTTTCGAAGCTACCATCCTCTTTTGATGATTGTTTATCCTTTTGGTCTTCAATGGACACTGCTCGTATTCTGGGTGGTGAGACACCAAATATGGCTTCGAGTTTCAATGCACGGACAAGGGCTTCGCTACTTCTCCCGAACTTAGACATTCTCAGGTTTTCCGGGTCTTGGAATCTCTGAAACCATCAATGAACGCAGATACTCCGGCGCCATCCATTCCTACATGTCTTCCCCCGCTGCAGGAAACGCCAAGCTCACTAGCCTTCTAACTTCCGATTCGAATTCCTGTAATTTATAAGACAAGGTTTAAGCTTGTATTGTGCAGGTAAGAACTGCATGAATTCAAAATGCACCTGCATTAAGGAGGGGCTGAAATGTTGTGATGAGCGCAGCTGTAAGTAGTGCAAAAATCAAAAAGAAATTATGGAACAAACGAAACAAATTTTTATTCTTCTAATTAAAAAAAAAAACCAGACTCGTCTGCATATTATAAATATATTTTCAGCTATAAAATCGTACCTACTGAATGGTACCTACTATACATCGGAGGTAAAAGATTTTTCCTTTAACAACTTTGTAAATGTCGAGGTAAATGTTTCTTCTTTCTTTGCTTCGCAGCATGTATGTGGAAAAAGTTGAAAATAAAAAAGTTTGTCGCTTAGTGAAATTTTAGAGTCATATTTTGTGACGTTACAGTTAGAACGTTATTTGAAAATCTACACTTTATTTTTTCCCAAGATAGATTTTGACATTGAAAACTTTGAAACACAAACAATAACGCTTGACCCTGATTGGTCGCAAAATGAGGTGTTTCTGCAGGTTGACATCAGTTTTACAATAGCGACCAATAAGCGGCATTAGCGGCATTGTTTATGTTTCAAAGTTGACGATGCCAAAATCTATCTTGGAAAAAAATAAACCATAGTTTATATTTCGGTACAGCAATGTATGGATCTGTTAGAAAGTCCAATAAATGGACTTCATTTTGGTAAAAAAGTCGATATCCTAGCTTTGCCAGTTTTAGAGATATTAGGGTGTAAACTTAAAATATACGTTTTCCGATTTTACTCAAACTGGTGTTGTTTTTCTTAATAAAAAGTCTCTCGACCACTAAAAAATATCATAAATCGCCATTTCGGATGCCCCCTAAAACAGTTAATAAAAATATAAGCATTTTATGTGGTAGTACGCCAAAAAATTTTTTTTCTACTACCGTGCGTAAAGTACTCACTTTACGCACTATTCAGAAGACGTGAAATTTCACTTCACGCACTAGTGCGTAAAGTAATTCACTTCACACACTAGTGCGTAAAGTAATGTCAATGACAGATGTCAAACTGTCAATGTAGTATTTTTTCTGGTAAATTACTTCACGTACTAGTGCGTAAAGTGAGAATACTTCATGCACTAGTGCGTAAAGTATTTGTTTAAATCTATTTTTCTACACATATTTGATTGGTGGTAGAAAAATTTTTGTATGCAATACGTGCTAAAGCACCTTTCACTTTACACACTTGTTGCATAAATACCTATTTTTTTGAATTCATAGGCTATTTCCCTCCACTATCCGCCAACCACCTAGACTGCAATAGTTACTGATATAGAAAGATTATCAGAGATTAGAGATATTGCACTTCACACTCGCGAAGACGCGCTTATTTTTGGTCAGTTTTTAACACAAAAGTACAAAAACTGTAGGTTTCACAGCCTTCGATTGAGAACAAGAACAGACCTCGCTCTGGTGAAATGCATAGCAACGCAAATGCCTTATGCAGGCGAGTATGCGCTGATTAAGGCAGGAACGCCAGGAACCAACTCCCACGAAGAGAAATACTACAAGTGCTCTGATCATCCGCAAAGGGAAGGCAAGGCGGCCGGCAGCATGGCAGTCAACAGGGAATAGGTTCCAGCCAATGACATGTTCCAGCCATTTTTCTAGTTCCCGTGAGGCCAGTCCAAGGAAAGTAGAACCACGCAGACATAAGGGTCGACCTGAAAGTTCAGGATCGCTCTAAGGCGCCGGGTTCAGGTCGCAGACCATTTTAGTGGGCATAGAGAGATGTTAAGAAAATAAATACCTAGCTAGTTGGGAATCTGACGCCTCCTAGGAAGCCTTTTAAAGATGCTCTATACAAGTCGCGAACATCCACCTAAAAAACATGAAATCCTATGTAAAATGACCTTCCGGATTCGAATTTCTTGTTCGCCCTTTGATCCGGAATTGCGAAATGTGTCAAAACATGACATTTTTGAAAAAACTGCAAATTTCCATTGGAATAATTTTTTTTGAAAACTAGTGCATAACTTTGTTAATTGATGTCCGATTGTTATGAATTTTGGATATGATATTTTTTAGTACTTCCCTGACATAGTTTCATAACAATAAAAAACATAGAACGTCACATAAAAGCTACGTAATTTTTTTTTCGCCAGATGACACAAAATATCGTCATTTTGCAGCTTTAAATGGTGAGTCGAGAAAACTTTTTTATCTTTAGAGATAGATACCTAGTATAAGCGAGAAAAATGTTGCCAATAGAGTAAAGAAACTTTTTTACTAAAACTTTTTTTCCATACGACGTTTAGTTTGAGGTGTATTCTTTTTTAAAAACTGAAGAAAATTGAATCGCCGCGTCTCAACTCTCTGCATTGCCGGTGAGCGCGGTCTCAGGACGCGGTGCAGCGGATAAAGCGATCAGTGTGTCAAAGAGAGTTAACACCACAGCTTTTTTTATATGTGCAAGAAAGATAACGCGACGACACCGACGGCAGAAGTGTTCCTTTTGAATTTCATTTTGTTTTTCTCCCGCTTATGTTTGTTATTGTAAAAGACATGAAGTACCTACCTATAAGTCAAAATATCAATTTCAACGAGTGTATTTTGTGTCAATCAAGTAATTAGGAAACGGTACAGAGTGTCACAAAAGAAGCCGTACCTACATTTCCTGTTTCAAGCATGTATTGTCATTGAGAAAGGCGATCGTTATTCCATAGCTCTTATACGGCCAATTTCATAATCAACTTAAAGTAAACTTTCCATTTGAAGTTGAAAAATCCTATCCTAAAAGTCTATTTAGCTAAAGTAACTTTTAATTCTCTATTATAAAATTGGCTGTTAGATACTATGCTGACAAAAGAGAACTGTTTTTATCATTAAATCCTGTTTATCACCCTAAATTCTAAATGTAGATGAGCTTATACCAGGAAAGCCTACAAGAAAAGACCTGAACCAGAAGAAGGTGCTTCAAAATGTAGTAGTAAGCGAATTAAATCCTCTTATTCAAAGATTTGCATAATATGCAATAAAATTCGCGATAGCAGGGGTTTGAGAAGACTCAAGCAAATACTGACATTTGATAAGCAAAATGAAATATGGAACATGGCAAAAACAACCATCAACTTTTGCATTGAATTCAAGGATTTGGTAATAATTGTATTTAGATGATTGCTCACGAATGTGCATATCAATCGTATCATAGTCTGTGTTTCTTGAAACTATTCCAAAAATCAAAATCAGAAGTAAATTCCCTACAAGAATCTGAAGTACTTTCGTTTGGAACTATTTTTATTAAAATTCAATCTTATATAGAAAATGCCCTATTTATAGAAAATAGGTTCTTCACAATAGAAATCATCCTAGGGAAGCAAGGAAGCAAAGTTATGGAACGTTGAGTGAACTGCACAATATCCATCGTCAGAAGAGATTATCAATAACCTGCAAAGTCTTTTTAAGAGAACAATTATGGTTGTTCTCCGAGATGGAAAACTTTCAAGTTATCTTTGCTCTACTAAAGTAATTATCAATAAATAAGACGCTGTAAGGAATTCAAGTTCTTCAAATTCTGACGCTGACGCCACATTCTTCAATGAAGGCCATTCTCCTTATAAACTACAATCAAATGTTTAATATTTAAGGGCGGATTATTGCAAATTGTGTGCAGCAAGACACTTTGACAATTACTGAGGAATGAGCATTCTAATATCATACCAAAGTCATTATACAACCTTTTTCGTGGATACTTACTGAGAAACTAGTGAAAAAGAAGTAAATTTTGACAAAGATTGAAAAGTTCTGTTGGAAGAGAAGCTTGAAGAAAAGGTTTTGGATATTTGTCAAGATTTTTTATTTGTATTAATTGGAATGAAAACACCAAAACATGTGGAATTAGCCGTTTACTACAAAATTTTGAATTGAGCCTGATGCTTTGTTTTAAAAAAGAAATCTTGTTGCTATTATTTTTTTACTGACATTAATTGGATTCCCTAGAAATAGATTCCATATTTGGAAATAATTAATAAATAAATAAATGGAATTTTTATACCTACCTTTTATGTGACGTTTTTTTTTTCCTATTTTGCCAGTGTTTGTCTGACAGAAAATGCATTGTGAAATAAATATTTTGATTGGGTCATGATAATATTGTTTTTTATACTAATAAAAAAATTATTATTAATATTTTTCCTATTCATATTGTTTCCCAACCCAACCAAACCCATAAATCCCCCATTCCCCTAGACTCCCTAACTCCCTACAATATTATAACAATTTCGTAATGCGTGTCTTTGTTGCACGTATGAAGAAAGCTGTGGTGTTAACTCTCTCTGACACACTGATTCGCTGCACCGCGTCCTAAGATCGCGCTCACCGGCAATGCCGAGAGTTGAGACGCGGCAATTCAATTTTCTTCGGTTTTTAAAAAAGAATACAGCCCAAACTAAACGTCGTATGGAAAAAAAGTTTTAAAAATTCTTTACTCCATTGGCAACATTTTTCTCGCTTATACTTGGTACCTATCTATCTCTAAAGATAAAAAAGTTTTCTCGACTCACCATTTAACGCTGCAAAATGACGATATTTTGTGTTATCTGGCGAAAAAAAAATTACGTAGCTTTTATGTGACGTTCTATGTTTTTTATTGTTATGAAACTATGCCAGGGAAGTACTAAAAAATATCATATCCAAAATTCATAACAATCGGACATCAATTAACAAAGTTATGCATTAGTTTTCAAAAAAAAATATTTCAATGGAAATTTTCATTTTTTTCAAAAACGTCATGTTTTGACACATTTCGCAATTCCGGATCAAAGGGCGAACAAGAAATTCGAATCCGGCAGGTCATTTTACATAGGATTTCATGTTTTTTAGGTGGATGTTCGTGACTTGAATAGAGGTGGTCGAATTCAGCACCTCAGATTCCCGACTAAGCTGGAGTTATTATAAAAGAGTAGAGGTATAGACGTAGAAGAGAAAGTGGTGCATCTTGATAGAGATGTGAGAGGAAACCATAATCTGAGAATTCATTTGTTTACGTCTAGGGCGAATATTCGAGGAATTTTATTGGAGCAAATAATTCTAGAAAAATCTGGAATACCATGTCGTCTATGAATATCGCGTACTAGTTAGTTTGAGGTCGGGTCTAGTGCAAATAGATCGAACAGTATTGTTCAATCATCTGCTTCTCGAAGAGAGAATAAAATAGGTATTTCAAGAGTTTTTCATTTGGGGCGGTTCGGCGTTCTGAATATTTAATGCACTCAAAATGCCCCACTGTACATTTTTCCCCACAATTATTTTAGCTACCGAGATGCACGTACATTCGGAAAGGTGTTGTTTTAATGGGTCATGTCTAATTCATGTAGACTAAAATCCATCCATATTTGCTTATTTATCTTTCAACAGTTCAACCTGGCCTGGCCGACCGGAAGGCGTGTCGACGGAGAACATTGGCGCGCGCGGACCCCCCGCGGGCCAATCGCACTTCCGGCTCAGGACGCATAATCCCTGTCCGTCGACGTCGTCCAATTTTAAAACAAGAAATATTTACGGTGAAGCTGAAAATTTCAATATTCCAAATTCAGGAATCACATCTGCTGTAGATTTTACACAACTTCAAGGAATAGTACACACATGTATTTATTTAATTTCAATGAAATTATTAGTGGTTTTCAATAATTGTGTCACGTCACGTAAACCTAGCAAATACAGGAAGTAAGAATTAGGGTTGATCGTTAACGGAAAATAGACACGTATAAGCAAATACTAATCACATGTATTTTTTCTATAAGCTTCCCTTGACACTCACACAGCATGAGTCACACTTTACATAGTTACCAACTTTTTCTTGAAGTGGCAAGCTATTTGGTTGTTGCTATCCGTGCAATGGCTTTCCATAAGATATCTAGTGGCTTGGACTTTTTCTTTGTCCAAAACTTTTATGTGCTACTTTTTTTCCCTCGACGATAGTGGAATTTTGTTCTCAGTTGTTCTTTACTGCCTTCACTTGATATAGGCGGAGATGTTCCATTCAAACTCTACTCACTAGATTTGCAGACAAACATCTCAAATGATTCGAAACAGTCCATGGTTCTCTAAGAGACTTGAATGTAATTGACTTTGAGTTTTGTTTTTCTTTCAATCTCAAATGATTCTTAACATCTTTATCGTTTCCTCAGTGTTCCTTTCCTTGCTCAATGGAGCAAAATGAAAAATCCATAATATTGGACCATTTTAACAACAGGTTTGAAATTCCTAATTATCTTTACTAATAGGGTCGTTTCATGATTTTTTTTTATTTTTTCATTGAATTAGGCACATCAAAATCTATTCTTGGTTTTTTTCCCGCATTTTTTAGAATAATATTAAAGGAGATATTTCAATTTGAAATTTTACTATTATTCGTTATTTTTTAAATTGTAATGACGTCACAAGGCGCGCTTGCGCACTGTATTTCTAAATTTAAGTTTGCATCACTGACAAAATTTCCTAGTTGTCTAGTTGGCTGCAATGCCACTGGCCCATCTCCTGTCTTCTTTTAGATGTTATGTCAGTTATTTTGTTTATTTTGATTCGCCTGTCTAGTCTGGTTGATTTATAAAATAAAAAATAAATACTTATTTCACCCGTTTATTTGGTCGGTTTATGTAAGAATATGGATAGTGGATTTATTGAAGCCTCCAGCGAAAATTTACCTGAACTAAATTATGTGATGTTGCAAGAGTTTTTTGCCAAAAATACGGATTATTTAAGTGCAGAAATAAGAGGAGTCAAAACCGAGGTCAAAACTACTCAAAACCTAAAGGTGGGTAGTGAAATATTGGCATAATTATTGTATTGGTTTAGCTTTAGCTCATTATTATATTACATTTTTAGTAGCAGGGTAACAGTTTTATAGTTTCATATATTTTTAGGTCAGCGAGAGCCAGTTATGGTGACAATGCTATTGGCTATGTGCATTAATGTGCAGTTGAAAAGAGACAGCAGAATATCCTCTGTTAGGAGCATCGCCAGATGGAATAAGCAAAGAATTTGTGATTGAAGTTTAATGTCCTAGCAAAAAGGAGACTGTGAAAAACTACATTAAGGAAAATGGAAATATAATGACGAATTCTTCAGTTACAAATGTTATTGTGTAACAGACAAAAAGGACTGTTTTGTGTGGCAAGTCCCAAATTTGGAGAGGATAATGAAGTGACAATTTTTGAATTAGACTTAAACATTAGGTTTATTAAAGTAATTATTAAATCAGCTGAAGAATTTTGGAAGAAAAATGTATTTTCAGTAATTTTGAATAAAAATATATGATTGATTTGGGAGTCTGGTAGTTTTCTTCTTTACATTATTTATGCATTAAAAGTACCGTTTTAATCCCCAGGATTAAATTTCACTTTATTTCCCAAGGGATTAACTTTTTACTTCATTTCCCGTGGAGTAAATGGAACGGGGAATAAAAGGGTACTCCAAAGTTGAGGGAATAAAAAACACTTTAGTCCTGAGATGTATACACTATTTTATGTACTTTAGAGGGATCAAAAGTACCCTTTTAATTTTTAACCCCTAAAGTGCATATGATAGTGTATACACTTCAGGACTAAAGTGTTTTTTAAACCCTCAACAAATAATAGCCCTCACTCCTCACTTCTGGATTAAAAGTACCACTTTAGTCTCTAGGTGTATAATGTACTATTTTGGCAGTAAAAAAAGTCATAGGTATTTTTTCTATACAATATATTCAAAAAAGCATTTTTTTCTAGCTTCGACATAAAATTTATTTGATAAATGGCAAATTCACTATTCCACAAGCAATAATTATTAAATAATCAGTTTTTGCCACAAGCTGATGGTCAATGCAGGAATGTCCGTCGACTATTGTTAATTCTCACAATCTTTGTATCACTCTTTCAATATGGATTCGTAAGCTGGCAATTCTTTTATTCAGCTTCTTCACAAACTCGGATTCTGCCTAAATTAATATGTGGAACCACTTTTTTCTTCATAAGTAATTTGCAGTTTGTCATCCTAAACTGCATCTAGTTATAACAATCTTGTTCCATCTACAAACATAATATAATGTTCATATTTTTGAAATAATGTAAAACAGAAAATAGGTGTTTATAAAATGAAATTTGGCAACTAAGTTTACTTACATTGAAATGATCTTCGCAGCAATAAATTCCACCAGAAATACTAGACAATACATTAACTCTTTCCACAGCTAAACACCAACTTCTTCTTTTTGTTCATTTTTGGGGACAGCTATAAAGATTTTCTTCGAATTTAGATTACTGTTTTTACAAGAAGGAACAAAACATTTACGAAAATCCATAGCCAAATAGTGAACAGTAGGTAGGACTTAGGTGGGTACACTGAAACTGAAATGCATGCTCTTTAACATCAACTAATGAGAAACAATGACTTACCTTGAATTTATTACACGTTTCTTTTAAATATTTTTCTTAAAACCTCGGAAAAACCGTTGAAAAACTCAAAAAATAATGAAAATATAACAACGATCAACGACAATCCAAAATAATAACAAAACAACATAACCTCACAAAATTGCATATGTTGATGGATTTGTTTACAACTGCTTTGCGCATGCCCGCCTAGTGACGTCATGGGAGAAAGAGACCAACAATTCGACAAGGACAAAAAATGTTTAAATTTTAAATTAATTTAAATTATCCAGGAAACAAGTTTCAATAAAACCAATATGACATGGCCAAGTTTTAGGCCTCACTATATCGAAAAATAATGGTCAGTATAATTTTAATGATAGGAGGTAACGACCCTATTGAACAAATTATTACTCTATATTTTTGACCTAATCAGTATTTATTGGATAGATACGTGACGTGACGTGGTTTGGTCGTACGATAGCTTGAAGCGTGTTTGGCACATATCTGATCCAGGTCAATTTTTAACATGCTCTTGTGCGAAAATCTGAAACTAATTAGGGGAAACCGGCCTATCATAGGCTTATAAATTATGCACGACGGATAGTAGAAATTACTATTACTTATGCGGGCTCGCAGAGACTAGACTACCCTACAAACTTAAATAAACTTTATTTTAAACGATAAAATGGAAATCAGAATAAAGCAAGCAAGATTACAATAGTTCTATTCACTCAAGTAAGTCATTAGTGTTCACACAAGTGTATTACTATAACTGATGCACTAAACTGCTTCGGCTTCGGCGCTCGACACGTCTACTTTCTGATTAACAACTGAGTCGGACGGACTTTTATTTCGATCCTTTTGTAATTCTATCTCTATGTTTCGTCTGTCTCGTAATCCGTTAACTGTTCCATCAACGTTGAATTTTATTTTCAAAAAATCTTGTGGACATCGGTTATATGAATATGTTTAACTGCTATATCTCTGTTATTAGAAACCATGAAGGGTTAAAACTTTGTATTTGGGAAGTCATGCCTGGTTCCCAGTAACCCCATCATCTGCTTCCATACTTCGGACTCGCATTTTCTTCCTTGATCGGTATGATGTTCTATCGGAGCCAACTTTGTATCTGGCTATGAAGATCTGCGATAATGAATGCTTCAAAAACTCAAAAAGCTTTTTAATTGGGACTTGGAACTACCTGTGGCTACTTTGAAAAATAGTCCATCCAACTATGAGGAACTTATTCCCCGACTACGGCAATTCTCCGACAAAAAGCGCAATTATTGCGTCACTTTTTCCCAAGAGCGAGTCTTGGGTCCTTTCTTGGAAGCAAAGAGGTTGCATTTGCTGCATAAATCTACGATAGTTGATCCAATTATACCGATCTGTTACTCGGGTCAATATTTCATTGACTCCAAAATGGTGGCCACTCTAACTACACTGCAGTTCATATAGCACTCTGTCCGCGATTGACCAAGAAAGTGGTCAAGTGAGTCTTCTCGCCGGCACAAAGAATCCCATTGATGAAGATATCTCTCCAACTTCTGACGGGAACTGGAAATTTCTTGCCATTCAGGTCGTTGTCCATTTTCTTCAAGGTATTTTGTTTTTACCAGGAGTCTCCGTTGGTAAGGACCTCATCATCATTGGTGTCAGCTTCGGTATACTCGGCCCTTATCTACAGTTAACGAATTAAGAATTTTTGGCTGCCTCTTATTTTTCCTGTCTTTGGCCAAAATTTGCAAAAGTTCTCAGTGCATAACTTCTTCCTTTGCAATTTTTGATCTGGAATTCGTGTAATTTTTCCAATAAACGTGCGACTTGGCCATGTGGGCATTCGAGATTGAACGAATCAACAGCCACTGCAAGGCATAATGATTGGTTCTATAAATATGAACTTCCTTTTCAGAGAAAAGGGAGGTCGTGTGCAATTGTTCATACTACTTCCCGAAGCTTTTTCCGGGTGACACGGTGACAGGGTCCTTATTCTTGAAACAAGGAAGCAGCGTACCCGGTAATGGTCCAAAACATCGACCAAATTCAATTTGTAGCTCTGCGGCACATCATGTAAATATTTATATTTATATTAGTACTAGCTGACCCGGCGAACTTCGTACCGCCTCTGAATTATTAAATATACCTATTAAATGTTGTGTTAACGTATCTATTAGCTGAATTAAATTCAGTGTTTTTCGATGGTGAATTTGGCTTTGGTTGAAGAAAATTAATGTTTACTCTCTGGATCAGAAGTCACCTAAAATTAAAATTTTACATCATCCTTTTTTAGGCAGCTTGTGGGCATTATTCTTGTAAAGTGTACCACCAAATAAATAAACTCAGGCACAGGAATGTTCAAAGAATGTAAAGAAAACAAAAAAAATCTCTAGCGCAGCCCTGTTTCACTCAATCTGCACTGCGTGCACTGCACTACTCCATCTGTTCTACTCTATCTGCACTACTCTATCTGATCTACTCATTCTGCATCACTCTATCTGATCGGAATAGTGGAATAGTTCTGTTCGAAATAGCTCCAGTTCCTGAGCAGCATTGTTCTACTGTATCTGCAATGCCGAGCTTCGTTCCAGGTATCAGAGATGGCGCGGTATACAAAATACAAAATAAACTTGGTATCGGTTGTAAGAGATGGCGCCATATGCGGGCTTAGTAAATTTTTTTCATAAATAGATAAAATAAGTCATGAAATGACCACATTAATGATATAACAACATGCTGGTACTGTCAACGCTGAAAAAAGTTTCAATGTGACAGCAAAATCCCCATTAACAAAATGATCCTCCATTTATTGAATAATTCATTTATTACAAAAAATGTGATAAATGAAGAACCGCTCAACCGATTTTGTGCAAACTTCACATAAACCATCTAATAAATAGTCCGAACAAAGCCTAAACATTTGGTTTGGCTAGGTGAGCCCGTTCTTGAGTTATAAAATTACAACGAAAAGTGGCATTCATTTTTATATATATAGATGTAGCATAGTGATAGGTTGAAATTTATAGGGTTACTAGCTGACTCGGCGAACTTCGTACCGCCTCTGAATTATTAAATATATATTGAATGTTGTGTTAACGTATCTAGTAGCTGAATTATATTCAGTTTTTTTCGATGGTGAATTTAGCATTGGTTGAAGAAAATTAATGTTTACCCTCTGGATCAGAAATCACCTGAAATTAAAATTTTACATCATCCCTTTTTAGGCATCTTGTGGGCATTATTCTTGTAAAGTGTACCACCAAATAAATAAATTCAGGCACAGAAATGTTCAAAGAATATAAAGAAAACAAAAAAAATCATCTGAATCGTTAATAACCACTGATTCAAAAATTCATATTAATTAACACAATTAACACAGGATCAAATGTAAACAAAATAATGTCGGCCTGCACTGCCATATTGAATCACGTGATTTGGATTGCCTAATAAAATAACATAAACATAACCTATCACAATATTCACAAAGGACCCCGCAGAAACCTTATGAGAACTGGCCCTCAGTGGAATCTCATGAAATTTTGCATATTGATACTTCTTGACCTATAGATTAAAAGTGTCCATGGGCAAAAAGTTCTAAAAATTCGCTTTTTTGAGTTACAGTCGTTTGAAGTTGCGTCATATGTGAAATTGCTCAAACCTTATACAGTCTAGTTTTTTCGGTTACTTCGTGGATTTTAGAACGACATATGCATAGTATAATACGTTTCAAATTATTCGATTCCAGAAATGGCGACTTTTAAACCATAGACATCCTAAGAGGGTTTTTAAAATAATTATGGGTAAATAATGAGGTGAGTACAGGTAGTAAAGGTACATGTTTGATACTAAATTGATGAAGGAACATTATATTCAGTAGAAAATAAAGCATTGTATGCACCATTCGAAAAAAATCAACCCACTCGCTAGGGCTCGTAAGTTAAACTTTCTTCTGATGGGTAAACATTTATTTAACTCACTTGGTGTATAAATAAATATTATTTTATAATTATTTTCAACCCCTCTTAAGACGCCTATGGTTTAAAAGTGACCATGGCTGGGATTCTGTAACGAATAGCGATATTTTCGCTATCTCTATTGACGTCCCCTCTCTATGGATTTCGAAAAGAGAGACGAAGATAACAGGTGCCATAGCGATATCCATAACGATCTTTATCTGTTACAGAATTCCGCCTCATTTCTGGAATCGTATAATTTAAAACGTAATATACTACAATGATACTATGATATTCCAAAATTCACGAAGTAACAGAAAAAACTAGACTGTATAAGGTTTGAGCAATTTTACATATGACGCAACTTCAAACGACTGTAGCTCAAGAAAGCGAATTTTTAGAACTTTGTGCCCATGGACACTTTTAATCTATAGGTGAAGAAGTATCAATATGCAAAATTTCATGAGATTCCACTGAGGGCCAGTTCTCATAAGGTTTCTGCGGGGTCCTTTGTACCCAGCCTTTTTGAGATCAAAAACTAAATGAAGGTTTCTATCATGTATCATAGATGGCGTCATATACGGAATGGTATTACAGTGCAAATGGTATTACAACAGTGACTAATAGAGCTCCCGCCGTCATTTTGTGCCCTACCTCTTGCTACTTTTAAATATAAATATATAGGATTTAAACAGGCATACATCATAAAAAAATTGAAAACATCGTATTTGATGTACCTACCTCATAATAGTCATCAAATACGTTGTTTTCAATTTTTTTATGATGGATGTCCATTTAAATCCTATATATTTATATTTAAAAGTAGCAAGAGGTAGGGCATAAAATGGCGGCGTTCTCGATAAAATATATACAGGGTGTCCCACGGTGGATGGCGTATTAGACGTTTATGGAGAACTAAAAAGCGGATCATTTTGAAAATTTGGCAACCGGGATAAACGACCATGATCTACACTTTAAAAATATTTTTGACCATGCGGTGTTGCCGCTTCTACTCTAAACTAGTGGCAACATCACTATTTTAAATTGAACACCCCGTATTAAATTGCATATTTGGATTCTACGTAAAATTCTGAGCAGATTTCATGTGATATACCCTATACCTAAGTTCAACTGTTTTGGAAATATTGACAGTTGAAAATTGACTTTTTGCAACTTTGACAGGCTGTAGAACCGGAACGGTTAATTTTAGAGGAAAACCGATTTAGATTAAATCCATGATTAAAAATTTCAGTTAAATTTAATCTCCGGTTAAGTTCAAAGTTGGTGTCAAATGATAGTTTATCAAAATCTAAGATAGGAATGTGAAATCGGTTTTCCTCTAAAATTAACCAATTAGGTTTTACAGTCTGTCAAAGTTGCAAAAAGTCAATTTTCAACTGTCAATATTTCTAAAACAGTTGAACTTAGGTATAGGGTATATCACATGAAATCTGCTCAGAATTTTACGTAGAATCCAAATATGCAATTTAATACGGGGTGTTCCATTTAAAATAGTGATGTTGCCACTAGTTTAGAGTAGAAGCGGCAACACCGCATGGTCAAAAATATTTTTAAAGTGTAGATCATGGTCGTTTATCCCGGTTGCCAAATTTTCAAAATGATCCGCTTTTTAGTTCTCCATAAACGTCTAATACGCCATCCACCGTTATAGGACTTTAAAGAACCAATCAAAAATTAGACAGCAATTGTCGCCACTGTGAATGGTATGTAATGAAAGAAAAGGACCGCGCAATCTGATGTTAGAAGAATGAATTAATGGCATTATAAATTGGGATATGTAGTGGTGGGAAGCACAAAAAAATAAAAATGTTTTAGGGTGGACCACCCTTATCGGGGTATAAAAGATAGCCTAAAACCTATTCTCAGACCTATCAAATATACATATAAAATTTCATAAAAATCGGTGAAGCCGTTTTGGAGGACGAAGGTTACTAAAACTGTGACATGAGAATTTTATATGTATATTAGATTAGGCTAAGGTAGTTTTAAGTTAACTATGTAATTTTGTAAATAAACGTTTAATGGTTAATGGAAGTAGCGTTCGCAGGAGAACGAGTGTTCCGTCTTTGTTACTTATATTATCATTTGCATATCACTGAGGAAGATGGAACACTCGTTCTTCTGGGAAAGAGGGGAGCACCTTTTGTTTAAAGAATAAGGACCCAAGATAATTGCATTTCGCCTATCTCAAGGATTTACAAGAATATCCGATGTCTACTTCGCCATTTTGCATTTCGCAAATTAAGTACCTATACTAGTTCCTAGTCCTTTATCCATTAGATAACTTTGCTACAACTAGAGTGCTGAGCGGCTGAAAAGCCGAAACGACTCCCCCGCAATCTACAACTAGAGCAAACAAAATAAGACTTCTTCTCAGTTGGTTGATGTAATAGCTTCGAAATCGTTCCAAAAACCTTGAAAATCTAGCGGTAGTAGTACCTGCAGAGTCCTAGTGAGCTTCCGACTTTGACTTATGTTTCTTATTTAGTCTGAACCAATTTCGCACAGTCTAAAATTTTTCTGAATTTGGCTCTAAGTTCGCTTTTCTCTAAAAAAAATAAGGCGCACTTCTTCAGACTCAATTGAATCCTGGCAAAAATGTTCTTACAAATTTGACAGGTGGTTGTCGAAATATTTGTTAATCACCATGCATCATCCAAGTATAGCTCCAAAGTACGTCTCCTAACTGTGTCCTTGCAAAACTACCTTTATCTTGAAAAGTATCACCTGCCAATGTCCACTTTGTAGGCCCAGAGTTGAATATCACTTGAATCCTGATAGGGTATTAAGGGTATTGCCAATCCGTGGTAATGGTAGATGACTTTCTTTGTCATTCAGCCTATTATTTTCCACAAAAAAAAAAATGTGGCTAATCGGTTTTTTTTTCGTGGCTACTGAGACCTGAATTATTAGATTTTTTTTTCACGAAGACAACAGGTGCTTCTTTCACAAAGTCAATAGATTCCTTCTTCTCTGGCTGGCCTAAATGATTCCTGATCTGGTTGAAATTTTTCATTAGTTTTAAATATAAGTACTGAGGAGAATCACCTATTTGAAATATTATTTCTTCAAATCTTAACTTTAAAAAAAAAGTTTACTGAATAAAAGCAAATGTTGCAACCATGTATGCGCTATCAAGTTTAGGATTAAACAGGCTCGCCACAGAAAACGAAGGTACCAAAACCGAAGAGGATACAAGAGAATACGCAACTAGACTGGAGAACAAACTGGGGTGTTCCCTTAGACGCGTGTCTATAATTATTCATTATTCAATTTTTATTTTTATTTTGCATTAAATTGATTGTTCAATCCAATTTGTTATTAGTGTGTGTGTCAAGGAGCGATAAGGTCAGTTGAATAATTGTTATTTTGTTTTTGAGAGTTCAATTATTTATACAAGTATCTTTTTTTTCTTCATTTTTATGTTTTTTTGTTTGTTTATAACAATTTTTTATAACATGTGCATTGTTCATGTATTTAACAAAAATCGTTTCATGCTGTATAAACAACACAGATAAAGAGTAAATTAAGTCCTAAGAAATTAGGTGCTGTCTTTTTGTGTTGAGGTTTTGATTTTGTGTATTCCGAACGTACATTAGGGCCTTGTTGAATTTACTAACATTTTCCTACCCTGACGAGAGAAAATCCTAGCAAATTGAAATAATCAATCTAGAGATATTGGCTCAAAAACAACTATAGCTAAGTAGCTTCCTGTATGGGACCTCAGTACCTGCTGGGAAACTGGCTAACTAACCAAAAACTCTTCAGTATTGAATATAGGTAGTGTTGATTGAATGTAGCGTGTGTAATTAAAATTTTAGCACAAGAACAGGGGCGGTACCTAATTTAAACTTTCATTGACTTGAATTATTGAATTAATAACTCACAATTATTATTAAAATGACACAGTATGTTTCGATTTTTGAGGAATGTTAGATCGAGGGTTTCTCTGCCGTGCCTTTCCCATCGTTAGTTCCAGGATGAGAACGGTACGATTTACTTTAATAATAAAGTAGACGTTTCACTAATTTTTCGTTTCTTTTACCTATCACCACTTTCCTTAAATTTCCCAAATATTTGCTATTTCGGCGCATGTCCAGTAAGTAAAATAGAGTAAGTTTCCACAACGTAGGTCCTATTTGTTTTTCATTTTATTTTTCAGAAGATTTGTTGTTTAAAAATAATAAAAATTCTCATCGTTCAATCTTACTGAATGAACCCAGGCATGTTATAAAGTCCAACAAATATCATTTTAAAGTCACGTGATTTTTCTCTATCCTTGTTGAATACATCTTAAACAGCGGTGATAGTAAAATTGACAAAAAAATTGGTGTCTAATTATTGTTCATAATATTCTTACCTGAAATAGAATCCGTCACTGTCATCAATTAGTTTGTCAAAGTTATTTGCGAAAATGATACAATGAACAAACAAGGCTAATAATTTTGACCATATTAACCTTTTTCCAACTCGAAAAGAAGCAAATAGAAAACGGGTACCCAATTCAAGTTTAGAATGTATTACAACGGACAGTAAAGTCTGTTTTTTTTTTAAGATAATTCCCCATGTCAAAAATTTAGTAACTATGTTGGCAACACAAGCTTTTTCTACATAAAAAATTTAGAAACATTGACAATTTTATATTGTATTGCCAACATAATGTCATTTTGACTTTTATCTTTAAAAAAAAACAGATTTTAGATACGACAAAAGAGTCTCGCAACAATTGCAAGTATTAAAATTCCCATCTGATTGGTCAATATTACTTCAGAAACGCGTTTGTAAAATGCTAGTGGGAACATATCCTAAAATTCAATAGTAATTAACCACCAGTAGCTTTTTGTGGGTGATATCAACGACATAATCAATGGACATACGTTTTTTGCCACCAATATCACGTGACTTTAAAATGGTATTTGTCGGACTTTACTACAGTACACTGTATTTGAAATAAGCTCCTTCTTTTTGCATCTCATCACAATACAGACGGATGTTCTCCCCTTTCTTCAATTTCACCCTTCAGATTGGCTAACATCACTGGAAAAACTTTGTTGAAGCTGAAAAACAGTATACCAGAACAGTTCCACAATGTCTGGTTTCGGTTGGTTCCACGTACTTCTAGGGTACAGGAAGCACTGAAGAGCGCTCTGCTATCAATAAAGTAATTTTTTTTTTTTAGAGTCTTTATCGTCTGTTATATAATTTAAAGAGTGTTAATTTTAGTTGCATGTAGACCTGTAGACGTATTACTTGAAAGTTGATGAAAAATTTTCTTGTCTCGACTGGGATGGGACTGGGTCGAGACAAGAAAATTTTTCATCAACTTTTAACTAATACGTCTACATGCCACTAAAATTAACACTCTTTAAAGTAATTTATGCACGGAATACAATTATTCATTTCACCCACTTTATATGTATAAATGGTCATTCAATTCCTTAGGTACTCTTTGTATCATAGTAGGACAGCAGATGAGTATGTCTTATTTCGATTAGCTTTGTTGAAGCTGAAAAACAGTATGCCAGAACAGTTCCACAATGTCTGGTTTCGGTTGGGACGGTTGGTTCCACGTACTTCTAGGGTACCTATTTTTCTAGGTGTGCCTTATGATCATCTCACTATTTCTAAGGCCTCGTGTATCTTCGTCGATTATGATTTTAGCTTGACAGGGGTAAATATTGTCGGGAAAAATATTTCGAGCCGTCATATTTCACGGACATGTTTACATGATGATCTGTTCCTGAGTAGCTTGGTTTATGACTTGTCGTTTCATTTGCGGTGAACCCTGAGTAACATGCTACGTTCTCTAATTTGCATAATATTATGTAGGTATGTATGACTCTAAGTTTATGACTCACTGTTCACCTGACAAAGTAAGTAATTGATATTAATACCTTAAAAAGAGGTTTTCTTCTATATTTTTTTTCGAATGTCAACATTGAAAGGTCATGCCTTACTTTTAGGAAGCACTAAAGATGGCCCAAAGCGCTCTGCTATCAATAAAATAATTTATGCAATATACAATCAGGTATTCATTTCACCCACTCTATATGTATAAATGGTCATTCAATTCTTTCAACTCTTATATCGTAGTAGAACAGTAGATAAATATGTCTTCTTTCGCTTTTACTCGATAAACTACAGAGATTTTCGGGGATAATACCACGAGAGCTTCAAAATTACCGATAATTTTTCACGATTGCGTGTTTTCTATAATTTCACGAGTCCGTAGGACGAGTGAAATTTGCAGAGAAAACACGCATGAGTGAAAAATTATCTGGTTCATTTTAAAGCTCAAGATTATTTCACGTATGAGAATGCAAAAAATATGGAAATAAATATGTATTAAATGATTTGAACATCTAAACAATCAATACAAATGAATGGTTGCTATCAGGAACCATTTGTTTGTATCAAAAATTAGCATGACAACCATGTATAAAATAACATGGGAGAATTATCGCTGTAATTCTCTCTAGTTAAACAAATGGAAAAGAGAATTTTCGCTGTAATTCTGAAAATCGTCACTTGTCTTATGGGATTTCTAACACATGAGTGGAATAATCTAAATAATACGTTCTAGGCGCCGCCGTGAACGTCTATACATAGACTTCGTGAGTGCAAAAAATGTCACTTCTTACTTCTTATCATAAAAATTTTGAAGAAAATAGTCGCCTTTCGCCCATGTCCTCGGCAAATATTGCCAGACGTATTCAGTTCATTTACTACTAAATCAAATCAGTCAATAATTTCATAAAATTACCAACCGAATTATTAATGAAAATAAAAGGAAGACCCTCGTTTACCTTACAAAATCCCGCAGGGGCGGAAACAGGCAGGCGTGTCTTCCCCTCTCCTCCTGACGATGTTTCTTTGCAGCAGGTATGTAACAGCTTTTCTGCTTTTCCGAATACTTCGTTATGTCCTGTTGCCACTGCTAGCAGTAGCATCCAGTCATCAGTTAATTTGATCTTCGACTAACTATCTGTTAAATTAAATTTAAAGTTGAGCATCGTGATTGAAGTGCTATAGTGAGTCTTGTTGTCTATATTCAACAGGTTTGTTTTGCTTAATTCTTTGTAGTTCAAGAGAAGTTGGTCATGATAACATGAATCAAGATCAAGAAGTGCCGGTGTCAAACAATAACGATTTAACTAGACCATTGGTAAGTTACATCAATATTATTTTTGTTTTTCGTAATGAATTTACCAATGTATTTTATAATTTTTTTATTTCCTGACGTTTGGCGTTGACGTTATAAGAGAGTGAGTTATAAACCATAACTCACTATTGGGTTATGGTTTATAACACACTAACACTAGTGTGTTATTTGATAGTTTACCTGTCTAAATTGGCCCGAATAATGACTCTTATATAACTAGCAGGTGTTGGATAAACGTCTTTATCTATCCTTGCTGTTAAAGTATCATTTAATCTACCCTTGCAGTTAAAGTACCGTAGAATGGGGTGGATAGAAACAGTTTCGGACCTTTTCAACCCTGTCCCTAGAAGGGTAGTAATTTTTTCGACAATGAAAAATATGGGGTTTACCAGTCACGACTAGTAGATCAAAGGGCACATAGCACAATTTGAAAAACAAAAATAGATTTTTCTCAAAAAAATAAAAAGTGCCATTTTTCTATTCGCACTTAATGTGGGGTGAATAAAAACATCCGTCTGTTACAGAGAAATTTGCTATCCCACCCACTCGGAGGTGAAAAGAAACACTTAAAATGTTTTTAAAAATTTACAGAAACATTATATCAATCAAAAAAACGCCAAAAAAACACAAATTTTACGAAAAAAAAGCATTTATTTCTGTAAAAACGTGACAAACTCAAATACATAGGTATCTAATATTTAATTGAGATAATTTTGATGTACATTAAATCGTAAAATATCTTTTTCGACGTAGATGGTCCATCATCTTGAACTGGAGTAACTTTTCCAACAACCTGCTTCAAATTAAAGCTGGAAATATCGGGAACTTCTGGAAATCCATAGATGTATCCTGAAAGCTGCTAGGTGGGACGACTTCTTAAGAAAGTGGCTTCAATATCATTTTCTTCAATATTAGTGACTTGTCCGATAAAGAATTTATTTTTTTGTAAATTCCTATATTTTGTTGGGAAACACACCAAAAGCCAAATTCCTTCTTCTATTGAATCAAGCGAAACAGGAGAAACATGCTCAAACAATTTACCCTCAAACCAGACTGATGTTGATGAAATATTATTTTTGTCTGACTTGTCAGCGAAATGAGATAGTGGAATATCAATTTCCTCGACTTCATCTGAATCTTCTGAAGGATATTCTTGCGCTTTTTCCATCATTTGCTTATAATGACTAAGGGGCAAATTCATTTCCGGGTCTGAGTCTTCATCCGAAATTTCCATGTGACTTCCAGAATCACTATTTACCGCTTGATTTTCTTTATCTGACATTTCTGTTTCAGATGAGCTTTCAAAATCTGCGCCTTTAACACTTTTGCCAGCAGGAACTTGAATTTTACGGCGACGCCTCCTTTCATTTTGACCATCGCCATATCTCATTGTTCTTAGAAGATTGACAAAAGAGTTATTAAATCCTTCCTCAACATTCTCATCATTTACCTCAGCAGGATTTTGCTGCGGAAGACGTTCCAAGACTCTATTCCTATTCAGTGGAACGATTCCACACTTATTAAAACCAGATTCTATATTTTTTGCAGCGTTAGGTTCAATAGCCTTTAGCAGTTCATTCACCAAATGGGGAAATCTATCCTTTGGAACCGTGCAATGCTTTGAACCAGCCCCCATTTTCCATTTTTCAAGAATGTGTCTCCAGGCTGGCAAATGAGTAGAGTTAGCTGGGAGGAAGATAAATGAAATATTATTTTTTTCGCAAATAGCCACTGTACTTGCAGAAAAATGGGAACTGAGATTGTCGCCAATTAAGTACTTTTTTCCTGGTAGATCTTTTAGGGCTGGTATTACTATTCTCAGCACCCAATCTGAGAAGGATATCGCGTCAAACCAACCAGACGAACTTCTATTATGGCTTTGTTATGAAGTAGGGAATTTTTAAAATAGATTCCTGGTTTCGTTTCTTTTCACCCAGAAGTTGCTATCCACCCCATTTTACGGTACTACTTTATCTACTATTTTTAGTAGATTAAAGGCCACTTTACCAGTAGCTATGGAATAAAAACAGAATTAAGGGCTTTTTTTTAAACAACACTTGTTTTATAGTTTTTATGAATGATTTCCGTTGTTAGAGCCGTAATAACAACCGCATTTTTAAAATTATCAAGGTTTTGATTTTCAAAGTTATTACCTTTATCCGGGCTCCGCAGACAAAGAATTCTATGTATAAAGCGGTGTTACTTTTGAAAAGTTAGAGACCATATTAAATTTTAAAAAAATATATGAATATAAGAGAGTATAGGTAACATGATAAAAAATTAGAAAATTATGTTCATAGTCAGTGTCGGACTGGCCCACCGGGCAACCGGGCAAAATCCCGGTGGGCTAGGTGACGTCTTCGACAGGTGGGCCATTCGAATATTTATAAAAATAAATTAAAATAGGTATCTCACTTCCCACGCCATTGATCAACAATTCATACGTTATTTCGCGTAATCCACCGTCCTCATAAAAAATCAACTATCATATCAATATCAACTCCCTCCCTTCTGCTCTGAAAAGGTTCAAGCCGAAGTCGCGTAGAAATCGCCCACTGCATATCAGTGAATTTGAATTCCACTGACGTACCCGTTGTCGTTGTTCATTTTTAGAAATACAGAGACATGCTAGTGAATTTGTAAAAAACGCCACATCGCTATTACTATTTTTTTATTTTTTACACCCTAGATGTCCGAAAACGGAAAGGTAAAAAAGAGGAAGTTATATAAAACGGGTACAGAATGGAGAGCGATCGCGAGAAAACGACAATTATTAGAAGCTGCAGCATCCAGCCAACAACTAACTTCTTTTTGTTTTGAATACTAAAACAAATACAAATCTATCTACCGAGGGAAGTTTCGGGAATGCTTCTGCATGTTCTACTTCTACAGAAATTCTAGAAACAGAAGAACTATCCCCGACTGCAAAAAATGACCCACTGTTAAAAGCAGCATCAAGCAGTAGTAATGCTGGGTCCAGACCAAGCAGACAAAAAGTAAACACTATTTCGAGACAAAAACACGACAAAACTGCGACAAAAATTTTGTTATTGAGACGAGTCAAAATTGAGACAAACTGTCGACACCACAAAGACAAAAATGTGCAACAAAATTTAGTTGTTGGTTGACGCGAATCAGTTGCTTAACACATTCAATGACACCTGATTTTATTGACATATTTTTAACGGACATTAGCGGCATTTCCCGCCAACGTCATAATGCGAATGCGGGCGCTGACGTTATATGACGCATTTCCTTTTTTTGGTCCTGGTCTACTAAGCTCCTAGCTAGCGTTGTATGTCGTCGATTTAGCGTATATTTGGTGTTAGGGTGCCGTATTGGAAACCCAAAAATATATATTAAGAATAGATAGTATAAAGTCCCCGGAACCACCCGAGACACAGGTTAATACATGCAGCATTGCAGCATATCAAGGTGTCTTTCTGAGCGCACACCCATATTTTTGGTGCCGTTTTCGACATAATGGCTATGACGGCAAATGCCGCGGGTGTCATTGAATGTGTTAACCATGTGGCGTTTCCACAAAGAAAATTTAAAAAATGGAGATTTATTGTCAGCCGCCAGCTGTTAAATCTTTCATCTTCATCCAATGTTGGAGAAATTAAACGGAAACCTTTTTCGGGTGAGACCAAGCTTGAAAAAGCGAAAAAGGTCTACCATAAATAAACTGTAACCTAGTTCAGTTACGTGAGGATGATATTAGAATAAGTGGTGAGATTCGCTCAAGCTTTAAGAATTTTCTAAGAATGTCCACCGAAGATTTTGAGAATCTAATATGCCTTGTTAGTACTGCAGTTGCCAAAAGACATACTAACTTCAGAAATGCTCTAAGTATAACAGAAAGGTTAGCAATCACTTTAAGATTGACACTGGTCTCGTACTTTTGTCAGCACACCCGTCCACACTGCGCCGACAACTTGTCGTAAAATACACAGAAAAATCAGTCTCTTTGATCTTTACCTACTCACGACGGGACTTTCAAAAGTCTCGGAAAAAGACAAAGCTGTTGCAGAAATGTATCGGATTTGTCGCGACTTTGTCGCGAGACATGAATGTCTTAGTCTTATCGTTGTTTTGTCTGCTTGGTCTGAACCCGGCATCCGGCATAACAATCTGCCCTGCCTTCAATACCAAAAAATCAAAAAAGGGTTCAAGAAGACTCAATGCCCGGATTGCCCGGACCATCTTCGACTTCGTGGAGAAAAGAATATGCTGTAGAGCAATCCGAATACATTTAGCCTCTAGCTCCAATTCTGAGATAATATTATATATCCTGTTGTTTTTTATGTTACCTACTCTTAATTTTTATGGTAATATAGATACAACTACAAACTAAAGTCCGACAAATACCATTTTAAAGTCACGTGATATTGGTGGCAAAAAACATATGTTCATTGATTATGTCGTTGATATCACCTACAAAAAGCTACTGGTGGTTAATTACTATTGAATTTTAAGATATGTTCCCACTAGCATTTTACAAACGCGTTTCTGAAGTAGTCTCGCAATTGTTGCGAGACTCACTTTTGTCGCTTCTGCTGCCCCTTGTAATACATTCTGAACTTGAATTGGGTACCCGTTTTCTATTTGCTTCTTTTCGAGTTGAAAAAAGGTTAATATAGTCAAAATTATTAGCTGTGTTTGTTCGTTGTATCATTTTCGAAAATAACTTTGACAAATTAATTGATGACAGTGATGGATTCTATTTTCAGGTAAGAATAATATGAACAATAATTAGACATCAATTTTTTTTTCAATTTTACCATCACCGCTGTTTAAGATGTATTCAACAAGGATAGAGAAAAATCACGTGACTTTAAAATGGTATTTGTTGGACTTTACATGATGCATCGGTAAATAGAAACAAAATATAGGCAGGTAGGTGGAGTAAACCTTAAGTACCCAACAGTTCCAGCCCTCTGTGGTACCTATTTTTTTCATGCCTACTATCAAAATTGTTTTTATTGAATGGGGTTTGGGTTGGGTGGGCCACTTCACTATTTGACCGGTGGGCCAAATGAATCCCAGTCCGACACTGAATGGAACACCCTGTATATTACTGCTGATTACGTTTTTTCGTTTATCTACAAAATACCTAAAAAACATGCATGTCAATACCTCAATAATGTCAACCCAGTTTAATTAGTTTCTTTTAATTATTATGCTACTTGGGAGGTTGCCGCAGTCACACAACCCAGCACTGGAAGTCCATTTACTTACTGTGATACTAAATCAATCGTGAGAAATGTTTCCAGCTTTTACCATATGACTAACTCCAAACTCCAAAATCGTTGTGTCTGTTTCAAAAAAAATATTTATCACATGATGTAAGATTGAACGCAAATCAAAATCTGCGGCTGACGTGTATTCCGAGACCAAATCTCTCTAAGGAATCAGGTATGGAAGCCTCAAGTTCTAGAACTGCTTGGCCAGTGGCCATGGAATACGGTTGTTATAAAATACTCGGGGTTGCGTAAGGGCGGGAAAAGTGTTTTGACGGCAAAGTCTTGGGCACAGTGAAGTTTGCGGCAAATGTTTAATCTCTTCCTTGAGGACTTTCTGAGAGAGAATTTTAATGCTCAGCTCTCATATGCCTTTTGGTGAGTTATACTTTTAATGTTCGATGTAAGGAAATTTTTACTATTGTGATATTAATGTGATGTTGTCGCATCCAGATTTTACTGTGATCGTCCGAGTAAATTTTATGTCGTTTTTGCGAATTTTAAGGAGCATTTACATTCACTTCTTACTTCAAGTTCAATTTGACGTTTGATGTTTTATCATTTACATCGCAGAACAAAAACGTCAAGTCAAAACGTCAGAATTTTATGAGAATCATGATGAATAATCTAGAAATTTGACATTTCACAAATTTCTGCTTGCCCTCGACAAGCAGCTCGCCCAAATTTAAAGTGCACTTCGAAGTGAACTTCAAATTTATTTTAATGTAAATGGATCTGTGCTCCCGCCATATGGCAAACACGTTAATTTCAAGATAAATTGGACTTCGAAGTGAATGTAAATGCAGCATTACTCTTTATCGATTTGACTCACTGTCCACCTGACACTGTAAATTGCTGATCATCCAAAACATTTCGAAAAATATCTTTGGATTCCGTCTCCGAATCCAAAGTTCCAGTAATTTTAAAAAACTTAATTGAGATGGATTGCCACTTTTTATTCTAAAGGGTCATTTCCTTACTTTCAGGAAGCACTGAGGATGGCCTGAGGCCAAAAGCGCTCTGCTAGTAATAATAAAAATGTTTGTACGGATAACAAATCTTTATTCCCCCTTTCTATCTGCACACAGCCAATACCCACTTCCAGTTGTAGGTACCTATGTTGGAACAATCGGAAATTGAGGAGGTGTATTTTATTCCTGAAAAAAAAGCTAGTGATGCAACGTCAAAATTAGTTATCTCAAAAATGAAGGCTTGAAAGAGTTTCTCGGTTTCTGATAATAATTTGTGAGGCTTTCGTTTTTTGATAAAGTGTTTTCATTCGGGCTTAATGGCCGTCAAAAGTTGGAATTTCTTCCTGACGTTTCGCTAGCACGCGTTTCTAGCATCTTCAGAGGTGCTTCCATGTCCGATTCTGGTAGCAGAGTGACGCGTCCCCGACCGCAAGTTGTATTTATGTGTGAGTGACTGTGGTGGGGAAGGGGCGGGGCTTCGCAGCACGTGGGTAATCTGAACTTTCTCAGTACTCAATGGGATCTTTCTTGCGTTTTTGAGGATTGGGTTCCAACTTTGGTTAAGTTTTAGTGTTTGTTCTTTCCTGTTGGAGTTCTCCGTATGTTTGTGGATTTCTATAGCTTCACGTACAAGACGATAGTGCTATCCGGAAGTCGGTGCAAGAAGCTTGACCTCACCAAATAGTATTTCGTGATTCCCTTCACTAAGCGCATGTTCCGCTACTGCCGATTTTGCTGATTGTCCTAGTGGGCAGTTTCTTCTGTGCTCGTTGATCCTGGTTCCCATGGATCTTTTTGTTGTTTCTATGTATACCTTACCACATGTGCATGGTATACGATAGACCCCATAGTGCTTGACAGTGCGTTCCTCTTATCTTTGGCTGATCTGATTGATTGCTGTATTTTCCTTGTTGGCTTGAAGATCGTTTTTATGTTGTGTTTTTTCAAGATTTTTCCGATCCTGTCTTTCACCCGATAAATGAAAGGCAGGTATGCATTAGCCACCACTGGTTGTTCATCCAAGTTTTGTCGTGTGGCCGTTTTGTGTCGCATGGCCCTGTCGATTTCAGATGCACTGTATCCATTTGATAGAATGGCCGACTTGAGGTGATCTAGTTCTTGCTCGAGATGTTGTGGCTCGCAAATGTTCCGGACACGTTCTGTTAACGTTGTTATAAATCTACCTTATTGCCTTGGATGGTGGTTTGAGAGTGCATGCAGGTACCTGTTTGTGTGTATGGGTTTTCGGTACACTGTGTGGTTTAGTTTTCCTCCAGATTTCTTTACAAGTACATCTAAGAAGGCGATTTCCTGGTTGTTCTCTCTTCCATGGTAAATTGTATGCTAGGATGTTGCGCGTTCAGGTGTTTAAGCTTCTCTTCCCCATGACTCCAAACCACAAAGGTATCATCTACATATCGAACCTATACCGTTTGTTTGTGGTCAAAAGATTCGATAGCTTTCCTCCATAAAGAAATTGGCTATGACCGAGTTGAGCGGACTTCCCATAGCTACACCGTCCGTTTGCTCGTAGAAATCGCCGTTCCACAGGAAGTTACTACCAGTGAGACATGTTTGGAAAAGCTCAACTATATCATTGGGGAAGGTACTTGATTTCAAGTCAAGTGATTCCGTCAATGGCACTTTTGTGAATAGAGACACGACATCAAAGCTGACCAGGATATCCTTAGGTTGGAAAATAATATCCCTAATTTCCTGGACGAAGTGAGTGGAGTCCTTGACGTAAGAGCTAGTTTTCCCTACATGCGGTTGAAGAAACAATGCAAGATGTTTCGCTAGGTTGTACGTAGGTGCTCCAGGTGCACTCACTATAGGTCTTAGCGGGACTTCTTCAGGTTTGTGAATTTTGGGTAGGCCGTAGAGTCGTGGTGGAATCGCTTCCGTTTTTATGATGCCTTTCTTAACCGTGTACCCTAACACATGACCTAATCAGTTTGTTGGTGTTTCGGAGTATGGCTTGGGTGGGATCCTTCTCTAGCTTTCGGTAGGTAGATGGATCAAGGAGTTCCTGAATTTGCCGGTTGAAGTATTCAGTTCTTAACAGGACAGTTGCGTTACCCTTATCCGCAGGTAGGATGATCATATCTTCCGCTGAATTCAGGCTCTCAATTGCCATTAGTTCCTTCTTAGAGAGGTTACTGGTTGGTGGTCGAGCCTTTCGTAGAATGTTAGCCGTCTCAATACGGATTTCTCCTGCTTCCACAGCAGGTAGTGCTCTAATGGATGTTTCAGTGCTGGCTATAATCTCCTCCGTTGGCAGGTATTGTGGAGTGATTGCGAAATTACCGCCTTTTGCCAAAACAACTGTTTCCTCTTCAGTAAGAACTCGATCCGTGAGATTGATAACCGGTCTGGATTTGTCAGGCGCTAGGGAATTTCGGATTTGTTTCTTACAGAACTTATCGTATTTTCGAATCTGGGCTTTTTTACTTCGATTTTGCTCGTTATCCATGCTTGAGTATGAGATGGTGTCAATTTTGTTCCAATCCTTTGCCTGTACGTTGTTGCATACAATTTACGGAAAAGGAGAAAAACCAGGAAATGGCCTTCTTAGATGTACTCATAAAGAAATCTGGAGCAAAACTGAGCCACACAGTGTACCGAAAACCCGCACACACAGACAGAGGTACCTGCATGCACTCTTAAACCACCATCGAAGACAAGGCAAAAACGTGGAATTATAACAACGTTAACAGAACGTGCTCGGAACATCTGCGAGCAGCCACAACATCTCGAGCAAGAACTGGATCACCTCAATTCGGCCATGGATACGATGCATCTGAAATCGACAGGGCCATGCGACCCAAAACGGCCACACGACAAAACGTGGATGAACAACCAGTGGTGGTGACAGACAGGATAGGGCAAGTCTTGAAGAAACACAACATGAAAACGATCTTCAAGCCAACAAGGAAAATACAGCAATCAGATCAGCTAAGGATAAGAGGAATCCTCTGTCAAGCGCTGGAGTCTATCGTATACCATGCACATGTGGTAAGGTATACATAGGAACAACAAAAAGATCAATGGGAACCAGGATCAACGAGCGCAAATGAAACTGCAGACTAGGACAAACGGAAAAATCGGCAGTAGCGGAACATGCGCTTAGTGAAGGAAATCACGAAATACTATTTGGTGAGGTCAAGCTTTTTGCACCGACTTTCGGATACCACAATCGTTTTGTACGTGAAGCTATAGAAATCCACAAACTTCAACAGGAAAGAACTTCAACAGGAAAGAAGAAACACTAAAACTTAACCAAATATGGGACCCGATCCTCAAAAACGCAAGAAAGATCCCATTGAGTACAGAGAAAGTTCAGATTAGCCACGTGCTGCGAAGCCCCGCCCCTCCCCCACCACAAACACTCACACTTGCGATCGGGGACGCATCAGTCTGCTACCAGAATCGGACCTGGAAGCACCTCTGATGATGCTAGCCACGCGTGCTAGCGAAACGTCAGGAAGAAATTCCAACTTACGACGGCCATTATTAAGCCCGAATGAAAACACTTTATCAATCTCTCGGTTCCGCTTGGCAGAGATATCTAATCGAAAACTTCTGCAGTATTGATTAATGAGGTATTCAGGAGGTTTTGTCTTACCATTCTCCAAAATGGTAGCTTTACCATGTTTCAGAGCATTGTACACAACCAAGACGATTGAAATACCTGATTAACCGCGACCTGCCTAGTGCCTACTATTCAGATGCCACTTCTTACCATGTATATGTCAACTCATTGCCCTACGTATATCTTAGGCTGGACATAAACCATCCTAGCAGCTTCCAATACGATTTTTAGTCTTTGCCAATCTACTCCTACACATAGGCTTCGATCCTTTAGTTGCAGCTCTGTCAATCTGTGGCTAGCCATTTTTTTCCTTGATCAGTCAACGTTTAGACATACGCGGTTTTCATTTGATAATAATTTCAGTCTATCTCTCATCTTTCTCTGGGGCAACCATTTGTAATTGTGTATTCCCAACTCAAAATATATAATTCCAATTGAAGTTGAAAAAGTGTAGACTTTCAAAGTTATATCTGAACTGCGTTTTCTCAAGATTTAAAACAAGGCAATTATCGTCGCACCATTTCCTGATTAAATCAGGATCAGAGGTCAGCATGTTTGTTACGGGTCACAATAATAGGTCTTTAAAAAATAATTAAAAAAACTAAAGAACGTCCGAACATCTTCTCTCATGGACCTCGAACCCTCCTGAAATGAAATTTACTGTAAAGTACCTTTAGTTCGAACTCTAAATAACTACTGTCTAATTATATATTATGTTCTCTATTATCCTCGGAGCTAAAGAATATGCAGACATAATTCTGGAAGGTATTAAGAAAACGACAGATGGACTGCTTGCACAAAATACAGAATTAGGTTGGATCGTCTCTGGAACCATTCGCGCGCAGGCTCCAGACCACAGGTGCATAGCATGGCAACGCTTATTGAAGAAGACAAGCAACTCACTAGGTTCTGGGAAATGGAGGAGGTAACACAGCAAAAACACTTGAATGAAGAAGATCAATACTGTGAGGAACATTATGAAGCAAATACTACAAGAAACCCTGACGGCACGACTACCATTTTTGCAAAAAATTGAAGACCTAGGACTATCAAAACATCGTGCTGCAGCGAGATTACTGTAGCTTGAAAAACGATTAGCTAGAGATAAAGAACTAAATGTAAATTATAAGGCGTTTATGATAGAATATGAAGAATTAGACCATATGCATTTGGTATACCAGTGTCAGAAGCAGCTGCTAAATATTATATACCTCACCAACCAGTGACACTATGCCAACTAGACCAAGACTTCAATAGGAGCTCTCAGACATCTTACTATGGTGGAGATGTCACAGAATAGCAATTTCCAGCAATGTAGAAAAAATGTACCGTCAGATTAAGATACATCCAGAAGAGCAAACGTTCCAGACAATTTTATGGAGATATAATACGAGAGAACCAATACAGGAATACCGATTAAAAACACTCACGTACGGAACCACTGCTGCTTAATATTTAGCCATAAAAACCATACAGCATTTAGCAAAAGATGAGGAACCAAGAATCCCGAAGACATCCAAGGTTACCAGACTTGATTTCTATGTCCACGATCTATTGTCAGGAGCCGAGACCATTAAGGACGCAACTCCAAACTCAGCTCACTGAATTGTTTGTGACTGGAGGATTCGTCCTTAGAAAATGGTCAACAAATAGCATGGAAGTTTTGCAGTCGATCCCAGAAAAAATGAGAGATCAGAGTATGATGGAGATAACTGAGGATCAGACAAAAAAGTAACTTGGCATTCATTGGGCACCTCGTGACGATACGTTCCATTTTATGGTAGATATATCAGCAATCACAAAGATAACAAAGAGAAGGATTCTATCCGAAGTATCGAGGCTATTCGATCCACTTGTGTACCCACCCGTAACCATAGAGGCGAAGCTTCTAATACAAGATCTATGGCTACAAAAGTTAGATTGTGATGATGAGCTACCGGAAAATATTCAGTTGAAGTGGAAGACATTCCAAGAAGAATTGAAAAACGTAGAAAAAATCGTGATTCCACGATGGACTAACCAAATTTCTGGGAGCCACTTTGAACTACATGGATTCTGTGATGCATCTGAAAACGCATATGGCGTAGTGGTATATATGAAAATACTGGCAATTAATACAGAAGATGTTAAAATTACGTTATTAACTGCCAAATCAAAAGTAGCCCCGGCAAAGATGCGAGCCACTCTTCCAAGACTACAGCTATGTTCAGCACTGCTACTAGCAAAACTATTGAGAAGAACAGTCGAGATTCTATCCTCTGAAAAAACGAATATTCATGCATGGACAGATTCCATGATTGCCTTAGCATGAATAAAGGGCAGTACGAAAAAATGGGAAACCTTTGTGGCTAACAGAGTAGCTCAAATCAATGATCTTATAGCAGAAGACTGCTGGAGGCGTGTCAGATCTAAACACAACCCAGCAGATATCGTCTCAAGAGGGATGGAACCGTCTAAACTAATAAGTCAAATAATGTGGTGGGAAGGTCCACCATGGCTGCCGAGCAGGCAGAAAGCGAAACAACAATCGATCCAATACCTGAAGAAATCAACACATGTAGCATAGTTTCCAACAGAAGCCAAACAGACGATGAAGTAATTAGAAGATTCTCCATACTGAATAAACTAATAAGGGTAATTTCGTTTTGCAAGCGTTTTATCCAATACTGCAAAACAAAGGTGAAGAAAACCGAATGTCTTTCGGTAAAGGAATGACAAGATGCACTGGAAGCTATTGTCAAGATCGAACAACAAATATATCATATCTCCCCAATGAGATCCAAGCACTACAAGAAAAGTCAGCTTTAAGTAAAAACAGCAAAATCTTAAACTTGAATCCATTCCTAGACGGTAAGGGAGTTTTGCGTGTCGGGGAAAGACTTGAGAAATCGCAGTTGCCATGTTAGACGAAACATCCCATAATTTTAACTTATAACTGTCCGCTTACAAAATTAATCATTCTAAATGCTCATCACAACACTCTCCATGGAGGAAATCAGTTAACATTAGCTAACACGCCGAAAAGAGTTTTGGATCATTAATGGGAAACGAGAAGTAAAGACTATGATTAGTAGATGTGTAGAGTGCATCCGTTATAGAGCTCAAACAGCGGAACAACTATGGGAAATCTTCCAGCAGCCAGAGTCTCTCCATCATACCCATTTCATACAGGGGTAGACTATGCCGGTCCAATACAAATTAAAACAACCAAAGGAAGAGGCTACAAATCATACAAAGGGTATGTGGCAATATTCGTGTGCCTTGCCACTAAAGCTATACATATTGAAGTTGTGAGCGATATGTCAGCAGACACATTTCTAGGCGCGTTCAGACGTTTCACCGCAAGAAGAGGCTGCTGCGCGCACATATATAGCGATAATGGTACAAACTTTGTCGGAGCAAGCAAAACATTACAAAAAGAAGTTATGCAGATAGTCAAAATAGCCAATATTGAAGATAAGCTAGTCTCTATCGGAACCCAGTGGCATTTCATCCCACCAGCAGCTCCCTATTTTGGAGGACTCTGGGAAGCAGGGGTAAAATCAATGAAATATCACCTGAGGAAAGTCATGGAGCAACTTGCCTCACTTATGAAGAGTTATCCACACTGATGCACCAGATAGAAGCTTGCCTCAATTCCCGACCCCTGTGTCCACTAAACGATGATCCCACTGACATAACAGCTCTAACAGCAGGGCACTTTTTGGTAGGAAGGGCACTTGTGGAACCACCAGACCCAGTTACTACAGCCATTAATTCTAATCTAACTGAGAGATGGAAACTAGTACAAAAAATTAAGATGGATATATGGAAAAAATGGTCGTCAGATTACTTGCACCAACTTTAACAACGATACAAATGGAAAAACATTAGAAAATCGCTTGAAATAGGAGAGCTAGTTTTGATAAAAAATGAGGATATCAACCCTAGTAAGTGGCCTAAATAATCGAAACACACCCATCAGAAGACAACACAGTAAGAGAAGTAACCATTAAGAAGGCTGATGGAAGTTCAATGAAGCGAACAGTTCATAAACTCATTCCAATATACACAGAACAAGAGAAGGTGCGAGGCAATTCAAATGGTAGGAGTATAAAACTATGGAAAATAGCATTCATGGCTATATTATTTCTTGTAACAATAAAAAGTTCTACAGCGGAGAAATAAAGTTTACACTATCCACCTCCAGGAATATATACCGAGCATATAGGACATGCCAAAATTGACAGGGGAATATTAAGACTTGAACTGAAATTTGATAAAAATAAATTAGCCAATGATACTCGAACTATAGGTGATTTTATTAAACAGGTTGAAGTTCTTTGTGATAAGACAAGGGAATTAGCGTCGAACACACAATGTTCATCGCTAATTGACCACTTAAAGGAAGAGCAGAGACAAATGGAATCAATGGACCAAGGAATGAAAATCATAAGTACAAATAGATGCAAGCGAGGATTAGTGGGAAAAATACTAACATCGTTATTTGGGGTCAATGATGAAGTTTACCAAGACATTGAACAATTGGAAATAAATCAGGAGAAACTTATTCAGGCATCAAATCACCAGACTAAATTCATGTTAACATGCGTTAGCGGAATTCAAAGAAACAGAGACTCTTATCAATGGACACCTCAGAAGATTCCAAGAAAGAATGAATGAAGGGATTAAGGCCATTGAAGAGATGCAGCACTGGTACAAAACCGTAGATACCAACGTGCTGAATATTTATCTCCTAAGCACATATCAGATAGTACTAAATTACATTGACGACGTCCTAAATCATCACCAACGTCTGCTGGACGTACATTATCATCGAAATCCTTTGTTTGAATTAGTATCCCCCGTCCAGATTGAAAACGCAATATTAGATATATCGAAGAAATTACCTTCAAGCATACGAATTCTATCCTTCCCACTGCTAGAAACCCGTAATTACTGCATCCGATAGCTTGGAAGGGTTGAAGAAAGAAGAAGAACAAATCCATGGACAGCTAGAAGACGAAAAATGGGCAAAATTTTGGCATCACACGTTAATTGGTAGCACAACAGCGTTTTCTGTAACAACAGTAGCTCTTGCTGCATGTGTGATTTATTTTTTATACCAACGCTGCCAAAATAATAATCACCCTCAACAACCTCAACAGAGAAATTCCATGGATAATGGCATTCAATTACAACCATGATCCGTCAATAGGAACAGCACAGGAAGACAATTAAAACGCCCGGGCAGAATGTCTAATTACTAATATAATTAGACATAAAAGTTCTTTTTTTTTGGGAATTAACAATATAACCACATTTTTCATTGAGAAAGAAGCAACGTTTTGTTTTTTTCATGGCTTTTTGCTGATTTTTCAAGAAAGAATTTGCTTTATTGTCAGATTATAGGTACTAAAAAAACAAACAAACAATAACTTATAATAACCTATCATGAAACAGGAACAAAATCAAAATCAAAACCTGTGAGTAAGCTGCTCAAAATTTAGAATTAGGAAACCATAAACAACTCGCTTACTGTGAACAAGGCTCTCCCCAGTAAATACACCCTCAACGCCCTGCGAAATTCGAGAAAAGATGCAATGGATGGATGTTAGGCGGTAGATGATTATGCATCTTTTTAGCATTATAAAGTATTGAACTTTTAACTAACGCTGAGCGCGGGATTGGCAGATAAAGATCCAACTCTGCGTTCCTCAGTGGATAATTGTGAGATAGCTGATATTAAGTGCTTACGAATTAAGCAGACGGATTCGAAAATAAATAAAGATGGAAGAGTCAATATACTAGACTTGATAAAAAATTCCCGGCAGTGAGTTCTACTACCAAGTCCCAAAGAATAACGAAGAGCTCTCTTCTGCAGTCTAAAAATGCGTTCAAATTGAGACGCACAACACGTGCCCCAGAATGGAAGGGCGTAACGTAAATGCGACTCAAAAAGAGCATAATATACCATCCTGCAAGTTGCCGAGTTAAGCTCCCTGGAAACAGATCTCAGTGCAAAACAGGCCGAACTTAATTTCTTTGCTAAGGCGTCGATATGCAGGTCCATCAACAGATTTATCAACAACAAGCCCCAGGAATTTCACGGAATCAACGGCCTCCATGGTATTGTTATCCAGTACTACAGATTGGAGCGAAGCTCTGTAAGATAAAACTTTGGTTTTAGAGAGGTTAAGGCACAGGAGATTTGAGTCACACCATGATTTGATGGTGATTAAGTCACTAGATACGGTTCTATGGAGTTCCGTAATATCCGGGTTGCTCCAAGTGAAACTAGTATCGTCTGCGAAGAGACAAACTTTGCCGCTAATATTCAGACTAGCAATGTCGTTAATAAATAGCAGGAACAAAATAGGGCCAAGAACTGAACCCTGAGGCACACCACATTCAATTGGTTTACAAGAGGACATGGTCGAGTCCACCCTCACAAGCTGACCTCTGTTACCAAGATAAGACTTAAACCATTCGAGAGCCATTTCTCTGAAACCGTAGAACTGTAATTTGTTAATTAAGATATTATGATTAACACAGTCGAAAGCTTTGGAGAAATCACAGAAAATTGAGGCTGTAGAGTGGTGGCAGTTCAGGCTGGAGTATACATTATTGAAAAGGGAAAACATTGCATCATTAGTACAATTGTTACTTAGGAAACCGAATTGACTGGTAGCTAGAATATTATATTTAGAGAGAAATGATAGAAGCCTCTTTTTAACCAATCTTTCTATGATCTTTGATAGCGTAGGAAGGAGTGCAATGGGGCGATAGTTTGAAGGTAGCTCCTTATCACCTCCCTTATGCAGTGGGATAATTATCGCCCTCTTAAGACAGTTTGGAAAAGCTCCATTTAGAAACGACTTGTTGATCAGAGTAGTAAGATGTTTTAATGTGCAATCAGGAAGATTAGAGAACATTTTGAGGGTGAGTCCATCAGTCCCAGATGAAGATTTGTTTTTAATATCTTTGATTGTACTGCGAAGCTCTGGAACTACTACAGGCGTGAAGAAGAAACTGTGTAAGTTCACCTTAGCATTCGGGAGATATGAAAGTGGGTCCTGGGAAGGAGTTAAGGTATTCACTAAATTCTTAGCCACATCAACAAAGTAATCGTTAAGGATCTCAGGTGAAGTAGGAATTTTGCTAGATGAAGAAGCCTTATTCCTCAAGTCATTAACAATTGACCATGTTTCTTTTGCAACATTTTTGGAGTTTGCCAGCCTCCTATTATAATAAATGTCTTTGGCGGCTTTTATGGTTTTCTGATAGACTTTTCCGTATAATTTTACGTAATCATTGAAGAAGATGCTATCCGAGAATTTTTTTAGATGAGACAAGGATCGCATATTTTTTCCAGAAGTACGCAAGCCATTAGTGGACCATGGTTTATGCCGTTTGACTTTGATGGGTCTGAGAGGAAAGGATTTAGTCGCCAGGTCAGATAGGGTATTTATGAATCCAGAGAACTCGGAGTCAACATCATCTGAGTGGACGACCCAGTCAACTGATATGCAAAGTTGACTGAAATTTAAAAAATTTCTATCCGAAAATATTCTGCCCAATTTGCGGGAAGCACCCTTACGTAAGGAATTCAATGAGAAATTCGTTAATACTGCTTCGTGGTCAGAAAACCCTACACTAAAAATAGAACAGTTGACCAATTCTGGATCAAAAGATGAAGCGACATAGTCAATGGTAGTAGAACTAGTTTTGGTTATTCTGGTTGGAGAGTTTACATGCATCACAATCCCAAAGGAGTCGAAAATGGACTGGAGAGATTCTTGAGCAGCGCACACACAGGAAAAATTTATATTATAGTCACCACATAAAATTATTTTGCAATTCAAGGGCAAGGAGTCAAGCAAGCTCAGCAAATTCCGACAAAACATGTGCGCGTCTGAGTCCGGTGATCGATATAAACAAACAATATAAAGGTCAAAGCCACTATGATAGACGATGGAAAATTCAAATATTTTTTCCGATAATAAATTATCAAACTTGGTTATTGCCGTAAAGTCATTATTAGTGGACATTATCATAGTGCCTCCGTGAGATAAATTACTTCGATTAAATCTAGCTATTGAGGTGTAATTTTTGACAAACACAGGTTCATCCATATTTAACCAGTGTTCAGTAATGACGATGATTTCTGGGAAATTAAGCTCTTCTAATAAAAGAAATAATTCATCTGTTTTGTGTCTTAAGGACTAAATATTAATAAGAAATACACTAAGCTTGCCATCGTCCAACCTTACAGAGGGTGCTTGATCCTCTGGTCAAAAGGTTAAGGCCCAAATAATTCGTCAAAAGGTGGCTATTAGCTCGTACCGAAGCACTATATCGCCGTTTTATTGACGAATTACTGGAGAAAAACCTAAACTTTGGTTCCACGTTTTTGAGTTTGTGAAAAAAAGCCAATTTCCCATCGGTATGTTCCTTATTTTCTTACTTTCGCATACTAAATTGAGGCTTTATTGCTAAGATTATTTAAATAAATACGTAAATACCTTTTTCTTCAAAAGCCTATGCCATATTCATTCTTTCAGTCCTTTTTTTTTTGTATGTTTCCCCTTTGTCTGTTTCTACACCCCATCAAGCGGGTGGCATCCAACTCTATCTTGAAGCTAAGGATTCATAGGGGCTTTGACTTTACTTGGAGATTGATTATTTTCCCGACAAGTAGTCCTAGGTCTAGTGGATCGTTTGTAGATCTTTGAGGACTTGTTATCTTCTCACCCTTCTAAGAGTCTACTAGACCCACTATATATATTAACAAGGTTTGAGTATTGTTGTGCTGTCTTTGGGAACCATCCAAGCCTCTAAATTAATCATCTGACAGTGGTTATCTATCTCATTGACAGCTGGAGCCTCATTTAATTACCAACAGCTTCAGGGTATGTCTGAATTATACAGCGGACCTTTAGTCCTAATTTGCTAAAAGATTATTATTATTTTTTTAACCCTTCGGGCTTATAGTTTTAAATTATATTCTCACCTTAAAGTTTATGTTAATCACTTGGGTATAAGTTACACTCAAACTATCACACATTTAATTATTTCAACTACTCACTGTACACCAGGTATAAATAGATCTATTTACAAAGGTATTTTAGGTATTTTGAGGTGAATTGTTAGAAACAAGGAACATATAACCATAGGGAACTACCGCCTTATTTGAATTCGAACCCCTCTGGTTAGGTGAAGATATTTTTAGGAACATTTATAGACAACACCACCTTAAAGTGTGGATTTGATTTACTTATATTTCAACGATTGTGTATTTATTTAAAATAGGTACCAACTATTTTTAGTACCTAGGTATATAGCTTATCAGTTATAATTTTTTTTTTTGTTTACCAGCTGATTTTCGCCAGTGACCATTTACGTTTTCAATTTTCAGTTTAACTTTAAATGTAATATTTGAGGGCAGATTGATTACATTTATATTTATTTATCTGAATTGAGGCGTTCCATTGTACCCTTTTAGGCAATTTGACTTTGACAGGTGCAGTACCGTTTAGCTGTTGAGTTTTCCTGTTTTGTTTTGGATATCGGAACTCCGTTCAACTGACGGGCATTAAAACAGGTGGCGCTTTTTATTTAATTACCCACACCACTCTCCACTGTGAGAGTTGGTCGGCAGCTTTTAGAAACGGAGTTTCCTTTCTCGTCTGGTAGTACTGTGGCCACCATCCTAAATTTCCTTTTCTAAATTTTCATTTTCACTTTTACTTTTCTTTTTTTTATTACATAACAAAATTGGTATCAAAAAGTGTAACATGTTTTCCAATGGCACAGTGTCAGACCAATGTATCATCGGCAAACAATATACTTAAAGGGATGTTGACTCGCAATTTGAAAGCAGAAACAATATGAAAAGACGTGACACTCAACTCTCTGAGACTACATCATAATCAGTTCAATGAGTTTCCGAAGAATCTGAGGCAACACTGTCCACAACCGCTCCTCACCATCGCCTGAACAAATAACATCGAAAGCAGCCACAACTCCAATGCCATAACTGAATGAAAATAGTCTCTTCAACAATCCAAAATTGATCATTACATTAATAATCGATCAAAATGGGCATAATTCATGATTTGACCACTTTTTCTATAATATTTGTATAGAGGTCACTCCGCTTTCTTGAGGAAAATTCAACCTTTTCTTTTTGTTTGCTCCGGTATATTGTTATTTATGGTGGGTAGGTATCAGAAAAATAAATAATAGCAAAATACCTATGTATGTGCCCATTAATCTTTTTCGTCGACCAAACACAGAATGAGGCCTTTTTTAACTAAACAGTAAGGTTTAGAGCATCAAATTTTCCAATTTTTGTTCGATAAAGTTAAATCCGCAAAATTTGGATAAACCATGCATCCATTTGGCTCATCCAAAGCCGCAAACCATCCGGCTTTGTTTAGTAACAGTTTTGCCCTTAGGACAATATTGAACTAAAATGAGTATGTAGGTGGCTACTTAAACAAATAAAGTTTAGGTAAAATATTCAATTAACTAATAGACGGGTTCGGCAATATGTAGTCAGAAGAACATGGCCAAATAATGACACAATATTTACTTTGCCAATATTATTTCTTTGGGTAAAAATTCCCAATAGGACATAAGTTTTCCCATAGAAAATTAACTCCGGCAAATTAGCCCATTTAATTTACTTTCCTTTTCACCCTGTCAACACACAAACACATGAAACACCTATTTGTGCTGTCGTCGTTGAGCCATTGTTTGCTTTTGTCATATTTGGCCGTGTTTGTTCTGCTGAAGAGACAATGTCATTAGGTGATGAAATTTGAAGGCAGTGGCTACGTAAAAGCTTTTTTTTGTCTAAACTTGTTTATTAGTTCATTGATAATATTATTGTATTGGAAATTTTGATTGATTGATGAAACGTACATGGTTTAAATAACGTTTTGTTACCTTGTCAAGTTTAAATCAATAAGAAGATTAATGAGACCTGAAAGGCCTCTATTTATAGAGAAATATATGAGCTTATGATTATTAAAAAAAAAAAACATTTTTTTTTGTTTTTTTTGAGCAATTGCTTTAGTAGTTTTAGTTCTACAATATTATATTGCGATACAAAAGAGATAACAAGCTTTAATAATCAAATTCTCTTGCAGGCCTGCTTATTCAGTTCGAGTTCCCCCTACTATCAACAACATCAGGATCATTATAAGATTGCACCACCCACTGGTAAGTCAATTATGAAAAGCTTTCTCGGCCCTTATTTGACCTAGAGTCCCCCAATAAGTAGAAAATTGAAAATAAGCATTGATTTTTCAACACTAGATATCTAGAAATGCGTAAAATGTTCAAATTTATCGATTTAATAATAAGTAATTTCTGTACCTATTTGCATGTTATGTTAGCTTATTTTTAGTTTTAAGGCTTCTGCTTTGTCGATAAAATGTATTTGCACTTTTCAGACAAAAAAGCTCATTTGATTTGATTTGATTTGATATATCCATTGGTCACATGTTTGTCATTGAATGGATGGAATTATTGTTTCCGAGAAGTGCATATGGCATTTGTTCTTTAACGCTTAAAGATTTTTTGTTTTTTCGAAGTATCCTCAGTTGTTCGATAATGGTGGAGTGGAATCTTTCTGTCATTCCGTTAAATTGTGGGTTATCAAAGGTAATATAATGGATGGATATTTTATGTGTATCTACAAATTCCTGTATAAGTACAGTCTTGAATTCTGTTCCACTATCGGTGACTATTATGTGTGGTATTCCATGATGAGTTATGAAGACTAGAAGGGCATTAAGAACATTCACTGAATTTGATCCCTCTGGGGCAGGCTTGTCCATACTTTGAGAAGGAATCAATAATTGTTAAAAGCTTTTGCCCTCTAGATCAGTGCTGTCCAACAAGAGGCCCGCGGGCCGCATGCGGCCAGTGGCAGCACTTTTTGCGGCCCGCGGAGCAGGCCCCCAAGTTTATAAATTACTCTCAAATATGAACTATGCACAATGCTTACTTTCATGATATAACGCAAATAAAAAAACATGTGACGCCACTGGCGAAGGATAGAAAGTCGCAGCGAAGTAACTGGAATTCGAACCGATATTGCTCGACAATAGCTTTGTTTTGGTTTTACTCAGAACTAGTTCGAAATCATTCTGCACATGCGCATAATATAAAACGCGTTTTCGTTTTTTCAGAATCGTAATCGAACTGTGTTGACAGTGTTTTGGTTTATCTAGAACTATTTATTGACAATTCTGGGATTGTTCTAGAACGGTTCTCTCAGTTCTTGTTCTGAAGGAGGAACTGTTTCAGAATTTTGTGATTTGCGGCGTGTTTTGGTTTCTTTGGTTCCGAATCAGTTCAGAACTAGTATCATGCCCGTATTACATCTGTGTATTTTTTCGTGTATTTATTCATGTAGTTCAGGGTGACAACCAAAAAACTTCAAACGCAACATAAATCAGCATTATGAAAAACAAAATAATGTTGGCACCCTGAACTACATGAATAAATACACGGAAAAATACACAAATGTAATAATGGCATTAGAACAGTCCTCTATTATTTTTGTGCGCAAGCAGTTCTGCGCAATCCTAGAACCGTTCCAAATATCGAACCAAATCAAAGCTAATATTCGGGAAGCCACGCGGCACGTATATCGTATATAGGAATGCGTTTTTTCTTTGTATACCATGCCTATTAAAACTCACAAATGAAGTTGCATTCGAAGTATTTTATAATGCGGCCCTCCAAACCGTAATTTTGTTTAAATTGGCTCTTGGGGCTCTTGAAGTTGGACAGCCCTGCTCTAGATGAATAATTTCCAAAGGTCTACTCGGTGTTGGAGTAATCATGAATTTAGGTTTGGCTGGATTTCTATGGTATTTTTTAGACTGACAAATGTCGCAACTAAATTCGATCAATTGTGTAGGATACAAAAACGAACGGCTAGATTTTGCCCTATTTTCAATATGTTGTTATCAAAAGTATACCTAGGAATACCTACTATAGTTTTGGACCCAGAATGTTATACCAGGTGTTCATTTTGTACCAGGGCCCCGGTGTAGATGGTAAATGCCGACTGCAAGCGGGTTTCAAGTTCAAATGCTGTTTCAATGGGCATTATTCATTGTTTTTAGTTTACCGTAGAAATGGAGTTCACTAAAATTGATAATATTGACTAAGCGTAAAAAACATAGAATAGTCTCATCTTTTTTAAAACTGTACAAATAGACCCTGAGATAGGGCCTGTTTAGTGGAGTCATTTTGATTGCCCAAAGTGAGGCAATGAAAAAAATTATTAGGTTTATTAGTTTAAGTAGATAGGCATAAGTCTGATGGGATGGCACTCTTTATTCCTACGCTATATCTGTGAGAATGGTTATTTATACAGTTTTAAAAAAGGTCACACACTCGTCAGTCATCAGACTATTTTATATTTTGTACACTATGGCCGTTTGCACCCACCATTCTAAAATGAGTGGTGCAAACGCCCATTAGTCAACAATATCAATTTTAGTGAACTCTATTCCTATGGTAAACTTAAAAAAACAATAAATAATGCCCATTGAAACAGCATTTGAACTTGAACCCCGCTTGCAGTCGGCATTTACCATCTACACCGGGGCCCTGGCACAAAATGAACACCTGGTATAACATTTTGGATCCAAAACTATAGTAGGTATTCTTAAGTATACTTTTGATAACAACATATTGAAAATAGGGCAAAATCTAGCCGTTCGTTTTTGTATTCTACACAATTGATCGAATTTAGTTATTTGCGACTTTTTCTAAATTGACATTTTTTTGCCGCTACCATTTTGTGTAAGACGCTGTAGGAACTTTTATACCACCCACTGGTAAGTCAATTATGAAAACCTTTCTCGGCCCTTATTTGACCTAGAGTCCCCCAATAAGTAGAAAATTGAAAATAAGCATTGATTTTTCAACACTAGATATCTAGAAATGCGTAAAATGTTCAAATTTATCGATTTAATAATAAGTAATTTCTGTACCTATTTGCATGTTATGTTAGCTTATTTTTAGTTTTAAGGCTTCTGCTTTGTCGATAAAATGTATTTGCACTTTTCAGACAAAAAAGCTCATTTGATTTGATTTGATTTGATATATCCATTGGTCACATGTTTGTCATTGAATGGATGGAATTATTGTTTCCGAGAAGTGCATATGGCATTTGTTCTTTAACGCTTAAAGATTTTTTGTTTTTTCGAAGTATCCTCAGTTGTTCGATAATGGTGGAGTGGAATCTTTCTGTCATTCCGTTAAATTGTGGGTTATCAAAGGTAATATAATGGATGGATATTTTATGTGTATCTACAAATTCCTGTATAAGTACAGTCTTGAATTCTGTTCCACTATCGGTGACTATTATGTGTGGTATTCCATGATGAGTTATGAAGACTAGAAGGGCATTAAGAACATTCACTGAATTTGATCCCTCTGGGGCAGGCTTGTGCTTGTCCATACTTTGAGAAGGAATCAATAATTGTTAAAAGCTTTTGCCCTCTAGATCAGTGCTGTCCAACAAGAGGCCCGCGGGCCGCATGCGGCCAGTGGCAGCACTTTTTGCGGCCCGCGGAGCAGGCCCCCAAGTTTATAAATTACTCTCAAATATGAACTATGCACAATGCTTACTTTCATGATATAACGCAAATAAAAAAACATGTGACGCCACTGGCGAAGGATAGAAAGTCGCAGCGAAGTAACTGGAATTCGAACCGATATTGCTCGACAATAGCTTTGTTTTGGTTTTACTCAGAACTAGTTCGAAATCATTCTGCACATGCGCATAATATAAAACGCGTTTTCGTTTTTTCAGAATCGTAATCGAACTGTGTTGACAGTGTTTTGGTTTATCTAGAACTATTTATTGACAATTCTGGGATTGTTCTAGAACGGTTCTCTCAGTTCTTGTTCTGAAGGAGGAACTGTTTCAGAATTTTGTGATTTGCGGCGTGTTTTGGTTTCTTTGGTTCCGAATCAGTTCAGAACTAGTATAATGCCCGTATTACATCTGTGTATTTTTTCGTGTATTTATTCATGTAGTTCAGGGTGACAACCAAAAAACTTCAAACGCAACATAAATCAGCATTATGAAAAACAAAATAATGTTGGCACCCTGAACTACATGAATAAATACACGGAAAAATACACAAATGTAATAATGGCATTAGAACAGTCCTCTATTATTTTTGTGCGCAAGCAGTTCTGCGCAATCCTAGAACCGTTCCAAATATCGAACCAAATCAAAGCTAATATTCGGGAAGCCACGCGGCACGTATATCGTATATAGGAATGCGTTTCTTCTTTGTATACCATGCCTATTAAAACTCACAAATGAAGATGCATTCGAAGTATTTTATAATGCGGCCCTCCAAACCGTAATTTTGTTTAAATTGGCTCTTGGGACTCTTGAAGTTGGACAGCCCTGCTCTAAATGAATAATTTCCAAAGGTCTACTCGGTGTTGGAGTAATCATGAATTTAGGTTTGGCTGGATTTCTATGGTATTTTTTAGACTGACAAATGTCGCAAACATTTATGATATTTTCGATATCTCGTTAGAGGTTAGGTCAGTAATATTTCCTTGCAATTTGCGCTTCAGTTCCGTTAATGATTTGTTTTTCCTTGATGATAGGCCTAGCTTATTTCACTTTGTCTTTCTTTGCTACTGATGTCTTCCAGGAGAAAGTTGCATTCGATAAAGTCAAATGCAGAATTTTTAAATAGTTGAGGGCTCTTTCGCTGATTGTCTAGTTTCGTTATCTTCTTCCGGGTCGGATTTTGTGGGTTCTGGATTATAAAGGATTTCATTCTTCGTGTTGCTCGATTTTAAATAATCCTTCTACGGAAAATTTTGGAGCAGATTGTTGTAGAGGTATTATGGTGGCTCTTGATGTAGTGCTTGAGCCCAATTTATAAACTCACAGTCGAGATTCCGTTTGCGTTTGCGTCTATGGGATTTCTGATATTAGTGCAGCGAAATAGGGTGAAAAATGTTTCATTTTTTTTTTTGAGGTAAAACCAGATTAAACCTTTATGATATCATTAGATGCGTCATTGGACATACGGAATTGCCGACTTTTGACTTTTTTTAACGGTACCGATTTTTTCTAGATCGAAAAATATGTAAAATTTGTGAAAATAATTAATTCGTAATTTTTTACACATAACTCGCAATTTCTCGGAAACTAATTGAGATAATTGAACAAATTTTTTTTAATCGATGGAGGAAACATGAGCGAACGTAACTGTGCTAATTTGGTTTCCTCGAAATACATAGTTTTTTCTGCATATTATGAGGAAACTCGCACAGGAGGCGCGTCAAGAGAGAAGGGTAGCGTGGCCAGAGATGTTTTCAACTTCAAGTACCGATAATTTGAACAGTAGGCATCGTATCGTACTGCGGTTTTTTTAAAAAAACTTTCTCGGAGCCTTAGCTTAAATTCATACGCAGATAGTATGGCAAAATTCATTAAAACAAAAAAGTTTCTCGCTTACCGAAAAAAGTGTTGCAAAAAACTATCTGTCCGAGTTTCCTCCCAATATGCAGAAAAAACTATGTATTTCGAGGAAACCGAATTAGCACAGTTACGTTCGTCCACATTTTCTCCATCGATTAAAAAAAAAATTAATTGTTCAATTATCTCGATTAGTTTCCGAGATATTGCGAGTTATGTGTAAAATCCAGCTGGGTTGCATCTGCTTCTGATTATGTTGGTTTGTTTTTGTGCCACTAGGTTCTGGAATGAAGAAGCCTTTTTGGAGGTATCTGATGTTGTTTTCCTCCTGGATAATTTGAATTGCTGCAGCTAGGTCGCTGGGCCGCATAGCTCTAATAGTTGAGCCTAATGGTTCTCTTAGTCCTGCCATGAATCTGGAAGGCGCCTGTTGATAGAAGAAAGGTTTCTTATTTGTTTTGACATCTGGATTATTATGGTGGAGCTCTATAGTATTCGAAATAGTATTTAGAAGTCTTATAACTTTTTCGTAGAATTGTGGAGGAGATTCGTTTGGCATCTGACGTAAGTTAACTAGGTCGGCGAAGTTTTGTATCAAACTCCTTTAATTGCTTTCCAATCAAGGCATTCATAGATCGAAACAGTTTCTTTTGCTCGACCAGTAAGTTTGCTGTTTGCTTTTGATGCCCTGGGTAAACATATATGCTTACAGTAATAAAAAGATGCAATGGTGCATATTAACACTAAAATTCACTTAGCCACTTAACTTTGTCGGAGAAGTCAAAAGTTTTCTTTGCGCAGTGGCGGATCTATAGCACCTTTCTGGGGGGGAGGGGGTAGAGCTTCTCAACCAGTGGCGGCTCGTGCACTATACTTGAAGGGGATCACATACAATGTATAACCCAGTAGGTGAAGCTCACCGCCGGAGGTAGAAATTTTTTTTGGTTGTCACGCCCAAAACTCATTTTAATCCTCCGAAAAAATAATTTGTGTGTTTTTTTAATAATTAAAATTTTCTTGGGCCTCTCTGGGAGAGGTAGTTACCCCCTAAATCCCCCCGTGGATCCGCCACTGCCTTTGCGATATGGTTCACTAGCGGATAAACGTTCACGAACGACGAGGATACTTAAGGACTCTTTCACTATACTGCAGACTGCGCCGATTAGGGGTTCTCCCAGGAAAAAGGTGTTTTTCAAATATGGGGTCATTCATCCGTAATTCGCATGATTAGTCGTTTGTAGGTGGACAGCATTGTTTTTATGGGTCGATTCTGGTTTTTGTGCCGAATTCCAAGTGAGCATTCTCGCCAGTGAATAACGTGAGCAGTGTATGAAAAGCGCTTGATTGTGTTCACATTCAGTTCTCCTTGGATTTGAATAGATTCTACATTGTATTAGGTACATTTTTCTATTAAACTGCGGATGGTTTGTAGGTAGTCAATTATGCTTCTATTGAGGCTGTACTCAATCTAATAACTAGACTATAAACTTCTTCTAAAACATTCTGTTTAAAACCTCTTGACAAAAGTCTGCATTTGAATTTACTAATCTTACCTTCTTGATCTTTTTTTACTTTAAAAACTCACTTACTATCTATGATTTCACACACATCAGGTTTTTCCACCAGTTTTTGGAATACCCGATAAATATCCCTTGTTTTACTTTTCATATTTAGTTTTTTTCTCTTCTCTTTGGGTATATGTGTCCATAGTTTATTTCCAAAAACGCCTCATCAATTTTAAATCAAATGATTTTTTATACATCAACCTCATAGGGGTTCCTTCTGTACAGCTGTGTTGGCAGCTTCAGCCCAAAAAAGTTTTGGTAAATCTCCTTCGGCCGTAGCTCTTACTGCCTCCATTATAGTGCGGAACTCCCTTTCTGCCCGCCCATTTTGTTGTGGCGTGTATGCTACTGTGAACTCATGTTTTATGCCATTTAAGTTAAACAGCTTCTTAACAGCTAAGTTATCGAACTTAGTGCCATTGTAGCTTCTTATAACCTTCACTGATCTACCTGGCTTGTATTTTAAAATAAGTAAAAAAATCTTTTTATTTCCTACTGAACTATTATAACTATATAATACCTTGGTTACGATAATCATAAAGAGGGCCTTAACTCCCAAGGGGGTTAAGGATTTCCATAACTCCCGCTTTTACCTTGAATAGGTGAAATTTTGACAAAAAATAGAAATTTTGGTTTATGATTTTTTCCTTTATAAAAATGGACAAAATACAGTAAATTCAGTAGGAAATAAAATTATCTATGAATCTATGTACCCCATTATTCCCTTGATACATAAATAACTATAATTTTTCATAAACATCGGATTTAATTTCCAAAAAATAAACGAACCTGAAATTGCTATAATCATCTTTTAACAAGAAAATATACCTCGATTTATTTGAAGAGGGCGCTTTCATAGGCCCACAAAGGTCAATATGAATTAAATCCTCAAGATTACTGGCCCTATTTTCACTTCTCTTAAAAGGTTCCCGGCACTGTTTTCCTTGTATGCAAAAGGAACTCAAAAAATCAGTATGTGTGGCATCAATATTATTACGCTGCAAAACATTTTTAATGTACCTAGGGTTTTGATGAGCCAAAGATCTGTGAAACAATAGCCTTTTCGGCAAGGACATGTGCATTCATAAGGGTTGTCAGATCTCAACTGAAAAATTATTCTGAAAAGCTTTTCATCACGTACAGCGATTGCCACAGTAACATTCTCCTTGTTTACAAACTGTGCTTTTTCAGCGTCTGAATATAGTGACAAGCCCTTATCTATGGCTTTTCCTTGGGAAAATAAATTTACTTTTAGTTCAGAAACAAAGAGAAGGAACGTCATACAACGTTACATTATGAAAATTTTTACCATTAAATGCTAAAATACATACATTACCATTACCTATTGCTTTCAATGCTGTACCATCACCTATTTTTATAAACTTGGGAATTTTCAGCTCTTTAAAGCTGCAAAACAGCTGCTTTTGTCTGCACATATGCTGTGAAGCACCACTATCCATAAACCACTCCACGTTTACTTGAGCCTTGATTACACTGGATATAGCAATCAGGGCAAAGTTGTTGTCATTTTCCTTGCCTTTGTCCCTTTCCGCCTTTTTCTTTTTTGCAAAACAGTCTTTTAACAGGTGGCCCTTTTTCTTACAGTAGGCACACGTCACATTTCTGCACTGAAATTTAAGATGTCCCGGTTTTCCACAACCAAAACACTGTTTATTAACAAACCGTTGTTGTTGACGAGTGATACTCGATAACTGATTTTGACGTCCATGAACAGTTACAAGTGCCAATGTGGTGTCTTCTTCTTCTTTTTTTTAATATCTCTTCTTTTATCATAAGTCTGGTGGTTAAATTATTAAGTGTTTGGTTGTCAGCACTAACACTCTCCCAAGATGACCGAAAATGCTTATAACTTTCAGGCAATACCATTATGATTTTAGTCATAACCATTTTTTCCGGGATTTCTTCTTCTTTTTGCCTCAGTTTCGCTTGCAAATTGGTTACTTTGGTGATGAAACCATTCATGGTTTCATTTTGGAATTTTAGGTTGCAAAACTATTCATTTAACAGATGTGTGCTGACCTCAGACTTCCTTTCATAAATACTTCAGCCACATTTCTTTGGCAATTTCACACTGCCTAACTTGGGAAATTACCTCTTCCTCCATTTTAATAAGCAATGCCTTCGGAGCTTTTGCATCTTTCAATTTCCATTTAACTAGCTTCTTAGCATCCCCAACCGGTGCCGGATCATCACCACAGGTAGTTTCAAAAAATTCTTTGGCCATCAAAACAACTTTCATTTTGAATTTCCACACATTCCAATTGGAGTTATTCAATTTGTTTACTGCGAGGACTTCCATCTTGAAACGCTTTTACACTCACCACACACGAAAAAACAATAAACTCGGATTACTGCCACTTTCAAATTGCAACTGAGACTGGACCCATAACTTATTGAGGCCGATGGTGGCAGTAATAATACAAAGACTGTTTTACTGAAGCGTTTAATTATTTTATATCCTACTGAACTATTAAAACCATATAATACCTTGGTTACGATAATCATAAACAGGGTCTTAACTCCCAAGGGAGTTAAGGATTTTCATAACTCCCAAGGGAGTTAAGGAAGGGAGTTAAGGATATCATAACTCCCAAAGGAGTTAAGGATTTCCATAACTCCCGCTTTTACCTTGAATAGGTAACACTTTGACAAAAAATAGAAATTTTGATTTATGGCTTATTCCTTTATAAAAATAGACAGAATACAGTAAATTCAGTAGGATATAAAATTATCTATGTACCACGGGAATTATCAGGAGTTAATACCCACGGGCAATTGGTGTCCCTCGGGCCAGAGGCCCTCGGGACACAAACGTTGCCCTGGGGTATTAACACCTGCATAATTCCCTTGATACATAAATAACTATAAGCAAATAAAAAAAAATTATTTCGAAATTATAAACGAAGGTATAGAGCTAGCTTGCTTTCTCTCTTGCCATCTCTTGTCAAATGTCGTTGTGTCAAAAACACACACACTGTTGTCAAAACCAAAAAAAAATAACTAACTAGTAATTCTATTACCAACCTAAGATTTATATTTTGATTGCCAACTTTATAACTACAGCTTCCAATAACCTTTGCTGAATCCTGTTTGCTCTCCTGGTTCCTAGCAATCTATTTAATTTGTTAGGCAATTTGTTATGATTTTTGTTAGGAGATTATATAGATTCGATAGAACGCTAATTGGCACTGGCGTAACTAGCCATCCGACCTGGGGGGGGCCTAGGGTGGGCCTGGCAGAGGCGCTGATTTTTGAAAGTCCTCATAGGCGCAGGATAATATTTTTATAAATTTGTTTATAGGGGGAGGGGGAAGCTCACCGTAGGCGCCGGCGGAGGCGAAATTTTTTTCCGGATGCCACGCCTAAAAACGACTATTTTATAGTGTATATATTTTTCTATTTTTTATTCTACGAGCGTGCGAAAAGTGCTTTTTTCTGCACGCATTTAAGGCCATAAACATATCTTATTATTATCAAAATAATTATGCCTTGTACTTTTATGTCCTAAAATGCCTTATGTCCCGATTATTATCAAAGAATAGAGATGGAGAATAGCAACATTAGCAATATAAAGTAATAGAGCATAGAATTGACCACAACCACAAATAACAAAAGGACAGAATAGTAATACCTCTCTAATCTAAGACTTAGGGTGGGTATTATAAAACTGCTTTGACAGTTAACTTGAAGTTAACTTTTTGAATTACATGTAATTCCAGAAGTTAACTTTAAGTTAACTCTCAAAGTAGTTTTATAATACCCGCCCTAATACGACTTGAATAATTATTCTTATACAAAGTTGTGTAAATTTAAATTACATTACACAATGATACTGATACTACCACACGGAACGGAATGACCATTAAATACGTTTGTACTTCCGCATTCTTTACGAGAGCTCCGAGCACCCATGAGAGGTTGCTCATGGAAGCACCTGCCAAGAATCCCTGCCAAACGGCAGCACTCATCTTTTCCAGTTTTCAATATTTTATGTTGTCATTTGACATTTTTAAGTTATATGTAAATTCTAAATTCAGAAAATGAAAAAAAAAATGACAGAACTGTCAAAACCTGTCATTTGTTTTAGTAGAAAAAAATAATCTAATCTGGTCCTTTCTCGTTTTAAGGTAGTTTATTGGTGATAAAACATTGAACAAAGTTCATGCACGTCGCATTTTGACAGCTGTCATTTTTTTTTCAATTTTTGAATTCAAAATTTACATATAAGTTAAAAATGTCAAATGACAACATAAAATATTGAAAACTGGAAAAGATGAGCGCTGCCATTTGGCAGGATTTTGACAGGTGTTGAAATGGTTGACATTTTTCGACTTAACTTGGTCGATTTTTTGTTCATCAAAATCTGCCATAGGTACTCTGCTTTTAGATATCAGATTCCAATATTTGACAGCTAACCACGCCTCACCTGTCATATATACAGGGTTGTGCCCATGGTAAAAAATGTTGCTTACGGCATCCCCAATAACATATTTAAATTTCATCCAAATATCACGGGTAACCAATTTCCATTTAAATATTGCGGGGTCCTTTGCACTAGTGCGTTTTCAACTAAAAATGCATTCGGGCAAATTTCCCAAAAATTATCAATAATTTCCATTGCACTAGTTATATTACTATTGATAATTTTGTGTATTGGAATAATTACAACTACCGTAACTTACCAAGGGGAAATTATGTTTTATTTCAACATTTTCTGAATCTCAAATTCCGTTAATTTTGAATTATTAGAAGGAAAGTATCATCGAGAGTTTACAGCGATAGGCAGCTAGCCGATTATTCAAAATAAAGAAAATTGCTCTATTTTAACTAACCCCAGGTTACATATAGACATGGGTGGCTTTGCTCGTTCAAAGCTAAATCCCTTCTCTGAATTTTTGTTGAAAATTGTAATAATGTTTTATTCAGCATCCTCAGTTCGTTAGAGCCTCTAATTTGTTGATTTTTCAAATTTTCTCTCGTTAATCAATAATTTTGTGTAAGATGATACCATTCGATGATAAATTAGTATAAAAATATAAAAATCAAATTTAATTTCCTCCAAAATAAAGTACCTTTTCACCCTATGATGATTTTATACCTACATCGAAAGCCATATTATAATAATGTAGATAAAATAAAATAATAATTTCGGGATTATGATTTCTATCGTTGCAATTATAAATTATTATGAGCCATTGTTATTATTATGGTATACATTTAATTTTTTTCTAGGTCCGTTTTCCACTGACTGGCGAGAGCCTTGGCAACCAGAAGGTATGTAGTAGGTACTAACCGCCTACCCATGATTATGAATATGTACTATAGTTTCACTTATTCAATTCAATTCAGATATCACAAAATATACCTTTCATGTCAGTACAAAATACCCGAAAAATATAAAATTGAAATGAATAGGTACACTGAAAGCATAAGCAAGCTATTCTTGAATAATACATTAATGCCGATTTTCAAGACTCCGTCGGGATTTGTCTGCGTTGTTGTATTTAGAAACAACAAAAACGATACCTACTGTTTGCCAAAAAACCTCTTTAACTTCTTATAAATTATTCTCGGGATCTAATGCAGGGTAATTACTTTAGCGTAGCAGCGATATCAAAACACGGCAAGCCGAGAATTTCACGAGCAAAATTCCCGGGCGCGTGCATCCCTCAGGAATAATGCCCGCCATTTAGAGAATTAATTATTAACGGGGCCATTATTAGTTAGATCAACAAGTGGAGTTTGGAATAAAATACTCTCTTATATACATGATGAGTTGAAAAAAATGAAAACTAATTATTTTAAATTATAGGAAATAGCTGCGAAACAAACGACAGCGAACAGTATGTTCCAGAGTCCAATAATTATGATACACGAAATTCAAATGGTAAGTTCTGAATAACTATAGATATAATTTGGGAATAAATATTTCATCGAAAATGCATCCAATATTTCATTATAAGATAAGGTACGATTGTCAGGTATGCATTTATTCATTCCGTAAGTACATGTATATGGCACCTAGCACAATCCTATTGGTCAGATTTAAAATTTGAACCAATTAAATTTCGAGTGCCATACGCGCGTACGGAATGTAAATCAGTGCCATACGCACTTACGGAATGTCATATACCTAGTTATTGCAGCAGAAAATTTTGTTAAGCTGAAAACGAATAATACATCAATTATTCTTCAACTATATCTATTTTAAACTGCAGTAAACACTGTATCTCAAATTAAGTGCTAATATGGCGTATTGATTTTCCAATTTTTTTACGAAATTTCGAATGTAATAATTAGGTAGGTATTATTAAAGCTTACGTATTATTAACACATAACAAACATGCGGTGGATTAATCTTAGTTTTGGTGAGCAAAGAAAATATACATATAGTATCAGAGCGAAAGCGGAAAGCGTCAATGTTTGTTGAATTATATATTAAAAGACACAAATTCTTCCACCCATCGTCTAGCGTCATTTTCAGTCATCAGATTTGCTCAATATTTTCCGGGACTCTGTTCAAAATATTTATAATTCAAAGGTAGTAACGTTGTCGCAGCATGCATGGTGAATTCAAACACCCAAATAGACACAAGAGATCTGATTGAAGTAATGCCAGCGAAGCAATCACTACCAATTTCTTGTTCAAAATATTCCTAAGAAAATCGGAAGAAACGATGCAACGCCAAACTCCATAGAAGTACATCTATGTAAGCCCGAAAATCACAATAATCACAAAAACAAAATAGGACATTTAGCCGCTGGAGACGTGATTTTGCATGCACATAACTATATTACAATCCGTAAGTGCATATGGCACTGATTTACATTCCGTACGCGCGTATGGCACTCGAAGTTTATTTGAATTGAATTTTAAATCTGACCAATGGGATTGTGCTAGGTGCCATATACATGTACGGAATGAATAAATGCGTCAGGTATACGATTTCTGCTCAGGGAATGAAAAACTCTACGTAATAATCTGTCAAAAGATGAATATGGAACCACATTCAAAATCTTGAGAAAAAAAATTAAAACCCAATTTGGAGCAAATTTTTTCATATTTTCAATTCCTAAACCCGTACCGATTTTGAAACCAATAAGACACACTGTTGAGAGGGTCGGTAGTAATTATCTGTCAAAAGATTAATGTGGAACGTCCAAGAGCCCAGAGCCGCCAGACACAACTTATTTTCTAAAGGACAGAATATGTGGAATTGTGTAGCACTTATATGTACTATGAACGTATGTATCCCGCTAAGTTAGGTAGACGGCCAATTCACCGACACCAGGTGCGAAAGCTGAGAAAAACTTTAACTTTTTTTCTAACGCTTGATTTTTATATATGTTATTGAGGAGATTATTTCATAACTACGTGTGCTCCAGCCAGACCAATCGCACCGGCCAAACATCCCCCCAGACGCAATAATAATTTTTCCGGGAGTGTGAGCGCATGTATGCGTTTGAGTGAGCGAGATATCTATGTCAACTGATTTCCTTCTCTTAAACTTACAGTCTACTCCAGGCTAGAGTAGAAATGGGAAAAACCGTTATTCACAAATAACAGTTTCAGCTGTTACTATTATTTTCAATTGGCCGTCTAACCAACTTAGCGGGTATACATACGTTCATAGTACCTATAAGTGCTACTCAATCCCACATATTCTGTCCTTTAGAAAATAAGTTGTGTCTGGCGGATCTGGGCTCTTGGACTATTAGCCGGAGAGCCAGCGCCGAAAAAATTCTCTGAATTTACTAAAGCCAGTTTTTGGTCAGTTGATTACAGTATTTACGTATAGGCTTTTTACGTTATATTTAGGATGACGTCACATTTAGTAAATTTCTGCTGCCAACCGAACAAAACTAAAAGTACTTTTCAACGCATTTAAAGTAGGGCAATTTCAGATGTTTTTGGTTGGCAACGGCGCGCGACGTTGCATGATTTATATAAACATTTTCAAATAATGCGTGTCGATTCATTTCGTTATTTTTAGCTGTCAGTCGTCTTGATAATTTATTATTAACAATTTTGTATAATCCTAATTAAGTGCCAAAAATACGTTATAGTTAGAAAAAAGTTCTTTCAAGAATTCAGTACTTTTTCGTAGCGTAAACTTACTCAGAAAATGCCCGCAGGTTTGTCGGAGTCGGCCTCAGGAAAGGGTAGTATTCTTAATAACGTATTTCCAGCAGGAACGCGACCATTTTTGCTTCTTACTGCTGTGAGGCATGTAAGTAAATTACCTATTTTCCGTTTCGTTTGACAGAAAAGACCTATCTATTTTTACCTGGTATGCGCGCGCAACATGAGGCAAGTCTTTTTATTAGCTAACTAGTACAGGTGTGAAGTGTTCGTTTTGCACGCTGGACATCTCCTTGTCCTTGTTCATTGTTCGTGGTCTGATAAAAAAAAAAGTACGATTGATATTCAACTTGACGTTACTTGACAAGTGACACTCAAAAGTAGTTTGAAATGTTGATTGATACGTTGCACAACACGCGGTTTTTCTTCTTCTCTTTTTATCCCGTGCAAATAAGGAGGACGGATTGCTATACGTAAGTTTAACAAAATTTGGTATATTTTGCCTTGTCTTGCGCAATGAGCGTTCTGTGTCTTTTTTTATCTAATGAAGTTTTCGTATTATCACCTCTTTGTTTGGTAAAATAGATAGGTCTACTGTCACGTGACATTCTGATAAATTATAAGAAAAAAAATAGGCATTGACAACATTGTCTCTTTTTGTTCTATGACGTCATCCTAAATATAACGTAAAAAACCTATACACAAACATACCTCGGTCAGTCAAGCGAAACTTGGGACAAGGACCTAGGGTGTCTGGTTAAAGTTGTCCAGATAGCTAGGTAATACAACGAATTTACTAAGGCTGAAAATCGCTATACATATTATATATATATAACACATAAATAACAGTGATGTTTGTCAGTCAGTTGAATAGCGGAACTGGGCCGGTCATTCAGCCCCATTGAGGTAGTTCAGCCCCAATTTATGTAAAAAAAATAATAGGTCTATTTTTTTTTTTAGAGTGACTGCGTGACAGTGACAATTCAAAATTGTAGGTTGAAGTTTAAATTAATAGGTTTGTTCAGTAATATTAATATTTTTTGCAGATTTTTACATAAATATATTGGGGCAGACTGACCAGCACGGTCCCGCTATTCAACTGACTGACTAACACTACTGTTATTTATATGTTATATTATATGTATAACGATTTTCAGCTTTAGTAAATTCGTTGCATTACCCAAGTTATCTCGACACCTTTAACAAGACACCCTGGGTCCTTGTCCCAAGTTTCGCTTGACTGACCGCGGTATGTTTATGTACGTAAATACTGTAATCAACTGTCCAAAAACTAGCTTTAGTAAATTCAGAGAATTTTTTCGGCGCTGGCACTTAGACTATATTAGGGTGAAATAAATATCAGCTTTTTTGGACAGTTTTTTTCTTTTCGACATTGATCTGTGTCATCTTCAGGGCTAAAGATAAAATTAAAAAATCAAAGGACATAGTCCAAAAGGGAGGCGGGGAGGCAATCTACTGACCTGTCAAAAACGAAATTCAATATGGAAGTTTGGTCAAGCACTGTGTTGTTTATTCTGTATGTCATTGATTCTGTCACATTCTGGACAAACGTCAAAATTTGAATTATCGGATTTTGTATTTTTTGTGTGTTTATTTTTTTATTTTAAATCATCGGCTTTTGACCTACAAAAATGAATTATCAAAACAACACAGGGCTTTATGGATTGCTGCAATTGAAAGAAAGCATCTAACAGAGGCTCGATTTTCCCTTAATAATAATACCTTAAGATATTTACTCTCCATCTCAGAATTTATTAATAAATTAAAAAATACGTAGAAACACTATAAACACCTCGATAAACACTATAAAATTCACTTTGAAAACTACAAGGACCAGAACACTAAAAAATACGTAGAAATACTAAAGATTATAAAATTCACTATAAAAACAACAATGACCAAAACCAATGAGAAATACGTAGAAACACATAAAATTCACTTCAAAAGCAACAAGGGCCAGAACACAAATGCTCTCCTCATGAACGTCACCGGCTTGTCACCGCTATATTTGACCTGAACGGCCATTATAAAATCACGTGATTGAGATTGCCTAATTACATCAAGATACACAATGTAGTATAACATACCCGGGTTCGTTCAGCAAGATTGAACGATGAGAATTTTTATTACCTTTTTAAACAACAAATCTTCTGAAAAATGAAATGTAAAACAAATAGGACTTACGTTGTGTAAACTTACTCAATTTTACTTACTGGACATGCGCCCGACATTGCAAATATTAGGGAAATTTAAGGGAGTTTGTGATATGTAAAAGAAACGAAAAATCTGTGAAACGTCTACTTTATTATTAAAGTAAATCGTACCGTTCTCATCCTGGAACTAACGATGGGAAAGAGCACGGCAGAGAAACCCTGGATCTACATTCCTCAAAAATCGAAACATACTGTGTCATTTTAATAATAATTGTGAGTCATTAATTCAATAATTTAAGTCAATAAAAGTTTAAATTAGGTACCGCTCCTGTTCTTGTGCTAAAATTTCAATTACACACACTACATTGCTGCGCCATTAACACATATATACAACAACATTTTTTCAACTGGTGTTTATCCAGAAAAATTTAAAGAAGCGATTGTTACTCCAGTTTTTAAGAAAGGAAATGCCCATACCATTGAGAACTATCGACCAATATCACTCATATCTGTATTCAGTAAAATCTTTGAAAAAATCTTGAAGTATCGTTTGGAATCTTACCTGAAAAAAAATCAAATTATATCAAAAAATCAGTACGGTTTCCGGGAGGGACAATCCACAAGTGATGCTATCTCTAGACTTACCGAAAAAATATACAACGCAGTGGATAACAAAAAAGCATCCTTGTGCATTTTCCTAGACCTAGAAAAAGCTTTCGATACAGTATCTCATACAAATCTTTTAAGAGAATTAGAAAGAATAGGCTTCAGGGGGCTAAGTCAGACTTTGCTAAAAAGTTACCTAGACGATAGAAAAATGTTTGTAAAAATCGGATCTAGTTTGAGTGATTCTGGTACAGCAGGATATGGAATCCCACAAGGGACAGTATTAGGGCCCATACTCTTTATTATATACATGAACAGTATACTTACCTCTAATGTTTCTGGAAGTATAGTTAGTTTTGCAGACGACACTGCAATCTTTTATGAAGCCAACAATTGGGACGAACTTAAAAACATCTGCGAAGAAGACCTGAAAAAAATAAAAAAGTTATTTGATAACAAAAAACTTACAATTAATTATAATAAAACCTTTTACCTACCGTTCGCATCCTATAAGTCACATCTTCCTGCTTTTACTGAACTAACCATTCCAAATGATGTAAAAAAACTCTCTATTAAGTCGGCAACCTTTATTAAGTATTTAGGAATATTTATAGATAGTAACCTCCGATGGGAGAACCAAACCCAAAGCGTCCATAAAAAACTGCGATGTGTACTATACAAACTCAAGCAGCTTAAAGGAATTCTAAAACTCAAAGAACTAATTATTATTTACAAAGCCCTCGCTGAATCTATCTTACGGTATGGCATAATAATTTGGGGGGCAGCTGCTAAAACAATAATTGCACCTCTCCAGCGGATACAAAGTCGCATAATAAAAATATTGTTTAATAAACCTTTAATCTACTCAACCGAATCTCTTTTCGCAGAGACTGAACTACTTGATGTTAGACAACTGTATGCACATACAGTTTTGGTAAATATATTTAGGAATAAATCCGAACTCGAACACATCAATCACAAATACGAAACCCGTACAAAGCAAAATGCTAAAACTACCAGAGTTAATAAAACCGTAGGTCAGAGATTTTTTAGCTATATAGGGCCTCGGCTATACAACTCACTCCCAAGCAACATAAAGAATAAAAGCAATACAAACACGCTTAAGGAATCTTTGACTTGTTGGCTGCGTACCAATAGGTGTCACGTACATCAAATTATCAATCATGCCTACTGATAAATGACGAACACCACAGTAGCTTGATTTTCAATATTGATCTCCTTTTTTTCTTTCCTTTTTTATCTATTCTTGTCTCTAGCTGGGTTTATTCACTCATTCGCTTGAAAGCATTATTCAATTCCTTATTATATAGCTATTTTTAAAGGTACTATATCATACTATATAGGTAGGTACCTTAATCCTAATTTTACTTATACTTAGGTACCCAATTATAATTAGTTTATTAAGACTAGAATAAATTTAGATATGTAAGCAAATATACAATAATATATAGAAAAATGTACTAACAGTTAAGGCGCGTACAAGTTTCAAGAAAACTTAAGCGTCATATTTCCTATACATTGCTTAATTAACAAGTGTAATATTTTTTGATTAATAAACTTACTTACTTACATTTAATCAACACTACCTATATTTAATACTGAAGAGTTTTTGGTTAGTTAGCCCATCTGTGGTACTGGGGTTCCTAGTTACGTAAACTCACAGCTATAGTTGTTTTTGAGCCAATATCTCTTTCCTTTGTTTGGTAGGATATTCGCTCGTCAGGGTAGGAAAATGTTAGTAAATTCAACAAGGCCCTAATTCACGCTCTAAATCCACAAAATCAAAATCTCAGCACAAATAGACAGCACATAATTTCTTAGGTATTAATTTACTTCTTTATCTGTGTTGTTTACAGCATGAAACGATTTTGTTAAATACATGAACAATGCACATGTTATGAAAAATGTTATAAACAAACAAAAAAAAACATAAAAATGAATAAAAATTATACTTGTATAAATAATTGAACTCACAAAATAACAATTATTCAACTGACCTGTGATTCCTCCTTGACACACACACTAATAACAAATTGGATTATACAAGCAGTTTAATACAAAAAAAAAATAAAAAATGAATAATGAAAAATTACAGACACGCGTTTAAGGGAGCAGCCCAGCTTGTTCTCCAGTCTCTCTAATGCCTAATCGCATCTTCTCTATCCCCCGTTCGGTTCGGTACCCTTTCAGTACGCTTCACGGCGCATACATACATGGTTGCAACATTTACTTTTATTCAGTAAACCTTTTTTTTTTAAGTTAAGATTTGAAGAAATAATATTTTAAATAGGTGGTTTTCCTCAACAATAACACAGAAATAAAAAAATTACATATACCACCAAAAAAAAAAAAACCATAATGGAATAGAATAATATAAGTCGTCAAATGAGACTCACCCAGATTCTTAAGGTTTAATGTTACGATCTATTTCGAAAAACAGAACGATAGGTGGAGACGTTACTCTCTGCTGCATCGGTACATACTAATTTGCAGTACCAGTAGCACCACACAACAAAAAACGACTACACGAGCGACTACAGTAATGACTCCCACTCACCAACGGACCCAAATCAGTTCAAAACAATCTTAATAATAATATTTTTCGAATTAGACCTGACTGTAATTAGGAGTTACTTATTATATTATGGTAGATCACATTAAGATTTTGTGTGTCTGTGTTTTAGTTTACATTATGTTTTGTTTTGTGGATATGGCACATTTCCAAAAAAAGCCGCTTTTTCCAATTGGTTTCGGAGTCTGGAATTCTGATTTCGTCGAAATCAAAGGTATGCCCTTCCTCAAAATGATGTTTCGCCAATCCAGTTTTGGGGTTCTCCATATTACTCAAGTTGCAGTCGCGCTTATGGTCAGAAACCCTACTTTTCAAATATTGTTTAGTTTGGCCAATATAGCTACATTCGCACTCACCACATGGTATTTTATAGACCACATTACTTTTTAATTCATTCCTTGTTGAATCTTTAGTTTTGGAGAATAGATTTCTTACTGTTCTGGTATTATACATGGCAATTTGGGTGCTGGTAGTTTTAAGTTTCTTGAAGATTGCTTCTGAGAGGTTGGGTATAAAAGGAATTTTATAGTATCTTATGTCCTGTTGTGCACGACTATGCTGAGAATCTATAATAACCCCTGGTGGGCGTTGATTTGAAATGCGATTTATTAAACCAGTTGGGTAATTGTTGATTTTCAATATGTGTCGCAGACTCTGTCTAATAATATTTAGTTTTTGATGTAGTGGATGGCATGTATTATAATTGAGAATTCTGTTGGAGCTAGTGGGCTTTTTATATAGATCAAAAATCAAATTTTGCTCCGAATTAACTAATAAGTCCAAAAATCGCAACTTGCCCTCCGTTTCCATTTCTACAGTAAATTCTAGACTGTTGTTGATTTCATTGAGTATAGCTAGGACTTCATTTACTTTATCTTTCGGGACTGCTGATAGAGAGTCATCAAAAAGATAAACGGAATTGCAAAATATATTTGTTCCAGTAACTTACGAGTAACATTATCCATCACCAGATTAGCGAGTATTGGACTAATTGGGGCTCCCATAGGAGTTCCAAACTTCTGTTGATAAAAATGGTTATTCAGGGAGAAATAACTGCACTTGTAAGTAAACTGTATCAAGTCATGGAAATCAGCATTATTGATTTTTGTGTGCTTCGATATTTCATCCCATTGTAAATCAATTATATCATTAACCAGATCTTGTGGGATGTTGGTGAACATGGACTTCACATCAAATGAAACGAGGACATAATCATCTGGGAGGGTTACATACTCAAGACGATTCAAAACTTCATATGAGTTTCTTACGCTAAACTGGAACATTGGTGTTAGCTTATTTAGTATATCGTGCAAGAATCTACACATTTTATAGCCAGGGCTGTTGACGCATGATACAATATAGACCGAGAGCTCATAACATAAAAATGTTAGTCATTTGTAACAGGTATGGCGACCCCCTAGGGGTCGAATTACGTAATGAGGAAAACGAAAAAGATGATAACTTTCTTGCCGTTGGACCCTAATCGAATGGCGATTAATCGAACTTGTCACATAAATTGCGAAGTTCAAACGATTTGTAACACAAAGATTCTTGTATTTTTCGATAGTTTATGAAAATTAAACTAGTCGAAAGCAAAATGCCATACTTTTCCGGTAGGGCTTATCGCCCGCCATACCAGTCGGCGCGCGTTGGTTTTTATTATTTTTTTAGATTATTTGTAACAAGCTATTTTTTTCTTTAACTGATCATCTTTGAGGAGTCATCCACGAAATTCCCCATGCCATACCGTTCCGATGGTTCCAAACAGCCGCCATACCGCCCCAAAGATGTAGATTGATAATGCTAAACGATTTGTAAGAGTATGGCATTTGTTTTTTCGGAAGGTAATGATACAATGTGATCTTTCATATATTTGCCATACTTATAATCAAGTGCAAAAGTGATGCCATACTTGAAAACTAGTTTTCTGAAACGGCTTACAGCTACAACTGATACAAGGTCTAGACTTATTTGTTACAGTATGGCATTATTTTATTCAGTTTGTTTCTATACGATTCTACCTGAAAACAATAATCCCATACTGATATCATGGGGCTGAAGACTGTCAGACTTACGCTAAGATGAGATAAAAACATAATAACGAAACGAATTGTAACAGTATGGCATTTCAATTTTTTGAAAGATTACAAGGTAATATGCCTCGGAAAAATTATGCCATACTTCTCGTGTAGTCTGAAAGTGGTGCCATACTTGAAAAACTAGTTTTCTGAAACGTTTTCCAGTCACAACTGGTACAAAATCTAGAATTATTTATTACAGTATGACATCATTGTATCCAGTTTGTTTCTATACGATTCTTCCTGGAAATAATTATCCATACTGATACCATTTGACTGAAGACTGTCACACTTGCGCTAAGATGAGACCAAAAAAATAATAACGGAAAGAATTGTCACAGTCCTGCATTTCAATTTTTCGAAAGATTACACGGTAATATTCTTCGGAAAAATTATGCCATACTTATCGTGAACTCCTGTTGGTGCCATACTTGAAAACTGCTTTTCTGGGACTACAACTAATACAAGATCACAGATTACCTACATACAGATGCGAAAGAGCGGCAAATTCGTGGTTCAAAATTAATTTGATAGACATAGGCTGGCCGCACCAATGCCACATCAATGTTTTTTTGAACATATTTATTATATAAATGCGGAAGCTCAATAGTATAATATTATTTCTTTAATTGGTTCACAAACAGCAAAAAAATATTTTTTTCTACTTGCAAAAATATGTAAACACACAGGCTGGAAAATGCTCACGCACTCGGCCACGTTAATTGTCCTGATGCGGGCGATCTTTATCTATGCGTGGGGGTGCTGGCAGCCCGGCTTCGTCACAGAATATCGTCGACGGCAAGTATACGTACTTACGCATCTGTATTAGGTGATCTGTGACAAGATGTAAAATTATTTATTACGGTATGGCATCATTATATTCAGTTTGCTTGTTATACGATTCTACCTGAAAACAATTATCCCATACTGATACCATGGGGCTGAAGACTGTCACACTTGCGCTATAAGATGAGACCAAAAAAAAACAAAACGAATTGTTACAGTATGGCTTATCCAATTTTTCGAAAGTTTACAAAGGAGTATATGTTTCGGAAAAATTATGCCATACTTATCGTCAAGTCTGAAAGTGGCGCCATACTTGAAGAACTGGTTTTCTGGAACGGCTTTGAGCTACAACTGGTACAGGTCGTCGAAGCTCCCATCACAGTACGGTAATACTGTAATAGTATATATTTTTATACAGTATGCGTTGACATGAAACGAAGTTTCATGGAACTTGGCTACAGTTTACAAGTCTTATGAAACATTCCTCCGGTGTGTTACTTGCCTATGAGTCGGGCGGGCCACAACCGAGGAAAGAAATTTCGAGCTGCGGGAGCAGTAGAATATTATAAAACACTGTTATACAAGAAGATTGCCACTACCATATATGTATGAAACGTGATATTTAGATTCTTAGTACCTTGAACTTTCAGAAAAAATTCGTGCCAGACTTACAAATAATGTAAACCTCTCATAGAATCTTACATCTTTCTGATAATATTGTACGTATTTGACCCATACTACGGGTATGGCGTAGTCTTATTTTTCTTTCTAATCACACAAATAAGTAGTAATAGTATATTACAATCCGAGACGGAAAATACTTCATTGCTGGTCGAGAGGTTATTATAGTTTATCGAGACGCGAAGCGTCGAGATAAACTCAACCTCGAGACAGAAATGAAGTTTTCCGTCGAGGTTTGTATACTTTTTTATTTTCAACCCTTAATTTTCTGATGCAAAAACTAAAGATTCTGTTATACGAAATTTTCATATAGTGTAAAACTGGCCTTAGAAAAAAATATTTCACTTTTTTTGTCAATGTCATCAATTTTGACGATCTCAAAGGCCCTGTAAAGGCCAAAACAAAAGACGAAACCACAGGAAACCGCAAAATCAACAACCATAGATAAGATCAACAACGCCTTAACGACGGTAGTTTTCGCTCAGTATTTTTGCGGAAATAATAGATTTTCACTAGATTTCTCCCCGTTCTCCCCAAAGAAATGATTTCGGAAAGTGAAGATGAAGCGATGGATTGTACCCCACCTGAATTAAAAGAAGCAGCAGACAGGATTGGAGAGAGTTTGCTTCCAGCAAAAAGCAAATTTCGGTACGAAAAGGCTTTTCAAATATTCGAAGCATGGTGTAGCCAGAAAGGAACGAGAAATACTGCCTCGGAGACCGTTTTGTTGGCGTATTTTGGCGAATTATCTAAGGAAAAGAAGCCTTCGACTTTATGGTCGACTTACAGTATGTTGAAAACCATGATTAAATTGAAAGAGAAAGTTGATATCTCCAATTACGCAAAACTTATAGCTTTTTTGAAGCGGCAAAATCTGGGCTTTCAGCCGAAAAAGTCGAGCGTTTTTTCCAGAGAAAACATTAACGAGTTCCTCACGAAGGCAGCTGAAGAATTCATTAGCATCAAGGTAGGTTTCCAAAAAATATACAAAGAAGATAAAAATGCGAAAATCAAAATGATTTTCTGTATGCTATAGCTAGGTTACCCATTTTATTTTTATCTGGTTTCAGGTAGCGCTAATTGTTGGTGTGTCGGGTGCATGTAGGAGCGATGAACTAGTCAAGATGAAAATGGAGCACGTCAACGTTTTGGAAGGAAAGATCGCTATAGAAATTCCACACACAAAAACTTACACAAGTCGATCGTTTATCATAAGCGATCCAGATTGGGTTGCTATTTTCCACAAATACCTCACTTTGCGGAAAAATTTGAAAAATGACAGGTTATTTGTTCAATGGCGAAATGGGAAATTACATAACCAAGCAATTGGCTATCATTCAATCTCAAAATTTCCACATAAAATAGCTGCTTTTTTGAAGCTTCCAAAAATTGAAACTTTTACAGGGCATGCTTTTCGTCGTACTTCCGCAACCTTATTGGTTGACAACGGGGCCGATCTATTGCAACTCAAAAGACTGGGAGGGTGGAAATCGAGCACGGTTGCTGAAGGCTACATAGAGGCATCTTTGGAGAACAAAAGTAAGACTGCTCTGATGCTATCCTCTACTTCCAAAGGTATTCAGTTGTCCAGTGCATCCACAAGTACATCACATGCGGAAACTCATCCGCAAGCGCAAGAGATAATAGTTCCAAACGAAACACAATTCCAACAGGATGGTCTCAAGATTTCCATTATAAACAACAATGCTAATTTAACAATTAATGTAAATAAGTGAATAGATTTAATTAGTTCCATGTAATACATGTGGTTTTATTATTATATGTGAGAGCTGTATGAAAATTATCAATTTGGAACGAGCAGGGAAATGGGGACGGAAAAGCATTTGCCGTCCCGGACGGAAAATGCTTTTCCGTCCTAGGCAGGCATATGCATTACCGTCCCGATAAATGTCAAAGTCCAGAAATGTGACACTTTCAAGATTTTGAAAAACCTGCAATGTCAACATTACATATGTGGTTGAAAATAAATAAATTTATAGGGTTACAAATCGTTTAGCATTATTGAAGAAATCTACGTCTTTGTGGCGGTATGGCGGCTACTTGGAACCATCGGAACGGTATGGCATGGTGATTTTCGTGAATTACTCCTCAAAGATGATCAGTTAAAAAAATTAGCTTGCTACAAATAATCTAAAAAAATATTAAAAACTAACGCGCGCCGTCTGGTATGGCGGGCTTTAAGCACCAACGAAAAAGTATGGCATTTTGCTTTCGAATAGTTTCTTTTTCATAAACTATCGAAAAATCAAGAATTTTTGTGTTTCAAATCGTTTGAAACCAGCAATTTATCTGACAAGTTCGATTAATCGCCATGCGATTAGGGCCCAACCGCAAGAAAGTTATCATCTTTTTCGTTTTCCTCATTACGTAATTCGACCCCTAGGGGGTCGCCATACCTGTTACAAATGACTAACTTGTTTGTGTTATGAGCTCCCAGTCTAATAGGTCGAAGAGGCCTGTTGGGTTTGTGAAGTTTTGGTAGTTCGTAGATTTTGGGACTTACACAATTATATGATCTTAATCTTTTCGCTTGCTCATCACAAATATAGGTTTTGGATTAAAGATAACGATTTTGTTATTTTCTGTTTGATATTTGTTGAAATATCGAAGCACACAAAAATCAATAATGCTGATTTCCATGACTTGATCCAGTTTACTTTCAAGTGCAGTTATTTCTCCCTGAATAACCATTTTTATCAACAGAAGTTTGAAACTCCTATGGGAGCCCCAATTAGTCCAATACTCGCTAATCTGGTGATGGATTATGTTACTCGTAAGTTATGTTCATCTTTTTGTATGTTGATGACTCTCTATCAGCAGTCCCGAAAGATAAAGTAAATGAAGTCCTAGCTATACTTAATGAAATCAACAACAGTTTAGAATTTACTGTGAAAGTGGAAACGGAGGGCAAGTTGCCATTTTTGGAATTATTAGTAGTTAATTCGGAGCAAAATTTGATTTTTGATCCACATAAAAAGCCCACTAGCTCCAACAGAATTCTCATTTATAATACATGCTATCCACTACATCAAAAAATAAATATTTTCAGACAGATTCGTGACAAGATCTTCAAATTAAGTAATGAAAAATTTTGGAATGCTTATAACGTACTTATTTTGGCAATTGCCTAATTATACTGCATACGGCTAGTCAGCATCAGTTCGGCGGCCATGGGTCTATGGGTTCCTTGTATACATCTTACCTTTGGGCGCCACCAAGTTAAATGTGACTTAACTAGGAAGATTACTTATTGATGTTATAACAAAACTTGTACAATTGGAGCGCTTAACAATAAAACAACTAATTAGGTACAATAATGTATCTGGCTTTCTTTATTAAAAAATAATAACAATAATAATAAGGCGCCAAAAAGTGTAGCCACCAAGTAATTAGGACTTAACTATTGCGCCAATAAGTAGCCACGAAGTTATTAAAAAGGTGTTTAGGATTAGGCTTGTACCTAATTTGTGAATATTTGAATAAATAAAAAAAATGTAAATAATGAATATATGAATTTAAAATAAACAGTTTTAACTGTTTATTAACCCTTGTGAAAGATTAAAAGAACAGTATGGGTTACACTTTACCAACAGGCGAATTAAACACAGAAAGGTGAAAGTTATTCTTTGGGCAACCTCAGGGTAAAATTCTAGAATTTTATTTAAGGGGCACTTACCGACGTAATTCGGTGTCAGATGATTTATATAAGATTTGCCTAAATAGTAAAGGTGCAACTTACATGTATACAACTGAAATGTATGTGAAAATCCAGAAGTTTCCAAAGTGAGATTATCTACAGGTTTTGGTCTCACTATAGATAGGCTAAGGTATGGTAAGTGAGTCATGAGTCCTATCCACGTTGTATCTGTTTAAAGTAGAACTCGATGTGGTTCTGCCAGAGTGGTACCAAGAGAGTTGCTGAAGAATGGCTACCAAAGCCCAAACTGAGAGCAATCCAGATCCAGTCTAGAATCTCTCTGAATACAGCCTAGCAACTGTCCAACCACAGCCTAAGACTGTCCAGCTACAGCCTAGCACTAGTATTGTCCAACTATAGCCTAAGAGTAGGAGTAGGATTGTCCAACTATAGCCTAAGAGTAGGAGTAGGATTGTCCAACTATAGCCTGAGACTAGGATTGTCCAACTATAGCCTGAGACTAGGACCCTATAACGATGTTCGTATAAAAAAACAAATCGAGCCCCAAATATTAGAAATAATCTTACCTCAAATTGAGGGATACTCTAGTCTAGACCAAAGGTGAAGTCTTAAACTTCCACATGCTGCTCGGAACAGTCCTATTAAAAAAAATGAAACATGTGTTGTAGGTTAATATTTCCTGAAGAAAATCTCAAACTTACCGAAACAGAATCCAAAAATGACCAAGGGACGACTCTAGACAATTATCAGCAAGAAATTAGTCTAAAACTTGAGCTCCCTGGCACAAAATTCCAAAAATTCTCGCCCCAAAAATAATTAGGGCCGAGGCCCGAGACCGGACGACTACTCAGCGTGAGGCCGCAGATCAAAAGGGCAGATTCTTCATTTAGAATTTAGATTTCGGAAGAAGACTTTCATCTGTCAAACTTATAATTTTGACATTGAAGAAAATTATAGAAAAGGACGTGTTCAGTTTCACCCCAAAAGTACGAACTGAGAATCGGTTGTGTAAAAAATGACTGGTGAATGTTGAAAAGTGCCTATTAGGCAATTCAATCCATCTGTCAAAAAGGAAAATTCAATGTGGTGTGGCGGCCAAGCAAGTTTGTTTTCAATATGTTTTTATGCGTATTTTAAATTATTTTGCATACAGTTTTGCTTACAACTTTGATTTTCATTATTTAATAAAATATTTGTTGACTAGGTACCTAAACTATTAATTCGGGCAGAAACTAGATATTTTTTTGTGTTTTTTGGCCCATGTGTGGCCGCCACGCCATCTTGAATGTCACGTGGTTTGAATTGCCTAATAGAACATATATCAAAAAGTAGAACAGGTCTAAAGAAAACGCCTAGACAAAACAGCTGTTCAATGACATGATGGAAATGAAAAATCAAATAGTAAACAACAATTTATCATAACCTCAGATTATAAGATGCTATAAAGTTCCTTTCATACCTAACCTCTCAGAAGCAATCTCCAAGAAACTTAAAACTACCAGCACCCAAATTGCCATGTATAATACCAAAACAGTAAGAAATCTATTCTCCAAAACTAAAAATTTAACAAGGAATGAATTAAAAAGTAGCGTGGTCTATAAAATACCATGTGGTGAGTGCGAATGTAACTAGGTATATTGGCCAAACTAAACAATATTTGAAAAGTAGGAAGTAGGCTTTCCGACCATCATAAGCGCGACTGCAACTTGAGTAATATGGAGAACCCTAAAACTGGATTGGCGAAACATCATTTTGAGGAAGGGCATACCTTTGATTTCGACGAAATCAGAATTCTAGACTCCGAAACCAATTGGAGAAAGCGGCTTTTTTGGAAATGTGCCATATTCACAAAACATAACATAATGTAAACTTAAACACAGACGCACAAAATCTCAATGTGATCTACCATAATATAATAAGTAACTCTCTTAATAATTACAGTCAAGTCCAATTCGAAAAATTTTATTATTACGATTGTTTTGAACTGATTTGGGACCGTTGGTGAGTGGGAGTCATTACTGTAGTCGCTCGTGTAGTCGTTTTTTGTTCTGTGGTGCTACTGGTACTGCAAATTAGTATGTACCGATGCAGCAGCGACAGCAGAGTGTAACGTAACCACCTATCGTTCTGTTTTTCGAAATAGATCGTAACATTAAACCATAAGAATCTGGGTGAATCTCATTTAACGACTTATATTATTCTATTCCATTATTGTTTGTTTTTTTTTTTTTTTTTGGTGGTAAATGTAATTTTTTATTTTTGTGTTGTTGTGTATCTTGATGTAATTGTAAACTGAACGTTTGGGGAATGCCTCCCTTTTGGACTATGTCCTTTAATTTTTTATTTTAATTTTTAGCCATGAAGTTGACACAGATCAGTGTCGAAACGTTGGCTTGATTTGAATTTTTTAATAAAAAACTATCCAAAAAAGCTGATATTTATTTCATCCTAAATCTGAATTGTGGACGAAATCTATCTCATACAGAATCTTGGGAAAAAAAATAAAAACCCAATTTGAAGCTATTTTTTTCATATTTTCAATTTCTAAGCCCATACCGATTTTGAAACCAATACATATAAGACACAATGTTGAGAGGGACGGTAGTAATTATCTGTCAAAAGATGAATATGGAACCTAATCCAAACTTTTGAAAAAGAAAATGCAAACCCAATTTCAAGCTTATTTTCCATATTTTCAACCCCTAAACCCGTACGCATCAAAACATTCTGCCGCCCAATCTAGCCATATCCCGGAAATCTGACCAATCAAATTCGATGTGGCTATTTTGAGCGGCATAATGTTACTACATGGGCTAGATCAGGGGTCAGAATGTCGGGACGGGACTTTTCCGTTAGAAGTGCCGCAAGTTTTGTTTATTTGTCGCTCATTGCTCTATTGAAATTTATGCGAAGATATTTTAATATTTATTCATGATGGAGATGGATGCGATAAAACTACCCACAATGTTTGTTTATTCGAATGTGAGTGAAAACACCTATCGTGCAAAAGGAAAAATAGCACCGACATTAATGGTCGTTTGCACGGACAAATTTATGGACGGCTTACCGATAAGAAGGTATTCATCAAAGTGACATTTTCCAATGCAAAAATGTCATCTTAAAGTTGACTTATCGTTAAGGCTTCCTTAAAACAGTCGGTGCAAACGGCCATTAATATAGGTACTATTTTTCCTTTTTTTTTTTATGTACCTACGTGCTTTTTCAATTAAGGTAAAACACCTAATGCTAATGCTAAATCTAAATTTATTAACCCTTATATCCAAGATAGAAATATTTCTTAATTCCTCCGTTTCAATCAAAAAACTAACAATTTAATAAATATATAATAATAATAATAATAAATAATGTTTATTATCGTTCAGAAAAATACAATAAGTATACAAAACAATTATAAAAATACATGAAAAAAATCCATATTCATGAAAAAAATCCATAAGGAACACGAATAAAATCTAAATTTCTGATGGCCGTTTGCACCGACCGTTTCAAGGAAGCCTTAGCGATAAGTATTTCTTAAAGTGACTTTTCTCCAGGTAAAAATGTAATTTTAAGGGATACTTATCGCTAAGGCTTCCTTAAAATGATCGGTGCAAACGGCCATGAATTAAATAACACGTACAAAAGACAGTTCTAGATTTTTCAACATCAAACATTGTTAAATTTAATACTCTATTGCCTGTAACATTCTGGCCCTGAATCTAGCCCATGCAATAACATTCTGATCCTTTAAATAGCTCCATCATCGTCCCGACATTCTGACCCCTGATTCAGCGCATATAGTAACATTATGCCACCCAAAATAGCCACATCGAATTTGATTGGTCAGGTTTCCGGGCTATGGCGAGATTGAATGGCAGAATGTTTTAATGCAACCCGTACCCATTTTGAAACCAATAAGACACAATGTTGAGAAGGACGGTACACTACCTACTCTCTGTCGTCAAAAGAAGGGATGAAACTTACGAAGGTTCCAACGGAATCTGAATTACAATGTTAAAGTGCCATAAGGGATTATTAGTTTACTTTTTTTGCGTGATTAACGAAAGATAGTATAATTTTTATTATATATTTTATATAAATTTCGCGCGAGATGGCGGCATGCGGTTTTTAAAGCAGTCGACAACCTTCGTGTCGGTAATCCTCCAGTTCCGACTTAATACATTTTATATATGAGTGCACAACATGTCTGGCAAGACATTGTGACTATGATGATGATGATGGTTTCAATGTCGTATGTTTTATTGGAAAGGATTTAGAGAAGGTGCTCACTCCCTCTGTTTCAAGTAGTTTTAGAACCTTTCATGTGATGCGAGCGGCACGATAAAAGTAAAAATATGATGAAAATAATAATACATTTTTATTGAGCCGCTAAACTGTTATAGAATCGGCAATCGATGTTAATCATTCAAATATTGAACACGTGGCATAGAAACATGGAATTGAAAAGAAATTTGGGAAATTTTTCAATTCATGATATAAAAAGTGGGCTATCAGGTTTTGATATCCATCACTATTGATAGTAACCTCAGTCGTAAATAATCATTAAAAAAAAAACGGCACCATTCTTAAATGAACAACAGATGAAAACGTGCAAACTTTCTGTAAAACGTTGTGTAAAGTTGAGCGAAGAATGTCTAATTCCTACACTTTGACGAATTGAAAATTTCAAAAAGCTTGTCTACACTCCGACTCAATTTAATACGGCAATTTTTTAGAAAACGTAACGCACATCCACAAGTAATTCTATGTTTTGTTGATTTCACAAGTTTCTTTATACTTCTTGATAAAATTTGTGGTGGTTCCACGTATTATTAGAACCTTTTATAATTTACTTTTGTATCGTGGAAAAACAATACGTATATGGTGGTGGTGTTGGCAACAGGGCATCAAGCCAGGCGGTATAGGTATCCAAAGGAACGGCGCAACAGCCGAGGTCAGTCGGGCAAGGGTGAACCAAGAGGAAGGTGCGCTGCTCAGTTGCTATCGCCCGCCCGATTTATTTACGTAGATTCAACTTTTTTTTATGTACCGGAGAATATTAAATTAGTTAAAAAGTCGACACAGTCTTTGATTTTCTTCTGGAACTCGACCCAAGCTCGGCGAGCTATCGCATTGGCGCTCAACTTGCGGCCGGAAGACTGAGACGTGTGTGATTTGGAGCTGGTTTTGGAATTGAATAGGAATAATTAATTGTTCCTATAGTACAGTAGCAGTTCAAGGTTCAAGCACATAATGATCAAAGCCCAAAGGTAAGATCGTTGCATTGTTGTTATTTTGCTTGCTGCGGGGCGACCTACCAGAATTTGTCCGATTGCGGTGTTGCCATCGCTGCAGCGTTCAGCTGGAAGGAAGAAAAAAAAAAAAAGACCTTTTGTTTTACTTATTCAAGTGAAGTGAGTAGGTAGCTCAAAGACAAGTTAACGAATAATTTTTTTTTTTATTGTGAAAAAAAAAAAAATACAGCATCTTGGTAGATAATATCTGTTTTGCAATTTGTAATTGAAATGCCGCCGAAACGTAATAAAAATAAGCGGTGGTCGGATGATTTTTATGAGGGTTCTAGTGAAAATGCTGATGGTTTACAGAACAATTGTGCGAGTGGGATAGACATGGGACAATTGGGGAATGTTTTAGGACAATTAGCGGCCGGTATTTCGAGCATACAGCTCGCGTTAGAAAATTTAAATAATAAAAATAATACTGCCGAAAGCGGCGCTGCAGCTATGCAGCAATTTGTAAATGTAGATAACAATAAAACAAAACAAGAACCGGCGATGACGTCAGTCCCTGATAGATCGTATATAATCAATTTCAAAGAATTGGGGGGTAGCAATATTTTATTTTTTCCTGATGGGAAATTGCACCCTAAAGCTTTTTTAAAAAAAATTAATAAAATTTTCAGGGAAGCTGGAGTGCCTCATCAGCATAAACTGGGCTTGGTACTGCCGTGTTTAAAAGGTGCGGCAGCCGATTGGGTGTGCATCAAGGAAAGTAGTTTTGTGTCTTTTGACGATTTTGAAAAGGCATTTATAGATAGATTCTGGGGGGTGGATAAACAAAGGGATTTATTTTTGACGTTAAGTTACGGAAAATTCGATGTTGGGAAGCGTTCGGAATACTTTTTAGATTTATTTAACCAAGCGAGTTTTCTTTCAACGCCGATCCCGGAAGAAAAATTAATTTTGCTTTTGAGCAAACATTTTTCTCCTGAGATTCAAAGGGGAATTATCACCTTGGGGTTGAAATCCTTTGACGAAATTGATGAATACCTTAGGAGTATCGATGCGACTTATACTTTAGATGGGGCAACTCATCAAGAAAATCGGTCTCGTAATAATCCTCAGAATCCAGCCAATCGAGGTGATAATAACCCACATTGGCGTAGAAATAATGCAGAAGACAAAAATGTCCGACATATGCATGCAACAAAATTCAATGAAGATTTTGATTTTTCGAGTGACTCTGATTCGGAATCCTTTGAGAAGGATGATGCGGGACTAATTATGCACAAGGCTCCCATTATAGACGCATTTATAGGCGATTTTAGTGTCAGTATTTTGATAGATAGCGGTAGTGAAGTAACAGCGATTTCAGAAACGTTTTATAAAAATATTGCGAAAAATTTCAAAATTCCGATTTTACCTGTTAGTAACTTGGCTATAAAGGTTGCGATTGGTGGCAAACAACAGCGCATTAAATCTCAACTACTTTTACCAATTAATATACCGGAGGTAAACGCGAGATTTGATGTAAAATGTTTAGTTATTCCAGGGCTGAATTGTAATATAGTTTTCGGTTTCGATTGGCTACAAGAATTTCAAGTTAAATTTGATTTTAAGAAAGGAATACTAATATTTTCAATCGGTGACAGGGAATTTATGATTGAATGCAATAAAAACGTCAATCCAAAAGAAAGTATCGATGTAAGTTTGTGTAGCAATATTACAGCAGTTTCCATGTCTAATATTAGTATAGCCAACCATCGGTACAGCGATGCCGATATGGAAGCTGTTGTTAATGGGGCCAACGCGGGTGTTGACGATAAACAAAAATTGCTGAGCCTTATTAGGGAATATAGTAATATTTTTTCTGAATGTCCAGGTAAAGTGAAGTCTTACGTACATTGTGTTGAAATGAACGATGACACTCCATTCCAGTGTGTCAATTATCCTATACCTTTTATTTACAGGAATCAGGTCAGGTCTCAAATAAGAGAGATGTTAGAATGGGGGGTTATTTCTAAGCAAAAGACGAACTATATTTCCCCTTTGGTGACTGTAAAGAAAAAGGACGGATCCGTGCGCATATGTGTGGATGCTCGCGCCCTGAATGCGAAAATGAAAAAAGATTTTATTAATCCACCCAATCCCAATGAGTTATTATTAAGTTTTAGAGACGGGATGGTAGTCAGCACTTTGGACCTGACCGCTTCGTATTGGCAGATTCCTATTCACGAGGAACACTCTAAATACGTAGGTTTTATTTTTGAATATGAAACTTATACTTTCAAACGATTGCCATTTGGTCTTTCAACGTCCATGGCGAGCCTAATTAGATGTCTTAACGGAGTTTTAGGGCCAGAATCTAGAGAATATACAGCAGTATACGTTGATGATCTGTTAGTATTTTCGAAGAGCGTAGACGAGCACATTGAGCATTTGAAACAAATTTTCGAAAAATTCCGAAGGGAGGGCATAACAGTAAAACTTCGTAAATGTCAATTCTTGCGCGATAAAGTAGTATTTTTGGGACATATAATCTCAAGTAAGGGTGTAGCGATGGATCCTAGCAGAATAGAAGCGATTAAGAATTTTCCAAGTCCGCGGAACATACGCGAACTTCGAGGATTCTTAGGATTGGTGAATTATGAACAACGGTTTTGTGCGAAATACTCAGAACGAACTGTACCCCTGTTACGCCTTTTACAGAAACATGAAAAGTGGTCATGGGGCGAAGAGGAAAAACTAGCTTTTGCGGAAGTTAAACAGGGTTACTTGGAGGCTACAATGGTGGTGCACCCAAACTTCAAAAAAACATTTTATGTCCAGTGCGATAGTTCAGATTTTGCGATTGGGGGTTGTCTGTTCCAAAAGGCTCAGGGTGAAACGCGTGAAGTAATAGCGTATACGAGCACAACACTGAAGGGAGCTCAATTAAGATATACGACTACCGAAAAGGAGTGCATGGCTCTGGTGCACTGCTTGAGACAATGGCGCACGATATTGTTGGGTCAACAGTTAGTTGTCTTAACAGACCACAAGTCGCTTTGCTTCTTGTTGACTTGTAAGCTCAAATCAGCTAGGCTTTCCAGATGGATCTTGGTGTTACAGGAATTTAACTTCGAAGTTGTACATTGCCCGGGAACAGAGAATAAAATTGCAGACACTTTGTCTAGGAATCCCCCTCATAGAGATTTGGCAATAGGCCCTGAAAAATCCTCTAATATTCATATCATGGTAATGACTTTAAAAGACACCTATAAGGGTTTAAAAAATAATTTCAAATCGATGCGACAAGATCAGCTAGGAGACTGCTGGATCTATGAGAAGATATATTTTTTGGAAAATTGCACCAAACAAGCTATTGTGTTTTCAGAAAAGCAATATAGGCTGTACAGTTGGTTTATAGTATATGAGGGTTTACTTTTTAAACGGGGAGACCATTTGAATCAAGGTTTCAAATTATGCGTACCTAAATCTCAAGTCAATGATCTTGTAATGGCACACCACCTAGGAATGGGTCACTTTGGCAGGGCCAAGGTTTATAACCATATGAAAGATAGATTTTATTGGCCAAGAATGCAACGTCATATTGGGCAGATTGTCGCAGCTTGCGACCTGTGCCAAAAGGCTAAAGTATCGAAGACAAGTCAAGGATGGCTTCATTCAGTTTTGCCGGAAAAACCGGGGGATTTAGTATGTATAGATCTCATTGGCCCGTTACCACCATCAAGAGGTGGTGCGACGCAGCTGCTAGTACTGGTTGACGCTTTTACCAAATTTGTCAAAATTTACGCACTGAAACGGGCTACGGCGAGAGCTATTGTTAACAAAATTCTGAATGATTACATTCCCGATGTTGGAAAACCTACTTGCATATTAAGCGATAATGGGACACAGTTCAGGGGGAAATATTGGAATGAGAAGCTAACACAGGCAGGAATTTTAATTAAATATACTTCAGTCTATTTCCCGGAGGGTAATATGACCGAACGTTATAATAAGGAAATTGGTCGGTTATTAAGATCCTATTGTTTCGATAAACATACACGTTGGGCGTATCTGGCCAGTTTCGTGGAAGAGTGCCTAAATAATGCGATCAATGAGGCAACTGGTTTTTCACCTAAACATTTGCAATTCGGGAAAAAAGCGTGTCAACCGATTGAGACCTTTATAAAGTTTCCACCGGATACGCAAAAATCAGATATTGGGGGGGAAAAGATAATTTTATTGGCGCGAGATAGGCTCCGATCCCGAGCGGAACGGCGAGCGAAGTAGTTAAACAAAGCGGGTTCTGCGATATAACGTTATCGTAATGGGAATAGCGTTAGCGTTAGCGTAAGCGTACGCGCCATCTGACTGTAGGCTTGGGTGGTAGGTAGTAGAGGTGGCAATGGTGGCGCCATCTCTACGTCAGTGTCAGGAAAATAAAACATTGTTTTTAATAAAGTTTTTTTTTTATTCTCATAACAATCATTTCCTTTATAAATATTAGGTCTGTTATTACGTCTACCATCTGGATTGTAGCAATATTCATAATCGTAAAAATATTTTTTTTCCCTCGATATTTACGGATAAAACAAAATAAAACATAATAGTGACAGCAGAATTGGGATCAGGAACGTAGCTAATTTAGGAATGCAGCATATTTGCTGACGAACATCTTTTTTTTTTTTTCTCTACTGTTTATAAGGGTGAATAAATAAAAAAATAGCAGATTAAACTAAAATTTAGATTTTTATTTTGTGTATTTTTTAGCATGGTAGTTTACAAAAAGTAGCTATTTTCTGTCGGAAAACAAATAAAATACAGCAAATAAAACGAGTAAAATGATTGGAATTAAGACATAATAATATGCATTTAGTGGCGTTGGCGGTGATGGCGGTGATGGCGGTGGTACAACGATGTCCTGATTTTTTTCCTTTTTGATGAATGTCATCCAGTTGGGTGTATCTCCATAGGATCGATTTTCATAAACAAATCTGAGCTTATATGTCAGTGTGTCTGGTGAATCTTCTGGAGGTGGTGAAGAAGAAGAAGAAGAAGAAGAACCGTTTTCATCGGGAAAAGTGTATACAAATAGACGTCCATAGTGTTTTGTTTCACTTAGAACCAATTGATTCCAATTACTGGGCCAAGTATCGTTTTTCGATCCATCATCTATGCAAATGTACGCTTCTGTTACCCCAGTCGGCACATTGAAGTAAACTTTCTGTTGATAAATAGCGCAGAGAATAACGAAACTACTCGCCAAGAGGGCCATTGTTGAAATGAATATTATTATCAATTTTCTGATTTTATATTACAAAAGCAGCAGTTCCGTTTCGGTGAAGGTGGTCCATCAATGCTATCGGAATAGTGTCGATAGCATGGCAAATTCAACATTAAACTTTCATTTTCCTGATATCTTTTAGGCAATAACTTCCAAACTTGCTCTAATTCGATTGAGAAGACGTAGGTAATTAGATAACATAGCGGAATATACTTCAATTCGTCCGCTGACAAATCTTGTAATGATCCAAGATTTTGCTGATACGCACATATGGCCTCACCAGTTCTCTCTATAATGATGCTGATAATTGGATTATCTGCCTCCATTTAAAGAGAAATCAAAAATTACAACAAATATACAATTTTTTCTAGAAACGAATTTATCCTGCTGATAATATTATTAACTTATATGCAAATAATTAACAGTAAGCGGATGTAAATGCAAATTTTTATTGTTTGATTAACAACAAATGTGGTATATATATTTCCTGTGATAAGAACAGCAAATTATGGGAAAAAAATAATGCACATGCATGCATAATCGCAAAATTCAACCATATTTTCAACTTGAATATTTTAGTTTTAAAATTTTGCATGCGGAAAATCCAGGGAGCGCTAGTAGTTGGGAGATCCCTTAGAGTGATAATGAACGCGTTCACTTCAACTGCATTGCAAATAATTTTGAATTAGATCACCTTCTTCCACTTTTCAAAACGGTTGTGTGCTCGCTCCAAGTTTTTTTTTTTTCTCTCTCTCCCCCAAAACAAGTAAGTGATTTTTTTTTTTTAATTATTACAATAAATAGTAAGCATTTTCTTATTTTAGATATGGATCTAAATACCATTAATGAGAAATGCCTTTTAGTAGCTGACGTAGAGGAGCAGAAGCCAATAGTAAAACTGCAAGATCTGCAGGTTGGAGAGAAGCAGCCGGTGTTGTCAGCGAAAAAAGTGCACACCAAATACGGATCATCCATCGTGATAGAACTGGCGGAGAGTGTCGTCTTTCTGCCAAAAAGGGCAGTGAAGGCGTTAGAATCACACCTGGACCAATTCGTGGAGGGAAAGTATTCTCTGATATACAGAGGAAGCAAAGAAATTGGACAAGAAAATCCGATGTCACTTTTCGAGTTCATCGAAACTTGAAAAGCATACAAACAGTGGGAGAGAGAGTGAGTAATTGAAAAATTGAATTATGTTATAATTTAATCAATGTTTTCCCTTATTCACAGAACAAATCAATAACCGAAAAAAAAAAAAAAAAAAAACTTCTTCAAGCAGCAGCAGCAGCAACAAGAACAACAACAGCAGTAGCATCCAAAACTTCATGATTTTCTACTGGTACTACAACTACTGAACAGATTTTTCACTTCATAATAAAAACGTAAGTTTTTTTTCTTTTACTAATTTATATTAGACCAACCATTTTACTTTTATTTTCAATACCTATTTATTTATATCAGACAAACCCTAATTTTTATTATTGTTATTTTTTTTTCTTTTGCCAAAATGATTTCGAACAAGAAATTGATTCAAAAATCTGAAGAATTGATAAAAAAATTTATAAAATTGCGAAAACAATTTTTTTATGATAAATTCACTCTTAGAGATGCAAAAATTTGGGGCGAACGAATGCAACGACAAATTAATTGCTGCAGTAAATTACTACGTGAAAAGGGAAACGGTTTATCCATTGGTTTAAGAAAAAAAATGCAAACAAATATATCCAATCTTAAATCAATAAAAAAAATAATTCTTGATCCTCATACTCATACAGGGACAGGTTATTCAGAGCCGCTAATTAAAAATCGTGTTAGGTGGGAAAATGTAACTTCAAGTTTTAAAGGGAGAGTTAGAACGGGTATTATTATAAACTTGTGGCATAAAGATGTGGATAAATTTTTCAAAGATTCTTTTATCATTTTAAAAAAGAAAATAAACGTAATTTTAAAAAAAGATTTTGGAGCACTAAAAATAAATACAAATTTTTGTGGGGAATTCATAAAAAATTCTGAATCCAAAGATAATGAAATAGTTGATTTAAAATATTTCAATACAAAAAATATTGTCATTGATATGGGAACTGATTTACAAAGTTGGTTTCGTGATCATGTATGCGATAAAATATTAAATAAATTATCTGAATTTCAAGAACGCGACTCAGGTTTTGCTTTGCGTAGAATCATTTATTTGGAAATTAATATCAACAAATTTGAAATGGGTAATGGTTCATCTTTCATTCAACTTCCTGAATCAATCATGAAAAAACATGCTTGTGTTAACGTTAAAAATAACGATCAAGCATGTTTCTACTGGGCCATTGTTAGTGCCCTTTATCCAGCTAACTCAAATATAAATAGAGTAGAATCATATCCAAATTATAGTGAAGTTCTAGTTACAGAAGATTTGCAAATTCCATTGCAACTTAATCAAATTACAAAATTTGAGAAAGTCAATAGTAATAAAAATATTTCCGTAAACGTTTATGCTTTAGAATTGAATGATAAATACTATACAGTGGTTCCAGCCAGGTTAACTAAAAAAAAGTTTGAGAATCACATAAATTTACTTTTAGTGCAAAATATTTACTTTCAAAAATTAAATGATTATGACCCTCTGCCTGAATCAGATGTTGGTGACTATGTTGAAATTAAATATCATTATTGTTGGATTAGAAGCCTTTCTCGTCTAGTATCTGCTCAGCTTAATAAAAGTAAAAATAAAAAATTTATTTGTGACAGATGCTTGAATTATTTTTCATCTGCATCAAAATTAAAAGATCATGAAAATCTATGTACCCAACTAAATAACTCCAAAATAACTTTTCCTAAGTATACGTCAGTTTATTTCAAAAATCATATTTACAAACAAACCACACCTTTCGTAATTTATGCAGATTTTGAAAGTCAGCTGTTACCAGTTCAAAAAAATATAACAATACTAACAAGAAAGTATCAAAAGCATGAAGTTTTCAGTGCTGGATACTATTTGAAATGCGCTTATGATGATTCTTTGTCTTTTTTCAATAGTTACAGAGGGGAAGATTGTATGAATTGGTTCATAAATGAAATGACTAAACTATCACATCTCATATATTCAAAAATAAAAACTATCATACCAATTATAGAAAAACCTGATTTATTAAGCGCAACATATTGTCATATATGTGAGAAAAATTTTACTCCTGAAGATATAATTGTTCGGGATCATGATCATTTCACCGGTGAGCCCAGAGGAATAGCCCACCAGGCCTGTAACATAAATTATATGAAGTTATTCGTTGTACCAATTATCTTTCATAATCTCTCGGGGTATGATTCTCATTTTATCATTAAAGATCTTGCAAAACATGGAAGGGTGAGTGTCCTCCCAACCAATAAAGAAAGGTATATCTCCTTCACTCATTTCGTTGCCGAAAACTCTATCAAATTTAGATATATTGACTCGTATAGATTTATGGGTACCTCATTAGATGAGCTAGCATCATCTATACCAAAAAATGAAATGAAAATATTACGAAAAGAGTTTCTTGATCTTGCTGAAGAAAAATTTAATCTGTTGACCAAAAAAGGAGTTTTTTGCTACGATTATATAGACAGTTTAGAAAAATTGAATGAAAAATCACTTCCTCCAATTGAAAAATTTTATAATAAGTTGAATGATGAGCATATTGATCAGCAAAAATATATTCATGCGCAAAATGTTTGGTCTGCATTTGAAATAAAAAATTTGGGAGAATATTCAGACTTATACTTAAAGACTGATATATTGCTTCTAGCAGATGTCTTTGAAAACTTTCGAAAAAGTTCCATTTCATCTCATACTCTAGATCCTGCTTGGTACTATACTATGCCGGGGTACACATGGGATTGTATGCTTAAATTCTGTAAATGTGAATTAGAGTTATTACGAGATATTGATAAAATTATGTTTATTGAAGAGGGAATCCGCGGTGGAATTTCGGTGTGCGTCAATCGATATTCGGAAGCTAATAATAAATACATGGCAGCATACAATTCTTCCTATGAATCTAAATACCTTCTCTATCTCGATGTGAATAACCTTTATGGTAAAGCTATGACAGATCCTCTCCCCTATGGAGGTTTTGAATGGGTAGATAACGTCACAAATTTTAATGTGTTAGGAGTTCCAGATGATTCACCTGTAGGATACATATTACAAGTAGATCTTGAATATCCTGAGAAATTGCATGAATTGCATAAAGATTTTCCCTTTTGCTGTGAATCTCGTATACCACCTGGTTCCAAATTACCGAAATTAATGACTACATTATTCAATAAAGAAAAATATATATTACATTATCGTAATTTAAAACAAGCTTTGAAAAATGGATTAATATTAAAAAAAATACACAGAATTTTGAAATTCAAACAGTCACCATGGCTGAAACCGTATATTGAACTAAACAATCAGTTAAGAATCCTAGCTGTGACACAGTTTGGTAAAAATCTATTCAAATTGTATAATAACGCGGTGTTCGGGAAAACGATGGAAAACATAAGAAAACATAGAGTCCTGAAATTAGTATCATCATGGGAGGGTCGTTATGGAGCAAAAAATCTTATAGCTAGTCATAGGTTTCAAAGTAGAACGGTTTATGATGAAAATCTAATGGCCATTGAACTTAAAAAATCTCAAATAATATTCAATAAACCACTGTATATAGGTATGGCAATACTTGATATCTCAAAAATTACTATGTATGATTTTCACTATAATTACATGCTGCCTAAAATGAGCTCCAAAAATTGTAAACTTATGTATACAGATACAGATAGCTTCATATACGAGTTAAAATGTGAAGATATTTATAATGAAGTTATAAAACCTGATTTAGAAAAATTTGATACCTCCGACTACCCAGCTAATAATCAGTATGGCATACCATTAGTCAACAAAAAAGTTCTAGGTTTAATGAAAGATGAAACGAATGGAGAAATTATCACACATTTTGTAGGTCTAAAATCAAAAATGTATAGTTACAAGGTTCAGGGTGGAAAAGTTATTAAAAAGTCTAAAGGGGTTAAATATAATATTGTTCGAAACAAAATAACATTTAATGATTACATAGACTGTTTGAAAAATTTTAAGAAAATATCCGCATCCCAACGTTGCATTCGTTCCTATGCTCACGATGTTTTTAGTATAGATCAAACAAAAGTGGCATTGAGTCCCTATGATGATAAACGGTATCTATTACCAGATACTTATGACACCCTTCCTTGGGGTCATTTCACTATCAAATAGTTTCAGTTTTTTTCTTATTTGTTATAGATGTCAGCATTAAGTGGTTTATGCATTAAAGTCATTTGCGAAAATGTAACTAATGCAGCAGAATTTCTAAAATCCTGCTCACTACCAGAGTCACTAACAAAGGAAATCATGAAAAAATTTTGTAACTATAAATGGGATTATCTAAACGAAATCGCCCAAAATGATGCATCGAGATACCTCAAATGCTTAAAATTTATACATTGTAACAGAATAATACCGCTCTCATTAAGAAATGCTGTACTTGCTACTTATGGATGGGGAGAAGAAGTTTTTGAAGAGGAGGATAGATACTGCATGTGGGTTAACTGTTATATCATTAAAGCGTTCAATTTAATTATTTGCAAATCATGTTATAATGAAATTAAAAATACTCAAAAGATATTCAAGAAAAGCATGTTGATTCATAATGATCATTATCATGATACTATTTCAACTAAAGATATCGTGGAAGAGTTGTACCAAAATAAGTTTTATTGGTGTCAAAGCTGCTTTTCAGAAGTACTTTTTGAGCTGAAAGATAATTCTAGTTGTAACGCAGCATTGCATCCACATACTGCTAAAAGAATTCGATTCAAAGATGTGTATGATAGTGATACTGATATTGATCATTTTAAATGTGACTGGTAGAAAAAAAAATTATAATAATAAAAATTCACTTAAAAATTATCCTTGTAAAATCTGAGAATGCAGAATGATTCTGAACCTTACAATGAAAATTTTGAGTATTTTCCTATGTTTTCTCATGTATTTTACTGCTGATTGGTCTAATATAAGTAAAAGAAAAAAAAAATGTAAAGGTCTTTAGGTCACCACCTTGTAGGTATGAATCAAGCGCCGCAAGTATCATTCAACGTTTAACGGGAAACTAAGGATTTCATTAACCAAGCACCGAGGCTGATATAGTATCGGTGTCCATTGATTGTTTTATCCGTTCTTTGTCATGATATTCAAGTATGTTCGAAAAGACAAGCTCAAGCAAACAACAAATACATGCCCAACCATACTGATTATTTATATCGAAATACATCAGGTATGACTCTTTTATCTGAATCATAGTTGGGCATGTATTTGTTGTTTGCTTGAGCTTGTCTTTTCGAACATACTCAAAGTATCACGACAAAGAATGGATAATACAATCAATGGACACCGAGACTATATCAGTCTCGATTCATGAAGCGGAACTGGATTGGATAATCGTCAATGTGCTTGGTGAACATCCTGACTTTTCCCGTTGAATGACAATGGTTGAGTGATGTTTGCACTCACAAAATTCGTACATACACATATAGATTGACCTAAAAACTTTTTTACATTTTTTTGACCCTGGTGTGAATCGAACACACAACCTTCTGATTTGGAGTCAGACGCGCTAACCATTGCGCCACAGAGTCCTATATTTAATTGTTGCTAATTCAACTAGATATAGTTAATAATGGGTTATGTACAGGTATAAATAGCTAAATGCGAGTTAAATTTTTGTATTTCTCTCTCTCCCTTTATATAATTGTTTTTTCATTTAATATTAGGTTAAAATAAAAATAATATTAGGATCCTATTTCTATGTATTCCTCCCTATTTATAAATATTTTCAATTGATAAAGGTGTAAAATAGAAAAATAAAATAATTTTTGTATCTCTCTCTCCCTTTATATGTATGTTTTTACAATTAATGTAGGTTTAAAATAAAAATGACATAAGGATTCTATATTTCTATTAATAAAGGTATAAATAAAAAAAAAAAATGAAAAAGTTGTTTGATTCAATATTATTCAATTTTAAAAATGTCTACAATTTATTCATATAAGACAAGAATTTTTGTTAATAATGTCTTCAACTGAGCAAGAAGTCCTTTATTAGGACATGATATGTCAAATAAATTCCATTCAAATTTTCCTGCAGCAACAACAGATCTTGTAAATTCATTAAATTTATAAAAAGTACTTTGATCAAAAAAGTATAAATGTCCATCCATATAGCGGAAAGCTGACGAAATATTCGGAGGCACTCCTGGGAAGAAATCGTTCACACGTCCTCTATTTAATATAGTTTGATCCTTCTCATCAACTTCAATAATAATCGCATCATCATACCAAATATAAGTTTTACCTGTATAGGATTGAAACATTGAATTTATTTTACTATTAACTGGTACATTAATCTTGAGCTCTTCAGTAATAACTAAATTGGGAAACGAAGCTTTATAAAAATAGTTATTTCGATTTATAATTAAATTTCCATTCGAATTTTGGTAGATATGCGACACACCTGCCAGGAGTTCGTTTGGATAATAATTTTTTACTTCTTCAGGTTGGGGTATCTTTTTGGACCTCAGATCAACTTTCCACAGCAAATTTCGATAAACCACGTAGAGCCTGTAACTGAAAAATTGTGGAGCATAGGCCAAAAACATTATATCAGGCATCGGAATGTCACATAAACTTTTAACTTCACTTCCATTACTAGAATCATCAGTGGTATTTAAAGCAGGTTTTGGATTTATTGCTTTAGAAGTGGTGGTGGTAGTTTCTCTATTCATAGTAGTAGTAGTGATAGGAGTAGTTGATTTTTGAGGTGGAGTTGTTCGCTCTCCATATAGCGCTTTTAAACCATTTATATCATCATCACCCAATCCATCAAAATACGCTTGGTACCATGGATACATGACTGCATAGTTATTGTCGGAATGGCTCAATCCCAAGGCATGCCCAATTTCATGTAATAAAACTGAGAGAAAAGAAATGCTCCCATCTTCCGCAAGGTTTGTTCTATTCAAACTAAAATCCCAGGATTCACTTAGGTCAAAATGAATTTCTACGCATCCATCACCATTAGGGAAGAATGCGTGAGCTAGTTCTACGCCCTTACCATCAAAATTAAATGCACATTTTCCTCCACCGTGGCAATTTGCACGAAAATCATGCTCTCTATGAACAAACGTTAGAGTAATATCTGGAACCTTTTTTGAAGGTACTAAAAGGACTTCAAATTTTAAATTGGATGCATTTTCCCATATTTCAAAAGCTTTTTTAGCTACTTGAAGATGTTCTCGAGCAGCTTGAGGAAAATACCAAGTTAGCTGAGTTTTTTTCCATTTAGACTTAATGACATAAGAATTTTCTCCCACTGTACATCGTGGCTTACTCAATAATTCCACAGTTTTTTCGTTCAATGATCCGGAAACAGGTAAATTATATCGTTCTTGGAATGTGATGAGAGATGTCTGGAAATCTGATAAAGAATCCTCTTTAACATAACCAAACTTTTTTAGATATTTCTGCACATCAGCTTCATTTATCGCACCTATCAAAGGTAGTACTATCGAAAATAGGAGCAGTTTCATAGCTGATTATTATTATTATTAGCTAGCAGGCAGCCTAAAATGAACTGCGGATAAATGTTTAATTGTGGGTTTTATATAGGTATTTGAAATTTAAAAGTCAACATACGTAACATAGTAAAAACCTTTATTCACGATCTATATCATTAAATACATTCTCTTCATAATAATGCAAATATTCACTTAGAGCTAGAACTAACTGAACATTTCCATTACATGCTTCATATAAAGATTGTACAAGTTTTAAATATGCGCATATTCGAGTGCGATCTTCAGTTTTGAAATGCAAGTTGATTTTATGTATTACATTATGATAAAATAAACAAAAATTTAATTCTTCCAACATTAACACTCTATATTGGACAAGATTGAAATGAATATCAATTAATTTTAATAAATCATCTTCGGTCATGTAAAGGTTGACATCATGTTTTTCAACCTTAAGCTGCTTCAAATTGTTCTGATTCATTCGAGTTATTTTGGTGTATTCACCGCATGAAATCGTTTTTTGGTCAGCAGGTGCAGCTGGATTATTGAAAAAATCTTCATCTTCCTTTTGCAGTAAGTTCATAAGCATGCTCCATTCGAAAGGGTCAAATGATATTTTTCCATTGTTAGATAATGCAATTCCAGATAATCTAATGGCGGGGCTGAATGTTCTCGCCGGACTTAAGCCGCACTCAACATAAAACCAGTCTCCAACCATATATGATGATGGAAGAAGATAGTACTTTTCAATTTTAGCTGCATTTTCGAACTGCTTCAAATTTTCATCAAGAATTTTGTTGTAACATGGAGGTGATGGTGCTGGAGGTGATGATGATGATGATGATGATGATTCACTTATACCACTATTAGCTTCAACTTCACTCATTTTTCAATAATTTTTTGATTTCTTATGTTGCGTGTTGTGAATAGTATCTCCTAGATGAAACTGAGCATATTTCAGTATTGTTCGCAAATAATAATAGACAAAGCTTTTTTATTTTTTAGACTTGCGCATAATATGCTCCAGTTTTCAAGCAATATCATTCTTATCGATCCAGCTGTTATGTGATGTATCGAATCCAAGCCATTTTACATACATTTTATTTCCTTTCTTACGTAATACCTGTTCTACAAGAAATACATCAGGTTGATTCGTTTTTTGCAATTCTTTTTCATAAAAGCCACCTAGAACAGGTTGTCCGTGCAAGTCCTCCAACAAATACGTTGTTGGATTTGTAATATTCACTTTAGCTATTTTAAAAAGCTCCGCAGTCCAGTTTGGAGTATATCCTTTTTCGAAAACATGTTTGAACTTGCTTATGCGAACTAAGTCGCCGACCTTGAATTTTTGATTGCCTGCTACTTTGATATGACTATAAGCAGTATTAAGTAGCATTGTTTCATTATTTTTAGTAACCTTGCTTGGTTTCATATTAATTGTGCTATGTGTGCTGTCATTATATGCATCAGTAATTGGTCTCAATAAATCCACCCATTTATGGTTCCCATTTAACGTAAATTGTCTAAATAATTTTTCCTTTATTGTTCGAATTACCCGTTCTGCTATTGACGCCTTCAAAGGACTGAACGTGCTATAATGGTGTATACCATATTTCTTCATTAGACTCGAAAATTGTGTGTTATAATATTCTTTTCCATTGTCGGAAACAAGTTTTTTGGGAATTCTACCTGAATCTTTCAATATACTCCCGAAAGCTTTAGCAACATCTTGTGCAGATTTCGATTTTACAGCCCTAGTCCAGAGATATTTAGAAAAACAGTCAATAACTACGACTATGTACTTAAAACCTCTATTTTCCCTTGAATATTGATCAAGTTGAGCTAAATCCGTAGCGAAAGTATCATCTAAGCCATACTGTATGAATCTTCTCCGAATAAATTTTTTATGTGCAGGTCTATGTAATTCTCTAACTACTTGATCTCTAGCTGGAGTAACCATAGAGGCTTTATCATTTTTTTTTACTCTCATTGTTATCTATATGGGTAACTAGGATAAAATGATGCAAATTATATGAATTTTGTATATTTATTTAACTTTTTGAACACCGTTATTTTTTTGAAAAAATTCTTTTACTTTCTCATCAATTATTTGAATCATCTGTCCTTTAGGAACCAGATCACCATCATTTATAGCCTTGGCAGCTCTAACTATTCTCTTGTCAGCAATACTTATATATGTAGGCGTTATATTAAACTGTTTATGCTGCTGCTCTAAATCAAATATTCTGCCAATACATTCCCTATTCTTTGTGGCTAAATCTTGCATTCTTTGATTTATTGTAAAATCAATATTGTTTCCCATTGATACATTCTTAGATCTCAAGTTACCAATTTCGATTAGGTTATCTTCCACTTTCTTATTTAATTTATTTATATTGTCATCAAGAGCCTTGACATTTACATTTTCGGAGAGGTTATCTTCCACTTTCTTATTTAATTTATTTATATTGTCATCAAGAGCTTTGACATGTACATTCAATTGATTATCTATATATTCTTTGGTGGCAGCATCATTTTTGTTCATCGGTTCTTTGAGGTTATACAACCTATGGTTTTCCATATCAAAGTCGCCATTGTTCGTGCGGGGTAGTGGTGAATCCCACTCATTATGAATAATAGGTTTTCGTTTTCTACCATCACTGACGGACAGAGCCCGACCGAACTTGTCCATGGTTTACATAAAAATGGGGAAATATGAATAGTATAGATTTTTTTATTTAAAATATAATCACTCCCAACTCGCGAAGCTCTTCCAAAATACTCATTATTTCATTTGTGTGATTCACATTACCAGCTACTTGGGATGCATCTAGTTTTATCAATCTATCCACTAGTTCGTTGACGTCATCATAGTAGATATATTGCTTAGGATTTTCATTATACTCCATTAAAGCGCTTCCAGATTTACCTTTTGATCGTGTACTCGGAGAGAATCCGGAGATATTTCTGCTGGAATTGAGCTTAGCTGCTTCAGCCTTTGCTGAAGCCAAAGGTTTTGTAACGTTTTTGTATTTTGAAGAGGAGGATCCTTTGATTTGTGCAGCTGGATTAAAATCCCTTCTATGAACATTCGTTTTATTTAAAATATCTTGGAGCTGCAACTCATCGGTTTTGGTTTGACCGCGAGGATTTTTTAAAAATAGTAGATCATATAATCCAGGCGTCCCCTCATAAACCGTATCACCCACTTTGATATCACCATTTGAGAGAAAATCGACTTTTTTTGATCCTATAGTCCATAGATCATTGTTCTTATTGTGTTTAATATAATAATGATCTATTTTGTTTGAATTATTGTAGTGCATATCTACATAATCCTGCGCTATTTTGGGGTATTGCTCCAAATAATTCCTATAACTTTGTGAACGATCTACAATAGATTTTTCAAGTTCAAGATCTCTTTCCGTTTCTTGTGCTGATTTAAATACATTATCATATTCATCACTATCCTCATTAACCTCAAAAACTTCTTCTTTTGGCCTTGAAGTGGATGCATATTTCGAGATTTTTCTAATTTTTTTAGGTTTGAAATCAATACCTTCTTGATCCTCTTCCTCCTCCTCCTCTTCCTCCTTCTCATTTTTTAACCCTTCATTCTTAATAGCATATTTTTCTGTTTTAATATTTACGTTTGTATTGTTTGTTTTTTCAGCTAACTTGATTAGCGGCTCTTTGATGGGATTGAAAAATTTAGTTATTGCGTCATCTTCTTCGTTCCTTTCCAATTTCAAAGATGCGTATTTTCTTTTAATGCTATCAGCAGCAGCAATAATTTTACGTTTTATTCGCTTATCGAATTTACTTAGAGTTTCAGGAGGCATATTTAGACAAAATATATATACGTATCCAATCAAATTATCAGGACTGAACAGGTGGCTAACCTATTTTGTACTGTTTGAAATGCGGTCAGTTACGGGGTTATATAGACATCAAATTTACTCCTATATCTTCCCTTATTTATATCATCGTCTTTTACAATTACCAAAAAACCATATTTAGTTTTCCAACATTCCGAACAAATTGTTTTAAATGTTTCTAGAGGCATATCCGTATTTACATGATCACTATAAACATGCTTCAGGTTCATATCATCCTGCTTAAACACTATAATCATGTTTGCATTGTCACGAATCAATTGCTTCGGTATTTTCGAATAGGTTTGACAGAGATAGAAGGAGTCCACATCATTATGTCTACCCATACAATAGTAATTTCTTATCTTTTCCTGCTTTTCACAAGCTACATCATCAAATATAAATATGGAATCACGTTGAGCATTTTTAGGATCGATAACTTCATCATTATCACTGTATTTATGAAATTTGACTCCCGTTACTCGACTTATCACTTTTTCTAAAAACATATACTTTTCCTGATAGAGTGATTTGGAGTACACATACACATTTTTAAATTTCAATCCATTTGCATCGATAAGCAAGCTTAACATAAGGTTACTTTTTCCACAATTACTCGGACCACATATTATCGCTCTAACAGTATTTGGTAGAAGTGCGCTGTGCCGCCGTTTCCGATTTCCTGGTTTATTTAAATCGAAATTAGAAACATTTATGCTGAGTGATTGCTTTTCTGCCCGCATGCTATTTAAGATATGACTACTCAAACTACACTTCATTAGTAATGAGTAGTTCCAAGGGTGAAGGTCTCTTAAATAGCGTCATTAACAAACTTCCAATTGAACTTCATTTACCTGGCTACTCTTATTGTGGTCCTGGTACAAAACTGAAACAGCGATTGGCGCGTGGTGATCCGCCAAAAAACAAATTAGATAGCTATTGCAAAGATCACGATATCGAATATTCGAATTTCATCGATTCACAAAAAAGACATCAAGCCGATAAAGTTTTGGAAAATAGAGCTTGGGAGCGAGTTAAGTCGAAAGATTCAAGTTTTGGTGAGAAAACTGCAGCCTGGTTTGTAACTAATGCAATGAAAGCTAAACGTAAGCTTGGAATGGGAAATATCATAAAAAAGGTTGCGAGCAATAAAAAACGGAGGAGGAAAATTCGTAAACGCAAACGCTCCAGTAGATCAAAACCGTTTAATGCATCTATTATAAATGATGTTAAAAAACATTTAAGACCCTTCAGCGGAAATTCCCTTAAAGATAATGTGAAGCTAGCAGTGAAGGTTGCACGACAAGCCATAAAAAATGCTGGGGGTAGAAAGAAAATTAAACTTCCTAGAGTTATTCCAGTGCCCAAAGTTGGGGGGTTCCTTCCACTTATCCCAATATTCGCCGGTCTAAGTGCTCTGGGAGCGCTTAGTGGTGGGGCTGCGGGTATTGCGAAGGCTGTAAACGATGCACGCGCTGCAAAAGATAGGCTTGCAGAAGCTACGCGACATAACGAAACTATGGAATCTATCGCCTTGGGAAAGAAAGGAGGGGGATTATATCTAGCTAAACATAAGACTGGATATGGTTTGTACTTGAAGAAGATGTCAAAAAACTTCCAATAAAGCTACCCAATCGGCCATTAACAAATATGGATATTGAAACATATGTCAAGCGCTTGAAAATATCTCACTTTAGAGGCGTATTTATGCGAGATACATTACCAATTTTACCTTATAAAAATGAAAGCGCTATAATTAATTTGGATTTAAATGTGGGGCCTGGAACGCATTGGGTAGCTTACAAGAAAAGGGGAAGAAATGTTGTTTATTTCGATAGTTTTGGAAATCTGAATCCACCATTGGAGTTAGTGAAATATTTTAAAAATTGCAAAATTTTATTTAATTATGATCAATATCAAAACTATAATACGCATAATTGTGGACATCTTGTGTTAAATTTTTTGTATAATAAAAATCAATATAAATAAAATAATCGTTTTAATTCGCATCAGTCATGTCTCAAACTTTCACCTTGAAGGGTCGATCTAGTTGTTTGAGCGTAGATATTAATCCTGCCGTAGAGCTTGACTCTAGATTCAGCTATTCCCTTGCTTTAATTTCATTGAGTACATGGAATTCCATTCCGAACATTGAACCTGGCAGTAATAAGTTTTACTTTACCGATACACAGGCTGGCAAAGAAAGGCACGAGATAGAAATACCTACAGGATCTTACGAGATAGCCGATATAGAAGAATATATTCAAAAACGTATGAGTGAGAAAATAGGGAAGCAGACTACAGTTTTCACTTTAAAACCAAATAACAATACATTGAAGTGCGAAATAAAGAGCATCTACGATATTGATTTTACTCCTGAAGATAGCATTAGGCATTTATTAGGATTTCCCGCGGATTTTCTCAAGGCTAACAAACTACACTCATCCAGTCTACCTGTAAACATTATTAAAGTGCTCACTATACGAATTGAGTGCAATATTGTGTCGGGCACCTATTACGGAAATACACCATCACACACATTATTCGAGTTTTCGCCAATAGTCGATCCAGGATATAGTATTATTGTGGAGCCTCGTAATCTTATTTATTTACCTGTGAACCGAAAAAATATTGATAATATCACGATAAATATATTGGATCAAGAAGCAAGACCGGTAAATTTCAGGGGAGAAGAAATTATAGTTAGATTAGAACTGAGAAGAAATGGGTTTACTTTTTAATTATTATACACCTTATAGGCTGCAGGAACACCAACAACAACAACAACAACAACATGATCGGAAAGGGTATATATATGATCCCAATCATACACTTAAATCAGTTAAGAAAAAAACATTGACACAGACGCTCACTCAGCGGAATTTTCTACAGCTCAATTCATTGTCACACAAATATGGTTATCGTGTCGGAAAAACTGCAAATATTTCAATCGGTTGCCGCAGATGAATCGATTGCACGTGAAGAATGGCATACTTATCACCCATTTACTAAATCATTCAACTACAATGACGAGATAGAAATTGTTATCAACCAGCAGGATGTTTTTATGGATATAAGTCAAGCTGAACTTTATATAGAGGCAACGCTAAATCATAACACAGCTGTAGGTCAAACGGGAAAATGTATTTTGACTAATAATGCAGGTGCTTTCCTATTCGAATCAGTAGCATATGAATTAAATGGCAGGGAAATCGAAAAAGTTCGTGATCCTGGCCTCACCAGTACGGTTAAGAGTCTTCTGACCTTGAATGAATATGAGAGCAAAACACTCAATACTGCAGGATGGAACTGGTTCGGTGGACCACCACCATCATTTGTTAAAACTACTGATAATGATGGTACTTTCAATTTACTGATACCTCTACATCACTTGTTCGGTGTATTTGCTGATTACAAGAATGTTATTATGGGAAAGCAGAAAATCAAGCTAGTGCGTGCTCGAAATGATGAAAATTGCTACATTAACGAAACTGGAGAAAAGAAGGCGGCAATCACAATTTCTTCAATAGAGCTAAAAGTTAAACATGTATATCTCAATGATATGATAAAACTAAATGTTTTTGAGGAAATTGCTAGAAATAAGCCTATCTTCATTGCATTTAGAAATTGGGAAATTCATGAGTTGCCAGCTTTAAGAACTACAAAAAGAGATATTTGGACAGTGAAATCTATGTCTGAAAGGGCTCGATATGTAATAGTTTTTTTTCAAAAAAATCGTAAAGATAATGCACAAAAAGACTGTACTTATTTTGATAATTTGAATATTACAGATATTAAACTGTATCTCAATTCAGAAGTTTATCCGTACGAGTCCCTAAATCTTAATTTTACTAGCAAACAAGTTGCTGAAGCCTATAGAATGTATACTGATTTTCAAACGTTTTATTTGGGGAAACCTCGTAGTGAACCGTTACTGGACTTTGACAAATTTTTCAATAGAACGCTTTTTGTTATTGATTGTTCTAAACAAAATGAATCCATAAAAAGCAATACCGTTGATGTAAAACTAGAGTTTCAAAGCTCTGAGAATTTTTCCAATGATACTCGGGCCTATTGTCTCATCGTGCATGATCGTGTTCTAGAATATCTACCTTTATCAGGCAATGTGAGGAACCTCATTTAAGCATTTATTACTGGACTGCAGCAAAATGAAGTTCCTAGTGGTAGATTGTCAAGGATATTTCACACTTAAATTTGAAGTTAAAGAATTAGCAATATATGATGGGAAAATAGTGAAGTCCTGGTTGTTTAAACCAAATACACCATATAGATCTTTATCAGAACCTTATAAGAAGACTGCCAAGTATGTGTTTTACAACATCCATGGGATTCATTACAATTCTGGCAATGTGGCATATAATAACCTCAATCAGATACTTCTAGTTGAACTCAAGGATATTGATACTATTTTTGTTAAAGGACATATCAAAAAAGACTTTTTACTTCAATTGTATTCTAATATAAATCAAACACCCCCGAATATTGTCAATTTGGAGCATACACGTTCAGAAGGTACAATACCCAATTTACATCAAAATTTAGTTGAATGTATGCATCATAAACTGAAATGGTGTTCATGTAGTATTGTTAATGTCTATAAATTATATAATTATATTTTAAATGTCTTATCTAATCATAAGTTATTCAAATAAAGCTATATTTTTAGAATTTTACTGGTTATTATTATTATTATTACATTCACCCAACAGTTATACAGTCCTAACGAGAAGATGACGACGATGACGCTCCAAATGGATAATAATAACTACGGTTTGAAGATGACACCATGAGATAAGGAGCTGCAATCAAATTCTGGGAGAACCCAAAAAAAAAAAAAAAAAAAATTGGGGTTGAACTCCCAAAATTTCAGATCAAAGGCACCGCCGATCTAGAAATTTTCCCACGACGTCGAAAAAATTCTCAGGCTCAGGTGCCCCCATGGTACCCCCGTCACTACAGACAGGCAGACTATCAGCTTTGGCTGCTAGCTGTCAGATAGTGACACATGACGCCGCCACTGACGTAGAGATGGCGCCACCATTGCCACCTCTACTACCTACCACCCAAGCCTACAGTCAGATGGCGCGTACGCTTACGCTAACGCTAACGCTATTCCCATTACGATAACGTTATATCGCAGAACCCGCTTTGTTTAACTACTGAGCGATAAAACACAATTCTGGGGTGAATCCGACTATTTTTAGGGAAGGTGATGAGGTCTTGGTTAGGTGCCACACTCAATCGTCTGCTGATGACCGTACTATCAAAAAGTTTTTCCTACTTTATGCTGGCCCTTTTTATGTCGCGAGGCAGGCCGGACCAAATTCTTATGTTCTTAGGGATTCTGATGGCATCGAGGTTTCTAAACAAAATGTTATTAATCTTAAGTCATATAAAAGACCCCCACAAATTGCATAGTGTTGCCATATTTTAAGGTATATATTCGTTTATTATTAATATTATTATTTTTCTTGGGATGTACTCATTTTTAGTTTCTTTTTGTTTGTTTTGACACTGAGCTCTGTTGTTATCAGATTAAGGATGTCGAGAAGAATTTATCATTATGTTAAATTAAATCCATTGACGTAGGTCATTAGATTGAATTGGGGGGTCATGTGGTGGTTCCACGTATTATTAGAACCTTTTATAATTTACTTTTGTATCGTGGAAAAACAATACGTATATGGTGGTGGTGTTGGCAACAGGGCATCAAGCCAGGCGGTATAGGTATCCAAAGGAACGGCGCAACAGCCGAGGTCAGTCGGGCAAGGGTGAACCAAGAGGAAGGTGCGCTGCTCAGTTGCTATCGCCCGCCCGATTTATTTACGTAGATTCAACTTTTTTTTATGTACCGGAGAATATTAAATTAGTTAAAAAGTCGACACAGTCTTTGATTTTCTTCTGGAACTCGACCCAAGCTCGGCGAGCTATCGCAAATTGCCTATTGAAATTCAGTCCCTACCTTAGACACGATGTCATTTATTACTTCACATAATAGCGGCACGGATCAACAAAAAAATAAGTCGATAGGAAAAATATACATACATACTTCCTCCTAACTACTCAAAATTTTATAACAATATATTCAAAATGAATCATATGATTGAATCAGTCGACAACAGCAAGGTACATATTTGAATTTCATATTTTTATTCCTTCAAATCGATCCAGCTTTTTGCTTTTTATATAATTCTCAATACTTACGTGTACGCGACTGTCAACTTTCCAAACCACGCGGAGAGTGCACGCTGTGCGGAAGATCGACCCTACGACTGCTTCTTTTGCCAAAAGGAAAATGTCAATTTATTTCGTGTATGGCTCCACTCAAAACTCAGCGGGCGGCACTCTTTATACTTCTTTAATGTGATGGATGCAACTTTTAACTTGCAAGTTTTAATCTAATATTTTCCCTCAAGTAATTTCATATTTTCCAAATTTTTTTTTTTTAGATATAAAAGGAGAAACGACCACGCAGAGTTTTTCGAAAAATCCCTTCAATCAATCCTCCTATATCGCGGAAAATGCCCAGGAGATCTACACAAATGCATATCCGCATACCAGTTGCTTTTATTCCAATACGTTGTATAATAAAGTTACCACATCACCTCACAGGACCAACGAAGAACAGCAGCAACCAGAAAATAGTAACAGTGCCCATAATAACCCATCAGGTTGTCAAGTTATTAAAGAAGAGCCTGTTGAAAAGGAAAACAGCAATGGTAAGTTAAAAATTGATAAGCTTTCTGATATTCATAGGATTATTAATTGTTGTTTTTAATCCCCTTTTAATCAAATACCTCTGAGGCATGTAATCCGCCAAACACGGGGAGTGTGGACTCTAATTGAGGCCAATCAATATTAATAAAGCCATTATACAAGCACAGAGCCCTTTCGACGCTAAGTCAACAAGCCGTTCAAGGGTGTATACCCAAACATTAAGCCACCCTTGAACGAGTAGGTACATAGCAGAATTAAATATAGTGGCTTTTTCATTAAGTGAGTGTTTGAGGCAGATTTTTTACGTCCTTAAGTTCCAAACCAATTGTAGGTAGGTAGGTATATTGCTTTTTCGGTAATGTGGCCTTGCTAGTTAACAGCGATCACGCAGTTGTCGGCTAAAGGAGGAAAATTTTCTTGCAGGTTAGCTTTCTTCAGTGGCTCAATCAAATACCTACTGAAACTTGTCTTTATTTGTTAGTTCTTCATCTTGGTCATGAAGAAATTTCTCCTGAAACTCACATTAAAATTTGTATTTTAAGATCGTGTCACGAAAGTTCTTCGAATCGTTTTATGTTGTTCTCATGTTCTGGATTCACTTCTATTCTTTCAAACATTATCCATTGATCTCATAGTTGTGTTCCTTTCTAATTTCCCTGCATTTTCTTTTTGCAGAAATGCAAGAAATATGAATTTGAAATAATGTTACCTATTTCATGAATTTGTGTTTTATAATAGGGATGATCCCAGAAAATAAACATCCTGTAACATTATTTATTCCGATCATGCTCGCATTTTTAAATTTAGATCTCGCTCTTTCAGATATTGACAGTATATATGCAAAAAAAACGTGATCAAAATATACGATTGAAAATTTTCATTGAAAATCAAAATCCATTCTTAACCTATTAAAATCTAGCCTGGAGCGGTGATCCGCGATCGCGAGGATGAGCCTATTATGTTTTATGAGGAGGGCATACAAATTTTAATAATTTATAGAGGGATAAAGACTGGAGGGGTGTGTATTGGATACTGTTAGTTATGTACTCACAAAGTTAGGTAAATGCAGAATTTGAACAATTACTTTTGAAATATACCTATCTTTTATGACAATCATAAATAATCATATATTATATCACAAGACCTTTAAATTTAATCGATTAAACTATCCAACATATTTTGAGCATGATTTTGCTTGGAAAATAGTTGAATGCACAATAACTTAATAAAAGCCCGAGACCGCGAAGCGATCGAGGGCTTTTATTTAAAAGTTATTGTGCATGAGACTATTTGCCAAAAAGCAAAATTATGCAAAAAATATTTGGATAGTTTATTCAATTTAAATTTATAGGTCGAGTGGTATACGGCTAGATTATTTCCTGAATAATTAGGATTGAATTGTTGGCGTCAATCCTATCCAAAGAGTTTTATTTATTATAAAATTTCAGAATATTTCTATCAAAATTCTGTCAAAAAAGGTAAACAAAAATTTAATCGCTGATAAACAAGGTCTTGTAAAATAATCACTTATTTAAACAAAATTCATTCAAAAAATGACGTTGTCTGATGGATCTATTTTATAATGAATGAAATAATCATAATAACATAATGCCTCAATAGACACTTACAATAATCATCCTAGCAAAACCTGAATAAATACCCGTACTTTAATTACTGGTTACGATTCTATGCAAAATGGAACAGGTAACAGACACAACAGTTTCTCTCCTTTCATATTGGAGCAATAACAACTATAGCACAAACGCAAATCCATCTACCGCGACATCTCCACATAGTTGTAATGATAAGATTTAATTGAAACTGATTTATATACTTGGCCGTATAATGACCCACATCTAATTTCCAGAATTGTTTTCTCGACACGGTGTATACTCACCTATTTTGGCCATTTGATCTATATTATTATCTTACTTAATGAGATAATGAATTTTTCCGATTCTTGCATCTACTCTACCAAATTTCCACTTGTTATGGGAATTATTATATTCACGTACAGCCACTCTCTCACCATTCACAAATTCTCGAATCACAGTCTTATTCAAGCATTCAAAAGTGTCAACTGAGTTAGGTGTTATTAAATATAATTTTGTTGAAATATTCCTGCCCAAAAACAATTCAGCCGGGCCGGACTTAAACCGGTCATGGAATGAGGAATTTTTCTATATCCTAATAAGACTATGGAATATATTCACTTGCTTCTGTCTCTCCATAACGGCACCCTCAATTATTGCTTGTAAAGAATTTTAAAATGTTTGCACACATCTTTCTACTAACCCATTCGTAGCAGGATGATAACCGGAACTGGTGACAATTTTTAAGCATTTTTGTATTAATGTGTGGTGACGATATAAGATCACTAATATGGTGCAGATAATTTGTGAAGAATTCCATTCTCTTTCAAATAATTTTTGAAGTTGTATGATGTAAATACTGAAGCGTTATCACTAACAATAACTTTAGGAATACCCAAAGAACAGAATATTTTGTCACACAATAATATTGTGTTTTCAGTAGTGATATCTTTGACCGCATGTATTTCAGGCCATCTAGAATAATACGCGTCAACTAAAATAAAATAATAGGTATTGGAAAACAGTCCAAGAAAATCAATATGAACTCGTTGAAATGGTTCTTTTGCTGGTTCCCAGGGATGTATTGGTGCTTGCTCAGGAATATTTTCAATTTTATTACATTCAGCGTAAACTTTGATTTAGCGCAATTGCTTGCGATATCCTCGATATCTTGCGTAATGCTTGGCCAATAACAATAACTTCTAGCCAGGGATTTCATTTTAACTACGCCAAAATGTGCTGCATGTAATTCGTTCAGAATTTTCCGTCCATTTTAAATAGAAAATTCAGAAATATTCGAATGTAACCAATCCTTCTTATCCAACTTCTTACCTGATTTCAAAGCTACTAAAATTTTATTTGGGGTCAGGTCTTCAATAGTTTCATCTGCTAATTCTTTGAGAGTAACTGGTAGAGTTTCTATTTGAGAGATTTCGAAAACGTCTACTTCATCTTGTATATTGAATCCTAATGATGAAATTGGTAATCTAGACCAGGCCGTCAGCATTCTCATGATCTTTCGTATTTTTGTACTTGATATCGTATTGAAAAGATTCTAGAAAAAGTGAATAATACTGCATTCTGGTTGTAGTAAATGCGGAAACGCTTTTCGAAGAAGAAAATATATGTAATAAAGGTTTGCTGTCTGTGTATAAGGTGAAAACTCTACCAAAAAGAAAATAGTAAGATTTTTTAATGCTAAAAATAATGCTATATGCCTCCTTATCTAGTTGGGTGTATTTTTGTAGGGTTGTACTTAGTGTTTGGGATGCAAATTGAATAGGACGCTCACTGCCGTCTGGATATATATGGGATATTACAGCTCCGACCGCATAGGAGCTTGCATCTGTTGCCAAGATTATTGGTAACGTCGGGTCAAAATGGGTTAGGACTTGCTCTGATAAAATTTCTTCCTCAATTTTATTAAACCATTCTTCACAAATTTTAATACAATGGAAAGGTACATTATTCTTGAATATATTATTTAATGGAAATAAAGTATGACTCAGGTTTTTGAAAAATCGTCCATAATAATTAATAAGACCAATAAAACCCCTGACTTCCGTTTTATTTGAAGGCATTTTGGCATTTTTTATCGCTTCAATTTTACTAGAAGACTTATGAATAGGTACCTTTTTTATCGATGTCATATCCACAGCTCTGGGTTGCGTGACAGAAATCTTGGGTTCATTTATTCCAAAATCAAAGTCCAACTAACACAACAATAATTTATTCCACGTTACTATACGCTTTGATACTACTTACTTCACTAATTAACAACAAACAACTAAACTCTTAACAATAATCATTATCTAAATCATATCACAGTCAAACTTAAACTTGAAAACTACCAATACCTTTATATATCCGAGATCTATTCGTGTAGAATCCAGAATAGACGCGATAACTCTCCTTCCTGAACAGCAACGTAAAATCTAGAATCAGCTGTCCTATTCTGTACACCCTGGCGCTTCCGCCAGATTTTCACGACAATATTCTATTTTTGATTTCATAAATTGACATTTATTCAAATTTACATGAATGTTATATTCAGAAAGGCGTTTCAAAACTGTGTCTAGAGTTTGTAAGTGTGAAATGTCATCTACAGCTGTGACATTAATGTCATCTAGAAATACTGATACTCTCGGAATATCCGCTAAAATATTTTTTTCTGCGATTGACAAGAAATGTCAGCATTTTTGACCGGTTGACAGGTCGCAAAACTCAATATTCTGGTATTTCAATTATGTTTCAATAGTTGCTAAGGAATCAATGAATAACAATACGGGAAACACTTTTCCGGCCTAGGAATTGGAACTAAAAGACAAACATTTAACAGGTATTTAACCGATCGCAGAAAAAATAGTATGTGTATTTCGGTGGAAAAGCACATTCTCGGCCTTCGGTGTTTGCCGGCCTCGGCTACGCCTCGCCCGTCAACTTACACCGTCGGCCGAGAATGTGTCACTTTTCCACCTAAATACACAATATACTATTTCTTGGACTGGAAATACCAAACATTAAATGTGTACATTTGAATAAACCTTTGTCATCAGTATTCAAAACTAAATATCTTCCGGTGCAACTTCTATTTGTAAATATGCTTGACTTAGATCAAGTTTTGTAAAAATGTTTCTCCTCCTGCCATGGATGAAAATAGTTCATCGATGGTAGGTCGGTAGGAAGAGAATGATGATCAACAATTAAATATTGATTAACAGTACCTACTACGGAAATCGCCACACAACCTTACCCTACTATTTGCCTTTACAACTGGCACTAATGGAGTAGCAAACTCTGAACTATTAATTTTGACTAAAGTCCCTTGTTCTTCCAAAAACCAAAAGTATCAGCTCCTTATCAATTTCAGGAATAGGAGAATACGGTACTTTTCGTGCTTTTAGAAACACCGGTTTTGCTCTACTTGAATATTACGTATTTTACCTAAGTATATCTTCTTGGAAAATATGGGCATATTTTTCAATTAAACTTTGAGCTTTTAAATCGGCGTTAACAATAGTTATTTATGCAACAAGTGTGTAAAGTGAACCTTTTTTCACGAATATGAATTTTGACGCACGGAGCCGGAGGCGAGTGCGACAATCACATGAGTGAAAAAAGGTGCTTTACGTACGTATTGCATACAATTTTTTTTCTACTACCAATCAAATATGCGTGAAAAAATAAATTCAGACAAATTCTTCACGCACTAGTGCGTAAAGTATTTTCACTTTACGCACTAGTGTGAGAAGTAATTTACCAGAAAAATAGTAATTTGACAAGTCGACATCTGTCATTGACATTACTTTACGCACTCGTGTGTGCAGTGAACTACTTTACACACTAGTGCGTGAAAAGAAATTTTACGTCCTCTGAATAGTGCGTAATGTGAGTGCTTTACGAACGGTAGTAGAAAATAGTTATTTATGCAACAAGTGTGTAAAGTGAACCTTTTTTCACGAATGTGAATTTTGACGCACGAGCCGAAGGCGAGTGCGACAATCACATAAGTGAAAAAAGGTGCTTTACGCTTGTATTGCATACAAAATTTTTTCTACTACCAATCAAATATGTGTAAAAAAATAGATTTACACAAATACTTTACGAACTAGTGCGTGAAGTATTTTCACTTTACACACTAGTGCGTGAAGTAATTTACCAGAAAAATACCAGTGACAGTGTCAATATCTGTCATTGACATAACTTTACGCACCAGTGTGTGAAGTGAATTACTTTACACACTAGTGCGTGAAGTGGAATTTTACGTCTTCTGAATAGTGCGTAAAGTGAGTACTTTACACACGGTAGTAGAAAAAATTATTTATTTTTTATAAATTAGGTACGGTACCTGTAAATTCTATATTCAATTGTCTAATCCACTCACGTCCTATCAGTGGTTCTTTTTCATGATCAACTATGTAGAGGTTTTTTTTTTGAAAACATCAGTATATTTAAAATCAACTTGCAAATCCCAATATTTTGATATTGGGTTTACAATAACTGGCTAGTTTAAAATCAGTAGAATCTAATATTGTCGATTGCAAACAATTCTTTGACATAGTATGACCAGGGCCGTAGCCAGGGGTGGGGGGCATTGGGGGGCAATGCCCTATCTTTCAAATGATGATGCCCTACCTTTAAAACACAACATGCGTTAAGGTTTCTCTAGCAAATTTGAAAGAGTAGACAATGAAATGAATTGAAATAAATTGAAATCGAGTAAGTGCGAGGATAAAGCCGGGAACACACTTTCGACACGGTACGTCACGTTACGAGCTGGCGCATACCGTGACGTGTATTTCATTTTTGTGCTTAGAAGAAACACACTCTTGGCTTGCACAACACGCTTCATACCGAGCTTCATACCCTGTACCGACACTGACTAGGTTTTTCCCGCCAATTTTATTTTAGTTCAAAAAATAATATTCGTATACTGTTAGAAACTGGCAGCAGTACCGATTTTTCCGATTTGGAAGAAGTACTAGAAGAGAGCGAAGAGGCGGCAGTATGTTTACAAATATTAAAAAATAAAGCAAGTTATAGAACATTATGGGTACATGAGATTGACGTCACGAGAATCATGAGGCGAAAAATAACGATCCCGTAGGTACTTTTTGAATTAATGACTCTTCCATTTTTGTTTTTCAAGCCTTGTGGTTAATGTTTGTATACTAACCAAATAAACACACACAATTCTGAACTTTGTTGACCAGTCAGAAACAACTACTCCGAGGGCAAATACCTTTACCGGCAGTGTAGTTCAACGCCGGTAGGAGTAATAGCACTCGGAGTAGTTGTTTCTGACTGGTCAATGAAGTTCAAGTTTGCTTGGACAGGGAGCTTCAGCCTATGTCTTTCTGATGAGTCCTAACAAGGATGAAACCATGAAACGCGTCAAGGATTGGCTCGGGAAGGCGGGGTCGATTCTCAAACAGGGGATCTTATGTCCCTGATTTCACGTTGGTCATTGCCTGAAAAAAACTTCCTACACACAATTCTGCACAAAACTGCTTGCATACACAGCACGCGTGTGAGGAAAGTGTAGATTTCCACAAATCAACGACAGGCGGAGACACGCGTGTTATGTGACGCTAGCGTACCGTGTTGGCTATACCGTATTGTGTAGTGTGTGTGATCGAGATCCATAAAAAGACACGTTAAATTGGAGACCTCACTTTTAGTACTGCACGCGCCAGCTCGTAACGTTACCTACCGTGTCGAAGGTGTGTTCCCGGCTTAAGTGTTTCCAGAAACGTCTAAATGTATGCAAGAATGTTTGACGTTTGACATATTGCACAAAGGAAGTTTTTTCTTTCGAAAGTGTGCGGCGCGAGAATCAACGCCATTTTGTTTACTTGCCAGAGATGTTAGGTATTTATTGACAAGGTTCCTAGAGTTAATAATAGGTTGCCTATAGTAGTGGGTAACTTAATAACGCATCTAGGATGCCTTGGAGATTTTCATTATATTGAAGCACCCCAAATGACGTCATAAAGTTATCAAGCAACTTACCTCTCTCAAACAACATTGATTTATTGAAAAATTAGCCTTCGGGGCCATTACCCCTCTTTTGTTAACCCATAAAAAAATTAAGAGGGGGGGGTGTATGCCCTATGTCAAATTTGTTATGCCCTATCACAAATTTGACTCTAGCTACGGCCCTGAGAATGACTCATAATACTTACAGCTGCGCCACTATCAGCTTCTATCTCTAAATTAATATCATTAATTTGCAACAAGATTATGAATTTGTTTCGAAATGCACTATATTCTAATGTGAGAATTTCTTCCACTTTTACTTGATCAACATGAACATTACTGGCATTTTCTCTTTTCATATAAACCTTGGTGAGATGTCCCTCATTTTTACAGAATAAGCGTTTTTTATTGCATCTGTTTGCTAAGTGCTTATTTGAACCGCACCTAAAGAAATTAAAATTGTCCAGTTTTCAAAATTTTTATGATTTACATGAAGAATTTTTTTTCAATGATCTCAAATTTTTTGACTTCTAAATAAAAGATTCACATTGATGAATAATTCACCCATAAAAAATACCAGATGCTTTTCAATGGCTGAAAAAGAGGGGATGAGTGTCAAGAAAAGAAAAGAACCTTCCGCGTTTACTTTTTTTTTCAAGTTTTAAAAAAAAAATTAAGGCGCTAACTTTAACGGTTATAGAAATATGAATTTTTATCCAAGAGCCCTGGAGTGCGCTCAGCCCATCGTGAACCGCGTCGCGACGGAATTATTCGTGCATCACCGAGAGGTGCATTTTCTGACTTTTCCAGTTTTGTGCGTTCGTATGCGAAAAACAGCTACGTCTGATTTATTATCAAAGTTTGAACCATATTCAACAGTCGCTGCTCTTCGAACTGATGTTAAACAAGGGTGTGACTAAAAAAAGCAACTTGAGCTACTTAAATCAAGAAAAAAAATCTAAGATCTCCCGTGGAAACCGCAGTCTTTCATTCATCATACTATCCGAGAAAAATCTTTATGAAAATAAATTTTGCGGGAACTTGTGACGTCACACCGGCTAACCCCCGAAATCATAGCCTTCTGTTTGTTCAGTGGTTGAACCGTGCCCTATACTTTAAGTGGTTGCAATTTGCTTTAAGTGAGATTGTTGACTTTTGTCTTGGAAAATTTTACACATATTTTAACAGTGCCTCCGAAGCCAGTGTGACGTCACAGCCTAGGTGTTTGTCACTTTGAACCACCCTTATACTCGAAAACGGTTCATCGTAGCAAAATGCGGTTCAAATATTTGTTCTTAGATTTTTTCGCACTAAAACTTCATTTTTGGGTCACACCCCCTTCAATTCACTTATAATAGATGGCATGGTACTTTTTCAAGGACTAAATGATAAAGCATTTTCAACTTAATTTTTAATGAACTCGCATGTATTTTTCTGAAGCAAATTCTTTCACTTGGTCGAAGGTATGAAGCACTGAGGATAACGGTGGTTTTTAATAGATGAATCGGTCAAGTCTTTGGAAAGACGCAGAACAAGTAACTTCGCAGATACGTATACGTATGAAGTTTCTGGAAAGAGAAAAGTGTTAAAGTTTCGGAATTTTTTAAAATTGTCAGAAAATGAAGAATCCTTATTTAAATTTGTAACTGGTTATGTTTTGGAACATTTAGCTGACAAATAGAAGAAACTCTGATCATCGCTGGTGATTTTGAAAATCCAGAGTTATGCTTTTCTGTCAACAAGGATGGTTTAACCGTGTAACCGAATTGAAAGATTTGAAATCAAATCATGACTGATGCACGACTTATAATCCACGTCTTATATGAATATCAGATACTTCACCAAAAAAAAGTGTCGGTGAAGTCTGCAGATGCAAATGTTCTGGTATTACTTATTTACCACTATTCTGAATTTATTGAAGTAAGTTCTTTGAAAGAAACCTACCTTTTTATGGAATTAGGACAAGGGAATAAAAAACGGATCATTCCAATAAATAGTGCAGAAACTGGAATATGAAGTTTATAAATGTTTACCAGCGCTGCATGTGTCAACAGGATGCGATACCACAAATGCAAAGGCAAAAAATGTATTTTCTAAAAATCTTGGAACCTTATATTGCCACCAAATTTGCATTGGTCCTATTCAGAAATAAGATCGAGGCCTCGATGAATTGAGATATCAATTTACCACAACTTCCAATAAATCCGCTTCTGAACTTCTACCCACAGATGATGCATTTTACCAGCATGTACTGAGCTAGGTGTATATATGTCGCAGGCTTAATGTAAAATCAGTCTTATTATAATACGCCTAGGCTTTTTCAATACGACTAGGCATTTTGTAATACTACCCAAATACTTAAGAATTTCACAATAAGACTAGTAATTTCAGTCGCATTATAATACGCCTGATGCGTGTTAGTCTTATTATCAAAATGAACCTGCTTTAGAATCCGACTAGATGAAATCCGTCGTATTATAATACGACTAATGGCGCACCAGGCGAAATGAATAAAACTTTCTATGCGCCTTTTGGCCGATATAATGTGCTGAACACTAACTTTCTTATTCTTTATGCTAAATAGACATTAAAATTACCAAGGTTTAAGTATTTTTTCCAAATTTCATCTCTGTAGCATAACTAATAGGAAAGCTAGCCTTCAGCGCAACATGTATCTGTGAACACCCAGTACTTTAACATACATTTTGAAGAGTTTAAATTACCTATATAAAATACAATTTATAGATTTGAATTTGTTAGGGCCTCTAACTGAGGTGTCAACATTTAATTTAGGGATAGATCACTGGATCATAAAGGGGATGGGAATGTCACTGCTAAATAATGCACTCACACTTCCAGTTTTATATCTCTCTATTGTTGCCAAAATAATCGTTTAATAAAGTAATAAATACTGTAACCACATTCAAGTACTTTTAATTATTCACAGGTTAGTTAACAAGTCGCATTTGAGTTATTCGAGAACATTCACTAATCGATATAAATTCACTAGTTGCTAAGTGCTCAATAGTCAATTTAACAATAATATTTTAAATAAGAGCACAAGATAAAGTTTATTCTTAATAGAAATCTTCGGGAGTTGAGAGTTTTTATATTTTTAGAGAGCCCTTAAAAAAGGGGAGTGTGATTAACTCAATGTTTTACGCGATATTATATCACTTGAGTTTTCAAGCCAGCAGCCAGAGAGATAAAAAATAAGTCTTTTTATTTAGAGAGCGAGAGAGAGACTGCACAAGGGTGCAACTAGAGAGAATAATTAAATAATTAGAGAAAAGTGAGCAGGTTCAAACTTGTATAGAGTGTTCTCTACAAGATGATATAGGTTTCATCTGGTTATACCTCGGAATCACTCAAAGTCATAATTTCATTGTGATTTTACTCCACTAATTCTGTGGACATTTCGAAAAGGGGGCAGGCCTTAAAACCACTTATATTCTCATCAGCTAACTAGCCACATTCATCCCTCAAAATGCCAGACAAAAAAAATGACTCCACTAAACAGGCCCTATCTCAGGGTCTAATAGCATAGGCTTCCTTTTCGACTGACGAATGACGTTTCTCGCTTTCCGACAGTGTTCTTGAGAAAAATGCTATAGGAGCTCCATTTTGTGATAAGCAACTTCCAATGGCATAGTCTGATGCGTCTGTTTCCACTGTGAATGTGAGATTTTCATCAATGGCAGTGACAACAGCTTTTGAAATATCTTCTTTCAGAGCTTTGAAAGTCGATAGAGCTTCTTGTGACATGATTGTGTTTGTACATACGAGTAGTCTGATTTTATCAGAAAATCTTGGAATCCATTTCGCATAATGGGAAAACATTCTCAATAATCGTTTTAATGAAGAATAATCTCCTGGTGGAGACAATTCTGAGAATGGACGAAGTCGATCAGGATCAGGTTTGATTTGTTGATGTTCGATTTCATATCCTAGGAGATTTAATTTTTTTAGTCCGTACTTTGATTAAGTAGAGTTTATAGTAAGTTTATACTTTTCAGCAACTTTGAAGAATTTTTGAAGATTTTTGTCATGCTCTTCTTACCACCTACTGTGATATCATCAAGATAGGCATATGTGCCTTGAAGATTTTCTTTCTTGATTATACTGTCAACAACTCTTTGAAAACTAGCAACTCCATTGATAACACCAAAAGGAATTCTTGTGAATTGATATAGTTTGCTGCACGCCTCAAACGCTATATAAGGTTTTTCATGTTGGAGAATTGGAATTTGGTGATATGCACTCTTTAGATCTATAGTGCGGAAAACTTGGTACCTTGACACTTTTGAAATAATGTCTACTATGTTTCTCAACTCTAGTTCAGTGAATTTGTTTATAGTCTGAGCATAGTTGATTACCATTCGTCTCTTATGATTTGTACTGGAAGTGACTAAAGCTTGAGCTCTCCAAAGCGAATTACTCTTTCCATTGATACCTTCAGAAAGCATTATCTCGACTTCTTGTTCGATAAATTTCAGGTCTTGTAGTGATTGTTTCTTAGATTTAATAACTATAGGTCTGCAAGTGTTATTGCGATTCGTGAATAGAGATGCAGGAGTAATATCTGCTTGCATCAAAACACATACTTTCAAAGTATCCAGATTTCCATTGAATGAAATCTCAAGTTTAGAATGATGGGCCTATTCGGGTTTGGAAAAAGTACGGTTCTAGAACGGTCCAAAAGCATCGCACAGTTTATTATTGAAATTTGTGATAGCCGAGTCGTTGTCATTTTGTTGAATGATAAACTGTGCGATTGTTTTGGACCGTTCTAGAACCGTCCTTTTTCCAAACCCGAATAGGCCTGATGATGTTGAAAATCGTGACCAAATACAATATCTGAGCAAAGATTTTTCATAACCAGTAATATCAAGTTTTCATATGTACGGGTATTTGTTTCTAGTGACACAGTACAACTTACTTCCTTCAACTTGAGAAACCAATGATATTGACGCCATATTCACTCGTTGCTGAGCAGGAATTTGTGGAATCTTAAGTTGCTCAAGAAGAGAAGCGTCTATGGAACTTGATATACTTCCTGTGTCAATAAGAGCTTTAACTGGTTGTCCACAAATTTTTGCATCACTTGTAGCTTTTCCAAGTCCTGGTGTCGAAGCTGCAGTCTCGATAATTGCAGTAACGATGGACGCTGACGTTGTCCTAGAGTTATGCTTTTTACTGTTACAAATTCTGGCGAAATGTCCTTTCTTGGAACATTTTTAACAAGTAGCATCTGAAACTGAAAAAAAGACATCTAGGATGACGTGATCCTCCACAAAACCAACATTTCGCTAGATTCTTGGTAGAAGTAGCGAAGATTTGATTCGAATGATCTGACTTAGAATTTGAAGTATAATCAATTGAAGCAGTGTTGCCAGGTTGGAAATAAGGAAAGCGATAGGCATGACATAAAAAAAGCGGTAGAAAAACGGTAGATTTTCCCCTACTCCATTTGGGCTAAAAATACACTAGAGATGATATAAAGTTATGGGTGGGTACAACAAAATGTACAGAGAATAAATAAATAAATAAAAAGCAAATAATTAAGATAAACACAAAACACTATATAAGCCTATCCAAAACACGTGACTTTGACAAGCAAACAAAGGGTTTTTGTGCCTCTTGGCGGACATTTTAATTTAGTTTTGACAGCATCTTGGATAGTCTAATAGATTTAACCAAATATTTTATTAGAGTAAATCATATAATATCTGAACATACTTATGGTCGGTTTCTTAAAAAAAAAATAAAAACCTCTAAAATCTGTTTTTTTTTTAAAGATAATTCCCCAAGTCAAAAATTTAGTAACTATGTTGGCAACACAAGCCTTTTCTACATAAAAAATTTGAAAGCATTACCAACCTAATGTCATTTTATCTTTAGAAAAAAAAAACGAACGGTATACTCATTCTGAAACGGAAAACCGCTCAGATTTTTTGTATATTTTGTTGTTATGATATGATAACAATTGTTTGTCAATATTTATGTTAAAAATTTACTGTCTATGTATTCTTTGGAATTGATTAAACCAACAATACTGTTTGTGGATAAACGGTTTCTCTGGAGTGACTCCGTTCGCACTCCAGCCTTAATCTGATACGCCAAAAAGCAATACCCGAACAATTGGAGTGCGAATGGAGTCACTCCGAGTGAGCAAGCGGCACCCAACTGATGTCGACGTCGAGTACCGCGCTACGCTACTACAAAGAAATGTCCTTTCAATATCATTAAAAATTTAGCGGTAGAAAATTATATCAAAAACGGTAGAACGGTAGCTCATACATCAAAACGGTAGTTCTACCGCTAAAACGGTAGACTTGGCAACACTGAATTGAAGTTGCATTGATAGAATTTTGTACGAAGCTTTGTGAGTGAATTTCAGCCATTTCTAAAGATTGAGCTTGATTATGAGCCTCATTGAGACTAAGGGTTGTATTTTCAAGCAATCGAGTGCGTATAGAGGAGTTGTTTAGGCCTTTTATAAAAGCATCCCTGATGTAGCCATTCTTATGATCTTCTGCAGTACAGCTTGTAAATTACATTCAGTAGCTAAAAGGTTTAAGGATTGTAGATATTGGTCTATAGATTCGGAAGCTTGTTGTTGACGGGTCGCTAATATATGTCTAGCATAGACCTCATTTTTAGGTTTGATGTAAGCTTTCTCTAGTATGGCTATAGCGGAAGCATATGTTGAACATTCACTCATCAATGCATACACATTAGGAGCTATATGATTCAGGGTTGTATCTGGCGAGGGGGGTTTGGGGATTCAAACCCCCCCTCAAAATTAATTTTAGAAAAAACAATTTGAAAACAAACAACACTTATTATAGCTATTTATGTACCAAGGGGATTATGTAGATTATAATGCCCGAAGGCGAAACTAGCCCGAGGGCCTATGGCCCGAGGGATATATTTCGCCTGAAGGGCATTATAATCTTGAAATCCCCGTGGTGCATACAATGCTTTATTTTCTACTCAACACAATGTTTTTTCATCAATTTGTTATTAACAAAATCAGTTAAACTTGTGTGACAGAATATTGTTTTGTATTTTGACATGTACCTGTACCTGTGACCTGTACCTGTACCTGCGACCTGTACATAGAAACGAAATACATTAATATATCTATAAACATCCCATAAGGCAAGGCAACGGTGGTGGTCCTGTGGGTTAACGCGCTGGACTACATGGGAAACATTGATGGTAGACCGGGTTCGAATCCTGGCTAGACCGAAAATTATTTTCGGTCAGACATTTAGTGGCTGCCTAGGGTAAAGTGCAAATTAATAGAACAACAACAACAACAAAAACACCTTAAGGTATTATAAGCGGGCGTTATAGATCATAACGCTGCGGGCGTTATGGATCAGGTTGTTATAGGTGTGTTAACGTATTTCGTTTCCTAGGTATTATAGATCTATAATAGTAAAGTAGAAAATAAAATACTTTTATTTTTATTATTATTAGTGTAACTATTTTTTTTTTGCCACTGGTCTAACCCCCCCAAAATTTTCGTCTAGATACGGCCCTGATATGATTTACCAGAAGTTGTAGTTTAATTTTATTTCTGAGATCTTCAGTTTTACGCTTGTTGGCAACAAGGAAATTTTCGAATGTCTTCTTCCAATGAGTCCATTCCAGACTAGCTGGTCGACGAATCTACTTTGAGTCTTTCTGAACGATAGAAACGTTCCATTTCTTCGCTGATTTAAAAAAAAAAAATTGTCTAATAAATTGTACTGAATAGAACTTCCGAATTATAGCAAAATATTAGCTTTATTAGGGAAGTTCCATGATAAATTTTACTTCCCTGCTGACTTCTTTTGACCGATGCCTAGAATTGCACGTTTAATATCCTGTGGAAGAAAGACGAATGGTTCAACAATTATGACAGTATATTTTATTGTTAAATGTAGGAATCATTCATTAACCGAGGCAGACGTAAAAGAATAAATATTTTTTATATTTAATATCAATTCAATTTTTCAGGTTCTTACAAAACACCATGTGAAAATGTAGAAGCTTCTACAAATAAAAAAACATTATGGAGACAAGTAAATTGCAGTAAGTATAAACCGAAACAAGCCTTGAAACCAAAATCCATGCGCTTTATTTTAGATACAAACGAGAAATTTTCTACCGAAAAATCCTCAGACATCTATAAGACTAGGAAGGAGCAACCGGCTACTTCACAGCCAACCATTTTCCAAAATCCCACAAATGGTAGAAGAGGTTCTCTTCAACTTTGGCAATTTTTAGTTGCGCTACTCGACACTCCTGACGCTAGCGCTGGATGTATAGCTTGGACTGGTAGAGGAATGGAGTTTAAACTTATCGAGCCTGAAGAGGTAGAGTGATGGTGCATTACATATTCGAAAGGATAATGAATTTGACTCTCTTTATTAGGTTGCTAGAAGATGGGGAGCCCAAAAAAATCGCCCAGCGATGAACTATGACAAGTTGAGCCGTTCACTAAGATACTATTATGAAAAAGGAATTATGCAAAAAGTTGCAGGTGACATAAACACAAAATTAATTGGGGTAGCGCAAAGTGATATTTTGTTGCTTGACGAAAAAAATAGCTGACACGTCAATTTCTCCAGAGCAACTAAGGCACTTTTCCTTCGAATTACACACACTATTCTAAAATAAATATTTTCTGTTACAGGTGAAAGATATGTCTACAAATTTGTCTGCGATCCAGAAGCTTTATTCAACATGGCATATGGTACTCACCAAGAGGCGAATGTAAAAACATCACCAAAATCCGAAAACTTCACTCCAATCACACCGAAATTCGAAACGCACAATTTGGCTTACACCGATATGATCAGTTTTTATAATTGCGGTCTTGCTCATTCTTACCAGCATCTCCATCCGTATTTGCAAGATACCAGAGCCACTAGATACGCTTAGCATTAATTTAATTTTAGTACCTACACCTACTTTGTATTATAATTTTTTTTGGAAAAATCACTATAGGAAATGTAGGTAACTATCTTTATTTGTGTGTACCTATTCTATGTTTCAAAGGTCATATGAAAAAATGTTGCAAACATCATGTCAAGTTGATAGTTCTTGGTTCTTGCCATGAAAAATATTATAATCTATGGTTTTGGCAACAGTTTTCATGCAAATTCAACTTAGACCTCTACTACGAAAGTCATCGACGTGCTTCAGAGTTTTGGCGAAAAAAAATTGTCTCGAAATAATGAATTTATGCGTTACTTTATGTACACACTGTATAATTTTTAAAAAAAGCATATGTAGGTACCTATTGTGGTTGAAAACTAGCAATCATTTCAAATTAATACTTCTTATGTTATTAAGTCTGTTTTAAAATTGAAAATAATTATTATAACCATCGTGTATTGTTTCTGATTAAGTGACTTATAAATTAAGTCGTCATATTGTATTGTTCCTTATTAGATAGTTAGGTATAAAAGTTATGCCTACAGTTACATTAGGAATAAAATTTTCATTGAATATGGACTATTCTATTTTTCATTTGAATCATTTAATTATTTTCTAATTTATTTCTGATGGTACCTTTCAGTGGTTTGTTTCATTCATTCGATTTTTATCGAACTTCTAGACGAGGGTGCTATACAAACTAGAAGAGATCAGTTAACTTAGGTGAACGTAAGATTTCTGACTTACACGACTAAAGTAATGCCGAGTACTGGAAACAGCGGAAAAGACCAAAAGAATATTGAGGAAGTGACCATACAGAAAGGATGAGGAGGCAGCAGCGGATACGATCTGAACCTCCCAATGGCAAAATTCGTTCGGAAGACCTTAGGTACGATGGAAGTTTGCTGAGGAAACCTTTGTGCCACAACTGGTCAAAAGCCTTAGAGATGTCCAATGCTATGATTCTGGATTCGTCATGAATGTGACTGACGTATGCCAGATCTCCTGTTGATCTACAACAAAACCCGTATTGTTTGTCAGAGATGAGCTTATTGACTACAAGGTATTAAACCACTTCAGTTTATCATGAATAAACATACCTAAATACTTGGCAACAGGTTTGCTTCCTATAAAACTCTCAAATATAAAATTGTCGCAAACAAATTTAAAACTAAGAATGATACTCTTTGATATTGATAGATTAAAACATAAACAACTTGTAATACACGACTCATTTACGCTACTTAAATAGTTCATAATAGCCTTTTAATCATCAGCCTCTCTTCCATGCTACGAAATGCATCATCTGCGAATAGTGTGAATTCACCTCAAATGGAAATTTTTGACAAGTCATTGATATAGACGAGGGAAAGAAGTGGAGAACGGAACCCTGAAGGACGCCACAATTCAAACTGACTCGCCACCTTCACCATTCGTTTTTTATCGAAAAGGTATGATGCTTAACCAACCGAAGGCTACCCCTCATACACCATATCGCTCTAACTTACTCAAAAGCACTCCATGATTTACACAGTCAAAGGCCTTGAATAAATCGCAGATTACAGCCGCTGCGATATCAACACTGTTTGGACCCGATAGGAATTTAATCACCTTTTTAGTGTGTCCGCAACAGTTCGTCCATCAGATGGATCGAAAACAGAAGTCCAGACTACAGAGTGGGTGTTTCTAGCAGTGGCGTAACTTCAAATCCGGGCCCCCCCGCACGGATTTTCCCGGGGCCCATCTTTTATGTCCGTTGCATGGTTCTTGAGCTATAGCTACTGAATAGACAGAGGGGCCAATGGGCTATTGCTGCGTTGTCATATCGATAATATTTATTAATACATGAAAATTGTAATAAAATTTCCTTCATTTTCATGTAATAATAAATATTATTGATATGACAACGCAGCAATAGCCCATTGTTGCCTCTGTCTATTCAGTAGTCGTAGCTCAAGAACCTTCCAACGGACTATATATATTTAAAAAAAAAAAATATGTACAGGGTGTCCCGCGACGTTTTTCCCAGGTGATAACTATCGCAGTGTCGTTTAAGGTTATGTTAGATTAAACTTGACATATTCCTTTGCAAATTCATTGGGCGATGTTGCCGGATGAAACATTTATCAAAATAAAAGTGCCATCGATGTTAATATACACTTTAAAGCACTTCTATTGTCTAATTTAGGGCGTTGTAAAACACTTGAGAATATATCACTGCTTCAATGTTATAATGTTCGATTTGTATTGTCTACATTTGCTCTGCAACAATACAATCTGGCTACACTGCAGCCACAAGTTGCGCGCGCATGTCATTTTTTATTACTTTCTAAGTTGTATTTATTACAATTAAGCTCTCTTTTTCTATTTCTGTGAGACACGTCAATTGAAATGTTGAAGATCTGCTTAACTTTTTGTGCCGCTTCGACATGTGTCATCCAATTCCACCACTTTATTTGCTTCAGCTTCGGTCAAGTGACGGCAACTTCAGGCGGCGTTCCGTATCTTAACCAGAGTTACCGATCGGTAAGAAGCGGTTCGTCTATGGTAACACTCTGGTTCCTGAAAATGCGGTTTATGTGTGGAACGATTCGATTCAGCTTTGGTTTGGCTTGGATGCTAAATGATAGAATATTATCCTCTTAAAAATATATTTGTAATAAGCAATCGTCAGGCATGAATATAATATTCACCTCTTGTTGCATTTCCACCGCAAATACACGTCGAAAGCGGAAGAAAAATTTAAAAAAAATTAAAAAATCATCCCTAACCTAACAAACAAATGTCAGAAATTGAAAACAAACCGATAGATTGTAGATTGTAGATTGCGGGGGAGTCGTTTCGGCTTTTTCAGCCGCTCAGCACTGCTACCTTTGCAGATATTTTGTACATGACTCTACATCTCAAATGGTCTCCAGGAAGCGTAGACTTCTGCCGAAGGAAGCTATTTTCCTGGGTGTTAGTTGGCCCACTTCTTCTGGTGACAGTGTTGCCCCCTCGAGGAATTTGAGCCTCTTGCAGAATTGGGTTGGACATTCGCAGTGCAGGTGCTCTGCGGTCTTTATTGCGCCTGAACAGAATCTGCAGAGATCGTCTTCCGCTCTGCCCATTAACCTTAGATGGTATTTTACTGGGCAGTGTCCTGTGAGCAGTCCCACCACCAATCTGATGTCTGGTCTGCTCATGCTTAGGAGCTGTTCAGCTCTTTTTGCTGAAAGGGTAATAAGCCTTTTAGAACAAACCGATAAAACCAAGAGTTTTTGATGGGTAGATTCGGTTGACAGTTGGGACCGAATTTTTCAGGAACCGTGTTTCATAACTTAGCCAGATTTCAGGAGTGGTTAGGTTACGGAACGGGAACCGGAAAAACCTCAAAAACAAAGAATCTTGGTTAACTTACGGAACGCTGCCTTAGAATCTCAAATGTAACTTATGGCGTATACAGGGTGTTTACGGTCTTGTGATTTTATTTTTGAGGGGTGAATAAACACCTGTGTGTGATTGACACTTAAACACCCCAATAAAAGTCAAACACTAAGGGAGAGATGAATTTTTTAAATTTATAACAACCACGTGTATCGACGTAGGGAGGGTCCGGTTAGATGGCCTCCACGGTCACCCGACCTTACTCCACTCGATTTTTATTTCTGGGGCTTGATGAAAAGCATGGTATACACCGATGAAATACTTGATCTAGCAGATCTTCGTAACCATGTTGAACTAGCTGCGAACACCATTAGACAGCAAGGCCTAGGACTTGGAGGTTATGCTGATTAATGGATACGTCGAGCAAGACTTTGTATTCAACAACAACAGGGCGATTACTTTGAGCACCTGTTGTAGTGTTTTTCTGATTATTAAGTAATAACATAATTTTTGAAAATGAAATTGTTATAAATTTAAAAAAATTCGTATCTCCCTTAGTGTTTGACTTTTATTAGGGTGTTTTAGCGTTAATCACATTTTTTTGAGGTGTTTATTCACCCCTTAAAAATAAAATCACAAGACCGTAAACACCCTGTATAAGGTATGGCATTTTTCACAAAATCGGCCATATTTTTTAAGGCTTTGTTGAAGAAAATGTTAGAAAATTACAATGTGGCACATTCGATGACGCGTTATGAAGTTATCACCTGGGTAGAACCTCGTGGGACACCCTGTATATATGTATATGAACAAATAAATTGTATTCTAATATAAATATGTAAGTACCTACATATTGTATATATCTAATATTCATTTGCATATGAGGTGTAGTAGAATGGAACAACGCTTTTATTCCAGTTTTTCAAAAACTTTGTTTAAAAATAAGAAACCAAAAGACATACATACATCAAATTTTGGAAATAAAACAAAAAATAGGGAACATGGGGGAAATTCCAAGTATATGTATAATAAAAATAGTAAATATTACATCACTTATCTACCCTGCCTGTTGTTAATATAAATGAACAAAACATCACAAGCATCGTTTAAAAAATAAAATAACATAGATACATCACTGAACAAGAAAATATTGAAAAAAAGAAGAAAAATCACTCTGTATTAAAATAAAAGAAAAGCAAAGAGAAGAGCAAAACCTAAAAATCCTTTCTGCGGGCCTTGTGGTTGGCAAATGCCATAACTAATTCGAATGTGTCCATATTCTTTCAATGGTAGACTATACAGTAAGGGGCAGGCTACTAGGTATATAGGATCCAACTTGACGAATTTACCACCGTCCGCAGCCGTTTGAACCCCTGTCACTGTCGTTCGTTCAACAATTTTGACGTTTGTTTACTTTAGTACGATTTAGATACAGACTTATATAAGCACGGTCCAGACGCTACGGTTCAGCTTACTGATCAAAACGTTTTGTCTGCGACGTATTTAACTGTATGCAGACAAAACGTTGTGCAAAACGTAGCGTCTGCGCCATGCTTTCAGATATTTCGTCAAGCTTTATTTATTTATGATTAAGTTTACGCGTGTAGATAGCTAAGCGTTGGTTTGTTGGTTATCAATGTAGACACTAGACACTTTAAGCAAACCCTTAATTTTCCTACGTATCCGTATCCGCTTCTGTAAACGCATCGACTTATGTTGACCGCCTAAAAGTCCTTTCATGGTCATACATTACGTAAACGATCGTATCCTTTTATGACACGTTTTCTAACCATGAAAAGTTTTGTTTTGATTTTGTAGTTGTGTTTGTAGGTTTTATTTTTATCTATAAGTACTGTGTTTATGTTGTTGAAGTTATTTTAATAATAACTGACAGGTGGATCCCTGAATAGTGTCAAATGATTGAGATACGTTTTCGGATACAGATACGAGGCTAGGCCCGTAACGATACGGACAACGCAACGCAACGAGACCACCGTATTTACTATCTATCCTGCGTTAGATACGTTTGAAATTCAGGACCTGCTTAAAGTGTCTACTTGCTTATCCTGAATCTTTATATGTATCTGTCTCCGCATCGATCTGCGCACACGCAGAATAGATACGGTGGTTTCGTAGTCCGCGCATAGTTACGGGCCTAGTCTCGTATCCGAAAACGTATCTCAGCCATTGTGTCTTCAGCCTTAGTTTTTTGAGTGACAGGTCTTTTCACGTTTTGTTTTTACCTGGTTGTCATGAGTTAAGGGTCATTCACATCCACTTAACTTAACTTACACGGATTTTCTTAATTTGGTTCAACTTTTCCGTGTGTCACGTTAATTTTCTTAATTTTTAAGTGGATGTAACAACTATGTGATCTTCAACTTTTTTTTATTATTAATTTTCCGTACGTCAAGTTAAGTTAAGTGGATGTAAATGACCCTTTAGCACTAAATATATTTGTCATTTTGCCACATGCGGACGCCTGCAAATTTGTCAAGTTATATCCTATATACCTAGTAGCCTGCCCCTCACTGTATAGTTGAATAAAATCCAAGCGGCAGTAATGACATCAAATAACCTACATTGAAAACAAACATCAGCTGGTAATCGAGCCTTACTATTGGTTGAAACGCCCTATCAGGACCAGTGCGCATGCCCGGAGGACATTTGATAGGTTGTTTTGAAAATGACCAGTTAATGTCATTACTGCCGCTCGGATTTGATTCAACTATAGGTATGTATCATGAGGTTCATAGGTTAAAGTATTTTCTTTTAGTTTAGTAGTTTAGTACTTCCTTGTCACCTGGTCTGGGGCCAAGCGGAGCCCCCAAAATCACGGCCCCCCCGCGACTGCGGGCCCTTAGTTACGCCACTGATTTATGGCCCAAACTGCAGGCTATCGGTAGCCTCAGCCCTCAGGAAAAAACCTCATCATATTCGAAGCGGAAACGTACGCAATTGAAATCAAAGCCGGCACAAGTAGGTACATTACGATAGAACTTGAAGTACAAGTATGAACTGAAAATATTTAATAAATTTATTTGAAACACAAGTAAAAGTTTTCTTAAATTATACTTTGACTATCAAGTAAACTTGAAATTTACTTGAATTTCATCAAGTAAAGTGGCATTACTTGAGGTATATTTAGTACCTATTTGAAGTATGTTAAATAATTTAGATATTGAAAGTACAAGTACCTACCTACAAGTACATAACAAAAAAAGTAATTGGAGTTAAATACTAAAAGTACCTATATGTACTTTGAAGTAAAATTTCAAGTAATATACTTCAAGTACCTATTGATAGCTCTGATTGAAATGGACCTACGAGGTACAAGAATCTTCATCAACTCCGACAATCAGAAGAGAGGGCGCCGTGTCACCATTCCTCGGTCCAGTGGGTCCAGAAACCTTCTTTGGCCTCACAAAAAGCTATGTAGGGACCGAACCAAAAAAAATAAATAAGAAGAGGCACAACGAGCACAGCAACTTGTAACGGGTTTCCTCACCGGTACATTGCCCTATTGGCTACAACCTAAAAAAGACGGGTAAAGCAAAGCTGAATCAGACCTTTGCCGCTTCTGCAAAGAAGCATCCGAATCTGCCAAATATATACCTACTCTGCAAATTATTATTATTATTATTATTATTTCTTTATTGTTTATAATGAAATTACATTCATATTTCATATAACAAGGAGACAGGTTTTACAACTTAATTTGCCGTCTACCAGGGACGGACTGGGTTCTGAATTAACGGCGGGCGATTTTCTACATGGGGCGCCATCACCAAGAAAAAGTTGAAGTAAGTATAGGGTCACTTGAGCCTAGGAACTTTTTCGATACCGTGGGAAAATCGGCGGATTTTGCTGGTTTTATGCTGGTTCAGCTAGTTTGTGCTAGTATTCACTGGTTTTATGCTGATTTTCACTGCTTTTCACTGGATTTATGTTGGTTTAGCTAGTGAAAACCAGAAAATCCAGCAAAAAAACAGCTTATCCAGCCTAAAACCAGTGAAAACCAGTAAAATCCACCGATTTTTCCACGGCATCGAGAAAGTTCCGAGGCTCAAGTGACCCTATACCTACTAATTGAAAGTTAGGCTCATGTTATCGACAAGAATAAATTATCGAACCGTTATTTGTTTTCCAAGAAAAAAAATCAACATTTTATTGAGGTTTTCGCTAGTTTTAGCAACATTATTTATAATTTCGTTATTGTCTAATGACATGAGTGAAATAATTTTTTCCACAGACATTATCATAAACACTTCCAGGTTGTTGTGATTTAGGTTACTTCGTAATTGATTTAAATATTGTTCAGCTTTTTGAGCTTCGATCACAACTAATTTGCTTGTTTATTGACATTGATAGTCGACAAATATTTGTAAGCTTTCGAAAATATTGGATAACCATATGCGTGAAGGTTGACACGGTCCAAGTGTACGTGGATCAAGTACCCTTGGACGCTGTGCGCGCGTCACTTGGACGATACTGGGATGGTACCAACTGTTAATCCAAGTAAGTAAGCGTGCTTCCAACTTGATCCAAGTTCTCATCCAAGTACACTTCGACCAAGCACTTGGACCGTGTCAAACTGGTTCTAAGATTGAATTTGATTGATAGCCTAGTGTAACTGCAATAAATACAGTTTTTGCAAGACTTGCAAACTGTTTCACTGGTAATCTGCTCTATAATCTTCACTAGACCGAATACACGAGGAGAGCCCAAGGCACGAGCAAGATGGTGCTTGTCGGGCGGAAGGCTCTCGGCACAAGAATAGCATGACGATTGGAATACAACCCTAACCTAATTCACAGAGCGCGGTAAAAGTCCCAGAATTTAATATAAAACTTTAATGGAAACTCGAAATTCTTATTAATATGAGAGCACTAAATTAATAAGTAATCGATATTCCGAATTTATTAAAAAATATTTTTAAACCTTAATTTGATATTATTTATATTTTATAACTAAACAATGCCGACAGGGCGCTAAATCTTAAAGGCGCGGCGGGCTCCGCCCGCCAGCCCGCCGGGCCAGTCCGTCACTGCCGTCTACACCTTTTTCAATTGTAATTCAGAATAGTGAATTGAAATTCAGAAACTGTAAATTATAATTTAGAGAAGAGAAATTGTTTCTCAGAAAATGGAAATTTAATTCCAGCAACTGGAATTTGTAATTCGGAAAAGTATAATATGCACCTTACGATAAGCTATGTAGTACAGAGGTAAAATTGTTGCCGTGCAGGCATCTTCTACATGCCAGATGTGCAGTATGCAGAATGCAGAGCCTTTAAGGGAACCAACTTGTCCTATTTGCAGCAGTGATTGACGATAAATTAATAAACATGGATAGCAATCCCGTGTTTAGCGACACAAGATTAAAAATTGAAAAACAAAAAAAACACTCATAGATATTTCATGATTCTGAATTATATATGTTACCAATCCTAAATTACATTTTCCTATTTCCGATTTTCAAAAGTACCATATCTCAATTACAATTTACTTTTTCTGGAATTAAATCTCCCCTTTCTGAATTACATATTCCTTTTCTGAATTACAAATTCCCATTCCTGAATATTACTTATGTTCCTTTTCTGAATTTCAAACTCCATATTCTGAATAATAACTTCCTATTCTGAATTAAGGTTTAAAGTCAACCCCTATTTTCTGAACCTTGTGTTCAAAAATTCCAAAAAAAAATATATGTTTTATGGTTATCGATATAATTTAATCCATAATTTTTTTAAGCAAATTTGACTCGCTATTTTTGAGTTATATCGCAAAAACTGACAAAAACAGTAGTTTTATACCATTTATTTTAAAACGAATAGATGAAGTTTCCCCTTATTTTTATTACGAACTACTATTGCAATTCTACGCGACATATATTTTTTTCAAACTTTTTGAACTTGTAGTTTTCTCGCTACTGCAAAAATAGTTGGAAATACGCCCGTAGCTACACTGTTTAGAAAAAAATCCGACGGATGAACGTTCAAAATTATTTGCGTTGGTCGAAACTACAACCCTGTTTATGTAATAATACTTCGAATTTCCGCCAAAAAAAGAAAAAACGTTCCATCACACAATTCAACCAAATGAAGATTTCTATTTTTTTTTTGACAGTCAAGTTAGGGCACACTATAGGGGCGACAGCATTGACATCTCGCGTTGCTGTAATAAACTATAGGCCTGACTTTAAACCTTAATATTTCCATTTTCTGAAATTTAATTTCTCTTTCTCAAATACATTTTCTGCTTTCTGAATTACAATTGAAAAAGGTGTAGAGTACAAATGTTTATAAATTGACATGTCATTTAAACCTTATTATTTGAACTAATAGTGTTTGTTCCGCTGGTTTTCTGGTAAAAAAAAAAAGAAAAAAGAGAAAAACACAAGGGAGAAAAAGTCAGAATAAGAAAATACCCAAATTTATTTATTCATTCATAATCCAAGCTTTTAATTTCAAAATGTTTATTAAAAGATAACACACAAGTTTTGTGGATTTAAGGTCAATTGGGTTATTCAAGAAGTTAATATCTAAGATTTTCAATGGTTACAAATAGTTCAGTTATGGCTGATGTTCTAAGACTTTTGTATATTGGACATTCCAATGAGATGTGAGCGTCATTTTTTATATTTTCTAACCCCCCTTAACTTTTTTGTGCCACCGTGTATGAAAAAAATGTAAATAGGAAAGGTGTAGTGCTTGAAAAATAGTTCTCAGAAAACATAGTTTTGTTCATACAGGGTGTTGCAAAAAGTTTAAAAAACAAAAAAAAATATTTTTTTAAATGGGACACCCTATATATTATGACATTTCTGGATTCCGCGAAAATTTCTAGACATATTTCATGCATAATGTCATATGCCGATCTTCAACTGTTTCGGAAATAATGACAGTAGAAAATTGACTTTTTTGCAACTTTGAGAGGCTGCAAAACCTAAACTGTTAATTTAACAACAGAACCGATTTTACATTCTTGTCAGCAGCTTTTCATAAGCTGGCATTTGACACCAATTTTGAATTTAACCGGAGATTAAATTTAACCCGGCATTACACGCGCCAAAAAACTTACGTCATTACACGCGTTCGGTCAAATCGACTGACTGCCCAAAAGTTTATACAAATTATTAGCTATTTTCGCTGAGACGATCCCAAACGTATCCTGAACGCTAAGGCATAACCTACGCAGGTTTACTAATCAATAGAGACATGAAACTTTCAAATATTACCTGCGAAAGTCATGCCTTAGCGTTCAGGATACCTTTGGTATCGTTTCCACGAAAAAAGTGTACAAGCACTATAATATCTAGAATTCATAATCATTACAAAGGGAATTATATTTTGCAGTACTGTTACCGTATTATCGGCAGCCAAAAGTACTCCCAATATCAGAAAATGCCAATTTTGAACACAAATATTTTAGATACTCAGGTTCACGCGCCTAGTCAAAAGCACCGACTATGAAACCTACGAACTATACCTACTTCAACCAAAAACCAGAATATTTTTGGACCAATGGGTAGTGGAAAGCCTGCATCAAGCATTCCTGGATGAACAAAACTGCCACCCTTGTACCAGTGGCGTAATTACTGATTTTATGACCGACACGCGTGTATTCTCGGGTTAATTGGAATTTCAATCATGGATTGAATTTGAAGTAAGTGTCAAATGCTAGCTTATGAAAAGCTGCAGACAAGAATGTAAAATCGGTTTTGCTGTAAAATTAACAGTTTAGGTTTTACTTTTACATCCTCTCAAAGTTGCAAAAATAGTATATTGTTGTATTAGGAGTAGAAGCTTTACTTTTTTGTGCTGAAGCAGTAGGTTTGCGAGCCGAACGTAGTGAGGCTTGCAATACTGCTGAAGCACAAAAAAGTGCTTCTACTTCGTATGCAACACGCTATTTTTTCTCCAAACTAATGGGGTAAGCTCGGGGGCAAGTGGATGGTTGAGCGGCAGTAAAAGTACGAGCGGCACTAAAAGTACTTTTGCTGTCGCTGGGGTTGCCAAGCAGCATAGAAATTAAACTTCTACCACCTCGACAGGTGTGAACCCGCTGGATTTACCTAACAGCATAGAAATTAAATTTCTGACATCTTGACAGGGGTTAACAAAGTGACGTTTTTTTGACGTTTGGAGAAAAAGTCAATTTTTTACTGTCATTATTTCCAAAACAGTTAAAGATAGGTATATGACATTATACAGTGTGTCCACTTAAGTTCGCAGCATATGGGAAACTTTTTTATTATCGATTTTACGAAAAAAAGTTATTCATTATAAAAGTTTCTGCTTCCTGAAAAATAGTATATTATATACCTAGGTACCGATACCGAGGAATATATAGAATTTTTTTTACTACTGCTAGTAGAAAATAAAAAATTTGTTTAAAATCTGTGTTCTAATTATTTTTTGTGAACGCCCTCTTGATAGTGCTGCCCTCTATCAACAGCTTATATAACTTCCTATGTACCTACAGAAACCTGTATTTTTTTTCAAATTGACGTATGAAATTGAAATTGAACCAATAGAAACATGACAATATCCTTGCGTCATGACGTCATTTTCATTATTGACCTAGGTATTTTTTAATTATTTTCATTATTAACCTAGGGAGAGAAATTCAATTTTTTCTTAGAAAAATAGATTGAATAATGTCTATTTCTCAGGTTAGTAGTAAAAAAATAATACTAAACCACTTAAACTTGAAATAGCATGTACAGGGTGGTGAAAACATTGAAAAATATACAGGGTGTTTCGTAAGTACGGTTCGTAACTTCAGGATGTGATTCCTTACAATATTTTAAGAAAAAAAGTTCCCATAAACATGTGTCCGGAAATGCGTAGTTTCTGAGATACAGGGTGTCAAAGTTTTAGAAAAAATCGTTTTTTTAGCTCGAAAATCCATTTTATAATTTTTTTTTCAAATTTGGCAGGTCTGTTTGTGATAACGAAAGGTATATTTTGACTGTAACATGACTTGCTGAATCTGGAAAAAATATCAAAGGTTTTAAAAAATAGTAACGTGCCATTTTTATTCTACTTTTACCGTTTTTTACCAAAAAATTCTGTATATTTTTCTATTTTTTGACCACCCTGTACATGCTATTCCAAGTTTTAATAGTTTAATACTATTTTTTCAAGAAGCAGAAACTTTTATAAGGAATAACTTTTTTTCGTAAAATTAATAATAAAAAAGTTTCCCATATGCTGCGAACTTAAGTGGACACACTGTATATGAATTATGTCTAGAATTTTCCGCAAAATCCAGAACTGTCATAATATACAGGGTGTCCCATTAAAAAAATATATTTTTTTTTTGTTTTTTAAACTTTTTGCAACACCCTGTATGAATAAAACTAGAGTGAGTATTAAGCGGCAGTAAATGACAAACTGGTAATTTTCATTACAACCTATCAAATCAATTTTGGTAAATTTACCTACGTCGAAACAACGTTGGCAGAAAACTTAGTACCGCCTCTTTTAATTTAGTCGAATGACAGCATCCGACCAACGTTGCCTACTATACCAAAGCTTACCTAGCCATATTAGGTTATATGGCGACGTTGTAGCGACGTCCAAAGATAACTTTCAATAATTTAGTCGAGAAAGGACGTCACGTCAACGTTTCAAATTACTTGTAAGCTACTTTAATTTTCGTAGGCGGCATCGTTGTGCCGACGTTGTACTGAAGCTGTGAATTCGTAATACGACTAATATATGAACCTATTATGACGTTGAAATATTCAGGTGCAGATAACGTTGGAAGACGGCAAAATGTTACTCAGAAATCAGATTCATCAGAAATGATACAGGCACCACAGGCAATATGACTGGAAGAAAATACAAAAAATAATGAATTTCCCGAAGAAATCATTTAGGTATATCCGCAGATCTTGGACATTACAAAAACAAGGATATTTCCGAACATGTTTCGGATAAAATAAAAATATAAATTCTGACCTCACCATCTAGTAGACCAAAAGGTCTATTTCCAAAAGATCCTTCTCAAGAAAATCGTTCTTTCAGTAAGCACCTACATCATACATATAATTCTATGACAACATAAGATTGCGCCTCGGATATGCAACCTCTGCAATTTATTTGCATCGGGGCCCCGTCAAACCTTGCTACGCCACTGAGAATATTGTGCTCGAACTAATCCTTTCTTAACCAGTTTTTTAATTATTTTTGATAAAGTTATTGGCAATAGAGATACCTATGGATCGAACGTTAGATGGTATATCTGGGTTTCGTCCTACTCCCAGGTAAGACAATCGCAGTTCTAAGACAGGACGGAAATACCGCTATTAAACGAATTGTTTATTATACTTACCAAGACCCTCATGACATTAACAGGCAAGTTTTGAAAAATTCTGGATAAAATCTCGTCAAGTCCGCAGATGAGTTTTCAGTATTTTTTAGTGTTATAACTAACTTGACACCAATATGAGACGAAAGTCATGTTCCAAATATCATTATCAATAAAACACATCTTGGAAATATAGAATACCTACTCCTCATTCCTCTATATCTATCTGATCACCTTTTAACAAATGCAAATACTGTTATTTCAAAACTACGAAATAAGTTCCCACTTCTCTATAAATCTGTAACCTGAACCACCTACAGAGGCAACACCTGAGTTGCTGGGAAAAGTACCATCGACGCTGCTTAGAAATTACAATAAACTGGCAGGATCGCCGAACGACCAAACAGTATGCTTCAGGAAACCAATTTCGCCAGCATTGAGGCGATGATGACGATCTAACGTCAGCTTCGCGTATAAATGCCTATGAGGTTGACGAAATTTTTCAGAAAAGGTTTTTTTCTTGCACTCACTTATCTGAATAAATATCTTCTATTTTTTTTAGCTTAAATATTGTCTTTCCTCAAATATTATTTGTGGCATTTCTATACCTGACCCTGACCTACTGAAACCACTGCAATCAAATTCATACTATTATTGTTCACTAATAGTTTAACCACCGCAAATTGGCAAATTGCGCCTAAGATTAACAATATATTCATCAGGTATACACACAGTCATATACCTACACTCCTTATATACAAGTTCACTTGCATCATGCGTAGGAATCGTATAATAAATCCTGCAAGGTGAGGTGACGAGTCCGCAAACAGAACAAACATTTATAATCTGGTGATACGTTATCGGTACGTCAGTACATACAATAATTTTGTGTTCACACGTAAACGATTGTATTGTTAGCAATATTGCTTTTCGGTGAGAAAAATTGATAACCTTCTTAATTAAAATCAAGTGGTAAATTTGAATAGTTGATGATTTGGTGATAAAGAAACACGGACTGCGTTACAAGTAGGTTAATTGTTACTTTAAGCATTATCATTATTTGTATATTTTACACTTATTTTTTCTGATGAGATTTTTGAAAACACATTCTGTACAATTCTCACACAATAATCATCGTTTAAAAATAATAAATTATTATCTTTTTTGTAATTACTTGAATAAGCATTTATTATGGATTTTTGTTTGTTTAATTTTTAGTGCGCTTCAAGAAGTGTATTTTTTCTTTTTCTTAATAAATAAATATTTTAGTTGTGCTCCAAATACGTACCATAGCCAAATACGATTGGTTTACGTCATATTTTTCTTTCAAGGTGCTGGTCGGCTTTTAATAGAACTTGCAGCTTGCAGCAGGTAAATTTGCATTGCTTGACCATAATATCAGGCTAAATAAAGGTTCCCAATAAATTCAAGAGCGCAGAGATTGTATTTGATTCAGAATTTTTTTTTTTTCTGTAGTTTTGTTATTTCAAAACACATACACTTTGAAACTAGAGAAAAGTGTAGGTACATAACAACGTAAGTACCTTTTTGGTTTTGGATTTTCAATAGAAAAGCTGTATAGATTTAGCCACATTATGGTAATGCATCTAATTCGAAGACCAACCACTGATTTTATTCAATATTCAGTATGTTGACCCAGACCTATAATATGGGAAAAGCATTTTTTCCGTAATCACCTTGAGGCTATTTTAAATCGGTCTTTGTTGAACGTTGAACCACTGATAAAGAAATGAAAGTCATTTGGCTGGAAATGAATCCTTTGTAGTGAAATCGAAGTTATAATTTGCTAAACTCACTTCTAAACTTTATCAGTGCATGGTGCATGACGGTGATAACTCTATATCTGGAATAAACAGCTTTAGAAAAAATTATTTAAACATTTTGTTACGTGTAGGTATTAAAAAATGTTTATTGTTCCCAGACAGCACACAGACATTTTAAATACAGCCGTTAGATATCCACAAACGACATTCAAGATGTCTTCTAGACGTCTACTTACGTCTTCAACGCGTAACAAGACATCTTAAAGACGTCGTATGTTACAGAACCCAATGTCTTTCAGACGTCTGCCTAAAAACGAATCCGCACACTCCTAGCGGATTCGTTTGTCTCCTGCAATTTTGAATAAATCGTCTGCAGTACAATACAACTCGAATCATGTGGCTTAGTGAAGAAAATCGCTCTATAATTTCAGTTTTGGTTTCATTGCTTTGAGTTGTAATTGTAACAACATGGTGACACGTTCTGGCCTCCTCTGCGGTGACTGATATCTGGTCCGTCGTCGTTCCGTTAATCGATTTCAACCACGATGGACCAATCCACGACATTGTACGATTTTTTAATAGAGCTGGACTTATCACTCTTGATATGATATAATATCAGTTGGGTGGTCGTCGGTTCGCAGGTGGTGCCAATGTTGATGTGGAATAAGTTTGTTGATTTTGTTGATTGGCTACAAAATTCTTCCCCTTTTATCCATGATAGTGCTATTGTAGAGTCTGTCCAGGCATGTAGGTGTCTTGTAGTGATAAGCTTGTAGCAGTCTTTTTTAGTAGATGTGAAAGAAGCACGGCAGAACATAAATCTAGTCTTGCCAACGTAACTTTCATTCTTGCTAGTGCTACTTTGGATTTAGCTGTTAGCAGAACTATTTTTGTTTCATCCAGGGAATTCTTGACTTTCATGTAGACTTGCTCCATATGCCTGTTCGGAAAATTTCTCATATACCTACTCTTAATGAAGAGTGGCTCAGGATCATTCCATTTTAGCTCTTGCAGCCATAATTCTTGGATAAGGATCTTCGCCCTGATGATTATTGGAGCTTATACCATCCTAGTGGGTCAAATAATTTAGCAACCTCTGAAAGAATGCTCCTTTTAGTAATATTATCACTGGTCGATATTCCAGCTTTGAATCAAAATTTGTCATTATACGGAGCCCAGTGGATACCTAGAGACTTTCTTATGTTATCTCCAGTTATTTCCACGGCTGATTGATTTTTAAGTTCATTTGGAAGTTTCTGTAGTACCTAACTCTCGTTTGTTTCTGGACCATTTCCGCAGAGTGAACCCTCCTCGTTGAAACATTTTGATGAGTTCGTCTTGCAGTGATAGAGCTTCTTCTATAGTATCAGCACCTGAGAGCAAGTCGTCGACATAAAAATCTTTCATTGCTGCTTTGGATGCATTCGGAAAGTTGCATCTCTCGTCGTGGGCGAGCTTTTGTAATGTTTTAATAGCTAAGTATGGTGCTGCTGTAGTCCCATAGGTTATAGTTGTTAAAAAATAGTCATTAATTGATATGTTATTAACTGGGCATATTCTCGAGCCCCGAGAAGTTTATCTACTGGACCAGGTTTGTAGAATGTTGGATCAGCTAGGACGTCGTTCTCGTTCTTCCATTGTAATATGTCTACGTCAAGGTCTACTCCAGGAGTTCGTGTTAGTTAAGGTAGAATGATTCCGAGAACATCAAGCTGGAAGTTACTGGAGAATCTCGGCTTGATAAGTAACTGTACTGGGATTTTGACACTTGTGGTTCTCCTGTGCCAAGCCCTGTAATTTTTGCTTGGATTTTTTGTCTGGGCAGGGCTAGTGGACTTGCAGCCTCTTCGGTTATAAATGCTGATTGGGAACTAGGGTCGATGAGAACTCTCAAATTTTCATAACTCTCATAAGCATTTCTAACTTTAATGAGTGCTGTTGCCAGGAATACCATCTCATCTTGTCGGCTGATATGGCTTGTTATTGTTTCGGTTCTTTGATCATTTCTGAACGATGATTTTCTGAACTTTGTGGTCTAAACGAATCAGCGTGTAAGTATGTATGATGCTGGTTATTGCAAATACGGCATGTCATTGACGAATTGCATTTGGATTTTTAGTCATGGTTCAAGCAGTTTAAACAGTTTTTTTTTCTTTGGCAGCTTTTAGCCGAAGTTCTAATGATAAGGCTTTGAATTTTGGATAATGGTAAATCATGTGGGCTTCACTGCAGTACTTGCAAGCATCAGTACTTCTGGCTTTGTCATTATTGCTTGAGTTGAGTCGAATTTTCTTTTGTGTGTCTGAAATTGGTTCTAATGATTGGAATCTTGCTTGAAGAAATATCCTTATTTTAACAAAGTCCTGTATTTCATGGGGCTTGCTTAGCGATTGTTCATAAAGCTTGTTGATTTCATGATCCCATTTTCGGCAGATGATGTGACTGATAATAGGACTCCAATTGGAGGTATCGATACTTAGATTATGGATGGCTTCAAGACACTCCACAACTGTATCGTGAAGCTGTTCAATTTTGAATGATGATTCCTGATTAATCACCGGAAGATCTAGGATCCTATCTAGTAGTTTGGAGACTATAAGTCTGCTGTTGCTGTATCTGTCATTAAGAATATTCCAAGCAGGGCCATAGTTGGTTTCTGCTATAGACAGGTGCTAGATCAGTCTTCCAGCTTCCCCACTCACATGCGTTTTAAGATACTGCATTTTCTCTATTGTCGTAATTGTTGAATTTTCATGAACCACTTTGATGAAAATGTCTCGAAATATGATCCACTCTTCATATCGGCCTTCAAAAATTGGTAGTTTGATTTGAGGTAATGTTATATTGCATTATTTCAAAACTTGTTCTACTCCTTGAATCTTGTCCTGGAGGTTTTCTACTGTTTTTTCGTACCGCTTTTCAAGGTCTTGCATGGGATTTTTGATAGTACCTGCTGTCAATTCCCTGAACCTGAAACTCGATGTATGTTTCAGTGACATCCCGTTGCATAGGTTCTCTAATAAAAACTGGTAACGGTTGCGAGACTGCTCACTGATTAGGTCGTTTGAGATGCTCCTTAAGGTTTGACTAATTTGGTTCATTCGGACCTCTTTTTCTTTCAAAAGATTTTTCGGTGCCTGATGCTGGTTTGGATCGTAATATGAAGCTCTCCTTGTTGTACGGGTGGTTTGGTTGCCTGACGAAGCTTTTGTTTGGAATTGGTAATGTGTTTTGCGATAATTCCTGTAGCTGACGAAAATAATCATCTGTGAAATACGGATGCATAGGAATGTTAAGCTCTATAAGTTGTTTATGGTTTTCTCCAATGTTTTCCCAAATGGACTCAAGTACGACAGTTTTTCTGAGAAAATATTGTTCATTTTTTCTCTCATAGGGATCCTTTTTGTAATTGGAAAATAGGGTTTTTAATTTTTTGCCCAAGGTTTCTTGCGCTTTAGCGAGTTCGTTGGCTTCTCCCATTTTGAATGTTGCCTACTGCTATTGGTTACAGTGGCGGATTTAGAGGGGGGGCGCGGGGGGCGCGCGCCCCCCCCTATTGAGCAACGCAACAACGAAATTTTTAACGAAAACACAAACATATTCATCAAGCATTATCCAACATGAAATTCCATATGGTTTTTGCTATTTTTCCAAATTTTTAATACTTTTAAATACGTTTGGCAGCAGCGAGCTGGGAGCGAATCGACTGCGGATGACGTAAATCCGCACCAACTTTGAATTTAATCTATAATTGAAAATTCCAATTAAATTTAATCTCCGATTAAATTAAATGTTGATGTCAAATGATAGTCTATGAAAATCTAAGATAGGAATGTGAAATCGGTTTTCCTCTGAAATTAACCGTTCAGGTTTTACAGCCTGTCAAAGTTGCAAAAAGTCAATGTTCAACTGTCAATATTTCCAAAACAGTTGAACTTAGGTGTTTTATTTGAAAAAAAGAAAGTTGGTCTAGATAGCAAACAAACCAGAAGTGACACAGGCAATACGTTTAAGTAGAATTGTGGGAAATATTAGGGACATAAAGCTACTTGAAATAATTCATCGGTATCGGTATCCGTAACGCAACTAGATACGTTGACAAGCGAAAAGGCTGTTAAAGCGCTCCCTGTTCCGGTAAACGTAAACGCATTTCATAACCTAGACATTTTTATCTCAAAACTTCGGCGTTTTTATATCTAAACACACAAGAAACTCAAGAAAGTATAAACTAAACAAATTAAATCAACCCGGAAGAAAAGGGAGGTTATATTCATTTGAAATTTGACATGCGTCAGGAATGTCAAGATACGTTACCGATACGGATACCGCGAGAGGGCCGTAACGTTACGTTGTACGTACAGTATCTCGGCCTCCGTATCGCTTCTGCACATGCGCAGTACGATACCGATACGGATACCGAGCAAAAAATACGGAAGCTTTATGTCCCTAATTTACTGAGCAACTTTCATTAAGGTCAATTTTCGTATACGAGGTAATTAGAAAGTTACAGGTATTATACGCGACTTTTTTGCCACTCTGCATATTTAAGTCGTTTTTTTATTATTTCTTATCTGAGCCTGAGGCCCTGATGGATCGCCCCCCCCTAGAAGGAATCCTAAATCCGCCGCTGATTGGTTATCTGTTCTTTTTTCTCCTCTTTGTGTAGGTAGGTATGTCTCGGCTTCTGCTTATTACTTTGACTCTAGGACCTGGTGTTTTTTGTCTCCTTATTTGCTGCTGTCTGCTGGTATCTGAACCGATTTCTTTGTTCTGTTCATTCTGTTCTGTTGAGAATGGGATGCTGCAACCGGACAAGACACTCGCTACAGCGGGAAGGAATGTATGTGTAGGTGCTTTAGACCCTTGTCTAAGCATTAACCCCGAAGAACGAGAGTGTATGTGTAAATTTGATTATTATACCTAGGATGTAGGAAGGCGTGTATAGCTAGACAAGCCACTTGCTATACTAGGAACAGGATGCTGTAACCAGACAAGGCACTTGCTACAGCAAGGAAGGGATGTAGGTATTCTTGTGTGGGTGTTTAGGCCGGTGTCTAATCGCTAACCCCGAAGGGCGCGAGTGTATGTGTGTAGGAATGAAATGAAAGACTGTTGGAAGAGCTGGTTTTCAACCTTTATCTCCTTTTTGCTCGAAGGACCAATGTAAATTCTTGTATTGGAATTCAGGCGGATGCTCGGAACATTTGGTAGTTTGTTGATTGTGGTTTGTAGGTTGGGTTAGTAAACCCGGGAAGTTTGGTGACTGGGGAGTAAGAACCACTGTTGGATTAAAACTGACTTTTATTAAACAATTAACAACCATTTATGTACAAAAAATGCAACTTTGACAAACGTCATGAACAATGGTGATTAATTAAAAAGAATAAATCGCTGACAAAAATCTGTTGTGTGCTCCACATCGAAAGATTTGATAATTAAACTTTTGATGACGCTGCGTCTGATATAGATCGTAGCATTGCCTATGTTTCCTGGTGACCCACTGGCGCTGCGTTGATGGTGTCGATGACCTAGGAGTACCTGGACGCTAATAATTAATTAATTTTTGTAATGATTTTGATACACTTGCATAATTTAGGGCTTTTTTATATGACTAAATTTTGAATTTATAGACAGTAAGTTTTCACAGAGAATTGAATGTTCAAATCTTAGTGTTTCTTATAGATTTCTCTGTCTGATGTAATAGTCACTTTATTTCAAAATAAAAATAAATTCTATATACCAGTTACTTCATTTCCATAACCTCTGCCCACTCACTAACGAAGAAATTTGTCATTTTCCGACCTCTCCCGGGAAATCAAAGGGAACCGCACCGCTTGATAGGATCGGAAAGAAAACTCCCGATCAATATGTAAGCGCATGGTGTACGAAACATAACCAACTGGTGTGTATTATGAATCACGTCGTGTTTTTGATAATACCTATTTGTGTAAAGCTTAAAGGCCAACGTGAACGTGTATTATAGTAACTAAAGGTTGTTTTTTGAAACTCGCTTTTTAACAAATAGGCGTTGATACATTTATTTTTCGAGTATATGTCTTTAATAACTAGGAATTTTCAATTCCAAAAGGTAATTAGTTTGCTGTAAGTGAATATACGATGCAATTTAAATGTTAATTTTTATTACTTTACATAGTAGCTTTTTATTTTACTTGGTGTACTTAAGGGGATTCTCGTTTTCTCCGTTAGTTCAAATCTCAACAGTGTATTATTATACACAAGACATGTTAAAAAATTGTCCCATTCTGCATTATTTTTTGATAGTTTGTACTTAAATAGAACTATTGGCGATTTCAATTTTGTTTTGAAAACCTCTTGTTGAATTAAAAAAAATTCTGGATGAATTTTTTCGACCGATAACTTTTAATTTAAGTAGGTATGTAATGATTTCTATTTTTTATGCACTTGTTATTTTCCAATTTTTTGATTTAAATCTATTAAATTTCGTTTTTCTTTCTCCAAAATAATAGAATTGTCAATAATAAAAAGGAGAATATAATTCTATCCTATTTTAAGAGGTATTTTTGGTAGAAGCTTGTGTATGTATACAACTATAAGAAAAAGTAAAGATATTTTTCTAGTATAGCCATAATTACGAAGTGGTACGATTGAAGTTTATGTTTTTAACTTTTCATTTGGTTCTAGGTTCCATCCCCAGAAAGGATTAAACAATCTAAGGATTAAGGCCCAGCTGTACAACCTTGGTTCAAAACAGAGTTCAGCTGAACTCGACTGGTACTTGAACTTCCCCATTTGAAATGCATTGCTGTCAGAATTGATAGAATTTGATTAATAGCTGACAGCAATGTATTTTAAATGGGAAAGCTCAAGTACCAGTCGAGTTCAGTTGAACTTTGTTTTGAACCGAGATTGTACAACTGGGCCTAAACATTGTTAAAATGAAAAAAGCTTATTTATGTTTTATATTCGTATACTTTCACACCTTAATCGAACAATTTGATAAAATGTAGTTTCTTTACTTTTCCAGGTAGTGTAATATAACTAATACTAGGTCCATCAATAAAAGACTGAAGCAATAAATATCGCATCGCAATGGCTGACTTACATTTGGATTTGAACCAGTCGATAGACCTTCGAGTAGCTCAATTCAAGAATGATCCGGAGAAGATGACACAAGTGAATGATTTTCTAAATGAAATGTTCGAAAAGGCGCAGAAAGAGGCCGAACAGAGACAAAATGGAAGGACAAAAGGAAAACTGGTAAGTTGTATATTGAATCGCATGTTTTCTACACGCTCATAATCAGATATGATAAGTTCTGTGAGTCGGAGAAAAGTCAGAGACTAACTAAGATCAAATTCAAGGAGCACAGCATAGCATGATGATAATGATAGGCATGACATTTTGTTGAAAATGATCACAGAATGGTTAATTTTGTTTGTTTTTAATGCTTCTTCACAATTCACTATTTTGTTATTCAGTCATCGATAAAATATTTCAAGAATGATGATTTTGAATGTTTTAAAATATTAACTATTTTTGATATTGTTTGCAGGATGCATTAGGATTACAAAGTAAGTTTTTTTCTAGAAAAATCTATGACAAAGTGATTTTAGTTGTATTTGCCTAAATATATAGACTAGACCATGAGCCACAAATAGGAAACCATCCCCCCCCCCCCCCCCCAGTGGGAAGTTGTGAGTCACATATTTTTTTGTTGGTATTGCCATGTATTTCAAGGCTTTAGTTGTTTGTCTCATGCCAATTAAGTACAGCATAACCCGGAAAATGGTGAAAAACCGCGGAAACACGGAAATTTTTTTAAAAATTTATTCACATTTCAATAATTAAACTTTTTGGTGGAGGAGGGGTGTTTATAAACTATAAGTATACCGTAAAGGAATTCTCCATTAGTTTTTCATGGTTTGTTTATCGGAAAAATAACCGGAAATTATCAATTCCATTTTCAATATATATTTTTTTTATTTGTAAATCTGAAACTTAACACAATATTGTAATTACCTATGTAAGCATAAATGAAAACAAACTAATCAGGAACTTCCAAAAAGCTGAATCTGTAATCTATGGGTTTCTGGTTACTTCTTGATCTTCATCGTCCTCATGTAGTATATCTGTCAAGTTAACTACCTCTGGCTCATCTCCATCTTCAAACTTATCTGGATGATAGCTATCCATAACATCAGTTAGTTCGACCGGCAATGGATCCCCTTTATTCCAATCAATCTTTAGTTGTCCATTTTCCAATTTCAAGCTATGTCCCACTGGACTTAATGTTATGATGGATTTAGCAACGTGGGCATTATTCCATATGTAGCACTGGTAGTTTACACGACTAATGTGGTTTTCAAATGAAGCTTTGCAAGGAGGTAGTAGACTCAATTCAACATCATGTGTATTTGGCAACTGTAGGAGAGTATTTTTATGTGGACAAATCGTATCGGTGCTTATTTATTTCTGAGTACCGTTTATCACTGTACAAGTAACAGACGAATTCCTCTAGGTCTATCACTAGCTTATCTGTAATTGTAAGTAATGATCCTATAGACCCAAGGATAGGCACGAATTTAAAACTTTTCTTTAATTTAGATTTCACCGACAACTTTCCACAACGAACAAAAGAACTGGTAGTGTCACATCCGGATAATGCATGCATATTCAACATAGCATGGCTCCTTTGCTATACCTAAATCCGCAGCTAATACCGTTTATTTCCAACTCCTGTATCAAGCAGTACCTAGCACATAAAAAATGTCTGTGTCTGGGGACCTAATTCTGATAGACAATAATTTATCTTGACGAGATTGAGAAGCATGGAAGCAATGTAGAATCATTTTAGTGTCTGCTTCCTCTTGTGAAGAGCATAGCTCTTCTTGTACAGTATAATTTACAGTTGAACCATCTTCGCTAGTAAACAACGTGCACTGGTCATTGTGTGATAAGTAAACGTTTTCACCATGAAAATAATGCCCATATTTGTCATGTTTCCATTCATTATGTAGAAGGTTGACAAGTTGTTCCTTGTTTTTCCATCACTGAGCAATTACTTCCAATCACGGGGGATCTTGGACTTGGAACCTTTTACTAGGAATGTATCTCCACAACCCCTTCTCAGTCTTTCAACGTCTTAAATAGATACTTCTAAGTATCTGTCACGAAATCTATCCTTATGCTTTTTGGAAAGCGGCTCAATATTATCTCGGCTAGATCACCAAAGATTTCTGAAATGTTAATGAGAGCCTGAAAGTAAGCAATGTCATAAATCATATAAATGCATGCCTCAATGTTAGGAGGGTCATTCACCGCACCCTTGATCTCCAAAGCATGGAGTAATTTGGCCTTGTCTGTTTTTGTAGGACACCCATCTGCAGTGGCTAATGCCCATGGTACTGGTCCTAATGAATAGGAAAACAGCATATCTAGGTTAATTTTACGTTCCTGGGACAGGAGCAGAGCTCGACCAAAAATATTTCTTCCTGCTCTTATCTCAATTAAACGATTTTGCGGAGACGTAACAGTTATCTTTTCTTGAATACAATTGAAAGTTTGAAGCTTTTGTCTCTTCAGTGGTTCATGAAATTTTGTATTTTTGAGAATAAACCTATCTTGTACCTACGAAAGTCTTATAGGCAGCTTTTCCCAGGCAATCTACATTGAGTAAATTTTTTTCCACCGGTTCAGGTACAGGTCTTCCAGATGATAAACAGAACAGGCTATCCTTGTCGTTAACTTCAAATAGATTGATATATTGCGCGATAGGTGATAGCTTCAATTACGACATATTGCTCACTTCGTTTCATTTCAATAATTATTTTCTTGTGTTTGCATATCATGAGGAGAGGAATCTTATGTGTGTAACATGCCTGCTTTTTCAAATGTCAACTCTACGTATTTAGCACGTTCATGCCTTGTAATGTAACACACCATCGTGCATATGCCCAGAAATGTCTGCTAAAACCCACACCGCCAGTGCATTTGGCATATCGATTAATTGTCTGTTCTATTGTAATGTCAACAGCATTTCTGGAACCAGAAACTTGTGATCTACAGATACTGAAACCATTTTTGCGAAGTAAGTCTGCAGCTCCAGAGTGAGAGATGTGTTCTTTGCAGGTTCAAAAAAGTGAGCGTATAGATTACAAGATACCAGGCATAATTGTGATGGTCACATGCAAAGAAAAGGGGAATCATATCTTCCAAACATGCCAAGTGTAAGTCAAAGTTGTTTTCTTAAGTCGCTCGCTGGAACCTTAGAATGAATAACACTTTGTCCATGTAACTGACCCAAAATTGTGCTGTTTTACTCAGTTTCCCTTCCCTAACTTCGATCAAGAAAGTTTGGTAGTGCTTGTAAAATGTTTGACAAGATGTGTTGTTATTCACAGATATCAAATTAGAATGTGACTGGTTTTCTGCCAGGTTTTCAACTGCTTTTAGCCCTTCAGGATCCAGAGTCTTCTCAGGATTCATTGTCATGTATGGCCGCAACTGACCATTGGAATTAGGCAATCCAGAATAGCTATTATAATAAATTCAAAAAATTGAAAAGATACTGAAATTCACCGAAAATCAACACTCTGTGAAACTGTCAGCAATTGACTGCATTCCCGCTGACAGCATTCCTCTTCCCGTCCGGCTAGGAGGGCGGAAATGTTTTTTTGTGCTACCCATTCTGTAAGTTGACTTTTTTGACCTACGTCTATGAACTGTAAGTGTCACTTACAGTCCGGCTCAAAAAAGTTACTTTTTTGACCGGGCCAAAAAAGTTACTTTTTTGACCGGGTCAAAAAAGTGTTGATATGAAAGGTGAAAATTGCTTGGTTCATATCTCTGTCAAAATAATGTCACAAAAACACTCGATTTCTTAAATAAAAAACCCTAAACAAATCAAGGATACAATTTTATTGAAACAAATAGAAAATACCTAGATGTCAAAAAGTTGAAATTAGGATAAACAAATAGGTGATAATATAAAAATGAGATACTTCATAGTTATTTACTTTGTAATTTTGAAAGTAAAAGAAACATTATTATCTTGAATGTACGGTAGCACAAAAAATATCATATGCACCTCGACTTGTAGCGTGTACTTTTTTGGCCTCAAATGCTTGCAAACCTCGACCCTACGGGCCTCGGCTTGCAAACTGCATCCTCGGCCAAAAAAGTAACACTTACAAGCCTTGGTACATAAATAACTATTGTTTGCCCGGTTGTAGAATGCGCAAGCGTGATAGTCTAAGAGCCAGCGCCGAAAAAATTGTCTGAATTTACTAAAGCTAGTTTTTGGACAGTTGATTACAGTATTTACGTACATAAACATACCGCGGTCAGTTAAGCGAAACTTGGGACAAGGACCCAGGGTGTCTTGTTTGTTAAAGGTGTCGAGATAACTTGGGTAATGCAACGAATTTACTAAAGCTGAAAATCGTTATACATATTATATATAACATATAAATAGCAGTAGTGTTAGTCAGTCAGTTGAATAGCGGGACCGTGCTGGTCAGTCAGCCCCAATAAATGTAAAAATCTGCAAAAAATATTAATATTACTGAACAAACCTATTAATTTAAACTTCAACTTACAATTTTGAATTGTCACTGTCACGCTGTCACTCTAAAAAAAAAATAGACCTATTATTTTTTTTACACAAATTGGGGCTGAACCAGAGATGGGCATCTATGCATATACAACGTCCGGTGTAAACAACGCCTAGACAATGTAAACTATGTAATCTATGTAGACAACGTGTAAAATATGTAGACAACGCGAAAAGTATACAATTTTTGACAGTTGGCAGGCCTTTAAGGTTATGTTTCTGTTTTTGCTTTGTTTTCTTTTTTGCTTTGTTAAGGTACCCATTCACTTACAGTTAGCCTGCAGTCCAGAACTGCCGATTTGCATATCGTCAGTTAAAATTTCTCCATACACGTTCAGGCCGTCGACAGGTCTGAGCCTGCTAGGGTTGCCAGACCTCCTATTTTTAATATGAGACTCATATATTTGAACTGTTTCTCATATCTCATATTAGCATGTTTAATATGAGACTATTTCTCAAATATTTTCATCAAAAACAAAAAAAAAGAAACCATGTATACAAGGTGTCCCACAAGTCATGGTCCAAACTGATTTTTTTTTCTAATTATGAGCAAGCTTTTATAAGTATGTGAGCGTTTTGTCTTTTTGCTAAAGTACTTGAAGGGAGTTTTCCTCTCTTATTCATTGAATTCACGGCAAAAGTTCAAATGATAATAGTTTAGAGAGCAAAGATGAAAAAAGATGACCCATATGTGTTAAAACTACCCTGATTTATCTTTATTCAATTAAGGCCACATTGGTCTGAAAATCTCTAATACATAGATACTTTTTTTTCTACTCTACTTGCAAATTTCCTTTCTTAACCAATGTAACCATGTTTAGTAAAATCAATAAAATTCGAATATCTTGAAAACCGTGAAGAATTGTATAGTATAACATATAGGATTTGTTTTGTCGGCAATAACTTCCTCTATCACCCCTTTCAGTTTGGACCGTCACTTATGGGACACCCTGTACGGGATACATGCACTACATATATCCCTGTATGGGATACATGCACTATCATCATAATATCACTACGGGCGCTTTCTTTCATTCATCGATGAATCCATTGATAACCAGTTTATCTTTGTCTGGTTCATAGAAAATCGGAATAGCTGTCTCATGATGCTGGCGGCAGATGAATCCATCCATGAATAAAAGAATTCGCCCTACCATAGACGTGATAGGCCGAAATGTCATGCAGCCGTTATCCAACCGTTAAGGTACCCATTCACTTACAGTTTGCCCGCAGTTCTAGGACTGTACGATCTGAACTGAAGATTGGAACTTTCTCAGGTCACACACCATTCAGTTTTCTGAAACGATGCGACCTGAGTTTTAAGACTGTCAGTTTTTGAGCTGAAGGAAAACTGAGCTTTCGCCACACATACAAACATTTTGTCAGTGCTAATCGAACAGTCTCGCTGTAGTGAAAAATGTTTCGTACTAAACAATTAGCCGCACTTCTTGTGCTATTATTATTGCAAGAGCCGATAACAAAGGCAAAAAAACGTTTTTGGGTAAAAGATTGGCTGTTACAACGTGATACTTTATCTCATATGAGACTGGTGCGAAAATTAAGAACTAAGTGCAACAGACGACCTTAAAAATTACCTTAGAATGGATGACACATGTTTTAAAGAACTCTTAAGCTTGGTTAAGCCGTTAATATCAAAGAAAAATACTAAAATGAGAAATGCTTTGTTCTTTTTGTGCCTATTTGAGTAGGACTTGCTCTTTACTTTCCAAAGATAAGGCAATTGCCTATAAATATCAATAAATTCGGTTAAAAACTCTGTATTATTTGCTTGACTCGGCCATTTCACAAAATCGGAATCATGAAAACTTCCAACTAGTTTGAAGATGGGATCGTACGATATCAAATGACGATTTTTCTCCATACACTCTAGTCCGTCGTTAGATTCCAGTGAAATGCAGGCTCAGACCTGTCGATGGCCTGAACGTGTATGGAGAAATTTTAGCTGACGATATGCAAATCGGCAGTTCTGGACCTTAGTTCTGGACTGCAGGCTAACTGTAAGTGAATGGGTACCTTTATGGTATGACAGAGCACCTATTGGCTGAAAAATTTCCTGCCACTTTTTATTTGAATATTTTCAACTTTTTTCCGACGTCGGACAAAGTTAAAATAGTTTTAACTCCTTCCGTTTCCGGATCGTTTTTAAACTTACTTTTTGACTCACTCTACAGTAAAAAGTAAACAAATCAATAAACCAAATCTTGTTTTGCGTTTCAAGCTTACTGGTTGATAATGGATCTTCAAATTCAAATAAGACGTCAAATTAATAATATTTTACTTTTGTCGCTTTGGTAGATAATAAATAAAAATAAAAGTAAAAACAGATAAAAATAAAACGATTTTGGGTCAGGGATTTGTTTGAACATCAAAAAACCCAAGGTGCTGTCCACAACTTGTTACAAGAAATGACACTGACGGATCAGGAGAACTGAGGAGTATCTAACTACCTAGAAGAATGTCCGGCAATATATTCCTAAATCTAAACATTTTAGCTAATTGTCAAGATGGGAGCTTTTTCGGATTTGGGCATTTAGCAGTACATAAAATATTCTCATATAGGTACCTATTATTATCCAATCTCATATAATTTCATACTGGCTCTCCTATTTTCAAAACTCAAGTATCTGGCAACCCTAGAGCCTGCAGTTCACTTGAATCTAACGACGGACTAGAGTGTATGGAGAAAAATCGTCAGTTGATATCGTAAGAACCCATCTTCAAACTAGTTGGAAGTTTTCATGATTCCGATTTTGTGAAATGGCCGAGTCAAGCAATAATACAGAGTTTTTAACCGAATTTATTGATATTTATAGGCAATTGCCTTGTCTTTGGAAAGTAAAGAGCAAGTCCTACTCAAATAGGCACGAATAGAACAAAGCATACGAAAAATTATTATTGTTTTATAAACAAACTAATCCAAATGCAACAATTGATTATATTAATTCTGTTGCACTAGTTCTTAATTTTCGCACCAGTCTCATATGAGATAAAGTATCACGTTGTAACAGCCAATCTTTTACCCAAAAACGTTTTTTTGCCTTTGTTATCGGCTCTTGCAATAATATTAGCACAAGAAGTGCGGCTAGTTGTTTCTTTCTATTAGTACGAAACATTTTTCACTACAGCGAGACTGTTCGATTAGCACTGACAAAATGTTTGGTGTGGCGAAAGCTCAGTTTTCCTTCAGTCTTCAGTTCAAAAACCGACAGTCTTAAAACTGAGGTCGCATCGTTTTAGAAAACTGAATGGTGTGTGGCCTGAGAAAGTTCAAATCTTCAGTTCAGATCGTACAGTCCTAGAACTGCGGGCAAACTGTAAGTGAATGGGTAGGTACCTTAATGTTAATTAAACTGCAGATAATGTCTAATTTGATACAATATAAATTTAATGCAATGCAGACTTAAAAAAAAATTATTCATACTTCAAATTTTCTGTTGTCTACATTGTCTACATAGTTTACATAGTCTACATGGAAAAAAGTGGATGTAAACAATACGTAGACAACGAGTAGACAAACCGCGTAAAGTAGATTTCATAGTCTACGGCACATCCCTGGGCTGAACTACCTCAATGGGGCTGAATGACCGGCCCAGTTCCGCTATTCAACTGACTGATAAACATCACTGTTATTTATGTGTTATATATAATATTGTATAGCGATTTTCAGCCTCAGTAAATTCGTTGTATTGACAACTTTAACCAGACACCCTAGGTCCTTGTCCCAAGTTTCGCTTGACTGACCGCTGACCGAGGTATGTTTATGTACGTAAATACTGTAATCAATTGACCAAAAACTGGCTTTAGTAAATTTCAGAGAATTTTTTCGGCGCTGGCCAATGAACTATAACCAAAAACTGGAATGCTAACACATAAGGACGAACTTGAAGCCTAGTGCGGCTGCTGCGGAGGGGATACCTGTTTTTGTCGCACTCATTATGTTAAATGGCGAAAATTGCTTCCAACACGTATTCCAATTGATGAAACCTGTGAAGGGAAATATGACAAAACTTTCGAAAACGTCATATGTCAGCAAGCAACAGAAAAAAACAACATTCCCCTTTGTGGCATCTATCTTTCATGGCTACATTTTTTTGGCAGATATGGCAATGTGTGCGCATTCCAGTTTTTAGCTATAGTTCATTGGCGCTGGCTCGCCGGCTATGACAGCGAGCGCTGCAATTGTCAACGTTCTGCCCGCTTCACAAGCTTCAAAAAGTCGCGTTATTGAGCAGGTTGCGCAAAAATTAATTATTTAGAAAAGGTTAATGAAAATATAAGTAATTTTTTCCCGGTTTTCCACACTTTTCCGGGGTAATTGGCATGAGGCAAAGAACTAAAACCTTTAACTACATGCAGAGCTGGGCAAGCTACTTGAAAAAAGTAGCTAGCTACAAGTTACAAGCTACTTAATATTGTAAGTAACTAAGTTACTTAGTAGCTCAACTACCTCTTAAAAAAAATAGCTAAGCTACTGGTAACTTAACTACCTATTCAACTAGTGAAAGCTACTATTTAAGCTACTTTTTTAACAGTTTAACTAATAAGAACAAAAAAACGTGCACAATCGCCACCATCAATGTAACTTACCTAATTTAATTTCATTACATCATCATACGAAAATAAAATTTTAATTTTCTCTAGGATCAGCAGTTTTCATATTTTTGACAAAAATCACTAGACATTTATTAAGTTCACTTTGATCACAGTGATCTGCGAATGCGAGAATAAAACAGGACACATAGGACATAGGTACAGAGCAGGGACGTAGCAACAGGGAGTGCAAGTGGTGCCGCGCAAGTGGTGCCGCGCATAAGGGCCCGGGCCTCGAAGGGGCCCGGCGTGTCCTGCAGTTTTTGGACACAACATACAAGGAAATTAAAAAAATCAGATTGCACCCGCCCAAGCAATCATTCTTGGCTTTGGAGATTTGTAATCAAACAAAACTGTAATATCGATCTCTATAGATTTTCAGCCAGCCGTCCGAGTCCCAGTACTCGTGTCAATATTGTCAATTCATTCTCAATCGTGGAAATCCATGAGTGAATCCGAATCCCTTGATTCCCTTGTTGGATGTGGGAATTGTAGGACTTTCCATGAAAACAGTAAATCTTTACGTCAGGAGTCCGGAAAGTACAGTTTTTTTGGTCGAGTAGACAAAATTCCAGAATCCAAGGCGAGGCGTAGTCTGGATGTTTGTCGCCTACGAATTTGCCCATGCGCTATTATGCATATAACCCCCCCCCGCTTACCCCCCTAATGAATTTGTTATTTTAATTCAATTACCGACAGCTCTGACTATATGCAAAATAAGCTTACGCCAAATAAAAACAAGAGTCAATTGTCTTTTGGTCCAAATCATTAGGGACCTTCCGATGTTCATATGGTGTAGCCGGTGGAGGGGGCCCGCTGTAGTTCTTGTACCAGGGCCCGGATTTGACTTGCTACGTCCCTGGTACAGAAATAAGTTGAAACTAGTCTAAACAAGGCAGGCTAAGATTTTTCCGAAAAAATGATAATTGTAGCTTGAGCTTAAGTAGCTTGTTTTAGTAGCTAGCTACTTTTCACAGTAGCTTATGAATGAATACATGGGACACATTACCAAAAGCTACAGCTACAAGCTACTTTTTTTTAAAAGTAGCTTGAATAAGTTTTTAGCTACCAAAAAAGTAGCTAAGCTAGTAGCTTAACTACTTGGTAGCTAGCTACTGCCCAGCTCTGACTACATGGAAATACCAATGGCAATACCAGCCAAGAATATGTGGCTAAAAAATTACCACGGTGGGGGGATAGCGGGCAAGGATGATACACACTACTACTACAGGATGGCCTATCCTCATAAGGCCTGTATGTAACAAATCCCCCCTCGCCAAAATACCAGTTGTGACATAGGCAGCATGTTATTTCTCGCCTTGACGTACGCTGTTCAAACAGCTGACGACTTAGTTATGACGTCGGAAATGGTAACACATAACACACCAATATGGCGGCGATCACCAAAAACGAGGCCGATAAGCAATCCTTGTAGGTGTATATCATCCTTGGATGGAGGGTATATACGAGCCTCGTTCTAATGGCGATTTCCATTTGTCAATCAATGCGCACTGAGTGTATCCGCATCTTTCTCTAAAAGCATGTAACATGTAAGGATATAAGGATACATTTTTTTTGCACTGGTTCGATAAATGGAAAACGCTATAATATATCTTTTCAATTTATTGATTTTGTTTATTGCATGTTCCGTTTCTTAATAATATTATGAGTTCCTGTAAATATTATCACGAGTTCCGCGAGTCCATCACAATACTCTTTACTACCAACGACAACTTTTATTGAATCAATAAGGTCTAAATTTCACTAGCCACTTATCGCTTTTCAATTTGAAACTGACTAGAACTGCAACACATAAACTACACACTTCATATACAAAACCATTCACAATGTTAACGAATTCCCGAATACATTCGCACTAATGGGGGAGGGAATTCCTAAATTTGATATTCCTATATTTGAAAATCAATCAATCAATTTCTCTTTTTCAGACGGGACCAAAAAAATCGGCGCATGGTCAAACCGTGCTAAGTCGTCTGCCAGAGTGTTTGCGACCAGGATTTTTACCACCATATGCAATTGCACCAATACAGTGCGGAGTACTCTTGCTGCTCGCAACAATAATAATTAGGAAGTATTTGTGGAAATCGTCCACGAACGGTACCACGTAAATCTTATCAAATAGTCCTGATAACGATGGTCACGTAAGGCTACTCCGGTGATAATATTGTATAGTGCTAAGTTGACGTTTCTAGATTTTTGAATGGCCAAGTGGAACCGACGTTAAAGTTGAAAGGGGTGAAGCGAAATCAGATTTAATAATAAATTATCAAATAATAATTTGAATGAATTAGTTGTTTTGTCAAATTTCTCAAATCGGGATATATTTTAAATGGATTTTAATAAGCTTTCAAGATCTCAAAAGAACTTTCTACATCGCGTTTGCGTTAGAAAGCAGGGTATTTTAAAAAATATATTAAGGTTTTTTTCAGATATTCAAAATATAGATACTATATATTCAAATCTATGTAGGTATATGTCTGTTTTTAGTACCTAACAAATTCTGCCCAAGATTCTCGAGCGATAGAATGCACATGAGAGTGAGAAAGCTTATTGCATCGCATCTACATATTTTACTCTATCTATAAATGGTTTCTTATGTATGATTTTCCCAGGCACAAGTTATAGGTACATTCTACACCTCTCTTACTTTTCTTTGCAAACACTTGTTTCAACCTTAGATCGGAAAAGCTTTATACTTATTTCACCTATAAAAAAGTTATCACATCATTTCGCTTCCAGGTATAAGTAATCTTGTGAATCTTGTGAACTTATTAAAATAGAAAACCGATTTATTAATAATAGTTATTTATTAGGCAATAGAGTTATTATACATTCCAGCTACGCCGGAAAAGTTCTTTCCCTGTAACTTATGTAAAAAGTAACTCACGTGCCTGATACAACGTGTTATCCAACGTGTTCTTATAATTGCGTTTTAATAATAAATGATGAAAATAACTTGGACATTATTCATGTAAAATCAAAGCAATTAAAGTGTCATTATATCTATGTCAGTGTTGGATGAATAAACATGCTATATAAAAACAAATCTATTAATAGGAGTTGTGTATAACTATTGTATATTGTTAAAACTGCCAAAAATTTATTTGCAAGTTGACTTCCATAAATAATGTTAGCATAGCAGTTATTATATTGTTATTGATAAGAAGATATACTGTTTCTGTAGTCACAAAAAATATTGGTGTTACATGTTTTATTATTAACTTACAACTGGTTTATTTTTAATTTGGTAAGTTAGCAGTCTGTTTATTAGAATTATTGCTATATCCCTTCTTTGATGTCGCTTTGATTTTTCAAATAACCGTAGCAGTAGACAAAGATACTCGTCTCCTTACGATGCAACTTTGTTTCGTTCATCAAAAAATTCATTGCGCATCAAAATGACTCTTCCGTCCTATTTTTTGTCTGAAACTACTTTTACTTATGTAAATTTATATTTGGGCATATTATCTACTATTAAATTTAAAAAAAAAAAAGGAAAAACTGGAACAAACTTACTAAAAAGACTGTTATCACTAAAAAATTCCATTAAAAAGTTTATTCAAGTTATAAACATATCAAAATTTTATAGGAGTAATTATAAATAATTTACCACTATATCATATTTATAATGCAAATAGCAGCTAAACTGTTTCAGTAGCGGAAACATTCTCATATTATAAGTCTATTTCCTTTTCCTTGAGAGCACATAGCTTCATTACCTATACAATTACAATAATTTATTTGAAAATAGGAAAGATGAGCGCCTCATTTTGTGGATAAGTCAAACAAACATAAGCCAGACATTTTCAACTAATTGGGTCGAATCTATAAGGTTATACTTATACTAATGATGGTTCAATCTATGGACGCTTTCATTAGGTTGTCGAGGTCTAATAACTTTTATTAGGTTATGGTTTACAGTACTTTCCATTTAAGTTACTTACCTGCAATTTATCAGATTATATCCACACATTTTTTACGCACAATCAATATGTAAAGCCAATGGTTAATTATCGTTTATTTCACTTCCCTTACTTGTGCTCCTAGGCAAAAGCAAATGGACTTATACATTTTTTTTTTTAAACAATATTGTTTTACATGCGGTTTTTATTGGAAAGCACAAAACGGTTACCTACCGCATCATAATTCCAAAAAAAAAATCCATCATTTATATTAGGACAATCAAAATTCTAAGGATTTTTATTATTTTTTTCTAAATAAAATTATGACAATCAAAAAATGCATTGAGTTTCAAATTTCCAATTGATTTTAGTTAGTAAGTTTAGTAAGTTTTCTAAAACAGGCGCATCATTTTTGTCACAAACAACATAAACCATCTTAATCGAAATAGAAAATTTTACTAATTGACCAATAAATTGAATAACACTCACTACGCTCTGGATCTCTAGTATATCACCCTGTATTCTGACTTTAATATACAGTATGTTTCAAAGAAGTCTGGAAACGGTCAAATATATCCAGAGCGGCTTAAAATAGAAATACGAAATTTTCTACAGAGGAGTAGGTAATTATTGATTGCCGATTCAATTTGGTAATCATAATTTGAAGCCGTTGTGGTAATTATTTGACCATTGCCAGACCTTTGAACAAAAAGGATGTGTTATCATGTTCCAGAAACCGCGTGAAATAGGGATATGATATCTGAATATTTCACTCCCAAGTCACAATAGAGCGTCGAATTTATTGCAATGAAAATAAAGTGGTATTCCTATTGAAAAAAACGAAGTTACCTACATTATCTGAAAACCGGTAAACTTGGCAACATTGTCGATGTCATCATTGAATCGGGCATCATTAATGCAGAAAATTTCGTAATTCTATTTCAAGTCGCTCTGGAAATATTTGACCGTTCCCAGGCTTTTCAAACACACTGTATCTATGAAGGCACATCCGAATTAAAGTCCTTCTATAGAAGTATGTAGTATTTAGTCTCGATAGCAATACGTGTCAGTATTTAGTTGTACATTAACAAATAAATAAACAACTGATAATTTTACCAATGGTATTTTATTTCAAATAGGTACTAATTAAGCGTCTTCGTTTCTAGCAGGTATTATTTTTAAGATGATGACACCTTTTGAATTTGTTGCTATTCAACCGAAAATTGCAATGAAATTGTAATGTCCGCGCCAAGAACTCTATTATTTAGATGAAGACTCTGTCTTCATCTTACTTGTATCTATTATTTAGGTCAGATGGTGAATTGCGAGCGGTCGTATTTGATGGTAATTATTTCCTTGGGCAGCTACTGTAGAATAAAATTGTGGGGGCGGGTCTATTTGCAAGTGAGAGAAATAACTGTAATTCGGTTATCCATTATTAATTATACTTTATTTAAGAAAGTAAACCGAGCTTCTCCAAATCACAATGGTACAATTCTATACTCTAACCAACAACATTCTTATACAAAAAAAAAACAATCCTAAAATGATGCTAACTTTACAGCCACAATCACTAACTCTGAGCTTGTAATAAATGTTACAATCAAAAGCCTTGTACTTAAATAACTCTTTTATAGAGCCCTACTACATTAAGTTACAATATTTTTAACCATCACTCCTTTTCTCGTCAAAACATTACAATTATTAAAACCTCCAATTCAATAAGCGTATAAAAACCCCTGAATTCGCTTACTGCCAAATTTGTACAAAGCTTTACTCAAAATCGTAATTTTAGCCAGAGTGAATATCATTACAAAATATTGAATATGTTAATTAAATCTTTACGGTCTAAATTCAGACATAACAATACTATGTCAAATTAATATTACGCATTTAATTTAAATTCTTTTAATCAGATAGAGTTCAAAATATTAATCATTATGTCAATGTTCATTGATTCTCTTCATTAGACAGACCTCACAGGTTCAATAGTCATTGAAATTTCCTATTTCTTCTAAACAAAAACAAAATACTAAATGTTCACTCGAGTTAATAAAATATTTGCGAAGTCCCATTGTCAATTCACTTACTTCATAGTAATTTCAATAATTGATAAAGTCAAAACATGTCACCAGAGTACTTACGTTCCGTCCTTAATTCACTAAACTATTCTAAATTCTAAATTAATTCTTTTGATTATTTAGATCTCGCACATAATGTTTAACAAATTTAAATGTTCTTTCTTTCACAATTTCCGTTACTTTTGCAAAGATTCGATTTAGCGCGTTTTCCCGAGGCAACAAAACAAAAGAAACTCTTCGCGAATTTTATCCGGACTGACTTATTGATCTCAGGTAATTGATCGCGACTGTTTGATTACTGTAGACTCAAGTCTCTGAGCTGAACTGAACTGAACTGAACTGATCGTATATTTTTCGATCCTCCCAAGAATTTCGGGTCACGTCCATTCATTGACCTTTCTTTTTTCTAAGAAATCTAATTTGTGTTTAAAACCGAATACCTATGTCGCAATTTCCTGGATTATCGGGGTCAACAGATTTGGAATAAGAGTGTGGGGACAAACAAATCAAAGGATGCCGAACTCGTGTCGACGGTAAATAATGTCTTTAGTATAATTCTGTCACTTTGGGACCCAATTCAATTACTTTTGACTTTATTTCAATATTTTCAAAGATTTGATTTATCAGTTCAATGTAATGACACACGCTTGGTGACTAACTATTAAAATTTGAACGTATTTTAGATATTTCAATTAATTTGTGTCAATGCTCAATTAAGAAAATTAGTTTTTTTTTTTAATTTCGGAAATTTAATTTACATTAGAGATTATTCAATTCAATTCACATTACATATTTAATTACATTTAAATTTACTGTTTTTGTATTTTAAATTACGGGTCTATTTTTCCTGGGTCATTATAAAATCTTTGAATCAAAAGCTAGATTTACCGATTTTAATCACTTACATAAACCATTGTTGGGCGATTTTACCTAAAACCGGGCTCAGACGACTACTCGTGTACTTGGGCGAATACACAATTATTCGCGTACTTGGCAAGTATACGAGCTTTGCGAATCGCGATGGCAAGCAGGGCGCTCACACGACGTGTTAGAATTTACAAGTACGCGAATGCGAACATTTGGCTAAACCTTGACAAATGACTAGAGCACAGTGGTGTAGCAGTCAATATGGATAGCGGTCGTCTGGAACATCTCGTTGTTGCTTCCGCCGCCTTTGTTGTGATGAGCTCTGCTTATTTAATTAAATTAAAAGCAAAGAAATAGAGAAGAAGAAGATGGTGGATGGTATCATTAAATAAAAGTCGAGACACGCATCATTAACTGGGGTCGTATTTTCGAATATTTTCGCATACGAAGTTTGATAGGATTTCGAATGCTCCCCATTTAATTTCCATTGCTGTCAGTGAAATTTCGTGTACGAAATGTACTCGAATAAATTCGAAAATACGGCCCCTGTATTTCGATTTTTGTGGTCTTTATGTTTAGCCATCCAAATGACCGGCTCATTTTCATACAAATCGAGAAACTCCAACACAATGTCATTTGTCCACTCCATTTTAATTTTTAAAGATAAAACAAACAAAACCTCTCTAAATTTCATTTAGTTTTCGACTAGCATCAAGGTTTAGCCAAATGTTCGCGCTCGCGTACTTGTAAATTGTAAAGCCGGGCTCAGACGACTCGTGTACTTGGCGAATACACAATTATTCGTGTACTTGGCGAATACACAATTATTCGCGTACTTGGCAAGTATACTAGCTTTGGGAATTGCGATGGCAAGCAGGGCGCTCACACGACGTCTTCAATTCACAAGTACGCCAGCGCGAACATTTGGCTAAACCTTGATGCTCGTCGAAAACTAAATGAAATAGTCGCAGTAAAAGCCAATTATTTGTGCATTTCGTTTGAGCGCCTCTACAAGTAGGGTTGCCAGGCGTCCTGGATTTCGCAGGATGTCCTGGATTTAGGTTCTTGCGTCCTGTGTCCTGCCGGAGTTGTCCGCAGGACACCAAATGTCCTGCATTTCATAATATCCTTACTCTTAGATTATAAAAAAAAATACTTTTATTTCGGCTCAGCTATTTTATAATTTAACGTGAAAAGCGCGAAAATGCACCCGCCCGAATATTCACCACAAATTCACCAATGGGAGCGCAGCGTACGCGTATGCGGCATCATTTTGCGGCATGCGGCAATCATTTTACCAATCATAGAAGAATAGAAGCGCAAAGCGCGCGATCAAGATCTTGCAGCTCAAACTCTTGGGGGTGGCGCGCATTATTTTGATAATTCCTCCTGTAACAACTTGTTTAGTGTTTATTCAAAATAATTTTGATATTCTTGGTAAGTCTGTAGATCCATGATTATCAGTAAAGCCATGCGCCATGCCATAATATAGGTATGCAGTTGGGTCGGGCAAAGGCTTGTTCAATAGCCTTCAATGTTCTAGGCCCCTTTTCGATAGTCTACATTGGAAGAGCTGCGTAAGCATAATACATTTTTTGGAATTTCGACAGATGCTTCAAATCACGGTAGTGACAAACTTTTTCCGATACTACTTAGATATTACGTACCGACTGAACTATGTCTTCTGGACTTTTTTGAGGATCTCGATGAATCCGCCAATGCATTATTATTAAACGTATTTTTGGGTAGGTATTACAAATATTATTTAAGGAAAATAAATAAGTCCTGATTTTTTCATTACTGTCCTGCATTTTCTCAACACATGTCCTGCAAATTCAATTTTCAAACCTGGCAGCTTTGACTCGACAAGAAATGGAAAACCAACGAGTGACGAATAATTGTACAAGTAACCCACTCACACGACATGGCAAGTATACGCAAGTAACGATTATTCGCCAAGTACACGAGTCGTTTGAGCCCGGCTTAACTATTAATGGGCAAAATCGTCATACCGTTGAGTTCTCCCGTAAGTCAGGAAGATTCTCACAGAACTGAAATCAATAAACCGAAAGAACATCCCAATATAAAGGATGGGGACTTCAACTGGAATTAATTCGCTAGAGCCTTCGGATAAAATGTGTGGACAAAACGCAAAAACACTGCGATTAAGATTTTTTTCTGCAATTGACAAGAAATGTCAGCATTTTTGACCAGTTGACAAGTCGCAAAACCCAATATTCTGGTGTTTTAATTATATTTCAATCAGTGTTGTTCAAAGGGCACAATTGTGCCAAAAGTGGCACTTTTCGTGCGCAAAATGCACGGTGGCACCACTTTGAAAAATTTGGCACGATTCATATTTATTAGATTTTTTTTTTCAAATCTTTAAGATGAGAAAAAGACTGGAGCTGGAAGCAGAATTTTTTGTTTATTTTATGTTTGTGCTAGTGACCTCAGTCCTGACTGTGAGAATTGTGGTGGATCTGTCAGTTCATTGGATTTGTCGATGTGAGTGTGACTAGTGACAGTGACGTGACTGCCAATTGTCATTATAGTGAATTTAATATATATTTTTTTCCTTTTACTTAATCATGTGATAAAAGGAAATGGGTGAAAAGTCAGAAAATCTTCTCCCATAACTTCTTATTAGGTGGGCACTATTTGGCACTTTTTGAGTGTTGTCACAGGCACATACGAAAATTCCCCAAGAACAACCCTGATTTCAATAGTTGCTAAGGAATCAATGAATAACAATACAGGAATCACTCTACCGGCCTAGGCCGGGAAAGTGATTCTCGTACTGCTGAACAATTGGAACAAAAAGACATACATTTATAGATATTTAACCGATCGCAGAAAAAATAGTATGTGTATTTCGGTGGAAAAACACATTCCCGGTGTGTCAACTTACACCATCGACCGAGAATGTGTCACTTTTCCACCTAAATACACAATATACTATTTGCTTAAGATTCCTTCACATTAATTTTTTTATACAGGGTACCAAGAACAGATGTACAGGGTGTCCGAATTTGGATGGTTTTAATAGGAAACGTCAATTTCTGAGCGAGATACAAAAAAATGAACCCCCCACTCCGAGGCTCAAATTTCTTGAAATTTTGATTGGTGCAAACCGCATTTTGATATCTTCAACCGCTTAGCCGTTAGAGGGCGATTCTCGATTTTGAGCAATACTGTGAAATCTTCATAACTTTTTTGTTTATAAAAATAACTGATTTCTGTAAAAACTTCCTAGAACTAGAAGCACTTTTTCAAGCAGAATTCAGTGACGTTTTCAGTTTTTTTCTATTGGGCCTCGATTTCAAGACTTTGACCAAAATCCGATTTTTTCCAATGGGACACCCTATATATTAATAGCTCATTAGAAAGCTCTGCTTTTGCTGATTTCAATGATAAAAATTTCGATAGGTTTATCTCTAACAGTTTTTGAGAAAAAAAATATTTCGGCTTTTGTCATAAGAAACGAGTTAGAAAGCGACCTTTCTCAGTTTCCTCACAGTCCTTTTCTTACACATTACTTCTTATGACAAAAACCGACATAATTTTTTTTCTCGAAAACTATTAGAGTTAAACCTATCGAACTCTATATCATTGAAATCAGAAAAAGCCGAGCTTTCTAATGAGCTATTAATATATAGAGTGACCTATTGAAAAAAACCAGACTTTGGTCAATATCTCGGAGTTGGGACCAACTCGAAAAAAACTGAGAACGTCACTGAATTCTGCCTGAAAAAGTGCTTTTAGAAAGTTTTTACGGAAATCAATAATTTTCATAAACAAAAAAGTTATGATCGGTTATGATGGTTTCACATTATTGCTCAAAATCGAGAATCGCCCTCTAGCGGCTAAACGGTTGAAGATATAAAATGCGGTTTGCACCAATCAAAAATTCATGAAATTTGAGCCTCGAAGTGGGGGGTTCATTTTTTTGTATCTTGCTCAGAAATTGATGTTTCCTATTAAAACCATCCAAATTCGGACACCCTGTACAGTTATTAACTTTATTGTTTTAAATGGTAGCCCCTGTATATTATGACATTTCTGGATTCTGCGGAAAATTCTAAACATATTCCATTTACAATGTTTCGGAAATATTGACAGTTGAAAATTGACTTTTTTGCAACTTTGACAGTCACACATTCTCGTCAGAAGCTGTTCATAAGCTAATTTGACACAAACTTTGAATTTATCCGGAGATTAATTTCAACCAGTATGTGAAAAATTTGGATAAATTTTCCTTGCTATTCCATCCACAGACGCGTTTCGACCTATCAGGTCTCGTCAGTGTAGCTAGGAAAGCAAAGAAAACCAATCTAAGTTTAGTGCCTGTAGGCAAAGTAGTACGACGAGCGAAATTTGATCGTGGCGCCATCTAAGACTAGGATTCAACACTAAACAGCACGTTTGCTGTTTTTTGTCTTAATTTTTGAACAAAATACACTTCTTTAAACCTTGTGAACTGGTTCACTTTACCCATTATTAGTCTTAAGTGAATACATCGCAAATTTAAACAGGTGATTCACTTTACACCAAAGTAGTGGGTAAAGTGAATCAACCTTTGACCCAGAAAAAAGGGCGGTTTCCCATACTCAAAAAGGGCCAATATTTTGTTCAATCCTTCGGAAAGGGTGCTAGAACACATAATTTTTTGCATATTTTTCGTTCTGATGGCTTCAAAGATATCAACAAAAACCGCAAAACAACTTACCCCGTTTGACGGTGCGTGCTGGATACGCGACGCACCGACGAAGCAGGCCAGTATAGCTGAGAGAGAAGCAGCAGTACTGGTCAAAGGAATATAAAACTGCTTTCTAGGAATGTATGAAGAATGTGAGATATAATAATAATATAATAATAAATAAATATATTACGTAATTGAGTTACATATTACAATTAACAAAAGAAAGAATATTAATCTAGATATGTAGGTACTCGATATTATGTAGATATATTTGGGGTTATGCGTCTAAAGATCTTCAGTGAGCGACAACCTTAAGGTTGTCGCTCACTGGAGCGCGGCGCACGGCAGCGCGGCGAAGAGGACTTTTTAAATACCTACATTGTTTTAAACGGGAGTACGCTCACTTGTCGGAAGAGCACCAATCGGCATACTCCCGTTTAAACCAATGTATTATAAAAAGTCCTCTACGCCGCGCTTCCGTGCGCTGCGCTCCAGTGAGCGTCGGCCTAGGTTGTCGCTCACTGGAGCGTAGCGCACGGCAGCGCGGCGTAGAGGAATTTTTAAATACATTGTTTTAAACGGGAGTACGCTCACTTGTCGGAAGAGCGCCGATCGGCATACTCCCGTTTAACACAATGTATTATAAAAAGTCCTCTACGCTGCGCTTCTGTGCGCTGCGCTCCAGTGAGCGTCAGCCTTTAACCTATGTTTTATTTGAAATAATTTTGATGTTTACTGATCAAGATGATTTCCAAATGTTAAATAAAACAACAAAAAATGTTTGTATTTCTTTCAACTCTGATGGAAAATATGAGTGATAAATGACGGGTAAATTCACATTGTTTGCGGATGACGCCACTATACTGTGGCAAAAGTCAGATGAAAGTTTACTGAGCGAAGCTGTAGCTTCTGACATATAAATTATTAAATCCTGGTGTGATGCAAACAGGTTGTCTTTGAATATAAGCAAAACTAATGTAATGTCATTTGGCTGCAATTTGGGGGATATTTTTTTGAATGGTTCTTTACTAAATAACTTGACCGAAAATAAATTTTTGGGAATCTTCATTAGGCAATTCAAACCACGTGACATTCAAGATGGCGTAGCGGCCACACATGGACCAAAAAACACAAAAAAATGTCTAGTTTCTGCCCGACCTAATAGTTTACGTACCTAGTAAACAAATATTTTATTGAATAATCAAAATCAAAGCTGCAAGCAAAGGTCGAAGCAAAATAATTTAAAATATACATGAAAACACATATTCAAAACAAACTTGCTGGCCGCCACGCCATATTGAATTTTTCGTTTTGACAGATGAATTGAATTGCCTAATTGACAGCTGCTTAAAGTTTGAGTCACACATTATTTCTTTACAATATAGATTGGCATCCAATTGTTATGCAATTAGGGTATTATCAGGTGAATTGGATGTGGGAATCATCAGGAATGCTTACTTCGCCCTGATTGAATCTCATTTGCGATACGGTGTTTGTTTCTGGGGTACTTGTTCCCGACAATTATTTCAGAGTGTGTTTGTCTTGCAAAAGCGAGCTATCAGATATTTGTTCAGGGCCAGAATGCGGGACTCGTGTAGGCCTTTATTTTCAAACAATAGAATTTTGACCTTTCCATCGCTATGTTTATCCTGGAGAGTGTGTGTCTTGTACACAAGAAATTTAAAGATCAGTTAGGGGCTGAACGCGCGTATAATTTTAGACACCAACATCAACTTTCTCTCCCAATTCCCTCTTCGGAATTGGTAAGAAAGTCAATTATATATAATGGCAAGAAAATGTTTAATAACTTACCACACTCAATAAGATCAATTTTCACTCCAGTTAAATTTAGGAAGGAGGTCAAGAAACTGCTGCTTGCGGAAACTTATTATAGTATTGAAGACTTTTTCAATGATTTTTGATTTTTCAATGATTTTTGATTTTGTGTTGTCTTGTATGTCATTTCTTTTTTTATCCGTTTTTGTTACCCCTGCTATTCGTATTTAATATGAGTTTTATACAATGACGTTTTATCGCCCTCAATGTAAAAAATGTTGTTCTTTTAAATTATATATTTTAAATTATTTCTCTGGTTCTTGAATAGAAACAGTTTTTGAGTTTTTTAAGTTTTATTTGTGTGACTCTTAGTTTTAAGTTTTATTTTTTATGACTGATTTTTATTTTCTTAAATGTTTTGTGAGCTTTTTTATTTTAAGTAGGTATACATTTGGATATTTTCTCTTACTACAGCTGTGTACTTCATTTTCTAGACATAGGATCAGCTTTTGTGAACAAATATTTATATTTACACAATAAAGCACATTTTGAATTTGAATTTGAATTAAACAGGGAAAAATCGTGCCTACATACGGGCGGTCAAATCGAAATCGCCTCGATCCTCCTGTCCAGTGTTTTTCAAAGAGCACAATTGTGCCAAAAGTGGCACTTTTCGCACGCAAAATGCACGGTGGCACCACTTTGAAAAATTTGGCACGATTCACATTCATTAGATATTATACTTTTTCAAATTTTTAAGATAAGAAAGACTGGAGCTAGTGCAGGATTTTTTGTTTATTTCTATTCTTTTGTACATTTTGTTCATTTTCTTTGTGCTAGTGACCTCGGTCGTGACCTGTGAGAATTGTGGTGGAGCTGTCAGGTCATTGGATCTGTCGATGTGTGTGTGACTAGTGACAGTGACGTGACTGTCAATTGTCATTATAGTGAATTTAATAAATATATGAAATATATATATCTTTTCCCTTTTAATCATGTGATAAAAAGGGAAAAAGTCAAAAAAAGGGTAGGTAAAAAGTCAAAAAATCCTCTCCCATCATTTCTTATTAAGGTGGCACTATTTGGCACTATTTGAGTGTTGCTGCAGGCACACTCGAAAATTCCTCAAGAACAACTCTGCTCCTGTCTAGTCTACGTCTAGTAGATGCATATAAATTATATGGGGTGCCTATTTTTGTTAGAAAAATAGAGAGATATTTTTCTGAAAAACATGGAGAGACATTTTTCTGCAAAACATGGATCTTTTAAATGGAAATCCATTGGACAAATTTATTTTCTAGTCCGTTGCTTCAAACAAAACTAATATCCAAATGATTATCTTTTTTGTAAAGCCATAGGAATGCAAATTTATTAGATCCATTGGATGTCCATTTGTATTAAAAATAAAGAGACACATTTTTCTGCAAAGCATGGACATCCCATGGATATATCAAATTTCCAGTCCAATGGCTTCATAAAAAATGAGAAACATTGGACATATAATGATCTTCAAAATTTCTTTTAGACAGCTAATGGAGGTCCATCGGAAAAAATTATTTTTTAGTCCGTTGGCTTAAGCAAAATTGGCATCCATGGGATGTCCATAAACGATCCATGGACAATTTTTCAAATTTGGACCAATACTGGACATCCATTGGACAACGTGTGCTGTCTGGGATAGGACCCTATAATAAGTATAAGACTCCATAAAGAATACAGAACTTAAAGATTCGATAGGGATAGGACTGCCCAAGACTTAGGGCCGACCTCGCTGCTAGAATAAATCAACATAAACGAGCACTTTGCATGGAAAATGCAGAAGCAATGAAACAAAATATTCCCACAGAACCATCGTGTCATCTCATTAGTCTTTTAACTAAGAGCTGTTCTGATTGCAGCAGAATAATTGCGATTGAGAGAGAACCGGACATTTGTCTGAGCTACAGACTACAAGTGAGGTGCTCAGAATGTTAGAGCACTTCGTTATCGGACAGAGATGATTCAAGCCGGCTATGAATAAGCAGACCTCAAACTAGTTCATAATTGTTGTGTATTGCTGAACACATCTACGGGTGTGTACGAGCCTTATAGCCGGACCGAATGAACCATCTTTTTATAAATTTTATACTAAACGAGGTACCAAATGGAACAAAAATTGAGCTATTTCATTACTTTAATTGGTGGACCAACGTATCATACAACGTATGAAATTGTAAAAAACTTGGTAGCAAGAGCGGGTATTTAGTTTTATAATACCTACCCGCCGCAAGCCTGCCGCCCTAAGGGCCGGTTTATCAATAGAGGGTTAACCCATGAATTAAGGAAAACCTTGGGTCAAAGTTGTGACAAGTGTTTATCCATCAGGGTCAACTGCTAACGCTAACTGGAAAGTTATTCCAGGAAAAAGTTAACCCGCGCTCTCACGGCAAGTTAGCGTATTTGAGCCTGGGTTAACCTCAACATTTTCTGTTATTTTCTGTTTTTTTTTTAAGTGGCAGTTTTGGCTTAAATTTTGATATTGTTGTGATGAGATGGAAGAATAAAATCTGTTTTTTTTTTAAAGATAATTCCCCAAGTCAAAAATTTAGTAACTATGTTGGCAACACAAGCCTTTTCTACATGAAAAATTTGATAGCATTGACAATTTTATATTGTATTGCCAACATAATGTCAGTTTGACTTTTATCTTTAAAAAAAAACGCACTTTACATTTCAGTGTTGATGATCGAGATGTTCTAGAATTCCTAGAAAGAATGAGCGGCGCATCTATCACATAAGGTTGCGGTCAAATCCTTTGACGATTTTGACTACGTCGACTTCTTCGCACGTTTTCGCTTAGAGCGGAAAATCGCGTTGCGGACGCGGAATTTAATTTGTCCCGCAGCGGGGACATGTCAACTTTTTGCGATATCGCAAAAAAGTTAACTAAAATGTGTTTTTTTTTTAAGATAAAAGTCAAAGTGACATTATGTTGGCAATACAATGACTTGGGGAATTATCTTAAAAAAAAACAGACTTTATTTTCAACTTTTGCGCGAGTTTTTATCCTCTGTCACATTTTACTGTCACCTGTGTATGGTATGACATTTGATAAAAATCACTAAAATATAATGTGAAATACCCTAAATATAACTAAAAATCCGCTTCCGGAATCTCCCTGGGTTAAAAAAGCTTGGATAAACATCTTTCAACTTAACAATATAGGTAGTTAGTCCAGAGTTAGAGTTGACCCAGGGGACATGATTTCAGATTTGTTCCACACAGGCCTTAAAATGGCCAGAGTCCAGGAGTGCGTATTGAATTGGAGTGTGAAGGTAGAGTAGTTGTTTGTTAGAGTGATTGACGTCATCACTTGGAGTACACTCTGGATTCGCTATTTCTGAACATATTTAGGGCGTTGCGGTGAATGTCATTGTCATGAATCACGTCAAACCTTTGAATATAAAACTACAGGAAGGAGCATAACTTCGAATCTGCGCGACCAAAATATGTGGAGGTTGCATACAATGAACTATAAACTACACGTATCTGGAATGGCCCGGCCTATCTCTAAAATGCGGCAAATTGAGATGGAGAATGTGGGGGATCCCTATCTCTATTTACCTTATGGACCAATTATGAAAATCTTTCCTTGTCTAAAAAATATGATATTTGAGGTTAGGAATATACACCAAACCTAACAGCAATGAAATAGAGAGGGAAAGGTATCCCCCACTATATAGCTTTCTTTGGACGCACTAATATCCGACAACGGTCGGTGCCATTCCAGGTATTTACGTGTAGTTTATAGTTCATTGGTTGCGTATGGCCGACTAGTATTTCCGGTTTGGCAATGACGTATATTTATTTAAATATGATTGTCAATATTATGACTCACTCTTTTCTCACTAATCCCAGTGCTTATTATCACTTAAAAATGCTAAAACCCATTAAACATTCAATTGAATGAGGACACAGCGAACGACCAAAACAAATGATGAGTTCATACTTGGAGGATCAATATGGCCGTTTCCGTCCCTGCGTTGTCTGTAGTGACAGATAGAAAACGCTCCTTTCTGTAGTTTTATATTCCAAGGAGTCAAACCCGGTAAAAACCAATGTAAAAAACCGCGGGGCGTTTTTCAACCCAGTCCATGAGTGGGGTAATTTGGGCGCACTCTGTCACGTTAACTCTCGATTTCTGAACGATTCCGCCGTAACACACCGAGTAAGCACCTGTTAATTTATAAACGGTTTAGAGATACTCTAGGGTCACTCTCACACCCAGAGTGCTATTTCGCGTCCCGGAAAGGATACTTTTAAACATGGATAATACACATTACCACACAGCTTTAATAATACTTGCTCATCAGTCATCGGCCTCAATTTTTGGAATCAAAGTCATATGTGTTGCACCGTTGGCGACGTCAATAACGGTGTCCTTGGCTGTTTGCACCAGCGGTCGTACATTAGGAATATTTCATATGATGAAAAATATAATTCAATTTTGATTCATACGAAGCTACAGGATGGTGTAGTTGAGCAAATCATGATGCTTATTGTATGTATTTACATTCATCAACCTTGTAAATATGTGACGTCATGAGAAGTCCTGTTTAACGTGTTTATTAGTTTATTATAAATGCTTTAGCTCTCTTTATACAAAGAGTTGTTTGGTCAATAAAAGAAAAATTGTGTTTTTAGAATTATTTACTTAATTTAATTCAAATATCACAAAGAACCAATGAAGTTGAAAGAAGGTTTGGAATGGGCTTTGCGTCATTCAATTGATTCCAAAATAAAATAGAGCTAGTAAGGGCAAAAAATCTATTGGATTTCCCACTCTAACCCTGAGTGAGATAGCGCTAGTAAGGGCAGGAAAATCTCACTGATCTCTCACTTTAATGTTGGCCGTAAATATAGGTATTGAGTAGATAGGCAAAGGGCTATTCCAACCTTCTTACTACTTCATTGCAAAGAACACAAATATTGGCTACAGCAAGTTGTGGGTATACACAAGTTCAGTAACATATTGATATCCAAATATTTTTCAGTAATTTCCTTAACCAAACAAAACATTCCATAATACTACATAATACGTTTTCCAAATACAATGGTTGTATACCTATAACAAATAAGAAAATTATAAATTTACAAAAAAAAAGCACCAAATACCTAATTAATTCAAAGAAAACGGAAAACATTATTTTCTTAATAGCTTAACAATCTTTGAAACATTAAAATAATATTTTATATTTTTACCCTTATGACTTATAATATCTTTCCTATATGGAGGATACAGCTCATAAATATCCACATCATTAAATTTCAAATTGAGTATTTGATTGACTCCTAAATTCAATATACAAGGCTCATCTTCTTCATTATTTCCTACTTTACATACATCACATTCCATAAGCACAACTCCATATTCAGTCCAAGTTTTTCTATATTTGAACTGCACAATCTCCTCAGCATTATCCAAAGGACTATCTATGTCTTTATATTTTTCGTGATGCCATATTTTCACTCTTGATTTTTTAAATTTTATAATTTTTTGTAATCGGTCCGCGAGTCCTCCTTTTTTGTATGTTTTCTTCCTCTTTGGAGGTTGATGATACGAATTGATGAATGAATATTGACCACTGCTTTCTTGAAAATTTTTGTCTTTTTCAATGGGAGATTCAAATGTTCCTTCAACAGATTCAATAACTGACACTTGATGAGTGCTTACAGAATCATTTTCTACAAATCCTGGCCGTTTAACAAATAATTCTGGTGATAATTCTTCTAATTCAGGTCTTGTTCTTCTTTTTTTCTTCAGTCTAAAATTACCTCTTTGAATGATAGGTGAAATCGGAAGATTTGGAGGTGAATCAGATTTTTCTGGTGTTCTTTGGCCAGGTAAAACAATTTGTTGAGTTAACTCAGGTGAAATACTACATAAGTCGATGGATCTTATCTTTATAAGTGGCGATTCAAAGCCATAATCAACTATATCATCTGTTGAATTATAACATGAATGTTTTTTTGTTCTGACAAAAATGATTGGCGATAGACTCGGAGATAACTGTGTGCCCTTTTCGTGCAAATATTCACTGCTACTTGTATCCACACTAGATTCTTCAGTAGATAAATTCCATATAACTCGTCCTGTATTGGTGTTATTTTCTTTTTCGCAAATTGAAAATAGCTTACGTTTCGCCATGTTTTTAGCTTTTTCACAGAAAGTTTTCCATAATGTTCACATATTCAATAGATAGCATAGAACAAACACTAGTGCATGATGAGAAATATAACTATCAATTTCATGTAACGTAACGTAACAGAACTAGAAGGAAAATAAGTAACAGAAACAGAACTAGCAAGAAAATCAAGTAACAAAACAAACCTAAAACCAAACAAAAGATTTGTTTGTTAGGTTAGGGACATTCTGCTGGAGCGCGTTCATAAAAATACGGCGATGCAGTGAGGGCGAGGTAAGCTGTCACTGTTGTCACTAATTTACCTGAGCCGCTTTCCAGTATGGGAGTGTGACGCCCGGAGCTACTTGGGGCGTTAAGCTCCCGAGCTGTACGTACGCGTCAACCTATCAGCTGTCACATCCGTGGGACTCGTGGGAGGCTATTTATCTATTTATTTCTTTTTATATCTCAAGATTGAACATTTTAAAAAATATAGTTTTGATATTGGTTTTGATTCTCTTTCATTTTTGATAAATAAAATAACAATTTTGCACAAACAAACAGATAATTATTTTTAAAATTTGACATATTTGACACTAAGACAGGCGTCTCACGCCATGATACTGGAACGGTACAAATCTAGTGCGTGGCGCCCCCGAGGTGCTCTGGAGCGCGCCAGAGCGCGCCAATGTGCATACTGAGCCGCTTTCCAGTATGCACATTGGCGCGCTCCAGAGCACCTCGGGGGCGCCACGCACTAGATTTGTACCGTTCCAGTATCATGACCTGAGACGCCCGTCTAAGTGTCAAATATGTCAAATTTCAAAAATAATTATCTTGTGCAGTTTGTTTTTTTATTTATCATAAATGAAAGATAATCAAAACTATATTTTTTAAAATGTTCAATCTTGAGATATAACAAGAAATTGAAGAAATAAATAAATAAATAGCCACCCACGGATGTGACAGCTGACAGGTTGACGCGTACGTACAGCTCGGGGGCTCAACGCCCCGAGTAGCTCCGGGCGTCAAACTCCCATACTGGAAAGCGGCTCTGCTGTGTTGTCACGTGTTGTGGTGTGGCCCTTAAGCCGCGTCCAGATTAGTAAATAAATGCGTTGCGTTGAATTCGGGATACGCCACAAATTTTTGCGGCGCAAATTTGGCATCTTGACCGACATAAATATTTGTGTTGTGTGCCGTTCGTTCTTGCTCAACGCGTGTGTGCCTATTTTATTTCAGTGTGCGCGTTGCTTGTTTTTGGTTATTATTTGTTTCGTTCGCGAAAAAATGCGTCCACACTAGAACGATGTTGCGCCCAGTGTTGCCAGATGAAATTTAAAAAATTCGTGAGAATCGAGAAAGAAAAATCGCGAGAAATCGTGAGACTTAAAATTGCTTGTAAGAAAATAATGCACAATATTGCACAACAATTTTCTTTCATAGTTAGTGATATGATTTTACATCCATAAGAGCCGTTTTACACGGCAAAGTTTCTTCACGAAATTACTTACGAAATTGTTGCCGAAATATTTCGTAAGTCAACTTTTCCTGTTTTACACGACAAGAAAAACTTACGAAATATTTCACGAATAAACATTAGAAAATGTTCTATAGTTTTTGGGGGCGTGGCCGAAAATATGCGTGAGTTTCGGCGCACACTAAAAGGCAGTTTCTTTTTCGTGGAGCCTATGAATGCGTCATTGAATTTCTTATGTAGTAATAGATAAGGATAGACTGCTCATCGGTGAAAAAAGTAATGCACCCAAAAACAGCTGGGCAAATAAAATAAAAAAAAAAAAACTTTATTTATGGAAGGAAAAAACAAATTCAACTTTATGAAACTGCAGGAGGGTACAAAGATTCAACAACAATTAGAAAACGGAAGTTTTATTTGTTTTGGTTTATCAAAGTATGAGGTTATGATTTGATATTATTGATGGCAAAACGCAACTGCGCCTGCGTATGACTAATATTTCCACGAAACTTTTGCTAGACTTTTATTTGCCGTGTCAAACAGGAAAAAGCGAAACCAAGATTAGTAAACTTACGAAATATTTCGGCAATAATTTCGTGAAGAAACTTTGCCGTGTAAAACGGCTCTAAGAGATAGAAATTTTATTATTAAATCTTGTATCCTTGTTTTACCCGTTTTCTAGCAGGTATTCCTGAAAGCTGAACCTCGTTTTCATTATCCGTAGGATTGCTTATCCTAATAAGGCATACATTCGCCAATTCTCGAGTCGGCAGTAGGTCTGCGAGTGACGTCACCACTATCAGCAGCTGATAGTGGTAACGTCACCCGCAGACCTTGATGGAATGCTTGCGATTCAGACTGTGTTGTGAGCTAATTTTCTTGGGAATTTTAAATTTAGAAAAGGCGATGCGTTTATTAATTCGTTTTTTGGACTCGGATAATGCATTTTCTGCCAAGAGTTGAGGTCTGCAGCGACGTCACAGTTATTGAATCTGTTGAAGGAACATTTGAATCTTCCCATTGAAAAAAACAAAAATTTTCAAGAAAGCAGTGGTCAATATTCATTCATCAATTCGTATCATCAACCTCCAAAGAGGAAGAAAACATACAAAAAAGGAGGACTCGCGGTCCGATTCCAAAAATTATAAAATTTAAAAAATCAAGAGTGAAAATATGGCATCACGAAAAATATAAAGACATAGATAGTCCTTTGGATAATGCTGAGGAGATTGTGCAGTTCAAATATAGAAAAACTTGGACTGAATATGGAGTTGTGCTTATGGAATGTGATGTATGTGAAGTAGGAAATAATGAAGAAGATGAGCCTTGTATATTGAATTTAGGAGTCAATCAAATACTCAATTTGAAATTTAATGATGTGGATATTTATGAGCTGTATCCTCCATATAGGAAAGATATTATAAGTCATAAGCGTAAAAGAATGAAATATATTATTTTAATGTTTCAAAGATTGTTAAGCTATCAAAAAAATAATTTTTTCCGTTTTCTTTTTTGAATTAATTAGGTATTTGGTGCTTTTTTTTTTGTAAATTTATAATTTTCTTATTTGTTATAGGTATACCACCATTGTATTTGGAAAACGTATGTAGTATTATGGAATGTTTTGTTTGGTTAAGGAAATTACTGAAAAATATTTGGATATCAATATGTTACTGAACTTGTGTATACCCACAACTTGCTGTAGCCAATATTTGTGTTCTTTGCAATGAAGTAGAAAGAAGGTTGGAATAGCCCTTTGACTATCTACTCAATACATTATATTTACAGCCAACATTGAAGTGAGAGATCGGTGACATTTTCCTGCCCTTACTAGCGCTATCTCACTCTGGGTTAGAGTGGGAGATCCAATAGATTTTTTGTCCTTGCTAGCGCTATCTTATTTTGGAATCAATTGAATGACGCAAAGCCCATTCCAAACCTTCTTTCAACTTCATTGATTCTTTGTGATATTTGAATTAAGTAAATAATTCTAAAAACACAAGTCGTGAATAAACTAATAAACACTATAAATAGGACTTCTCATGACGTCACATATTTACAAGGTTGATGAATGTAAATACATACAATAAGCATAGGGTTGCCAGATTGAAATATCTACAAATCGGGTATACCAATCTAAAAGCTATTAAAAAATCGGGACTTTGATAAAAATCGGGACGCTTTTTTTTGAGGAATATTTTGATATAAAAATTTTACTGAACAATAAAATTTCTAATAAAATTTAAAAATAAACTGAGAAATGTTCCACAGAAAGAAAGAGAGGTCTATGTCAGCACTGGACAAATTGGGGCTGAAATCTGGATAAAATGGAAAATATGAAACAATCCCAAACTAAATTATTTCCAAAAATGTTCACCTTTTATTAGTAAGAATCGAAATGGACAAAAATTCCATTATTTTACACCAACAGAAAAAGAACCTGGATATCTCCAGACTCCAGAGACAGTATGATGTCTCACAAAATAGACTACTTATGCTTTGTAGATAAATTTTCTAACAGATCCACCACATACAGTGATTATCAATAGGTCTGTTTCTGCAGAAATCACAAACCAGTCAGAGTAAATTTCATTGAGTGAAACTCACAGTGAAACTAGTTTTCTGACTGATAAAGTCAAACTCATCGAGGTTAACAAGTAGGTACAATCGTTGATACAATTCAAAAATAAGTACCTAAACCTTTAATTTTTTAACTTTTAAAAGAATTTCGTGAAATCGGGACATTTAGCGTCCCGACGTATAGTCCATCGGGACACGGGACAAAATCTCTAATATCGGGACTGTCCCGTTAAAATCGGGACGTCTGGCAACCCTAAATAAGCATCATGATTTGCTCAACTACACCATCCTGTAGCTTCGTATGAACGTATGAATCAAAATTGAATAATATTTTTCATCGTATGAAATATTCCTAATGTACGACCGCTGGTGCAAACGGCCCACGACACCGTTCATGACGTCGTCAACGGTGCAACACATATGACTTTGATTCCAAAAATCGAGGCCGATGGCTGATGAGCAAGTATTATTAAAGCTGTGTGGTAATGTGTATTATCCTTGTTTAAAAGTATCGTTTGAAAATAATTCGTCATCATCTAGTCATTCTTCAATCTCCATATAATATATGAAATAATTCAAAGAAGGGAATGCTTTTGCGTTGCGTCGCGTCTTGACCGTATTGCCAGAATAGACAGGCACACTATAGTTTTTTTTTTAATAAGAGTGTATACCCTATACCGGGTAACGCTCTGCACCGGATTGTTCAATGTTGAACGCGCCCTAGGGTCGAACTTTTGGAGTCAGCTCTATTTACTTACTCAAATTCTCTGGTTTCGCAAAAAATACTCATTTATATAGCCAGGCTGCTTTCAAAATGGCTAAAGCCAAGCCAAAATTGGCATATTGCGTTCAAGTTCGGCTCCAGAAACGGTATTTGGCGTACCAGCAAATTCACACCAGATTTGATTTGGCATCGCCGGTAGAAGGGGAAAAGTAGGTTTTGGCATTAGCATTGCCGTCCTTGAACGCACTACCGAACAGTCAAAGTCTCGGCCCGTATTCAGTCGACGCTCAAGGTTGCGTCTTGGCTCCAGGAACCCGGACCGGAACGAAACCGTTTTTTTTTTGCGGACCGGAACCGGAACGAAACCCATATTTCATAGAAATGTTGTAGGGCAGGCAGAATCGGAACCGATATAAATTAATCGGTTCTCACCGGTATTTTTCGGTTCCAAGATTTTATGAATTAAGCTGTTTGCTGTTTGGTTGTATGATAATAAAATTACCACTTTAAAAAACAGAGCGTTGGACATTGGACAGCGCGCATTTCTGAACTCGGCTAGGCTACACCAAGGATTTTACATACTACTATAGGATTGCTCATCGGCTTCGATTTTTGGAATCAAGTTCATATGGTGTTGCACCGTTGTCGACGTCATCAACGGTCTCATTAGCGGTTTGCGCCAGCAGTCGTAGTTACGAATATACATGTATGATGAAAAATTGAAAAATATTAATTTAATTTTGATTAACATAATAGACAAGAGGAAGATGCAAATAAGATCTAAACAAGGGTTGTTTTAGAACATAAAATAATGTACTATGGTTCTAAACCGTTTCGAAATACAATCCAATCCGCGTTTTGAAACTATTTCCTTATGCCGAGAAATTATGACATCATTGTGAAACTGATTTGAACCAGTTTTGGAAAATGGTTCAAAACTTTAAGACGCGTGTAGACGCGAGAAACCACCTCCTAATTCATGGAGCAATCACTACGTCAAGGCGAGAAACGACACGCTGTCTACGTCATCCCTGATCGAAAACACAAAAATTTATTAAGGTCTGCTTTTGCAGAAATCACAATATATCTAGTCAGAGAGTAAATTTCATTGGTTGAAAACAGTCAGAAACAGTCAGAAAACTATATACCAATAAAATTCACTCTGACTGGTTTGTGATTTCTGCAGAAACAGACCTATTTTATTAATATTAATTATTATGATTATTAAAGTTGTTGCAGATAGGCATAGAAATTAAAAAAAAAAAAACACAAATTACAGAAACATATTTTTTTCTGTTATGACCGTTTACACCGACCGTTTTAAGGGATGCTTCTTGAAATGGTCAGTGCAAATGGCCATTATATATTTGTGAAAAACTATACCGGTATGAACCGTTAAGACCGAAATTATTGGTCCTAACCGAATCGAAATATTTCTCTTCGAACCGAAACCGTAACGGAACCGATATTTGTCATGACGCTGTGGACCGGAACCGGAACGGAACCGATATTTCATTTCGGTCCGGGTCCCTGCTTGGCTCAAGTCACAACTGTCAAAAATCGGAGCTTGAGCCAAGCACCCGTCAATAGTATTCCTTTTACACCTAGGATGAGCTCCGGGGCGTTACGCGCTTATTCCTTCCGAAAAGTGTTTGTTAGAGGACTCTGTGAAGAGAATTTTGCATATGGCTGTAGGTCAAAAAAGAAACATGAAATTGTGTTAATAAAGTGTTTGCCGCATATGATGAGAACCCCCTACACCGCAAGGTACTTCTTATTTGTTGCGCTTATCGTTCTTGAAGTATCTTTTCATAAAACAACTTTACGGCCATGAGAATCGAGGCAGCCCATCCATTTGGTTTAAATGTTACTATGAACTATTGTTTTATATAGAAATTATCCATTGCAACGATCACATACCCGTTAGTATTGCCGGCTCTTGGACTATGAAAGCCAGCGCATCTGTTCCTTTCAAATCGGGGTCGACTAACACCGGAGCGAGTGGCTCTAGTGTTTCAAGCTCTTGAAAGGAACACGACTTGTTCCTTTCAAATCGGGGTCGACTAATGGCGATTTTCATTTGTCAATCAGTGAGCACTCAGTGTATCCCCATCTTTTCCTAAAAGCATAGCTGAGTCCGGCTATTCAGCACGGAGTTGGAGTGGAGTGAACAGAGCTAATGGAGTCACCCCACTCCTAATACGGTAAAAAGCAATACCCGAACCTTAACCCGAACGGCTGGAGTGCGAATGGAGTCACTCGGAGTGCACGCAGTGAGCAGTGAGCAAGCCGAACCCACCTCATGTAACATGTGATGATATGGATACATTTTTTTTGCACTGGTTTGACAAATGGAAATCGCTGTAACACCGGAGCTAATAGCTCTAGTGTTTTAAACTCTTGAAAGGAATACAACTAAAGTCTGCTTTTTTTAAAGATAAAAGTCAAAATAACATTATGTTGGCAATACAATAGTTGTATTCCTTTCAAGAGCTTGAAACACTCGAGTTACTCGCTTCGGTGCTTAGTCGCCCCCGATTTGCAGGGAACATATGCGTGGTGCAACAAACATTTTTCGAAAGGAATAAGCGCGTGAAGCCCCGGAGCTGTTCCGGAGCTCCTCCTAGGTGTGAAAGGAATACAACTAATGTAAAATTGTCAATGCTTTCAATTTTTTTATGTAGAAAAGGTTTGTGTTGCCAACATAGTTACTAAATTTTTGACTTGGGGAATTATCTTTTAAAAAAAAACAGACTGAATTACCGGGCTAATCTCTATGGAGTACTTTAGTGTACGGAGTGCGCAAGCTGAACCTAGTTCTTAAACGTCAAACCACCAAACTTCATTTGGTAATTGTCATATGATTGATGAAAGCTGTCAAAGTCATTCTGTCAAAAATTCCTTTTTAGAGTGTCCCATACACTTTTTAGCACGTGTAAGGCAAACTAAGGTAATTTTTCTCAATTTTTGAGTATTTAAACCATTTTAATATAATATAGGTACCGCAATATTAATTACTAACATATTTACATTACAATTTTTCATCAAATACCGTCGGTTTTGTGTTTATTATGATGTTAATGTGACCATTTGTTTCCAGGCACGCACGATGGTAGCCCAAAAGAAACAGAAAAAGGCGATCGAAAGTATCAACAGCCGTTTGGCTTTGGTTATGAAATCGGGAAAATACTGTTTAGGATATAAACAAACCCTGAAGGTAATTTTTCTAGAAATTAAAGTATCCCAACCTTACTCTTGCAAGTTCCATTCACACATAAAAGCATGAAAGAAAGGGATGTATTTTCACTTTGCAGATGCTGATGCTAACAAGAAGTTTTCTGTTTAATTTTTCAATCCCTAAATGCTGAAGCTACTCCTCATATCCCCCTGAAAGCCATTTAGGTCCTAGACTAGAGCGCTGTCATGTATCAGAAGCGCTTTCCTTTGAGCCAGAAACTACCGCTAATCCTATTTCCAAATACAGATAATTTCTTTATTGGGCAAAATTTATAGGGCATTCCAACAAAATAAAAACAGTCAGGGCACACAATTCGATTGTGTCGTGTCGCATCACATAATCGAACACGCGTCATTTTAATATACATTTTTTTATGATAATAGTTGCTCATTTGCTCTAACGTATTGATACTTGATGATAAGTACTAATATAAATATATCTCGAACAAACTAGAGCATATTTTAACCCACTGCCAGTTAAATCTTCACGTTTGATTGCATTTAGACCCCAGCATTGTCTTCTAATTTGTTTGTTTAACTTTATCAGGATGTTCTCGATTCAGTTTTGATGATATTTTATAAAATTTGTCGCGTTCTCCCCTACTACTTCATTTCACTACATAACAGAATGCAGGCATTTTATCAATATTTTTGCGCACTTCAACATTTGTCTGCCCTAGCTAACTTTTGGTAGCCACCATTTTTGACAGTTCGTTGGAATGCCCTATTGTTTGGGTTTCTTTTCAGGTGGCCGATCCTCGGGCCAGGGAGTAGAGCTCCCCGAGAGAACAAATTTTTCGTCTTTATCATTCTTGTTCACTTTTCGATAACGTTGACAAGGACAAAACATTCGTTCTATCGGGGAGCTCTACTCCCTGGCCCGAGGATCCGGCCACAGATCTGTGTCCTTATTCTTGAAACAGAGGAGCAGTGTTCCCAGGAGAACGAGTGTTCCGTCTTTCTCAATGATATGAAAATGATAATATAAGGAACAAAGACGGAATACTCGTTCTCCCAGGAACGCTGCTCCCCTGTTTCAAGAATAAGGACTCTGGTTACAGCCAGAACCACTCAAAACAGTTGTATAGTTAAGCTTTGGTGGCTATATTGACATCATAACGCCATCCATTTGCAAAAATATACCACACATTTACGTCCTAGTGTCTAAAGTAACCTATTTCACAAGCGCATTTCTGCAAAAAAACTAATGCCAGCTTCTCATGAGCGTAAAATTGACATAACTGGCGCAAGTACTGAATACGTGAATTTTGGCGCAACATTCACATGGAGTGAAGAATTTATATGTATGTCAAAATTATATTTTTTTCCTAAATTTTGAAATATTTCTATGAATTTTGATTGTACAAATTTGTATTTGTTTTTGCTTTATTTATTTATTTATTTAGGTTACTCTTACAAACACAATTGGTATAGTAATTATAAGTAAAAGAGAGAGAGAGTGCTTTAAAATATCTTAAATCTAGTTACAAAAAACAACAATTAGCAATAAATAAAACTTTAAAACTTAAAACTAATGACACTAACGACAGAAAGAGTGTTACAAATTAGGTATAAAATGTTGCTTTTATAGCCTTGAGATCAATTTAGTTACAAATATGGACAGTAAATCACAAAAATCAAGAAAACGAAACGGTTGCAACCTTAACCTCTAAAAACGCTGAATTTTTACGCAAAAAGTTGAACTTGAGAGCTAAAAAGAGAGGTTAACCATGCCTGTCTTAAACTGTACAAAGTGTAACCTGACGGTTAAATCGGAGGAAAAGCAAATTTTTTGCGATTGCTGCAGAGTTGTTTTCCACCTAACAGAAGGTTGCACGGAGCTTTCTGCCTCGGAAGTTAGAGCTGTGGTGCTTCTGAAGAGGACACTTATGTTCCTCTGTCCGGAGTGTCGTGATGCATTTAAGTCAGCCCCCATGGTTATAAGGAGGGTTAAAGAGCTGCAAAAAGAGGTGGATACTCTCAAAATTGAAATACAAAATCTGAAAACTAAACCAGCTGCTAATATTGAAGAGATTTTGTTAGAAGGACGTGAGCGCGCAATGAGAGCGAATAATTTAATGGTATTTGGTACCCAAGAATCTGCTGAGAATATTCTTCAAAGCAGAATTGAGTATGACATGAAAATAGCAAAAGAAGTCTTCACTGCTCTTGGCTTCCAGGATGAAATTGCTGCTATTAGCAAAGTCATCCGTGTGGGTCAGAAAAGGGCTGATGGAAAGCCTAGACCGTTGAAGTTAATATGCAATAATACTGATATCATTAGAAAGGCCATTCGATGCAAACAGAAACTGGCGTCCAGTGCTTACAAAATAGCATATGATTGTACAAAAATGCAGCAGGCTGCCTACAAAGAAGCTCGTGAAGAACTTGCAAGAAGAAAGGATGTAGGGGAAGACCTAGTCATCAGATATATTAAAGGTATGCCAGTGGTAGTCGCTAAAAAGGCAAGCAATCAGGAAAACTAACTACCTTCCCATTAATGGTATACTATCAAAATGTCAGTGGCCTTCGTACAAGGATTGAGCTTCTGAAATTAGCAGTAAATAGTTCTTCATATGATATTATTGTACTAGTCGAAAGTAATTTATGTGATAACTTCATGGACAGTGAGCTAGAGTGCTGTGATTTTAATTTATTCCGCTTGGATCGGTCTCATCTTACTAGTCAAAAATCTAGCGGCGGTGGTATACTTATATACATTAGGAAATCAATCAGCTCTATGAGAGTTTACATAAACCAGCACAATGTAGAACAGCTGTTTGTCGCATGTAGCTTCCATGGGAACAAATTTGTGATTGCTGGGGTATACATACCACCCAACATGCCAAATATTTACTACAACATGCACTGTGAGTCTGTGGAGCATGTTCTTGAGTCTTGCAAATCTCAAAAAATGTATATTTTTGGTGACTACAATCTACCTGAGGCAAGTTGGTCGAATGATGGATTTGGAGTGAGAGTTGACTCAGGTTGCTCAATCTTTTGGTTTCTTGCAATTTTTTCAATGTATTAATATTCCTAATCATAGAAATGTGTTCCTAGATTTGATGTTTTCTAATGATAGCAACGTTGTAGTTAGTTTAGCTAGGGATATTATTTTTGATAATAGTTTACATCATGTTAGCTATGAATGCTGTTTAATTATGGGTAAAAGTCAGGGAAGTAAAGGCCTTCAGCTTCATGATCTCTACCATGATTTCCGTAACGCTGATTTTCTGGGATTGAACAATTTTCTAGCTAGTATAAACTGGGAGCAATGCCTTTCACATAATGAGATTAATTTAGCTTTGGATTCTTTTTATGAAATTCTCGAGATGGGTATTGCTCTATATGTTCCTTTAAAAAAATATCACACAAGCACATTTCCAAAATGGTTTTCACAAGAGCTTCGAAGTCTTACGTTCCAGAAAAAGATTGCTCATAAAGCTTATAATAATTCTAAATCTCCTCTTGATTATGTGTGGTTTTCAGGGTTGCGTTCGGAGTGTAAGAGGGTTCGAGAAATATGTTGGGCTCAATACCTTAATAATGTTGATAATGAATTTAAAGCTAATCCAAAATATTTCTGGACATACATAAGGAACTTAAAAAGTTCGCACACCCTTCCTCAATCAATGTTTTATAATGGTCGTTTGGCGGAAAATGGCCAAGATATTGTGGACTTGTTTAAACAATATTTTGAGACAGTTTACACTCCTAGCAATCTTGATTTGGAGGGGATAGTTTCTGAAACGTCTGACGTGAGTTCCGAGTGCTTCAATTTTTCTCATGTTTCCATAGAAGATATTTTTAATAAGATATGTAATCTCCCAAATAAAAATACAAAAGGTCCGGATGGAATACCTAATATAATCCTAAAAAAGTCTATATGTTTATTAGTCAAGCCATTGCATGTCCTGTTCAAGAGATCCTTAGATTCTTGTTTCTACCCGGACAAATGGAAACACAGTTTTATTGTACCTATATATAAGAGTGGAGAAATAAACAATGTCACCAACTACAGAAGTGTGTGTATACAGTCATCCATAGCAAAGCTATTTGACAGTTTAATGGGAGATCAGCTTAAGTGGATTAGTCGAAGTCTGATAAATAGTAATCAGCATGGTTTTTGTTCTGGCCGGTCTACCTCAACCAACTTGCTTCTATATCAAAATAAAATAATCTCTGCTTTAGAAAATTTCAATCAGGTTGATGCGATTTATACAGATTTTTCTAAAGCTTTTGATCGGGTAGACCACCAGATACTCTTAAAGAAGCTTTTCAATATGGGCTTTGGTATCAAATCAGTTAAGTGGGCTAGTAGTTTTCTGTCGGGTCACCTGCAGATGGTCAAAATTGGTTCTTTTCAATCAGATACTATTAATGTCACCTCAGGAGTTCCCCAAGGGGGCCACTGTTCTCCTTTGCTTTTTGATCTTTTTGTTAACAGCATATTTGAGTGTTTTGAGAACAGTGACGGGCTGGCATTTGCAGATGATTTTAAAGCATATAGAATCATAAATTGTATGGATGATCAACGGCTTTTGCAGGACGATCTTGACAGGCTGACGGGCTGGTGCACAGACAACAAGCTTTATCTGAATGTCAACAAATGTTGTTTTATTAGTTTTTTCAAAGGCAAGAAAAAATTTGACACTTCCTATACATTAAATGGCGAAACTCTGACTTATGTCTCCAAGGTTAAAGATTTGGGGGTATTATTTGATGAAAGTTTGAGTTTTGTAGGTCACATTCACAATCTCACAGTGAGTTCGTCTAAACTATTGGGTTTCGTTTTAAGACACTGTAAAAACTTTTCACTTGAAACTGCTAGGAGTGTCTATTGTTCTTTGGTGCGTTCGAAGCTGGAATATGCTTCAGTAGTATGGTCACCATATCATGCAGTTCACAAAGCAACTATTGAACAGATTCAGCACAAATTTCTAAGACATTGTGCATTCAGATTAGGACTTGTGATTGTTGATCATGATTATGCTGCCATTGAAAATCAGCTGAAAGTGAAAACCCTTTCTAACCGGAGAAACTCTGCTGGAATGATTTTTGTTTGCAAGTTGGTCAATGGTATGATTGATTCTGCTGATCTCCTGCTATGCATAAATATAGACACACCGACTAGAAATAGAAGAGGCGATTTTGTGTCTTTTAACATTCCCTATCATCGTACTAACTATGGTCAAACTCACCAATAGATAGATATTGTAAGTTAATTAATTAATATCACATAGAAATATTTGGTTTAACTTTGTCTCAATTTCGAAATCATTTGTATAGGATTACTTTTTAGTATGTAAATGAAACTCTGAAGTGATACATATTTTTAGATTTAATTCATAACAATCTAGAGTCATAACCATTTTTGTTGTATATTATAACTATTAATGGGGGTTACCCGTAAATAAATAAATAAATAAATAAAACTTTGCTCAACTTTTGGCGTATCTGCGGCAGAGTGTCAGCGTATCCAATATGGCGGAATTTTGGCCAATCAGAATTCTGCATTCAGGTACGCTGTCACGCCATAAATGTCAAATTACGCTCATGAGAAGCCGCCCTTATACAATTTATTAAAATTTTTTGTTTACTTCACACTCCAGTGTGTAAAGTCAATTACTTTACACATGGTACTATGGTAGGGTTGCCAGACGTCCCGATTTTAACGGAACAGTCCCGATATTGCAGATTTTGTCCCGTGTCCCGATGGACTATACGTCGGGACGCTAAATATCCCGATTTCACAAAATATTATCAAGATTTTTTTAGATTCGATAATAAGAATAAACTAAGTAATGCATTTTACTATTTTGAATTATTTTTTATTTTCAAATTTTATTAGAAGTTATTGTTCAGTTTTATTCGAGGGGTGTTTCACTCGTGCAGTAGGTGTACATACAAATTTCATACTTTTATGTATATGCAGTCCACATTCTCATGCAGTCAATGGAATACATGGACTCATGCAGTCATAATACAGTCGCATACAATCGTAATAGATTCCGTGCAGTCACTTGCAATAGCGTACATTCCATATACATTTGCAAAATATCGTAAGCAGTCGCTGCAGATATTGCTCAAAAAAATAAATGCAGTCAAATATCATCTTTGATACAATTAATGCAGTCAAATACAGTAGGTGTACAAAATTTAGTGGGTGAAACACCCCTTGGTTTTATTTAATTTCCTTTATATTAAATTATTCCTTCAAAAAAAAAGTGTCCCGATTTTTATTCAATGTACCGATTTTTCAACGGCTTTTTGATTGGTATACCCGATTTATAGATATTCCAATCTGGCAACCCTATACTATGGTGTATTTTTTCCCAAGATGGATTTTGACATGGAAAACTGTGAAACATGAACAATACTGCTTGGCCCTGATTGGTCGCAAAATGAGGTGTCCCTGCAAATTGACATCAGTTTTACAATGCATGTCATGCAAATGCCATCTTGCGACCAATAAGGCCTAAAACAGACGGAGCGGTTTTTGCCGAGTCGGTACACGTCTCGTTTATGACACTTCTATTGTCTGAACCAGACGTTGTCTCGTCAGAGAAGGTGGTCGAGCGTACCCTGCTGGCTATCATGTGCCGAGCGCGGTTTTATGACTAGTCCGCACACGCTCGGCACATCATTCCCTGTTCGTTTATTGAAGGAAACACACGTCAAGCGGTTTTAGCTGTGGTTTTAGTACGGTTTTTTGATTTTTGCGAACATCAGTGTTGCCAGTTAGAATAAAATTATAGAAAATTTGAACGTTTAGAGGCCAACAAATTAACTTCACTAAGACCAGCGATTCGGCAGTCTTATTCTGTAACTTGCGACCGAGAGAATTGCGCAATTGTCGCTGTCAAACGCGAGTTTTCTAATGGTTTTCTATTCAGAAAATGCAAACTTGCAACCGGTTGCTGTTTGCTATGTAGTTGCTGTTCGTAGAGAATAGGCCTGCCGGATATGCGTTAAGAGGAATATTCTAACAAAATCCAAAAAAAAATCGTCATCACCAGAAGGCCAGAGTCTCATGCATTCGTTTTCCGACGTCCGAAAAACCTTTTATTCTGACATAATCATATACAAATATTTCAGAATAGAAGGTTTTTCGGACATCGGACGTCGGAAAACAGATGCATGAGACTCCAACTGAAGACGACATTGCCTACGGTGTGACTGTACGCAAACAACTGGCAACAGCGACATTTTGCATTTTTGAGTAAGTTGATCTGCCAGACGCGGTAACGCTGTGTATGTTTTGAGCCGCTCCTCCGCTGAATCGGTGCCAACTCGGCAGAAACCGCTCCGTGTGTTTTAGGCCTAAACGGCATTCTTTATATTTCAAAGTTGACAATGTCAAAATCTATCATGAGAAAAAATAAACTGCAGAATTATTTTTTTTTGTTCCAAATCAAATCAGTCAATTTTTAGTAGTTGAATGTTGAGCAATATTTCTTCCAATCATTAATTCTGCTACACCTAAATTTTCCACCTAAACATTCAAAGCTAGTCATAGCCATAGTCAATCATACTTTATTATCCAAGAAAAAATATTCTATTGACAAAGCATTAACCTAAAAGTAAAACAGAAAAAAAAAACACCAATAGTACAACAATGTAAATACAAACAAGTTGAAAACAATTTGACAAATAGGACGGCGATCCAAGCAATATTACATATACTTAAAACTATACTAAAATGATAAAATGTAAATAAAAGCGTACATTTTTTTGCTCTCATAGAATATTGAGTGTTTTGCTAAAGCAGACTTTGGTATAGGTAAGCCTATATTAGTGTTCGAACTTACTCTAGTGTTGTACCCAATATAAATAAATATGGTACAGGTTCCCTAATAAATAACGGTTGAAAATGTTCACGACCTGCAACTTCACACAAATAATGAATTGCCTTCTTTTGTAAAACAAATATCGAGTTAAACTGTTGCCTGTTAGTAAATCCCCAAAAAGCTATACCAAATCTCACAAGAGATTCAAATAGTGAGTGATAAACCATTTTTGTGGTAGAACAACTAAGCTCGTTGGAAACTATTCTGATTGCAAAGCAACTAGCAGACAACCTTTTACTTAGTGCCCTTATATGGTCCTCACATTTAAGTTTATTGTCTATGATGAGACCTAAAAATTTTGTAAGGGGTTTATTTTCTACAATTTCATCATTCAAATACAAATCATTGAAGCAAAACCCAATGGTGATCATGATGGTTTTATTTACATTAAAACAAAGCAAATTTGCATCACACCAAAGCTTAACTTCACGCAGGTCCCCATCAACAGTTAATTTGAGGTCATCCCTGTTTTTACGATGCCAAAGAAGACTAGTATCATTCGCGAAAAATGTAAACGAATCTTTAGAGCTGCTAAGTCATTTAAGAACAATAAAAATAAAATGGGTCCTAGAACTTGCCTTGTGAAACGCCTCTTGTAGTGTAGTAAGTGATCTATCAGAGTATTCGCCATCCGCTGTCGCTGCCATCTGCATTCTTCCCCTAAAGATAGGCAGAAAACCATTTCAATGTAAGCTCCCTAAACCCATAGTGTCTCAGCTTCTGCAGCAACACTCCATGATCCACACAATCAAATGCTTTCGAAAAATCACAGAATGTTGCTGCAACAGCATCGCCACAATTTATATTTTGATAAACGTGATGGAGCAAGGAGAAAATGGCATCATCTGTATTTTTACCCGAGCGAAAACCAAACTGGACAGGATTTAATATTTTGTTATCCAAAAAAATCATTAATCTCTTCTTCACTATTTTCTCAATGACCTTCGAAAACGTAGATAAAAGGGAAATAGGATGAAAGTTGGAAGGATCACTCATATCACCCCCCTTAAACAACAGAACTACAACAGCATTTTTTTAAACATGTTGGAAATTCGCCCGCCGCAAATGACTGATTAATGAAACATGCAAGTACATGCAATGCAGACTCAGGCAAGCACTCCAATATTCTTACTGAGATTCAATCGTAACCTGCCGAATTCTTGTTTAATATTTCTTTGAAAATCATCCTTACTTCCAGATTTGTTCTTTCTAAAATAAAAATTTCAGGAACATAGATATCCACCAAATAATCTATAGGATCTTTCTTGGAATTTAAATTTGAAATTAATTGTTCGCCTATTGTGCAGTAAAAATTATTAAGAATGCTTAGATCAATTTCAATATTATTTTGCAATAAATTGGTTTTACCCCTCAATTCATTAACTATTTCCCAGTTCTTTTTTGTTTTGTTCTTTGCACCTTCAATCCTCCATTTATAGTAAAGCTCTTTTGCCACCCTAATTCCTTTCCTATAAATTCATTTATTATTATTCATCATATAAACGGGTTGTACCCAATCGTACATAATATGTACTTAAAATTAAATTTTAAAGAGTGACTTACAAATAAAACAAAGTAAAGTAAAATAAAACAAACAAAAAAAATAATAAAAACAGTAGAATGGACTTAAACAATTTAAACACACTAAATACTAATTTAACACAGACAAAAGATTTTCTTCAAATTAATAAAGCTATCAGAAGGGCGGAGTTTGTTTGTTTTTAAGTTTGGACTTTAAGGCATTGAGACTTATGTTAAATAGATCGCCATCAAATGAATTGGCTGTTCTCATTATCCTGGTCAGAGGAGAGTTCTGGCCATAGGAAGTTCTGTGAAATTTCAATTCAAACGTTTTACCTTCCCTCAAAGTTCGTGAAGGCACATGAAATTGGATTAATTCAAGTAATTTTGAACAGTCAATGTAATTAGATATAATTTTCAAACATATCAAAGTATCTGATATCTCCCTTCTCCTTTCTATACTGTGCAAATCTATAGTCTTTTCCAATAGTGTATAGCTTAAATTGTCAGATGATAACCCCTTCTTAAAAGCAATATATTTTAAAAACTTTCTAACTTTTTAACATAGGTTTGAAAGAATGGACTCCAAATGACAGAACAGTTTTCTAGCTGAGATCTAACTAGAGATGTGTATAATAATTTTATTATGTTTATGTCTTTAAAATCTTTAGTATTTCTCTTGACAAAGCCTAAATACGTATGGCTTTGTTATAACAGTTCTCTACAGGGGCAGAAAATGTAAGTTTATAATCTATTAATACCCCAAGATCTCTAATTATGTTCAACTTCTCCGAATATTTGTTATTTATTTTATAGCCATCTTGCTGTCGCAAACCAGATGATCTACTAAACTTAATCCACTTACACTTATCCACATTAAGGATCATTTTATTTTGATTACACCATTCAGAAAACCTATCCAAATCTTCTTGGAGTAGATTGGAACTATCATGATTTGTTATGCTTTTATAGACCTTCAAATCATCAGCGTATAAAAGAAATTTGGAGTGCACAAAGCAAGACTGAATGTCATTGATAAACAAATTGAATAAAAGAGGGGACAAATGTCCTCCTTGTGGTACGCCTGACCTCACTTTAATGGGATCCGACAGTGTATTTTCGATTTTCACAAGTTGCACCCTATCTGTCAAGAAAGACTTTATCCAGGTCAAGAGATTCCCTGTGATTCCATAAAGTGACAGTTTATTTATTAGTAAAGTGTGATTTATCTTGTCAAATCCCTTTGAAAAATCGGTGTAAACTGAATCTACGTCATATCCCAGTTCGAGTTGATCAGTTATGAAGCTAGTGTACACTAGTAGATTTGATACTATTGATTTATTTTGCACAAAACCGTGCTGATTAGGTTAGGTATGATTAAGTTTTTAGTGCAACCCTCTAGGAAGTCTGTGATCATTGAATCCATTATCTTAGGTATCTGAGAGATTTTTGAGAGTTCTCTATGTTATTTTTATTCCCGTTGTTTTTAAAAATAGGGATTATATAGGTTGCTTTCCACTTTTGAGCAAAAATACCCATTGACAGTGAATTATTAAACAAGATCCATAATGGCCTTGCGAGAGAAAATGAGCAATTTTTTAAGAATATTGGGGGGACATTATCAGGACCTGGTCCCTTAGTTGGGATTACCGAGTCCAATCTACTCATAATATCAGAAATTTTAAAATGAAATGAGTTAACATTTAAATCATTAAAAGATAGATGGTTTCTTAGCTGAATGTTGTCATCACTGATATACACGGATGAAAAGTGAGTGGCATAGGCATTTGCAATATCAGCAGGACTTGAAAGTTCTTAATCCTGATAGTTGAGTAATTTAGGAATACCACTCTGGTCTTTTTTAGAATCCACATACTTCCAGAAAGACTTAATATCCAATCCAATATCTGTGTTCTGATATCGGAAAAAAACTTATAATTGGCATCGGAAGGAAAGCTTTTACATTTTTTATGGACTATTTTTTTTTCAATGGTAAGCTGTATTAGCTCTTGGCTAAACTAAATTGGAAACTTAAAATCGTTCCCTACTTTGAGCCTTGGCGCAAATTCATCCAAACAGCGATCTAAAATTGCATAAAACCTATCTATCGCTAAATCTATATCACAGGCTAAGATGTTATCCCAGTTTACATTCACAAGAAAGTTATTTATGCTATCATAATTAGCTTTATTATAATCTACAATGTAATGACTATTGTTCACTGGCAATTCACTACTATTATTGGTAATATCGATGTATATCATTAGAGCTGGGTGATGTTTATCACAAGTTACTAGAATATCGCATGCGAGTTCCAATCCAAAATCATAATCATTTGTAAAGATGAGATCAAGAAATACATTATTTACATTTGAAATTGATTTGTCTTAAATTAGAGTAACATATTGCAGCTATAATACATTCACTCGCCGGGCAGTTCCTAACCTGAGAGTTATTAAAATTATCAGAGTCAAAAAATGTTGATGTAGGTAAATTATAGTCTCCTTACAGGTACAAAGAATAATTTTCATATAAATTAGAAAAATGTTCGATATTTTCAGTGTGAGCTTCATATTTTGATAATAAAGATTTCGGAGGAAAATATGATACACACAAAATTAGGATTTTATTATCTATTTCTGCCTTTACCCATAATTCTCCATGAGCGGTACAATTCCTGGGGCTGTCCAGTGTACATGATTTAAATTCCTTTCTGATACCGATTAGTACTCCTCCTCCTCTTGTTTTGCCTGTTGCATCCCGGTCTCTATCATTCCTGAAAATAGTGAATATAATGATTAAAATATGCGACAAAAAACTGATTGTTACTCTGGTACTTTCTTATAGAATGCAAGGATCTAGCTTCTTGTATATCCAGGTGTATTACCGATTGGCACTACATAGATTTTTAATTTATTTTTTTCCATTTTTTTCAGACTCTTAGACAAGGTAAAGCCAAATTGATCATCATTTCCAACAACACGCCATCGTTAAGGAAGTCAGAAATTGAATACTACGCGATGTTGGCTAAAACTGGCGTCCACCACTACACTGGAAACAATGTAGAATTAGGTACCGCCTGCGGTAAATACTTTAGGGTGTGCGCCATGTCCATCACCGATCCTGGTGACTCTGACATCATTAAGTCCATGCCCGCTGGTGATGGTGCTGCACAATAGTTTTAATTTTATAACTCTAATAAAAATATAAATAAAATAGTATTTTGTTTTATGTTTTCACCAAGGATACATTTCAGGAAAAAAAAAACTAAAATTAATTTCAAACAAGCAAAGGCCTCATTATTGACGCGAGGCTTCGTATTGAAAGGCACATTCTGGATTTATGCAGTTAAGTTGTTATCAGGATGTTTTGCATTAAAGTTAGGTAAACAGAAACTGGGAAAGGGACTTGCCCGTATGGTGTATTCTGTGCTTGTTGAGTCGCACCTTTGATATGGTTTGCCGATTTGGGGTTTCACATCCAAAGCCCTGATTTTGCAGAAGAAAGCCCCAAGGATTGTTTGTGGTGGGTGGGGGTGTTCGGGATTTTTGTAGACCATTGTTTGTCTCTGAGGCTGATGGTATACTACCTAAGTATACTACCATCAGCCTTTTTGTCTTGGATACCTCTGTTTTAGTATACAAATATCCTCATGAGTTCACAGTTACTAATTAGATTTATATGATCCGTGGTTTAAATAATATTCTGCTTCTCATACCTTCAAGCACACTGACAAAGTGATTCCTTATTTACGAGAGCAAAAAGATCTTTAATCATTAGGGGGAATAAAGAAGTTTCTGCTTACCAAACCGTATTACGAGTTTTAAAATGGGGTGGTTCGATAGTGTTTTGTGATGGTCCAACATAAATTCTGAATTACTTCCCTCTGTACCTGATCAATCATTTCAAATAACTTTATGTACATTTTGAAATTTTTTACCAGATTCTCCATCTCCAGTCAATATTTTAATCCATTGTGTAGTATTTAAGATTTTATTTTGCGTATTTATACAATATTGTCCTCTTAGCTTATATGAGGCTTAGATTTAGTATGCTTTGTTATGAGATTTTCTTGATAATAATAATATAGATACCAGAATTATTCTTCGAGGTCCATTTCCTTTTAAATATATTTTTCATGCTTCGTGAAGGAAAATTGTACCTTTCTGAGGAGTTTTACTATGTTACCTGGAAAAGGAATAACAATTAACAACGGTCGAAATTTGATCGTGGCGCCATCTAAGACAAAACTTCACCAAGCAGCAATTTTCGCTGCAATATGGTGACTGAGTATCTAATTGGCCGACCAAAATTCAGTTCGTGGGAAAAACCCAGAATAGGAAAACCTATTATCCACTGATGAGAAAATATTTAGTTTGATTTTCTATGCCTTTGCTTTTCCATCCATAGACGCGTTTCGACCTATCAGGTCTCATCAGTATGGCTAGGAAAAGCAAAGAAAACCAAACCAAGTTTCGTGCCTGTAGGCAATATATACATAGTACAGCGTTGTACTATGTATGGCGCTGGTTTCCAGGAATTTTGTCAAAAAATGGATGTTTCAGAGCTTCTTTCAATATATACATAGTACAACGTTGTACTATGTATATATTGCCTACAGGCACGAAACTTGGTTTGGTTTTCTTTGCTTTTCCTAGCCATACTGATGAGACCTGATAGGTCGAAACGCGTCTATGGATGGAAAAGCAAAGGCATAGAAAATCAAACCAAATATTTTCTCATCAGTGGATAACAATTAACAACAGCTTCACACCTGTAAATTGATAATGAAGGAAATTGTTCAAAGTATGTGGTTGTCGTATGTTGTATCTGTGTAAGAGGCGTCACTGCGACCTAGATGTTGATCTTCCTGTGGTTCTAGACATGAAATGTCATCTAACTGTTTAAGGGTCACAGATTCATCATCCCTAAACGACTAACACGGCATAGCAATGTTCAGTAGAAAGTGGCGAGGTGTTTTCTCTGCATATTCACAGAATCTACAAGTGCTTTTTCTTTCAACCTCAATTTCCGTAGGTGTTCCTAGAAGTAACTTTTTCGTATACGAGATAATTAAAAAGTTACAGGTATTATGCGCGACTTTTTTACCACTCTGTATACGCATACCAAAAATGAACTTTGATTATGAAATATGAAAATGAATACTGGCCAGACCGACAACTATTTTCGGTCGGACATTTAGTGGCTGCATAGGGAAGAGTGCAAAATCTATCTTCGTCCTCCCTTCACTCACGCCGGTTAGAGGCCGGAGAGAACCTTCTTCTCCCATAATCTATAAATGGAATTCCCTGAACCCAGAAACAATTGTGAAATATCAAAAGCGATGGACTCATCGGTCTTAGGCAGCTTTCCATTGCCAAAAACCACAATAATAATAATCCTTAAATAACTATTTACTTGTTTTCTTGTAGTTTGACCCGTTTGTGTTGTTTTTTCCAATGTCCGTTTTCAGCTAAATAAAACAACAAAATTGTATTAAAAACTATACTTTATTGATACACATTATATGCAAATATTTACATAACCTTAATATTGAAGAATAATAGTTTCTTTAACAATAATCGAACACTTGCAATTTACATGTATTCAAATCGAATAAAAATTACGCAGAGTTTCCACAGAAATTAACAGACAACCTTAAAACAAAATCAAGTTCTATCAAAGTCAAATATTTTTAAAGAAACTTTTTCGCTCATTTAACTCATTTCTTACACCCTACATAGCAATTAATTCTGATGGAACTCTATGCTCATATTTTTCTCATTGATATCAAAGTTAGGACAGTAGGTTTTGATTTCTCTAATAATAAATAAATCAGAAAATGAAAATTTTTAACAAAAAATAAGTTTATAAAAACCCATTTTCAGTGTCGAATTAATTTGAAAATAAATATTTAGTTAAAAATCACTTAGAATTACTACTAACTATGGTGAATTTGCCTGTTCCAATAAAAAAAAAAGTATTTACAAAAACATCATGTTATCATTACAAAACACAGTATTTTTATTTTGGGAGGGAAACTTTTTTATTTGACGAATAAACGCAAAATTTCCTTAGATAAATAATTTTATGGGCTGCCACGATCTCCTGCGGCACCAGGATCACCAAGGCGCTGGTTTCCAGGAATTTTGTCAAAGAATGGATGTTTCAGAGCTTCTTTCAATGTTATCCGTTCTGAAGGTTCATAATCCAACATTTTGAAGATTAGATCAAACAGGTAGTTGTGATCAATATCGTCAGATTGTTTATACCGCTAAAAATTAATCAATATGAAAATACAATATTTTGTAATTGTTAATAAAATTACCAATAGAGGTTTGCAATTGTCACGGACGTATCTGCCAGCAGAACTCTTTTCGTCCCAATCAAGTCTACCCTTGTAGAAGTATTTAGTTTTTGTTTTCCTTGCCATTCTGCAATAAAAAAAAATTGTATTTTTAGTCAACAAATTAGCTTATCAAATCTATTTATACCATGTTTCCATTGAAAATATTCAATGTTTACAATTTTCGTCTGAAGTTTTTCGCGTATTTTCATATATTTTCACATGTTTAAGGATATTTTTGAGTATCTACAGACCTCAATAACGTATTTCGCAACGGCTGGACTATCTGGTTTTCCTGTAATCTGAGTTATTTTTCTTTTTTTTTTTTAAATTTCATCTCTAACCTGAAATGACGAACCAAAACAAATGCTACAAATGTAAAGAAAGTGCGTTTTGAAGGAAGATAATCTGAAGCTATTTGGGTATCTTTGTGATGAGTGTAGCAGAATAATATGTGAAAATTGCAATGGGTTTATGGCACAGGAAATATAATTTCAAGTAACTCCAGGACACTAGTTCATCTCTGTCCCGAATGCCTTGTTACATTCAGGGAATTCCCAAAAGCAATCAGACAAATAGATCACTGGAAAACAGAGATGGAATCACTGAAGAAGGATTTAAAGAATAGTGTAGAACCACTAAAAATCCTCATAGATGAGGCTAAATCGCAAACCGAAACCAAGATTGCCGAAGTTGAAAAACATGTCAACACCGACCAAGTTCACAAATCATGATAAAAATAGCTCTCCTGCAAATCCAAGCATAATTACAAAGGATCAGTGTTACGGTCTGTTTATGCTTCAAATGAAAAAAATTAAAATTATCCATAATTTCATTATGCAAAACCAAAACAATAAAAACTGGTAATTTTTGATTACAAAATTGAGGGAAATTAATGATATCGAGATTTATAATTTATAAATTTCAGCAGTGTAAATATTTAAAAGATCCCAATAGCCAATAAAAATTATAATTCTAACTTTTACTTAAGCAAAAGGAACAAGAATTCAAAGAATGCAGTAAGAAAGAGGTTGCAATTTTTTTTATGTTTCCTCAGCGTCGATATATTGGTTCCTGTATGGGCCATTCATTACATCAAAGGTCGTTTAAGGCTGCATAGTCTGCTATAATACTTTCACCCTGGTACGTTTTGCCGATTTAATTATTGGGAAAGTCCCTTTTCGTTTCCCATATTGAGGTGAATATTGTAAGTTCACTCATTCGTGCTAAGTGCTGATTCGAATTCGGGAAAATCAGAAAATTTTAGGACTTTTCCAAGATATTTCTACAACAAACCACATGGTTTCTCCTTAAGGCCACACAAGAACTTCCGGTAAGTCTTTTTTTGAAACTTTAATTTGCAAATTATCATGTTCTTTGTCTAATTTTTGTGATAAACAAAATACCTCTTTCCAAAAACCCAATTTTGAAATGCAAGAGATTTTCCTTTGACCAATTATATATATTGTCTATTGTATTTTGCAGGTTAAGCCAGTCATTAATGTTTTTTATTACTTTGAAGATTTTCATATCATCAGCAAACAATAGAATTTTACAGGATTTTATGGTACTTGTGATATCATTTATAAATAAGAGAAATAAGAGAGGCCCTAAGGCGGAACCTTGTGGGACTCCCGAAGTGGCTGTGTAAGTGTTTGATTCGTAATTTTTTACACATACAAATTGGTTTCTTATTGAAAGATATGATCTGATCAGCTGACAAAGGTCTGATGAGATTGAGAAGGATGTAAGCTTTTGCACTACAATGTTGTGGTCCACTTTGTCAAATGCCCTAGCAAAATCTGTATAAATCGCATCAATTTGGTTACCATCAGCTAGGACTTCTGTGGAATATGTTACAAAATCCAGCAAGTTCCATGTTACTGATTTATTTTTCCGGAATCCAAATTAGGCTCTCCAAACCATGTGATTTTTCAATATGGCGACCGTGGAAAATTTGACATTTGTTTGTTTATCTTGAGTTTATTTGGAATATTTTCAAGCTAATTACAGTTTACTTTGTTATAATATACTTTTTGAGATGCAGAGTGAATATTTAAAGACTTGAATGCAGGAAAATCGGAATCTGGGCGAACGGTTAGTTTAAAAAAATGTCTAGATGACATTTTGATCCACAGTTCACATTAATGAGCAAATGAAGGCCTACAAAAGCTTAGATTCTTACGAATATTTCGAAAATGGCTTTATTTCAGATGCAGGAACAGTGGTAGTGAAAAATTTTCACGTTTTAATTGAAAAATTTTAAAACAAAGGGCAGTTTGTGGCATTTTTAATTGGAAGAAACACTAATGAAGTCAATAAAATAAAAAAATAAACAGAGTTCATTCACAAAACAACCACAAAATGCACTTTAAAAAGCTTTAAATTACATACTCTCATATACGGGATAATGAACTTTTGCCACAACGCACTTTTTGATAGGTCGTTGGAATGCCTAATTGCAGTTTAGTTTCTACATGGTTTATTATTGCTTTATAAAGTATGGATTCGAAAACTATACTAACGCTTGACAGAATAGCAATGAGGAAGTTGCATAAAATTTTATTTTCCTGCAAAATGTATTTAAAGTGAAGCAAAATACTCTAGAAGTATATTTCCATATTCAAATCCTCTTTATACTGAACCACTAGTAAATAATTAATTATTCAAATATTGAATATAACAAAGGGCGCGAAAACGGTCTCAAATTGGTTATGACGTCATGGAACGGTAAAAAAAACAAAAGTGTGGTTATGTTAACGTGATACGTCAGACGCTTGTGCTTACATCGAATTCTACCGGTTCCGTTGGCGCCATCTTAGCGATAAGAAGCAGCTCTGGGACTCTGTGCTCTATTGAATTCTACAGTTCGCTTTCTATAGCAGATATCTATTTTCAAAAGCAATAGTCGACTGAAACGGCACTCTGTGTCACTATCGACAACAGTTCGGCCACGTTCTCGGATCCTTTTATCAAGCTACTAACCATTCGAAAAACGTAGTACAAATCTAGGGGAAACTCTAGGGAATTTTTATTTGACTCTTAAGAAATGTTAATATTATTCATTGTATTGACTGTATACGTCATTAATAAGTTTGTTTTTGTTATTATTTGGTTTGCTTGTTTGCCTTGTTCAGACCTATGTTTGCTTCCTGAAAATTGAGTTTGAAGTTTAAAAATTATGTTTTATTGCCCATTAATAATTTAAATAAGAATATTGTTGAAGAAGATGAGAAGCTGGAACATATTTGCCTGGAAAATATCCAGTGATGCTCAACAACAGTGAAGATGTTAGATTTGAAGAGCTAATTGAGCAAAGCTATAATATATATGTGGCTCAACAAACTATGTCAAGAACAGACCAATATAGAAAAATCTAATTGAAGCAGGATTTATGGAAAAACTTAATTTCCCAGGTGTGATAGGAGCGGTCGATGGAACCCACAGTGAGTGAAATTCTTAGACCACATGACGAAGAACCCTGGCTAATGACACCTACTAGAGAAAACGCTGCTCCAGGAACTCCAGAGTTCAATTATAGCCAAAATCACATCTTAACTCGAAATTGTATCGGTGTGTTTAAAAAAAGATTTGTGTGTACTTCAAAAATGTTGAGGCATGACCCAGAAAAAGTTGGGCGCTTTGTTATTGTTTGTGTTATTTTACATAGTAATTGCTCGGAAGAGCTAGAGACTAAATGGTTCTCGAACCTCATATCCGGAGGGGTAACATTCACGTACCGAGGTACCATATAATGCAACGTTATGCAAGCAGGAGTCTAAGAAAGGAACAATTTGATTCGTCGTCATTTTATCATTTATGCACTGATTTTTTAAAATGTTATTATAAAGATTTTAACCATAATATGTGTTTTATTCCGTGTTTTATTTTTAAATAATTTAATTTTCCACCCAATACCAATAACCAATACAAAGCTAGTAATTGATATTTTAGTTGTTACAAAAATTGTTAAAATAATATGACCACATATCCTAAACTTTTCAACAGTTTACCATAGACATTGCCCTTCGTTTTTCACTGGATGCTATCAAATTTGTTTGTAATTAAGTAAAGCTGGGTTTTTCTTACAAAACCAAACTGGAGTAACATTTGAAAATGCTCGCTTCTCACTCTCATGACAATATTAATATAATCGGAAATCGGCGTCTGTTCGAAATAAACTAATGAAAATATTAAATAAATAAGAAATAGGAATGAAATAATTATTTCTCAATATAATATGGAATATAAAAATAAACAACAACAATTTTGCAATTGTCAATGTCATTCATGAAACTTCACAATGCACATGCGTCATTAGTATTCGACACGTCTCGAGATGTAGAACTTGAAAGTATAAAATAAATCGCGTTTTGTCTATATTTTTGATGCACAGAGTGCCAACCATGTAGAATCTTGTCGACTCCAGGCACGTTTCGGAGTGAGAAATAATTGAATTAATCTGTTAAATCAGGGCAATTTTAAATACGAGTAAACTTAAATCCAGCCGGTAAGAGTACAACATATTCATTTTCACACAAATTCAACCCATAACCCATCCTTTTGTAGTTTGTTTTTTTTTTTGTATTGCTTTTGATAAATTTGCCTCAATAAGTGCTTGTTGCTTATATGGATTCCGATAGTGGGGGCAGCAGTAATGCTGCCTCCAATAGTAATACAGTAACAAACGACATACAAAAACCTAATTTGCAACAAAAAATCAATAGATATCGAGTAAATGATAATGGGCCTTTCATAGTTCTTATTCAATCAAAAAATATAGAGAAGGATTTATCAAAAATTCACCCAATAAAACTTGGTAGGTCTTTAAAGAGAGCAAAGATTGAAGAAGTACATAAAATTGTGAGAAAAGGTAGAAATCGATTGGGTATCGAATTCTTAACAGCTAAGGGAGCAAATGATTTTCTTAAATCTAACTTTTGTATTAATGAAAATTTAGAAGCCGCTATACCAGTAAATTTAGTTAGCTGTAAAGGCGTTATTAAGGGAATTCCAGTAGACATATCAGTGGAAGATTTTGTGAATACAGTAGAATCAGAAGTTAAAGTTATTTCAGCGCGACGAATTAATTTCAGGAAAAGGAATGATGAAGGGCAAATTGAATATAGTCCAACGCAATCATTAATAGTTACTTTTGAAGGTAAGAAACTCCCAAAACAGGTTATAATTGACTATTATTGGTCACAAACATATATATACATTCCACCAGTTCTACAATGCAGACACTGTTTAAGATTTGGACACTTTGAACAATCATGCAGAAGTAAGAGAAGATGCCAAAAATGTACTGAAGAACATGAGACATGTGATGAAAGTCCAAAGTGTATACACTGCCAAGAGACACATTCAGCTTTAGATAGAAATTGTCCAGAATATAAAAGACAGAAACAAATTAATGAAATTATGACACTAGAAAATATACCTTTTTATGAAGCTAGAGCTAGGTGTCCAAGGACCTGGAGTCCATTAAATTCTGAAAATAGACCCCAAAATCCACAAATAAATGTCCAGAAAAGAACACAGAACATGATAGTGAGTAACAGATATGTACAGGAAAAAGAGGATTTTCCTCAATTGCCAAAGCATGATTCTATCAAGGAAAATGTTATTGAAGTCCAAGAAAGAAGGGAATGGAATAATAGGACAGCATGGGCGCGTTTGGCTTGACGCTCGGCGGAGCGAGCAGAGCGATTACGGAGTTACGTGACGTCACAGGGAGTACACCGTGTCAAGCCAAATAAACTCATGCAAAAATGCTGGGTTGAGCGATCAGCTGATTATTGTTTATTTTTTTTAGGACATAATTTTTGGAGTCTGAACGCGCATTCCGCATTTGCACCAGAGTTTTCTCGTTTGTTTTTTATTTTTGTCGATAATTTTCAAACAGTCACATTTTCTTTTGTGTTCTGCTAAAAATGTCGTGCTACATAAACAATAAAACGGACCTAAACACTCTGAGGTTGCCAAGTTCCCTTGGAAAAATATGTTTACTACATACCAGTGATGAGGAGTACCGAGAAAATTTAATTAAAAGTAAACAATTATGCAGAATTTACTAGCTATTTGATTGTTAACATTTATACAAAATAGGTAAAACTATCCAGCTAACAAATATATGTTAAAATTCAGGATTGTTTATTTATCTTCTCTTCTCATGGAAAATAGGTTAGGTTATACAGAAAGATTGAACACATTTGATCTGCGCATGCACGCTCCAGCTGCCCACTCCTCAAACTCGGGGTTTATCGAGCTCGCTCTGAACGCTCAAAATATGTCAAACCAAACACAATCAAGCGTTGTCGGAGCTTCAAAAATAACGTAAAAGAGACAAAAGTGCAAGCTCTGAGTGCACCGAGCGTGAACCCAAACGCGCCCCATATAGGAGAACTCCACTTTACTCACAAACAGTTAGAACCCCAAAATGAAAAACACAACAGGATTTATCTCCACCTCTAGATAAAAAGGTAGTCAAAGAAGCAATTTTTCCATCATCAGCAAGGAGTGTCAGTTCACTGACACCTATATATTCTTTCTTAGAACGGAACAGACAAGAAAAGGAGATAGAAGAAAATCAGAATTTGGTACAACAAAGCATAGGTTTATCTGACTGGGTTGGTCAGATAATAAGTCAAACAACTCTGTTTAAAAGTCAAGGAGAAAGAAGTCAACAAAGAATATTAAAAGAAATGCAAGATATACTAGAGGATGTCGAAGTATTTTTTAATGGTACCCCCTGTATATTATGACACTTCTGGATTCTGCGAAAAATTCTAGACATATTTCATGTACAATGTCATATACCTATCTTCAACTGTTTCGGAAATATTGACAGTTGAAAATTGACTTTTTTGCATCTTGGACAGACTGTAAAATCTGAACGGTAAATTTTACAGCAAAACCGATCATACATTCTCATCTTAGTTTTTCATAAACTATCATTTGACACCAACTTTGAATTTAATCCATGATTAGAAATTTCGCTTAAATTATTAATCTCCGGTTAAATTCAAAGTTGCTGTTAAATGATAGTTTATGAAAATCTAGGATAGGAATGTGGAAATGGTTTCGCTGTAAAATCAATCATTTAGCTTTTACAGTCTGTCAAAGATGCAAAAAAGTCAATTTTCAACTGTCAATATTTCCGAAACAGTTGAAGATAGGTATATGACATTGTACATGAAATATGTCTAGAATTTTTCGCAGAATCCAGAAGTGTCATAATATACAGGGGGTACCATTAAAAAATACTTCGACAGATACTGTAAATTTCTTTGCCGATTTTTTTTCCTCTGTTTATAGTGATAAGAAACTGTGATAATTATAATTTTGTTATTCCTAATGAAGTTAACATAGGAGTTTGTGATATAAATGAGATTGATGTTTCCAATGCAATAATGAAATTAAGTAATAAATTAGGTGCAGGCACTGATGATGTCGCGGCAGGATTTTTAAAGAATTCAGTGTGTATTTTATCATAAGTTTTGTGTAGGGTGTTCCGACAATCTTTAAATAGCGGTAGATTTCCTGAGGCTTAGGAGCAGTCATATATTACAGCAGTATTTAGAAGTTGAAACAAGTCAGAGGTTTCGAATTATAGAGCCATCACCAAGTTCTATTCATTCCCTAAATTATTTGACTCTATTGTATACTCAAAATCAGTTCCCCAACTTTAGGGAATTCTAGTAGAACATCAGCATGGGTTTATCTTGATAAACCCATGCTGATGCCCTTGGGCAAATCAACAGTAACAAACTTAATGATATATGAGCAGAGTCTAATAGTCACTCGAAGCCAGACGACAAATCGACTCCATATACACACTGATTTAAGCAAGGCTTTTGATAAAGTAAATCATGAGGTGTTAATGGGAAATCTGCAAGCTTTGGGATTTTTTGGAAATATGCTTGCTTGGTTTCGTAGTTATCTTGGAAATAGATGTCAGTTTGTTGAAATTAAGAGTGCTCTGTCAAGGAAAATATATGTAGCTTCCGGAGTACCTCAGGGAGCTCATCTGTCTCCGTTGCTGTTCAATGTCTTTATCAATGATATCTCTACTGTTGTACAGCACTTTGACATACTTTTGTATGCAGATGATCTAAAATTATATAAATGCATTGAATCCATGGAAGACTGTAAAAAACTTCAGGAAGATATTGATCATCTGATTTCTTGGTGAGATGGAATTTAATACAAAAAAATTTAGGGTTATGCGTTTCTATCGAAAAACGAACATCACTCAGTTTGAGTACAGCATAAATGATGAGATCTTAGAGACAGTGGACTGTATAAAAGATCTGCGAGTTTTCTTCGACAGAGAACTTTCATTTAATAACCATATTAATTGCATAACTAGCAAGGCATTAGAAGTTTTAGGATTTATTAAGCGTACTCTGCAGGATTTCACTGATCTGAAATGTTTTAGGGCTTTATACTGTGCTTATGTTAGGTCTGTTTTGGAATATGCTTGTCAGGTTTGGTCACCTCATTATAAAATATATATACAGCAACTCGAAAGTGTCCAACGAAAATTCATTAGGTTTGTAGCTTATAAGATGAGTGTGCCAGTCGATCATATCAATTATGCTGATATAATGAAACTTCTAAATATACCACCACTCAAACAACGAAGAATGTTTTTAGACCTCTGCTTTTTACATAAATTAATTATTTATAATATTGATTGTTCTGATTTGCTGTTTCATGTGCCACAAAGGAATCTGCGCACTAATAATCTCTTTAAAGTTCACTATCACAGAACTAATTATGGTATTTCTTCTAGCATGACTAGATCCTGTAGTTTGGCAAATAGAGTATGCACGGATATTGATGTTTTTCATACTGGCATAAATAGTTTTAGAGAAAGGGTTAGACGGAGCATATTTTACACGGACTTACTGAATTGTTTATGGTAGGTTTCTTTCTTTACATATTAATTGTTTTTTGACTTTGTTGTTTTGTTTTATTTTATTTTATTTGACGTTTAAGGCTGAACCTTTTATGTATTTATTGTAATTTTTGTCACTCTTACTGAATGTACAACATGTTAAATGGCTGGACAGTTAATTGAACATTTATTTATTTAAAAATCATCAAAATATTCACACTCACCTCTGCGGTATTTCTCCAAGGATCCGTTGCATCATGGCTAAATGCTCACGATTGTCGTGAGTCTGGAATAAAGTGATACCGAGATAGAGCTCGAAAAGGATGCAGCCTATCGACCATACATCGCAAGGTTGTGACCATCCTAGTTCTGTAAAACAAACAAATTAGTTTACTTTAATTATGTGTTTTTCAAACAAGACTATAAAAATGTATTTTAAGAATATCATTCAAGTATTACTTAATGAAACTTAAAAATAGAACGGAATAAACAATAGGAATGTTAAATTTTAATGCGTGGAACTGATACATATTATAACGTCGCATAAAACGTTCCGTTTTAGTTTGTATATCATAGCAATTTCAAGAGCACTCACATTAACATCAATCAAAAAACATAAACTCCAACAAACAGTTTGCCAGATGAATCGGTACATCTAAATACGCATATATGAATTTCTGAGGATTAAAATTTTAAATAGTGAAAAATTACACATCACAACTTCACAAAACTTTTTTGTTTTTCTTTCAGTTTACTGAATGTGTCACACTTACCCAAAATTACTTCTGGAGCTCTGTAATGCCGAGTCGAAACAATGGTACTGTGATGTTCATGATCAAATGTAGCACTGCCAAAGTCGATTAACCTAACATCAGTCCTTTTTACTCTCTTAACGTCCTTTCGCTAAAATCAGAAACAAAACTTTAGTTTTACAGAACAAAAAAAAAATATATTTCTGGCACTAACCCTGATGGTTTGGCATAGTATGAATATAGAGTTCAAAAAACTGTTTAAGTTTATGTTGAATAAAGCATTGTTGATATTTTAACAATAATTAGCATTATAAATGAAGTCAAAACAGGAGAATTATAATAAAACTCACCTTTTTGGAGTTATAAACAAAATCAAAATCAGAATCAACAAACAGGATGTTTTCCGGTTTGAGATCTGTGTGGGTCAATTTGTTGTCGTGCAAAAACTTGACTGAATAACAAAGTTGATAGCCAATGTGTCTCACTTGTTCCAATGGGTAGGGTTGATAACTATTGTCTTTCTGTAAAGCGAAATAAAATGTCATCAGCTTTACGGAAGCTTATAACAGAGTAACACATACCAAAAAATCAAATACGCTAAGTCCCAGCATTTCGAAAGCAATGCACATGTGACCATGGTAATCGAACCAATCCAGCATTTTAACGCATAAACTGAAAACAAATAATATTATTAAACCGTATTTTAATTGATCAAATTAGGGATAACTTACTGGTTACAATCAGGATCTTTGTCAGACAACTTTTCGAGAACGTTAATTTCCAACTTGGCAGCTTCTCTGTATTTTTCTACGTTCTTGATTATCTTTAATGCCATGGAATGGTCCCTAATATTAAAGAATAATTTTCATTGGAGAATAAATCATTAATTTAAAATAAAACACATTCATTGGCTGATGAGGTTTTAATAATGAAAAATTATAGGCATTCATCTACAAGACAGTGTTGTTTATGTTCGAACTGTCATTTGACTCGCCCTCTTCTATTTACAAAAAAATATCCATCTAAATTTAAACCTTGTGGCCCGCATTTACGTTTCCCAAGGTTCCCGCTTTGATACAGTTTTATATCAGAATCGGAGCGCAGTTAGTATTTTTCTAAAAGCCTCACTGAAAACAGTTTCGTTGCCAATATCGAATTTATATTGAGATTAATTAAGAGACGAAAACCCATATGCAATGAACATTATATATGAGACTTAAAATTGAGTAGACCATAGTATCTGGAACCTGTTCTCTATTGTTTGTCGATATCTGATACTCGGACGGAATGTGAGCTGGTATCTCCGTACATTAGTACGCCAATGGTTACCTGACATCACACCTGTTTTTGCCCCTCGCTCCTCATATCGCAAGTGTCAGTTAAAAATCGACTAACAATATACAGGGCATTGATTTGATCCAGAGAGTACTGAAAGGGTTACTAAGATTTGAGATTTGGTATTATGAGGTCATTCAGATTGGCTTATCTAAAACTATTTCGAGAGACAGAAGGAAAGATGCGCTTCAAGATTCTTACACGTCACGTCACTACGACATTGTTAATATACAGGGTGTCCAGAATAACTTGAAGTACATAGGGGTTTTGGAAACAATTGGATACAGGGTGGACCAAACGGGAAAAAGTTATGCAATCAAGTACCTAAAAATAATCTGTCATCAACTTCCTTGAACTTCTTGATTGTATTTTTTAATTTAAACAAGATATAGAGGATTTTATAAAACGCACTTTTTTCTTTTTTGCCCTGTATATCCGTTGCTATTCCGAGTTTAAAGAAGTTGACAGATTATTTGTAAGCACTTGATCGTGGAACTTTTTTCCCATTTGGTCCACCCTGTATCATCCATGGTTTCCAAAATCCCCATGTACTTCAAGTTATTTCGGACGCCCTGTATAGAGAGAAGCTCCTATCATGTTAAACTGGTACCCAATAGGGATATTTCTCGTTTTATAGAAAATATTTTAGGAATACGCCGACAAATGGCTATACAAAGTCCTTCATAGAGACAGTATTGCTATCTCGGGAACGGTTAAAGTTACGAGGGCGTTTAAATTAGAAAAAAATTGTCATTTTTGAAGAATATATTTTTGTTGTTGCCAAATTTCTATTAGTTTCGCAAATACAGGGTGATTTTTGAAAATTAGCGAAAACAATTTTATCAAATATTTTAAAATCTATTGATTTTATGCCCGTATTACATCTGTGTAATTATTCATGTAGTTCAGGGTGCCAACATTATTTTGTTTTTCATAATGCTGATTTATGTTGGATTTGAAGTTTTTCGGTTGTCACCCTGAACACACGGAAAAATACACAGATGTAATACGGGCATTAGAGACATAGTTTATATTCAAAAGTATTATATTTTTAATATTCTTCAAAAATGCAACTTTTTTCTAATTTAATCGCCCTTGTAACTTATTTAACCGTTCCCGAGATAGCAATGCTGTCCCTATGAAATAGTTGGGACCATGTACAGGGTGCTGCAATTTGAAGTGTTTCAACAGGAAAAACATACTTCCAGACCAGATAGAGGAAAATTGACTTAGGCGTCATGGGATCGATTTTTGAGAAACGTCAATTGTCAAAAACCGTATCACGATATCTTCAATGGTACCATTGATACAGGGAGATTTTCGATTTTTCCCTATTATGAAAAATGGCTTAAAGTTTTTTATTTATCAATTTTTTTTATTTCTGTGAAAACATTATGGAGACAATTTTTTGAGCACAATCCAGTGGCGGACTCAGTTTTTTTCTATATCGTTCCGATTTCGAGATATCGACCAAATTCCGATATTTTCAAATGAAACATCCTATATATTAATAGCTCATTGGATAGCTCTGTTTTTGCTGATTTCAATGATATAAAGTTCGATAGGATTATCTCTAACAATTTTCGAGAAAAAAAATTATATCTGTTTTTGTCGTAAGGACCAATGTGTTAGAAAAGGATTTTATATGTGTAAGGAAAATGAGGAAGGTCTCTTTCTAACACACTGTTTCTTATGACTGAAACAGATATAATTTTTTTTTCTCGAAAACTGTTAGAGATAAACCTATCGAAGTTTTAAAATGAAGCTGTAGTAAATTTAATTAGCTTTCATCTAAGACCAGACTGGTACCTGTAGGCCGAACGGTTCTCTCAAAAACAGCAGATAACCAAAAACAGTCATAAGTGGGTTTTGGTCACTCCCTCCGTTCCAACTGTCTGGGCCATGTGGCAATTAATCCCAGGACCTGCTAGTTAACCACTACTGATAGAAAGCAAACTGTCAGTTTTGAGAAATGGAGGGTGGAGAGGGAACCAGTTTTTGAGTTTTTCCACATCACTGTTATCTCGGATGATTCGAGAAGGTCTCATGTCTACATGCTGCTCCCCAGTGGGACATGAAATGCTGAAAAAAATTTCAAGTTCTTCACATGTTCACCATAAACACCATTCCTGTTGTGCACCTTGCCAGCACACTGTCGAAGATTCCCCTTCCTTGGATCAACCCACTGTAGGTCTTCATGGACCACAACCCAGACCAAAACTTGTCAGACCGGCGAATGGTGAAGGATTCTTGTGTGAACTTGTCGTATTCACTTTTGTCCATCCGATCTTGTAGAGCCATCATATCCTGGAGGTAGAGGTGCGCGCTCTTAGCGTATAAAAAATTTCCAGCTGCATGGAAAAAAGGAAGCATCTTGTGGACAAAGTAAAAATGAAGGTTTCAATCACCAGCATACTCTGCCTGTATGAACAGTTTGATCAAAGTGGTCATACCAAAGTATTGGACCCACAACTCTGATGTTGGACTTTTTCTTCAATTTTCTCCAAGGCACTTTTAAAATTTGCCCTTAGTATTTGGTATGTTGTATGTGTTGGAGGTGTCAGTTGCACCACGACCTGGTAGATCTATTGTCCCCCTTCTTCTGCTGCTAGGTCAGGGCTTCGTCATTGGGGCTTCCTGCTCAAAGCAGCCCCTCTAGTCCTAAGTCCTTAAGGAATCTTAGAATATCCAGCGGTTCCAGAGTTGAAATATTTTTCAACTGTATGGTGGGGCTTCCCAGATTCTTCATCCTTGAACGACTAATGGCATTACAATTCAGTAGAAGGTGGTGAGGTGTTTCCTCTCTGTGTTCGCAGAATCTGCAGGTGCCATTTTCTTCCAGACCTAATTTGTGTAGGTGTTTTTTGAGTCTGCAGTGTCCCGAGAGGAACCCGGTTACCGTTTGGAGACTTTTCTTGCTAAGATTGACTAGCAGTTCTGATCTTTTTTTGTTAAAGTTGCCCAGTAGATCTTTGGCCTGCCGTAGTCCTGGCTGTTCTAGCCAGTGTTTGTTTCTTAGCCGGTTTTCTTCCTTTTTCAGCATTCCCTGGAAGTGCCTATTGCCGAGACCGCAGAATGGTTCTAGCCCAGTGAAGGGGGTAGAAGCTCCCGTTCTTGCGAGTGCATCTGCGCATTCGTTGCCCTCAACTTCCATGTGCCTAGTATTTGGTAGGTATCAATCTCTTCTGTTGACATAATGAGAGACCTCTCAGTGTTTCTCAGCAATTTTTCAGTATCGTCTCGCTCTTCAGGAGTCATGTCAACCTCATCAAAAACAATGCGGGCTAGTTTGAGGTTTTTCAAAATGTGGGCTCGAACAGCTCGTGAATATGCGTGCCCATTCAAAATTTTGTCAACACTGTGGCATGGCATGCGTAGATGGGGGACAATGAGGGTTAGTATCTCTTTCAGACCACTCCCACCCATTATTGTGCTAATGAGATGAAATCCACCAAGCCGTAAAACCACAGGTAAAACTACACTGTTCAACTCCGGGTGAAGTCTACTGTCGGCAATATCTCTTGCTTCTATGAATAATCGCTGGTCGGAAGTGAAGAACGTGATTTTCTGGCCATGAGCTTTGCTCCGGTTGCTTCCATGAGTGAAGTGAACACCGTATTGTAGTCAGTGGGAGGGGCACGGATAAATGGAAGGAGAAGGATTTTTGAGCGTGGAAACTGAAGCCCCTCTGTGGCTTGCTCCATGGATCCATTCCACCCTGGCATCGACTATTTGGTGAGCGACTTTCCATACAACCATATTAGGTCAGGAGCCAACGGCAAAATTTCAACATCAATTTCATAATATGTTCCTTGCAAATCCTCAACCATGATTGCTGCCAATCCACTGTTTTTTTTTTAATGCACTCTTTGATTTGCACTTCACTGCTGGAGGTCAGATTTTGACCAGAAACATAATTCTGTAGACGTGGGATGTTTTTGTCTCGGATTACTGCACTCGAGGGACGCACATAATGCCTCCCATCTCCCTCACCATCCAGCGTGTTAACGTTCATGACTGCATTGTCATAGACAAATTGGATAAAAGTTGCTTCTTCTATTGACGGTGAGGATTCATCTCGTAAGATTGCCGAAGTTTCAAGCTGCACAGCTGCTGAATAAGAACAGGAAAACCCCAGCGCAGCGCACATATTTACCAGATGTTGGAATCCATATTTTCGGTAAAAGTAGGTACCAATTCCAATCAGAAGAGAGGAAACAAAAGATCGAGGTCGTACAGCAGCTGTCAGAGCATGAGAAAATGATACACACTTCTTCTTCCATGCTTCGAGGAGGCCACGCTTGTTTTTGAGAACAACAGCTGCACTGACTCAGGGATGACAGAATCAACATTGTTGAAGAAATCGTCCGAGGGAGGATACTGACTGGTATCATACACTTGTGTGCCTTCACAACTCTCAACCGCTCTTGCTGCGCATCGCCTTTTTGGTCCTTGTACCAATGATCATACACAATTTTATGGCTGGTGGAAGCAGACCAGTGTACTTTTGTTGGAGCCCATCTCCACTATGACTATGTCATCGCCAATACGTTTTTGGAGGTGATTTTTCGCTGTTCTGACATCAGGGATATAATCACCCTTAATTTGCTGCAGAAGGTGTGATAAAGAAAACTGGCATTCATCACTGTTTTCTAATAGGTAATCGTACACACACTCCATCACTTCTTCAGTATTACTGGCTGGACGATACCCTCTCTTATTCCCAGTAGCAGATGGTAATCTAAACAGTCTCCTGTAGCACAATCTATGATACGTCCCGTCTGCAGCAACCAGGTCGTCGATGGCGAGGAGGCGCTCCCCAATGGCCCTTACCCAATCGTCACCACGGCACCTACCTGTATCTAAAACAGTTTGCCTCATGTCCAACTTCTCAACTGTATGGACCACATTTCTTCTTGCCAAGGGCAGTTTGCTTTGTTGCTGGAGAAATTCTTCAGTGATAGCATCGTCACATAAAAAGCAAATCCCTCTCAAGGTAGGAACCACTTTACTTGATGATCTTGTCGATCAAGTTTGGGAAGCAGAATCCCCTCCTCGACAAGATGAGGCTTCAACGTTACACAGCTGTACATCACTTCCTGCATGCATCATGAACGCTGACTTGGTTGCAATTTCGGAGGAAATTTTTATTTTCTGTGAGACCACGTTTTTGACTCACTTCAATGTTCGAATTCCTCGTTCTTTAATAATCACAATAGAACCAGTTTCGAAGTCCTCACGACACACGAAACACACGCCAGGACGGATAGACATTTCGCAAAAAACTGAGGTTAGAAGAGGGAACAACCAAAATACTTGGGGAATATCCATATTGAATATTAATAAATTCACATATCGTCAAATCGCCTTATCAAAAAAAATCATCAAGTATAGTCAGGTCACAAATGAACTTTTTCAACAATAACAAAAATAAATAAATTTTATCCCATTTTGACGTTTAAAAATGACATTATTGAACGCATAACAATAAAGGTAAGTAGACGTTTATCACCTCAGTGATTTAATAGTAGATTATACCACGAGGCAATATGATAGCTATTATTCCCGAGGATTATTACGAACTGAGCCGCGTTAGCGGCGAGGTAGTAACATTCCGAGGGAATAATAGCCATTATTGCGAGTAGTATACTCTACTTTATTTACGACAAATTAATTTATTTGAGATTTTCAATGAACAAATTTCATACGTCTCATAATTTTCAATACAAATCCACAAGCACTACACGTCTGACACTGACACTTTTGTGGAATAATGACCATTAATCCCGCTACTCGTCATTAATCCCTGGAGGAATAACATATGTCATTATACTGCCAAAATCACAAATTTAATACGCACATTATACATTAGTCGTAAATAAAAACATTTTAACTCACTCTCGGCATTTTAAGTCACTCTGCCCAACTAAAAATTTGAAACCTCAGTGATTTAAAATATTTTTAACTCCCTCCCGGCATTTTTCCTGGTAGTTTATCTTTTAAATTTCCACAAAATGGGATAAAATTTTGTATACATCGCGTGAGTTAAAATGTTTATTCATTCGAAGAAAATTAACCCACTCGCTAGGGCTCGTGGGTTAAACTTTCTTCTCATGAATAAACATTCATTTAACTCACTTGGTGTATAAATAACTATTAACTGTTTGATAAATAAAACTATAAAAAGACGTGAGAACAGCTTATTTGCATTTCCCCCAAAACCCACTTATGACTGTTTTTGATTATCTGTCGTGTTTGGGAGAACCGCTGGGCCTACAGGTACCAGTCTGATCTTAGATGAAAGCTAATCAAATTCACTACAACTTCAGTTTTTATAATATTTAACGGGGGATGCGTATTTTAGAAGATATTTCACAAAATAAATGACCATTTCGAAAAAAATTTCCTATTTTCGTAGAACTGTATCTTGGGAGCTAATGGCTGTATAGAGCTCGTCCTGGTCTCAAATTATAGCAAATTTAGTCTACTTAAGATGTAGAGTGACTTTACCGGTCAGACCCTTGCTTTACTGAGATATTGAGCAAAAACTGAAAAAGTCCGAAAATTTAGTGGTTTTTTGGGAACTCCGCCGCTCGCACAGCACCTTGGAAATTGCAAATCTGGTTTTTTGATATTGGTTTAGGTCCTAACAACATATAAAAAATTTAGAACGACCGGACCTTTTGCAAGCACGGATGTACAGGGTGTTTGCTTATATTTTGACCCCCACCTACAGCTTCAGCTATACGAGGTGGAAAAAAACTTTAAATATAAAAGTTGTAGGGTTTTATGTCTATTATCTTTTGCGAATGTCAAAACAGGCAAATGACAGGTGCCAACTGTCACAATGACAAACACTTGCATTTTTCAAATGGAACACCCTGTATATTTTTGGCTAGAATGATTTATTTTTTTCTTCTGATTCCAAATATACCATATATGTTGATATTTGGTTCAGTTCTTTTTGTGCTATTTAATTTTAAAATTGCATTGAGCAAGCCTCATCATTGATAAAAAAAACCAGGACAGATTAAATTAAGGGTAATGTAAATGCATTTTTAAACTTGAATAGCGTAAAAACAGCTGAACCAAATATCAACATATATGGTATATTTGGAATCAGAAGAAAAAAATCTATCATTTTAGCCAAAAATATACAGGGTGTTCCATTTGAAAAATGGAAGTGTTTTTGTCATTGTTTGACAGTTGGCACCTGTCATTTGCTCATTTTGACACACGCAAAAGATAATAGACATAAAACCCTACAATTTTCATATTTAAAGTTTTTTTCCCACCTCGTATAGCTAAAGCTGTAGGTAGGGGTCAAAATATAAGGAAACACCCTGTACATTTTGATTGGCCTACTTTGACAAAAGAAGAATCCAACAAATTATCCAGAATACACCCCAAGCAAGTGAGCTTGGGAACTCTCTCTTAGCAGCAGTGAACTAAAAAGGGACATACTTAACTTGACTTTTCATATCGTAAATAATATGAAATAATATGGTTTCTAGATGTAACTGCTTCAATAAAAGCCAAACACAAAAGCATGATTTATTAAGACATGCAATATGTATCGACTGATCTCATTGTTGTTTGCAATTTTACTTAACGGATAATTTCAACATTTTCAACTAAACCTTAATAGATAAAAAACCACAACTTACATTTGCAAGTCCTTCATTTTGACCACTTTGCCAAAAGTTCCTTCCCCAAGAGTGCCAAGAATTTTATCTGCAATACAACATCAAAAACGGTCAAAATTTATTGCTATTATGTTAGACATCAACGCTTGCTTGCTAAATAATGTTATAAACATATTCGAAAAGATAATTTTATTATATCCCACATAAAAGTCCCTGAAGTTTGAAAGTATAGGTAACAACTAAATAAGCAAGCATTGTTTCTAACAGATATAGATTAAAATAAATCTTAGATTCATGCAAAAAAATCCCTTATGTTTAACCAAGTTCTCTTAACCTCTTAAAATTTAGCCAAAATTTTGCCTGTAACATTGATTCCCACTTACAAGCAATAAAAAGAACTTTAAAAAAAAAAAAAAAACTGTTCTAGGATTTTTCTAAACGCGTTTTTTACTTAAATATGTAGATTGTAATCTAAATTTATACTATGGGCTAAATCAAACTTGAATAAAGTGTATTTCCCATAAGGATTTGATTTTGATTTTTTAAAACAAAAACGTTTTCAGATTGCTCTGGTCATTGATCAAATAAGTATTTCACGAATGACCAATCACAACATTTTTGGTGGCAAACAAGACCAAGGCCTTTTAAAACGTCTATAATTATTGAAATATCCAATTTATTATATTGATTGAAACATAAAGTTAATACAGGGAAATGCATTATGTGCAAGAAAAATTTGGCTCATAGTATAGTATACACTTCACAAAACTGGACATAATTTGTTGGATAAGATCAACAGTTAGGAATTGTAAGTTGCTCAGATAGATAGAATATATTAATTAGTTTGAAAAGCAAAAGCATATGAGAAATGACTTATAACATACAATTCTTGACAGTCAACGCCCATTACATATCCAACAAATAATCTCAAATTCCTAGAAGCGTTAAAGTTTTTATTATATCAAGCTGAATTCACACACATCGATCTTGCAGGATGTCCCCTGATCGGTAAATAAGGTGGCCTTCCTCATCATCTTCCACTGAGGGCGCTCTCGAGCTCTGTTTGATGCATCGTCAACATGGTTGTTGTGGTTGTTCGAGCAGACGGATTCGGCCAATAGTATCATCATATCAGTTGTGGTTTGTAGGTGGGATGGAAGGCAGTCACAGTCAGTGGCATCATTGCGTTATGGTCATGGTCATCATCGATTTGGCAACAGTGCACGCAAGGTCGATTGTGGCCCGACAAGCAAAGATAAAGAGGCAAAGGGATTGCCAAATCAGCAATCATACGATTTTGTTTTGGTTTTTTTCAAATGGCAAAACATTTTGCAAGTATTCACACTTAAAAAGCATATATGGCACCAGAAATATTTGAAATCTGACATATCTTATAATTATAAAATTGTATTATTTAAATTAGCTTGTCAGGAAATAATGAGCATACACAATTTAATATGTCAATTTGTGATTTCTATTGCGATTGGCAACTCAGAGGCAGCCCTTGAACACATTTTGTTTGAGCGCATAATCTCAAGTTGAAAATTACTCCAATCGAGCAAAATGCAATGAACTTCCATCTCACTGGTAGTACCCAAAATAACCCTCTTGCCCAATGTTTGTTTATGCTGGCTACAAAGATTGCAATGCTTTAGACATTGAAATCAGTCATCTTTTTCCAGATATATTTTAATCTGAGTCCAAGTTCATATATTTTCGTTTAGTGTTTAGAGCCAGTCCAAATATTATACACAATTAATATAAATATAGAGACCGTTGGCATCTATTGCCAAAATAAGTTTGAGTTTAAAATAAAATCATCACCTGCAGGGTCTATTTATTAAAATGTGCCCTAATAAACTTCAGTGTGCAAAAAATGAAAATAACTTCCAATAAAACATAAATAGACTTAAAACCGCTACTCTTCTACAGGTGAATGCCTCAAAAGTTCAATCAACAAATTCAACATTTCATGTCTGGTTCTTCCTATGTGGCGCTTAGAAATGCAATACGCGTTTCGGTAACAAACAATTTTCACTGACAAGCAAGTATTTTTGGATACTGGTACAATGTCGGAGGATGGCGCATTTTCACGGATATTTCTGTTGCGATATACAAAACTCTTTCGAGCAGATGTGCCACATCAGCCAGCAATGTCATTGGCTGATGTTTCGCACACCTTGATAGTTCGAAAGTGGAACAGAATTTCAAAACAAAAATGATAATTGTATCATGAGTGTTGTTTTAAATTAGAAATTCATGTTTTTTTTTTATATAAAGTATGTATTTTATAAAACAACAGTCTTGATATCTACATAATATGAATTATATTATTAAATATTTTTAGTAATGGCTAAAATCCATGCAATGAAAAAAAGTATGTAGTGGGTAATGTATATTATGTGTTTCAGATTAATTTCATTATGCATAGTGTATGTAGCTTCAAGAAAAATTTATTTTAGAAAAACTCTGAAAATATACTTAATTTTCGTCCAATATTTATTAATTGGGCATTTATTAACTAAGTCAAAAAGTATTTTACCAAAACGTTTCAGAAAGCAGAATTAAGTATATTATTATATAGAATTAATTCAATGCTATAATAATTTGAATCTTGTACATATATTAATTGCAATTAAATTGAGTGATTTATTACAGTGAAGCTTGTCTATGATTTACAAAATATAAAAATAAAACTTCAATCTTGGACAATTATGTTAGAGGTGAGGACTGTGAAGAGTAAGTATACTACTAAAGCTTTGTTCCAAAATCGAAAGGAAAATGTTTCACTAAAATTTCCAGTCGCTTCAATTGAGTTTAAAAAACCTAGTGTTGACAAACCCAATCAATTGAATTGGATGATGCAGAACCGTAAAAACTAAAGACTAGCCAAAAAAACAGAAATAATTATAATTTTTGACAAACGGAATTACTTGAACAGTGAATGAAAATAGGCACGAAGTTGAGGTCGACGATTGGCGCCAGAGAGTGATAGCTCGGTATTCTAATTTTCGATTTAATTTTGCGAAATAAAAGTGTTTAGGTAGCGAAAATACATAATTGTGGAAGAGAAAATATTTGAGTGCATCTGGGGGTTAGTCCTCAGAATAAAATTCTGCTTGCCTTAGTCTAATTCTAACCTAAAATAATATCACAACCACATGATTGTAGAAAGGGCTGGAACTCTGTAACGAATAGAGATATTTTCTTTATCTCTATTGACGTCTCCTCTCTATTGATTTCGACAAGAAAGAAGAAGACAGCAAGTGCTATAACGATAGGGATGACGATCCTGATCCGTTACAGAGTTCCAGCCCAGGGTTCCTTCGAGTGCCCCCACCTAAAGGAAATATAAAAAAAAGGAAACTAATTTTTCATACACATTCAGAGATTCTAAACCTTACATGATTATTGTTGAAAGCAAAAATTAAGATATTATTGGTAATATGCATCCCATGAGTATTGGTAGACTTTTAAGAAATAGAAAAGTAGGAGGAGTGGAGAAAACCTGCAGAAAAGGTAAAAACAGGGTTGGAATAGAATTTACTGATTATCTTAGTGCAAACGAATTTTTAAATAATAAAATGTTATTAGAGGAAAATCTTAATACATATATTCCAGCTAGCCTAGTCACTTGCAAAAGAATAGCCAGAGGTATTTACAAAGACTTATCAGAAGAGGAAATAGTCGAGTATATAAAATCCGTTGCAAATGTTGTTGAGGCCAGGAGGTTAAAGAAGAGAATAACTGAAAATGGTCATAGTATCTATGTAAACACTGAATCAGTGGTGTTTACTTTCCAAGGGAAAGTGATTCCAAGGTCAGCAAACCTAGATTTCTGTGATGTAATGATCTCAGTCAATATAAGTTCAGTATTGATGTGTTTCAAATGTTCAAGATATGGCCACACGGCCAAACAGTGCCAAGGCAAACAAAGATGTCCGATATGTGCGGAAGAGCACGAAGAAAGGGACTGTGAACAAAACCTAATTGCTTATACTGCAACATGGAACATAAAACCACTGATAGACAATGCAAGGAGTACTTGAGACAAAAAGCAATCAAAACTACAATGATAACAGAAAACATCTCCTATTTTAAAGCTAGGAATAAACACCCGAAAGGAGATGAAAATATAGGACTTGGATCATAGAGACTTTCCAGTTCTGAACCCTACAAGAAGAGCTTCAGAACCAGAGACATTTATACATATCAACCACTACGACTCCAAGAAAACCATCGTATGCTTCGGCTGCATGTAACCTGAAAAGAAAAAAATCCCTGTTCACCAGGGTATGACAGAGAAATGCACAAAAAATGTCTAATTTCTTCTCCTGCAAGAACGCCTACTCAAAGGAGTACAAGGAAAGTTGGTAGTACCTACTCGTTCCAACCAACACCAATATTAGAGGTTGTAAAACAATTTATTGGCAAGACAACTTTGACCCAGGAGGTGAAAGATGTAATTATGGAAGAAATCCAGAATGCAACCCAGGAATCTGGGGGATCCGATCACAATACCTCAATCAATAACTTTTGGAAGATGCACACGCTAATGTAGATCAATTTTATTATGAACAAACCCAACATGAAAATAATCCAATGGAACATTGAGAATGTTTTAAGAAACTTCAGCGATTCGACTCAATAAATAACGACAACCCGGATGTTTTATTGATTCATGAGTCATGGCTCAAGACAGACAATACTCTGAAGGTCAAATCCTATGTAACACACAGATTGAATAGAAATGATGGAAAAGGAAGTATTACTATTTTGATCAAAGAAGGCATACCCGATACTAAATGTAACATGAATAATAACTTCAACCAAAGATGCCAAGTCATGGGGATCAAAATTAAAGAAGCTACTATTGTCACGGCATATACTTCCCGCCAAATGTCATACTTTCTCGAAACAACATCCAAAATTACTTTGGAGGAATACAAGCTCCATTCATCATCATGGGGGATCTAAATGCTCAATATAGCCTATGGGGTTCACAGATTAATAATGTTAATGGCAGGCACTTGATGAAATATATTAGTGACAATTTAATAATTATAAATGAGGATAATAGCACGAGAATAATCCCCACCAAACCAAAATAAAAGTTTTCCAGGCATAACAATCGTATCACAGGAACTGGGAACAAGCTGTAACTGGTATGTTTCCGAACAGAGTGGTTTCAGTGACCATCTCACGACTGTATGCTGCATTAGAAAACAATTTATACGTCAAAAACAGGAGAGGAAGCCATTAAGGAAATTGAAAACGGATATAGCAGACTGGGATAAATATGACAGGTTCTTTGAGAAGGATATTGATACCTATCAGGCATTTACCGATAAAATCCATCAGGCAGCGGAAGAAGCTACCTCAAGAGTCTCAGGGTCAAGAAAAAACAAATAATATACCCCTAAGCCAATTTGGTGGGATGGATGAAGATTGTAACAGAATAACAGCTGAAAGACAAGAGGCGATGAGAATGTATTTGAGATGCATGACGAATCCTAAAGCAAAAAAAGAAAGATGGCTTTAGAAAGTTCACAGAAACACTTAGTAGAGAATCAGCAATCGAGTATGCCTGGAGGGTAGTTAAGAAAACAATATAGTGAATGAAATCAAATACACAGATAAGACACATTGGTTGACAGACCTACTGAATATGCTAGCCCCTCCTTTTGTCAGCGGCAATCCAGAGGTATTGGTGAATAATCGGATCAAGGATGAGTGCATTGAATTAGGTATAGAGGAGCTTGATATTGTTCTTCAAGGAAAAAAAGGGATACAGCGCTAGGAGACGGAACTTCTTACCCTATGTTGTCAAGACTACCGCCATTTATGAAAACTACCTTATTGCAACTTTTTAATGGAATCCTTAGACCAGAGACAGGTATCCCACAGGCATGCAGAAACCAAATCAACATCCCGCTAAAATAACCCAAGAAAGACCCCAAAGACTTTAAAGCATATCAATAGTTTTGACATCGTGCCTTAGCAAATTAATGGAAAGCATGGTTACGACACGTTTAGAACATTTCTTGGAGATTTTTTTTTTTTTTAATATAGTCCAAAATGGGTTTAAAAAGGGAGACCATAGACAATCTGGTCATTTTGGCCAATTCAATTTACACAGCATTTACCAATAATGAAGTGACAAAATGTGCCTTCATAGACATTCGGGCTGCTTCTTATGATAATAATGTATCATGGGAAATTCTTATAGAGAAGTTGGAAGAAGTCAGGGTTAATGAATGGATTGTTGAGCATATATGTCGCAGGCTTATTGTAAAATCAGTCTTATTATAATACGCCTAGGCTCTTTCAATACGACTAGGCATATTGCAATACTACCCAAATACCTAAGAATTTCACAATTAGACTGATAATTTCAGTCGTATTATAATACGCCTGCTGCGTGTTAGTCTATTCTTAGGGCCGGTTCGACAATTCAAGTATATATCCTTAGTATACCCAACAAACAATCAAGGTTAAAATTACTTCCCTTTGACCACTGAACTGGTTGAAAATTTTGCATGACCAATTTCAAATAGGGATTATTTACTTCCATTTGTTTTCCTTTTTCCCAAAGTGGGGAATAGAACTGAAGTAATTTAGAAGTCAATATTAGGTTGATAAGGTATTTATAACCAATTGGTCAAAAATATCAAAAAGAAAATATAGTACTGTTTAGGGTATTTTGTGGTAAATCCGCAGACATTTATGGTATGACATAAATCTGGCCTAAATCTAACAACAATCACCAAAACACGCTCTCCGTCTTTTTCTTTTCAAAATAATAGAAACCTATTGGTTATAAATATGATGACTGCTGGTGTTTGAGGTTTAAATCTTGCTTTTAGTTAAACTTGTTGAAGTAATGGCTTCCGTATACCGTATAGTAATGATTCAATGGAATTAATTGTAGTTAGTAGGTATACTAGGGTTGCCAACCCTCCCGATTTAGGCGGGAGACTCCCGCTTTTTTGTCACGCCTCCCGCCGTGAAACATCGCGGCAAAAACTACCGCTTTCTAAAAAAACTCCCGCTTTTCAAAAATTTCGCATTTGGCTAGAGAAAGATAATAGGGCATCTGCATCTTTATTTACGGTTTGGATAGAAAAAAGCGCACACAGGATATTATTTCACATCTTAAGCTTAGTACTCATTAACAGCGAAATTCACTCTTTTTTGACATTGCTTCGACAATATGACGTTTTATGCGTGAATCAAACGTCAAAATGTCGAAGCAATGTCAAATAAGAGCGAATTTCGCGGTTATGGGTACTAGGCTTTAGGGTGGATTTTCATGCATCCGTTTGTCCGTTCAATTCAGGATTCTGAAATAAGTCCAAACATCCTATCATTAACAGTTCTGAGGCTGACCATTTGACTGGCTGTTTTTAACGACTGTTTCGTAACAATTTGGTCGTGGCACCCAAAAATTCAAACCTCCCGTTTTGTCATTTCAAAAACTTGGCAACTCTAAGGTATACCCAGCACTGTGAAACAAAAATTCTATGCGGAGCGATTTTTTTCATAAAATGTGGACAAAATATTCCCACAAAATTAAGGCGCCCTTGAAATAAGCGTTTTCGAGGAATTTTATTAATTATTTTTGTTGATATTCTGATACTCACATAACCTCAAAATAAATTTGCTTTGTTTTTAGAAGTAAGCTGTTAACCATATACCTTGAAATGTGTTTTTATTTGATTTACTTGCTTTTGGAAGGGCTAAAATGGTATATTTCAAACATATTATAGAATATTTTTGATTGGATTTTGATAATAGTGGATGAATTAATATGGCTACTTTTACAATTTCGACCTATAGGGACTTTTTCCCATAAATATTAACCAATAGCATATATTTTCCAGAATGCAGGTCCAAATAAACGTGCATTATTAACTTTGTGGTTAAATTTATTCATTTTAAGACCTAAAAATTACTTTTAGGTAAATTTGAATAAAGGCCGGAGCCGGAACTAGGTCCGATAACCGATACTGCATAAATGAAAGCGCCCCTGCTGAATCTCATTAAACCTCATTTTCGTAAGCCAATTTTATGTAATCAGCATCAACATTCTGATTACCACCAATATCATCAACACTACTTGTTGAAATTATTGACTTTTTGTTAAATGAACATTTGGAAATGTATGGGGTGATACAATCTTTTTCGGTGATATAGGTCTTTGAGTGTCAGAATTCTTTTCAACTTCTCTATAGTACTGTGACGTGTTCCTTTAAGCCTTGGTCCTTTTGGTTTTCAACTTTTTAGACATGTTCTTGAAATTAACAAGGGCGAACGAACACACTAAGGAAACGCAATCACAGCAAAGATATTATTTAGGTTATAGGTTATAACAAAAGAAATTCTAATTTAGAAGAAAACATAGCAGTGGGAAAAATATTTGTCATTGAAAGCTATTTTTGCGAGCATTAACTTTGAGAACATTTTTGCAAGTAATTTTTGACCTTAATTAAGACTTTTATACCTATAGGTCTCTGGAACTAGAACTATTTTCTTTAAAGTCCAGTTACAAAGTTGAAATTAGGCCAAATATTTACCAAAAAAATCCTTTTAACCTCAAGGTCTGTAATAAGGCTATTTAGCATTTGACCAATTTTTTACCAATATACCTAAATAACTTGGAAGGATTTTTTCTTGGTAATAAATGGGATAATTTTTACTTGCTAGGATGACAAAAAAAAACCTAACTTTGAGTACCTATTTTAGGTTGATATTGAGTAAGTTATGACCCCTTAAATTGGGTTTGAAAACCTGAATTCTTTAAGCGCTTTTAGAAGGTGAATATTTAGTAGTTTTGAACCAATAGTTTCAACTTCTTAGTCAAATGTCTTCTAGGACTATAATCAGGTATAGGTACCATTACTAGTTTTGGAATTCCAGCTCAACGCTTGAAGACATATTTTACTTTAATAACATTATTTAAGGAAATAATTACTAAAATTTGACAAATTTAGGTAACTTTTTCTTGAGTGGTAGTCTATTGCACCAAAATGCTAGTTGGGTAGGCTATACCTCAAATAAAAGTTAATTTTAGAACTCAAAAACGAACTTTTATTCCAGGTATTGCTTATACTCAGGATATACTTGAATTGTCGAACCGGCCCTTAAAATGAATCTGTGTTAGAATCCGACTAGATGAAATCTGTCGTATTATATATAATACGACTGATGGCGCACCAGGCGAATTGTATTGAATAAAACTTTCAATGTGCCTTTTGGCCGATAAATTATGCTGAAAGCTAACTTTCTCATTCTTTATGCTAAAGAGACATTTAAATTACCAAAGTTTAAGAGTTTTTTCCAAATTTCGTCTCTGTAGCATAAATAATAGGAAAGCCTTCAGCGCAACATATGTCTGTGAACACCCAGAACTTCAACATACATTTTAAAGAGTTTGAACTTTATAAAATACAAATTATAGATTTGGATTATTTATTACAGCACGATCCGCTTTTATGACATTTTTTTTTAATCCCTTTCCTTCGAATAAGGAAATTGGTTATGTTATAGTTTTTCCAAAGTCAATTGGAACAAGGTGAACATAAATCATAACTGGTGGCTGACTAGTGGCAGTGTATTTCTTATGGAAATTTTCAGTGACCAGTCAGCCACCAGTTGGTACCTTGTTCCAATTGAGTTTGGAAATACTATACACAGAAATAAAACTAATAAATATTATTATTCGACTGACACACTGTACGACGAATTTTATCTTGTCGGATTTGAAAATAATCGCGTGCAGGTTCATCTTAACAATAACACTAGCGAGTGGCAGGCGTATTATAATAAGCCTGAAATTTATCAGTCAAATTGTGTGATTCCTATTTATTTGGGTAGTATTGCAATACACTTAGTCGTATTGAGAAAGCCTAGGCGTGTTATAATAAGACTGATTTTACATTAAGCCTGCGACATACAGGGTGGCCCATCGAAAACGAAATGGCATTGATTTTGGGCATTTAATGTCATAAAAAGAAAACGCTCAAACACTTCAACGGACATTTATTAGGCGTATAAGCCAACCCTCATCTGTAATCCCTTGAGCAGGGTGAAACTTACCCCTAAAATCTTAAATGAAAAGGGGGTTTGAGTTGCACCTCGTTTGAAAAATCTTTCAATTCTCTATACACTGATACCTAGTGTATATTACATTCCATTATAACGCTCAAAAATTAACTTTTATTTCTGTTATAAGGAGAAGTGATTTACAGTTATAAAGAAATAACAAACTTACACCTTGGTCAACTAGATGTTTAAGGTGCTAAATTAAGATAAAAAATGTTTATTTTCCGAGGCAAGAAATCAAATTTGAAGTATTAGTTCCTTTTGTATTTTCTAAACAACTGGAATATTTCGTTTATCTGTGTTGTAGATAAAGAAACACACGCAAAACTATAACTGCACATGTATCGTGTTAGTAATTTAGTATTAAGCCACTCGATAAATAGCGGTGATTGCAATTCTTAATTATTACGGGGTTTGTAGTTTGTTATTTTTCCGGTAACTTTGTATTTCGTTAGAGCATAAAAATGGTTTACTCTATAGCCGAAAGAGTGGAGCTGATTTCAATATTCTTTGCAAATCAGGAATTTGCATTCAGAACAGCTGCCATTTTTAATCAGCGACATCCTGGCACACATGTCAATCGAAAGTATGGCCTGGAATTGATGCATAAATTTAGAGAAACTGGATCGGTAGGTAACAAAAAGAGAGATATTGCAAATCCAGTAGTCAATGGAGTAGCTGTTCTAGGCCATGTCACTCAAGATGCAACACTGAGTTCGAGAAAACTAGCAGCTGTCTCAGGGGTCAATGGAACTAGTATATACAACGAATTTTGAAAAAAGCACAAATTCCATCCCTACAAAATACGATGCTTAACGAAGATGACTTCGATAGACGGCTGGATTTCTGCGAGACAATGAGCGCACGGGTAGATCAGGACCCACATTTGTTATTTAATATCTGCTTTCCTGACGAATGTTCTTTCTTCGTCAATGGCACTGTAAACTGTCACAATTGCCGTTAGTGAGGGGATACAAATCCTAGAATTTTTCATGGGACGCACACGCAGCATCCAGAAAAGTTGAACGTTTGGGCTGATGGGTGATCGTGTAGTTGACACCTTTTTTCTACCTGATACATTAACTGAAGAAGTGTATTTAGAACTATTAGAAACTGCAATCAATCCTGCCTTAACTGAAATATTGGAAAACGATGAACGCTATTTGGAAAATCGTTTTATGTTTCAACAGGATGCACGCCCTGTACGGGACTATTTGAACCAAGAATTTCCGGAAAGGTGGATTGGTAGGCGAGGTTCTATTGAGTGGCCACCAAGGTCACCATTAGACTTTTTTTGTGGCGACATTTAAAAACTAAGATTTACGCCACTCAACCAACTTTTTTACAAGATTTACGAGAGCGAATTACAAATGAATGTCATCTCATAAGACCAGATATGCTTCAATCAAAATGTGAGAAACCGTTTTGAAGAGAACCTGTACCACTGCATGGGAGATGGTGGTCAGCACTTTCAACATCTACTTGACTAATACGTGTAAGTTTGTTATCTTTTTAATAATGTAAATCTTTCCTCCTAATAACAGAAATAAAAGTTGATTTTTGAGCGTCATAATGAAATGTTATGTCATAAACTAGGTATCATTGTAAAGAGAATGGAAAGACCTTTCAAACGAGGTGCAGCCCCCTTTCCATTTAAGATTTTAGGGGTTAGTTTCACCCTACCCGAGGGATTATAGATGAGGGTTTGCTCGAGGGGTTATTCACTAAGGGAAAAATGTGACAAGATTCCAGATTTAAAGCGATTTTGAGGGATTTCGGGTTATTTCGGAGGATTTTGGATAGGATTTCGGATAGATTTTGAGGGATTATTTATTCACTGTGACAAGATATCAGATTTAAAGCGATGTTGAGGAATTTCGGTTGATTTCGAAAGATTTCGGATGATTTAGAAGGATTTCGGGTGATTTCAAAGGATTTCGGGTGTTACGGAGAATTTCAGGTGATTACGGAGAATTTCAGGTGATTTTGCAAATATTTTAATTTGATTTTAGACTGTTACCTACTTATCTTATAAGTATATTCGAAAGTGTATTAGTACAAACAAAAATGAATTTTGGGCCAATTACGAGGGATTTTTGGATCTGCGGAAAGATTTCCTAGAGATTTCGGAGGGATTTCGGGGGATCTTGGAGTGATTTCGTGGATTTTGGAAGGATTTCGGGGATTTCGATAGAATTTCGGGGATTTCGATAGAATTTTGGGGATTTTGATAGGATTTCGGACAGATTCCGAGAATTTCGAACGAATTTGTGACATGATTTCGGGGAGTGATTAACCCCTCGGGTGTGCTTATACGCTTAATAAATGTCCCCCTCAAAAACAAAGTTGACGTGTTTGAGCGTTTTATTTTTATATGACATAAAATGCCCAAAATCAATGCGCCACCCTGTATAGGTCAATAACTTGTACTCAAATAAAATATAACCAGTCACCAGAGAACCGTTTTATGGAAATCTGATAGGTCCACAAAAAGCACACATGGGGTTGCCGCAGGGATCGCCTCGGAGTCCTCTGTTATTCAACATGTACACCAATCAAATTCAGGAAATCATGGCTGGTGAGGCTTGTGCATTGCAACATGCCGATGACATTGTACTATTTGCAGCTGGTAAAAAGGTGGAAGAGGGTATAAGAAAAGTGCAGGTTGCTTTGAACATCAGATTGACAGGATGGCTGAGGGGTCATAACATGGATATTTCAAGAGAAAAAACCAAAGCTATGTTGTTCTCCAAGGGTAGTAGAAATATTCCAATATGTGTTAAATAGAGAAATTGAGTGGGTTAAAAACTTACTTGGGTGTCATATTTGACAGAAAGCTGAAGTGGAATGAACACATTGAATATGTGATTAACAAGGCACAGAAAGGAACTATCATAATGAGAACAATTATTACATGAACCTGGTGGGGCGCTGACCCAAATATATTGTCGCACTCATAAAAGGCTGGTTAGAATCCATTTTGATTATGGCTGTCAAGCGATGTACCATCGTCACCAAAAGTAACTGGGACATCACATTAGCACTTGTCCTATTATATGGAAATGAATGACAGTAGAACTAGTCCAGGAGATTATTATGCATTATTTGTGTCCCAGATACTTTTGGTGACGATGGTACCACATAAGTAAGATGAATTCCAGCAAAATGGATCGCATTCAGTACCAGGCCTTGAGAGTAGTGACTAGCTGTATGAGAAGCACTCCCATAATGGCGTTGTTATCTGAAGCGGCAGAAATACCATTGATAAAGCGAAGGAACCTACTCAGTACAAAGTTGATGCTTAGAAAAGTAGCAATAAAAGGAGACGCGGTCAATAGGGTGATACTCAACTTCTAGGCTTGTTACAATCAGGATTCGCCTTACTGGCAGACCAAGTGCGCTCCGGCGGTAATGGAGAGGGTGGTTTATGTGTTGGCTCACATTAGGAATATTGGAAAGATCGGACAATCTGCTATGTTTCGAAGAGGAAATTCAGTCCAGATGGCCAACTCTTATTACAGGAGTTGTTAGAGGAATACTCGGACCATGAGAAAATATATACAGATGCATCTTTGGAGCCAATATCAACACATTGCGGAATTGGAATATACAACACAAATAAAATCTCAATAATAGTGTGATGTCAGGACTTAACCAATATTTGTTCAGCAGAGGTTCTAGCCATATACAGGGTGATTTACGTAGCCTGTGCATTGGCTTGCAGGTGTATTAGATGCTATTTCTATTAATCCACCTGCAAACTGGACAACTTCTAATGCACGGGCTACATAAATCACGGTGTATACGGCCCTCAATACGTTAGAGATTGACACAGGAAAAGCTATTTTAATATCGGATTCTTAAAGTGCTATTCTGAAAATTATCAGAGATGGCATCAACAGAGGGACCGATAGAATCACGTTGAGAACGAGGAAGAAAATATTAGATATGCAGGATAGGAAATCAAAATATTATGGGTGTTTAGTCATACAGGCATAACAGGAAATGAAAAGGCCGAAAGGCAAATAATGCTATCAACAGAACAATACACTATGATGATCCATTCAGAGTAGCTAAGAAAGGGACATGGAAGCAATGGACTGTGGAATTTACCAACAAAGGCAGAAATCATTTAAGTCAATACTACAAATTAACGAAGAAACCTCATAGAACGTCATGGTTTGCAAAAATTAAAAGGACCGACAGACAAAAAACTAGTCTTTTGCAGAATGAGAATTACACAGCCTCATACCTGAACACAAACACAAACTTGGCATGCAGGATAGCGAGAATTGTGAATGTGGTAAGTGGGTGATATCAATCATGTGCTCTTGAACTGTGAGCTGAACAGAAGTCCGGCAGATTGGTTGTATTGAAGACTGAACAAGATGGTAGGAGGTCCGATACAGATGGAAGAAATTCTTGCAAACCCAACCATTAAAGAAGCAGATATGGTTATGGATTGTATCAAGAAGTATGACATAAGAATTTGAAAATAAGCAGTAGTTCATGGTTGCAATTGCATGGCTTTGCTATGAAATTCCCCGCTGTATACGCTACAGCAAAAAATACTTATCACAAATGCAACCTAACCTATTGGCGAGCGGGGTAAAAGGCACGAAGTTGGTAGAATAAAAATAGTACACAGTACTAATAGAAAAAAGGAAAGTATCTGAAAAGCTAGGACACTTCTACACGAGTATAAGATTTTTGGATTCTATGCAGTAACTGATGATGCAAATGTAGCCACAAAAGACAGCTTTTTTTGAGGAAGTCGACCAAAAAATATCATCAGTCAGTGCTTGTAGAGAGACAGCCTTAAGAGACGTGAACAGTAGAACTAGGTCACTATTGGTCGACATAGGAAAGACCTTGTCAAAATATGGAAAACAAAATGAGCATGCCCATAAAAAAATAGCACACTGTACACTTTATGTTCTGCCGATGAGCAAATAGTCTTAGGGCTATGATGACATGGAGTAGATGACAAGAAAACTTATCTAAAAATGCAAAAAGTGGGGACAGGAAGTCAATCTCAAGAAAACCATGTATAGGCATGAGTATTGGAGGACCAAGACCTTATTTCGAATACGGGACAGCAATTTCAATCCTGCGAGAAATATAAATACGTAGGTCAAACCTACACAATTTTGTCAAACTTCTTAAAAACTTTATATTCCTAATTGTATTGTTTCGCATCATGGAACAAGCCTTGTTTGTTTCGTTTCAACAAGAACTACTTAAATATGTTTTTCATAATATTACTTTACTTTCTAGATAGTTCCATCTTTCTGAAACCGTTTTAGTTTTTCCTATTCAAACGCCATAATTACATTTAAAAAAAAATCTAATAAAATATGTGCTATGTCAACAGAGAAAAATGGGTCACCTAGTTAGGTATATGCGAAGCGCTAACCTAAATAACTCAAGCAATTATTCTTAAATGGGTAGATACAAGAGGGGGGTTCGCTATTTTTCATATTTTTATCGTGCCAATAGATTAGCAAAACATGAGATATGTGATGTGGTGAGAGCTACGAGTATACCAAAGCAAAAATAGAACGAAACCAACGCAAACGGCTGGCATAAAGTCAACATTTGATCTGTTTAATCTTCAAAGAGCCAATAATTCTGCATTTGAAAAAAAAAGTATACACCATAATCACTTATATTTTTATATGATTAGTGAGGAAGCAGCATGCTAATTAAATATTAAACCGTGTCCGTGAATTTAATAAGTATATCTGAAATCACAAATGATAATTAAAACAAAAACAAAGTTAAAATAACATATTCTCTAGCCAATAGTGTGACGACAATTTTTTTTACTTGGCAATTAATGATTCTTAAGGTGCGTTCAACTTAAATACATTAGGTTAGTCTATTTATTTTTGTAAAATAAGATCATGAAAATGTAACATTCAAGTGGTTTAAAATTAATAAAACCTAATTGCTGTGCATGAAAATAAAAATTCAAAGTAACGATACTTTCATTGATACCTATGACCAAAACTATGTTGGCACAACAGGATACATTATTTATGAACTGTCAAAAAAAAAAAAAAAATTGGAAACATCTTCCAATTTTCAAGTTTAAAAATAACATGAAAATACCTTGTCGTTGAATATTTGCCATGTGCTTATAATTTTATATAAACTTTCTTTTGTTGGATATTAATTGGGTAAACACGTTGACACTATTAATGTAAGCGAACATTTTCTTAAGGGACACGTGACATAAAGAGGGTGTGACTTACACAACACGTTTAGCTTAATGACTCTGTTAAAAAATCTTCCTGTCAACAAGCGGCACTCGGTTTTTTGGTTAGTGTGGTGGCCACGCTCAATCATACTTATACTTGGGTTGTGGCACGCATTTGGCCGCCCCGTCGTACTTACAGCCTCCAGCTTTGCGGTCTCGGGGTAGTATTTTTGTGCGATGGCCGCCGTCAAACTTGATGGTTCGGGGACGGCGGCCACTGCGCTTGTTTTATTATAAGCCTCGTCTAAGGCAGAATACTTCATAATCAAACTCTGGATCTCCTTACGTTTTGCCTCCCTTTCCGAAACAACGGGATCGGGATTCGAAGGGGTTGGCGTGATATCATCATCAGAAGGAGTCTTGGCAGTAGCGAGATAGGCAGGTTTTAAAAGAGTCGCCTTGGGTTCTTCGACAATGGTAGTTTCATTCCCTATAGGTATTTCCACGGCAGATAACTTGAGGTTCGTCGTGGTACCAGATTTTCGATCGGTATATTCACTTTTCCCAACTCTGTGAGGTTTCGAAGACCGCCTGGGTCTAAGTTCGGAATGGTTGGATCTTTGACGTACTCGATAAATCGAGTCTCTGTCAAGGTATGAATACGATGGTTCGGGATATATTGCATTTTTCTTTTGGTCACTTCTGTATGGGGTTTTTTCACGTTGCACTACACTGAGGGGATTGCTACGATTATTATTTACATACGGATAAGCTTTCTCACTTAATTGTAGCACATTAGAAGTAGTACTACTTTTTGCCAAGCCTCGCCCTATAGATGGCTCCGCCTTTCTTTCAGATTCCCTTTTTCTTCCATAAATTCTATCTAAAACAGAGGTATATTTATCTTCAATCCGATTCCTAGGACTAGCAAAGTTAGGCACGGCAGTACTACTTTTGCTAGTACTCAATGGGTTGGGTTGGTGAACACTTAAATTTCCACTACTGCTGCTGTTTAGAAGTTGTCGTTCAACAGTTGCCGATGGTCCTCTGACTTTTGTTGTAATTTTTTGGAGTAAACTTGAACAAGAGTCACTTAGCAGTTGAGCCACGCTATGAGTGGACGAGCGAGTGTACCTTGGCCTTCGAGAACCAGTTTCAGAACCACTCACACTTTTGCCACTTGCCATAGACGGTGTATCATCCGTTAATCTTCTAGACACGGATGAGTTGTAGGTTGTGTTTGTTGGACGATAACTACTCGCACCTAGCCAAGAATAATCTGGAACCGTCCTAGAGGTATGTGAGTGAGTAGAGTACCGCTCGCCTTCGTCGTAATAGGCGGGACGGTACCTGCTATAAGACAATCCCGAGGTGTACATCGGGCAGATTATTTTGGCATTCCCTTTGTGCACCGTCAAAGTAGCCGTTGAATTCGTTTACACTCGTCAATTCTAAAAATACCATTACACCGTGTAGACCGACGCGTATCGTCGCGACGCTCAGCTTTGACTGAGCGCGAAGTTATAATTACGTAAAATTAGGTGAGCGGGAATTGAAGGGAAGGAGGGTCAAAAATAACGCGTGTGACAAATAGCAGCAAAAGCAGATTTTTAGGAATAAAAATGACGCATAACGGTTAATCGCAAATACTTATGAACTGAAAAAGATATAATTGGAAGGACTAACCTTAAACAGTACATCCAAAAGGCATTGCTTAACTGCACTGAGATATCGGTATTTTTTCGCTTTGTGTTTTCTTCGCATTCTAATAATTAATTCCAAGGAACACATAAACAATTTGCTTTAGATTTCTGACATCTAAATGGAGTTGCTTTCTTGAAGATAAAGCCTGTAATGTGTATGACTTTTTCAATATTGTTGATAAAATATTATTATTTAAGAACTTGGTGGAATAAAGGAATGTTTATAAATCCATATCTATTTACTGGCCTTGCTATATTTAAAATATGAATATAAATTCTTTTATAGGAAATTGTATGATTAATTAACCATTTAAATAAATTTTGAAACTAATTATAAACAAATTAAGTATGCGGTAGGAAAATATTTTGAAAAGGCCAGTGATAATATTCTAAATTTACAGCCCAAAAATAATAATATATTTTTGGTAGTTGTTGTTAGTAGTCGAGACACAAAACAGGGTGCTCAGTTTTTATAGAAATTCCCCATAGGCGCAACTAGGGGGGTGCTAAGCACCCCTAAAGCAAAAATTAGCACTCCCATTCGGTATCCCACCATAGTACTACCTACAGTGGCACTACCTAACACTAATATAAAAAATTAGTGCAACCAAATTAATTATTTTATTTGCACTTTTTGTACTTACTTACGTCATCGATGACGTCATAATTTAGAAAAAAGTATTTGTCGCTGATTATTTCATTCATTATAAAATAGACCCATCAGACAACGTCATTTTTTGAATGAATTTTGTTTAAATAAGTGATTATTTTATTTTCATATCAAATTTTGAAAAACCAACTTTTTTAAGCAAAATTAAGGAGAATTCACCCTCTTACATTTTATTTTTTTTTCCAGAAATCTGGCAAAAGGAAAATTGTGACATTTTTCCAGAAGAAAGAGAAAAGTGAGGAGCTCATTATAGGAAAATTTCAAAATTTTCAAATGGAAAATCACTCCAGGAAAAATTCTGGGAAATTGACTTTTTTAAGCAAAATTCACCTCTTACATTTTAATTTTTTTCTGGGAAACTGGCAAAAGGAAAATTGTGAAAATTTTCCAGAAAAAAGGGGAAAATAAAGAGCTCATTATAGCAAAATTTTAAAATTTTCGAATGAAAAATCACTATATAAAAAATTCTGGAAAACTTTAAAAAAAAAGACTTATTTGAGCAAAAATAAGGAAAATTCACCTTCTTACATTTTAATTTTTTTCTGGAAAACTGGTAGAAAGAAAATTTTGAAAATTTTCCAAGAAAAAAAGGAAAGTGAGGAGCTCATTATAGGGAAATTTCGAAATTTTTCAGTGAGAAATCACTCCAGAGAAAATTCTGGAAAATTGACTTTTTCAAGAAAAATTCATCTCTCTTCTTTCAATTTTTTTCTGGAAAATTGGCAAAAGAAGAAAAAAAGGAAAGTCAGGAGCTCATTTTAAGAAAATTTCAAAATTTTCCAATGGAAAATCGCTTCAGGAAAAATTCTGAAAAACTGACTTTTTCAAGTAAAATTAAGAAAAACTCATCCTCTCACATTTCAATTTAGGTATTTCTGGAAAACTAATAAAGCAAAACATGTGAAATTTTTCCAGGAGAAAGAAGAAAATGAGCTCATTATAGAAAAATTTACAAAATTTTCTAGTGAAAAATCACTCCAAGGAAAGCCGAGAGGAAAGTTCTGGAAAATTGACTTTTTTAAGCAAAATTCATCCTTTCACATTTCAATTTTTTCTGGAAAACTGGCACAGCAAAAATTGTGAAATTTTTCCAAAAGAAAAAGGAAAGTGAGGAGCTCATTATAGGAAAATTTCAACATTTTTCAGTGAAAAATCACTCCAGGGAAAAATTCAGAAAAATTGACTTTTTCAAGTAAAATTAAGGAAAATTCACCCTCTTACATTTTAATTTTTTTCTGGAAAACTGGCAAAGTGATATTTTTTTAAATTTTCCAGGAATAAGAGGAAAATGAGAAGCTCATTTTACGAAAATTTCTAAATTTTCCAGTAAAAAATCACTCCAGGAAAAATTTTGAAAAATAAATTTTTTTAAGCAAAATTAAGGAGAAGTCCCCTTTTTACATTTTAATTTTTTTCTAGTAATCTGGAAAGGGAAAATTGTGAAATTTTTTCAGAAGGAAGAGAAAAGTGAGGAGCTCATTATACGAAAATTTCAAAATTTTCCAATGGAAAATCACTCCAGAAAAAATTCTGTGAAATTGACATTTTTAGGCAAAATTCACCCTCTTACATTTTATTTTTTTTTTCTGGAAAACTGGCAGAGGGAAAATATTGAAAAATTTCCAGGAAAAAGAGGAAAATGAGGAGCTCATTATAGGGAAATTTCGAAATTTTCCAGTGAGAAATCACTTTAGGAAAAATTCTAGAAAATTGACTTTTTCAAGTAAAATTAAGGAAAATTTATCCTCTCACATTTCAATTTTTTTCTGGAAAACTGGTAAAGCAAAAATTGTGGAATTTTCCCAGAAGAAAGAGGAAAGTGAGGAACTCAATATAAGAAAATTTCAAAATTTTCTAGTGAAAAATGACTCCAGAAAAAATTCTGGAAAATTGAGTTATTTAAGCAAAATTAAGGAAAATTCATCCCTTCACATTTAAACAAACCCTCGTGAAACTAACTTATTTTTATGCGTCTCATTTCTTTTCCATCAAAAAAATAAATTAAAAAAAATGGTTCTGCAGCTCCTCTCAAATTTGGAGCCTAGTTGCGCTTATGAAATTCCCTCAAATGATAAAATTTTCTACTTATACTATTAATTTTTACAAGTTACGTTTCCATTTTCCCAACAACAAAAAGTCACTACACATCACACAAAAGTAAATAAATTTCACCACTAAACAGAGCTCATATAATAATATACAATCGAACCTATCATCTGGAAAATGTTAAACATAGTGCAGCCGCCGATGATTTATAAATAAAAGATTACCCAATTCGAGGGCATACTAACTGCACATGATAATATGATTCCATAAACATAATTAGACAGAACACAACTTAGGTGGCAACAGAAGATCGAATAACACTGAACCACTACTATCAAATATTGGAAACGGAATATCGCGTGAAGCAATTCCCATCGCGACGATTGCGGCAAAGGAATTATAATGGGTTGCCGAAGACCTGGATAGAGCCTCCCGAAACTTCAGGGCATGTCATCTCCTGGGCGTTAGCGTGCCGCTAATAATATTCAAAAATTTGTGCATGTGGCCGCTTTAACTACCATATTTTTCATTACTATATAAGATAAACCAACCTAGGTAGTAATACAATTATTGTTTTCAATAATGTAACATTTTGCCCAAGAAAGTAGATTTGTATTGTATTTGATGGGAGGATCATTCTATTGATAATTATTGTATTATTTTCGGAATAAAATTCATTTGTATGAATCACTTACACCTTAGAACTTGCAGTTTTCTCATTTTGTACAAGAGTTAAATTGATTTTCAAATAAAGTACCCGTTTCCGAGTTGATAAAAAGGAAAATATTTATTCAGACTTAAAGGTCCATTAAGTGATCAAGTCCTCCCTCTTTCGTCACGCTCTCGGTTGTTATTGATTCATGTTAAAAGGTATGCAATTTATACTTTTGTTTAACATGCAAAATAGTGTCCTTATCACGAAACCCTACAAAGGTGAATTTTATAGAGCATTATGAGTTAATGATGACTGGCAAGATGCCAGTCATTCCCCCATCCCTTACCTTTATACATTTATGGAAATTTTGCTTAAGTTATTGGTCTGTATTCGCGGTCAAGGTGAAGATATTGAAATGCTGAATTTAAGCCCTTGACCCTCTTGAGGTACTTAATTAAAAACGATGATCCTAAATTTTGAGACTTTATAGATTACATATTATAAGATTTTGGTACTTAAAACCTTTCCAATGACATATTTGAATCATTAATATTTTTTCAAAATAATAATTATCATGTGAGGAAATGTCAGACTGTTATTTGTTAACACGAAACAATAGAAATTGTTATGGTTTAACATGAATGAAATATGGTAATGATGAACTTTCATAAGCAATAAAACAACACAAAAAAGTGTTAACTAACATTAAAAACAAGCAGTTAATAACGCAGACCTCTCCAAAGTATGTAGAAGAATCTTCACTATAGCTATGTTCACTTGCTTCATCACTGTAGTCATCGTCGTTATCGGTCTCGTAAGAATTATTATTACAATCCTCTTTTTTAGGAGGTAGTTTAACGGGGGTTTGTCTAGCTTTTTTGTCGGATGTCCACCCTGAATCTTAACCAAGTGTTGACATTTAATTTTTTTTTACAGTATTTTAAAATATGGCTGAATTCTAATTAACATGGCGAAAATATAATGTTTGGCTTGATACAAGTTCATACTACATGGAACGGAATTTTTGGAGTGGTCTATTTTGGTGCAATAAACTTGGCAGATATGGAATAAACGACCACGTTTATGTAGTGATGCTACATACCAATATGAATTCTCAACACTGTAGTTTTTTTGGATATTTCAGTTACAAAATGAGGAATGCATATAGTTGGATATCAAAAAGCAATTGCATTTCCTATTATATCAAATAAAAATACAGAATAATTTCCTGTATTAAATTAGTTCCATCATACGGATAAAACATTAGATATTAATTTTCTGTAGAAAACCAAATCAAATGTCAACATCTGATTTCGATCCAGACACAAACCCTTATTTATTGACGCATTGGGCAAAGCAGACAGTAATGCTTTTGCAAAAATTCTCGAAGCCGCTTTCTTCTGGGAGGCCGACCAGGGTCCCAACGATGCAGGGGCAACAACCGCAGCGGACATTTTACAAGAAAATGTTTTTATTTCTTAAGAAAACCTTGAAATAAGTAAAGATATTCATTCGACAAATATTTAAAAATGTTAAAACCGTCATAAAATTAAAAAGGCGTGAAGAGAATTAAGACATTAAGCCGAACAGTCATGCTGGAAATAGTTATTTTCGAACAGCGATATGAAACAGTACATAAATTTTAGTGCAATAACATTTGCCTCATAAAAATTCTAGGAACAAATACAATGTACGCCCATCAACTTGTACGTAATTATAATTTAAAATTTTGCAACGTAAACATAATATACATATTTCTAATAAAACACGTCAAAAACTTAGACCTGATAACAGAAAACGGCATGTTACATGCTTCTAAATAAATAAAAACATCACCTGGATGAAATTAAAACAAGAAAACACAAAGATTCCACTAAGTAGAAAATAAATTGAACCCCAAAAACGGGTTTCAGTAAGTAATTATAGGCCCTCTGAAGCCGTTAAAATAAGGCAAAGCCGGTCCTGCATCGCGGGGGCCCGCGTCGCGTTTTGGCCACATCGAAAGTGATTGTCGAACTAGTGGTTCGTACGCAAAATGTATTTAGAAAAACCAAAGCAGCCGGACGAAAATAGACGACCCCTCGAATGGTACACGATGAGGATAAAGTCGAGTAAGCGCAGTTAATCTGCGTCGCTATTGTTGAGATAAAGTCTAATTTTAGTAACCAAAAAAAAAAATCGATTTGCAATATTTTCTTTTTGTAGCTGGAGAACAGAGGAATTTGCTATTTAAACTCGCTCAAGCACTCTTAATTCTGACACACAGCATTTTCGTCGTAAACAGTAAATATGTAGTGATCTTGATTTTCCATAAAATAAACATCTTCAACTTGAAATTAATAAGTACTGATCATTTTCACGGATAATTTGGGAGAGAGAAAAAAAGAGTCTGTTACGAAACTTGTTCGTCTTCAGTCTTCAGTAATAGATTAGAGGTATAAATGGAAATTTTAAGTCTCAAGATTGCAGATTAATTAGGACAGGCGTTTAGGGAAATTTGATCGAATCGACTTCTTTTTACATGAAATAGTTAATTAGATTCATTTATCCGGCTGAAGAACAGAATAGACTAAAACAACTTTATTACACAACAAAATCAACCTCGGTACTGATGGTATATTTTGTCATAAAGTTAGTTTTGTCTAAATCAGTAGGTAATCAAAATGTTTTTAATTATCGATAATTATTGTATTTTAGGCTCTTGAGATTTTTCTATGAATCGCCCAAGTGTCTCTGTTTGTGACAATGATGTTTTAACTGTAACTTTTTTACTCGGCCTCTATTAATTTAGCATTGACAGAATATGAAAATATACATTGTAATGATTAAATGCATAAATAAACATTTTGATTTTGATCGATTATTATTTATTTTATTAATATTTTTCTTTATGCTATTCCCAATATATTGTTTCAGCAATTCTGAGGTTGTTGTTATTTATAGTTGAGTTATAGGAACGAGTTTTGTCGAGTCGAATATTTTTTCGAGAGTTATCGTGCACAGAGATTTTATGGCAAATTACCTCAGTAGCAGACCAAAATTATACAATTCTGAAGCCTACTGACAAGAATACATCAGAGTCACAAGTATAGAAATTAAATTGAAGTCTTATTTTTCCCATCGAAAGTCCTACAAGATATCGAATCTATCCTTGGATATTTTCTCCAGAAATTGTATATTGAAGCAGATTTCAATTGAGATTTTAACATTTAAATTTACCTACACAAGAAATGTCTCATCAAGATTACATTAGCTGCTTGGGATGTCGGGGAAGTTAGCAACACATTCGAAACAGGATCGCTAAAACATGTTCCTGCTTGTGCTGCTATGGTCCTGTCTCGTCCTGCTTCAAATCTAACCCCGGCAACACGTACTATTAACAAGATACAGCGATTTTTATTATGGTTGCCAACTTCACCCTTGGAAACACATTGAAAGCAGGATCGCTAAAACAGGTTCCTGCTTGTGCTGCTATAATCCTGCCTCATCCTGCTTCAAATCTGACCCCGGCAACACGTACTATTTTCGAGAAACAGCAATTTTTATTTTGATGGCTAACTTCACCCTTGGAAACACACTGGAAGCAGGATAGCTCAAACATGTTCCTGCTTGTGTTGTTATGGTTCTGCTCCATCCTGCTTGAAATCACACCCTGGTAATACTACTATTTTCGAGATACAGGGATTTTCATTATGGTTCGTAACTTCACCCCTGGCTTAGAATTCTTAGAAACACATTGGACGCAGGATCGCTCAAACATATTCCTGCATGTGTTGCTATGGTCCTGCCTCATTCTGCTTCAATTTTCGCCTCAGCAACACTTGATATTTTTGAGATACACACTGGTAGCATTTCAAGAGTCTAGTCGTAGAAATGCAGTGTTGCCAATTAGCGTGTAATTACACGATTTGCGTGTATTTTGATTGGCTTGCGTGTATTTTTCGAACATAAACAAAGAGTGTGTATTTTGCGTGTAATTTGAAAAAATTGCCATTTTCTTCATTTTTATCTGTTTCACGGCTTTCCTATCTAAAATGATCCGTCAAATGACTACCCTTATGGCCAAGGATAATACACACTAGGGATTGCTTAAAGGCCTCGTTTTTAGTAATCGCGGTCATATGGTTTAGCACCATTGCCAACGTCATAGTTTTAAATTTATGATGAAAAATGTTAATTAAGTTTGATTATATGCGAAGCGGAAGATGCAAAAGAGATATGAAAAAGAGTTGTTTTATAATGTTAATGTTAATTAATGTAGACGAGAAATGACACGCTGCCTACGTTATCACTGGTACTTTGGCATAGCAGGGGGCTTGAGATTTGATCTACACACAGGCCTTATGAGGATAGACAAGGGATAGGCTATCCTGTAGTAGTAGTAGTAGTGTGTAGTATGCTTGCAGGAAACTGAGGTCAGTGTTGCCAGATGAAATAAAAAAAATTCGTGAGAATCGAGAATGAAAAATCGTGAGAAATCGTGAGACCTAAAAATGCTTGTAAGAAAATAACGCACAAAAGTTCTTATATAGATTTTTGATAAAGTAGACATCCATAAGAAATAGAAATTTTAATATTAAATCTTGTATCCTTGTTTTTTCCGTTTTTTAGCAGGTGTTTCTGAGGGGTGAACCTAGTTTTCATTATCCTCAGGACTGCTTATCCTCAAAAGGCGTACATTCGCCAATTCTCGAGTCGGCAGCTGGTCTGCGAGTGACGTCACCACTATCAGCAACTGATAGTGGTAACGTCACCTGCAGACCTCGATGGATTGCTTGCGATTCAGGCAGTGCTTGTGCGTTAATTTTTTTGGGAATTTTAAATTAAGAGAAGGCGATTTCAACGTTTATGAATTCGTTTTTTGGACTCGGATAATGCATTTTCTTCCAAAAGTTGACGTCTGCAGCTGACGCCACAAATAGTGGATTCTCATGGACTTCACAGACATTTTCAGCTCTATAAGCAGTCCCATTAGAAAGACAAGCAGCAGAGGTTAAATCTCACGTGCATCTCTTCTGCGCACGCCGCCATTCGAGGATACAGCCTTTCTTTAAATGGCAGAACAATGAGATTTATGGCCGTTTCCACCAACTAATTTAGGGGAGCCTTAACGATGAGTATTCCCTAAACTGACATTTCTCCATGGAAAACTGTCATTTTAGGGAATACTTATCGTTAAGGCTCCCCTTGGTGGAACCGGCCATTAACGCCCATCTCACGCAGGCACGCCGCCATTTTGGGATACGAAGCACTTAGCCTGCTGATTAGCCAATTTTAAGCGATTAACCGGTCGGTAATTTTAACAGATAAGCAATGCATTTAACGTCAGTTAAGACCAATTGGTTGACAAATTATGACGCTAATCAATGGATTATCTATCAAGATTGTATGGTAGATTTTTATTTCGATTATTTCCGATTACATTATATTTGATTACTGATTTGTATTACTACAGAGAGAATTCGTGAGAATTGCTACCTCATTCGTGAGATCGTGAAATTCTGACCAAAATCGTGTAATCTTACGAATAATCGTGAGATCTGGCAACACTGACTGAGGTCCAAAAGTAACCTTCTTTCCAGGAACCAGAGTAATTAGGCTCTCTAAACCACGTGATTTTTCAATATGGCGAGCGGGGAAAATTAGACGTTTGTTTGTTTATCTTGAGTTTATTTGAAATATTTTCGAGCTAATTACAGTTTATTTTGTTATAATATACTTTTTGAGATGCAGAGTGAATATTCGAGGACTTTAGTGCAGGAAAATCGGGATGTGGGCGAACGATAAGTTTGAAAAAATGATTAGTTGACATTTGTTTACATTTTGACCTAGTTTTTACAGCAATGAGCAAATGAAGGCCTATAAAAGCTTAGATTCTTACAAGTATTTCGAGTATGGCTTTATTTTAGATGCAGGAACAGTGGTACTGAATAATTTTTACGTTTTAATTGGAAAAATTTGAAAGGTTGGGCACTGAAAACAACCCGACATCATCCTTGTTGAAACGCCTTCTAAAATCAACTACAAGACACCTTTGTGGCATTTTTGATTAGAAAAAAGCCTAATGAAGTCAATAAAATGAAAAAACAAATAGGGTTTAGTCACAAAACAACCACACAGTCCACTTTAAAAAGCTTTAAATTATGTACTGTCATATAGGAAATAAGGAACTTCCGCCACGAACGCCATTTTGGAATAGTTTTGACAGGTCGTTGGAATGCCTAATTAGTGATTTGATTACTTTCGGAACGCTTTTCTGTAGTTGCCACATCTTTATTTTTGGTTGAGGGTTGAGGAGCGATGATCAGAAGCATTAACCCTCAGATTTGACTGGATTTATACCCACCATACAAAGACTAGCATGCTTTACGAAGACAGGTTGGTTTGGATTAGCTCTTTTCGTCTAAATTATGAACATACAAAAACTTGCATTCATTACGAGGACGGGTTAGTTTGGAATAGCTCTTTTTGTCTAAAATGCCAACATACAAAGACAAGCAATTATTAGTATGAGAACGGGTTAGTACCTTTTTCCGAACGGGCAGGACTTTCTACCAGAGAGAATGCTGATTGAAACTCCAAGAGATTTCACTATAGAAGATATGAAGAATGCAGCACAGAGGTTAAAACCCGGGATTCCGCATGAGATGGTTAAAGGGCTGGTCAAGGTTGCACCAAAACCAGTTCTGGAACTTCTGAATGACTTACTGGCTCAGGAAGTTGTCCCTACGACTTGGAAGGAATCCAAGCTGATACTCATCCAAAAGCCAGGAAGATCCAGTGTCTCACAGACCACTATGCCTCACAAATGAGGATGCAAAGTTGTTTGAGCAGATGATAAAAGCTAGGCATTAGAACTGGAGGAAAAATGCCCAATAGCTAGAAACCAATATGGCTTTCAAAAAGGAAAATCGACAATACAGGCGGTGAAACATGTCACAGATATAGGAATGAGAATGAGGACTGGAAGAGTAGGAGAAAGATGGTGTGCACTAGTAACTCTAGATGTAAGAAATGCGTTCAATACCGCGTCCTGGGCAATAATTGTGAGAGAACTACATCGCCGGAAAGTGGACCCATATCTACAGAATATAATTAGGAACTACTTCACGAATCGAAGTATAAAGACAGAGGTGGACACTAGAGTTTTGACAGCGGGAATACCACAGGGATCTGTACTGGGGCCGCTCCTATGGAACGTTTTCTATGACCCCGTCCTCTCGATAGATTACGGAGATGGTATAGAGGCAGAGGCAGTGGGCTATGCAGATGACCTGGCGCTGGTGACAGTAGCGAAAAATAGGCAACAGCTTATTGAGGGAATGGATGGGGCAATGGAGATGGTGAAGATATGGATGCAGGAAAACTACATGAAACTGGCACAGGAAAAGACTGAAGCAAATATATTTTAAGATGGAGGGAGCACAGATAAGACCAGCGAAGTCGATTAAATACCTATGTAGGTATATATAGGAGAAAACCTAGACTATAGACAACATATAGAAAATATCATGCTAAAAGCAGGGAAAAGCCTGGCCTCACTCAGTAGGCTGATGCCAAATATTGCGGGTCCTACATATGAAAAACGGCTCTTGTTATATAACACCATGCAGTCAATAGTACTATACGGAGCGCCCATTTGGGTGGAAAAAATGATGAGCATTAAAAAGTACAGGAAAAAACTGGAGAGTCTACAAAGAAAAGCACTAATTAGAGTAGCGTGCGCATATAGGACAATTTCTACAGAGGCGATTCGATTCAAGTAATATCTGGAGTCACTCCCATTGACTTAGCTAGCCATAAAAGAAACAGAGGAAATATACCAAACTGGAACAGGACACCTTGAAGAGACAAGAGAAGTTTGAACAATGGAGAGATGGCAAACCAGATGGAGTGGGAGTGAGATTACAACGAAGGCCCAGTGGACGAAAAAATTGATACCAGATATAGGAGAATGGTGTAAATGTGACACATAGACTACTTTATGACACAGGCACTATCAGGACATGATATGTAGTTTTAAAACATACACGCACAAGATACGGAAGATCGAAGAGAAATGCAGATATTGTGAGGAACCAGATACGGCTGAACACACATTGTTCAATTGCCCGAGATGGCATAGAAGTATAGAAGCAGAAGGCTTACTAACATGAAATTGGGGAATGACGTAAATAGTGACAATATGATACAAATAATGAAACAATCGAAAGAAAACTGGGACATACTATATATAATTTCATAAAGAACACGATAACAGGAAAGGTAAGAGAGGAGAGACAGCAATATTATACCGGGTGCCCACGAGATTACTTTCCGGCTGCCATTTTTTTATTTGTTCATCGATATCAACGAAATTTGGTAGGGTTGATATTCTAACCAAACGCCATTTTTATGCATTTATGACAACTTTTTCTGACTTCCGGTTTCACCGGAAATTACCGAAACTTTTGATTTTCAAATGGCACACCCTGTATATTTTTTGTTTATCGGATTCTACAGATCGTTTTACGTCCTAATGAACTACTTTTAAATCGAGTTTTGTCCAAATTTCGTTTTCAAATTAAGTTTTAAGTAGAAAAAAAAATTACATACAAAAATAAGTACTTGAACGAAAATTGAGAAAAATGCCGTAGTGTATTATATCGTTGGATTCGCTTTAAAATACTGTAATTAGTAATGTTATGAAAGTGATATGTTTCTATTCTACTTTTTGAGCTAGGGCAAAAATACTGAAATAATGGAGTTTACAGCCCTCTATCAAAAAAGTTTATAAAGATAAAATTGAGTTTGTATTTTTCTTTTTCTGAAATTAAGTAAAGTATGTAGAGTCATTTTAGGATGATCATGGCACTCTAGTTAAAAAAATAAAATTTAATTTAAAAATAAAATTTGGACAAAAATCGATTCAAAAGTGGTGCATTAGGATGTAAAACGATCTGTAGAATCCGAAAAACAAAAAATATACAGGGTGTGCCATTTAAAAATCAAAAGTTGCTGTCATTTCCGGTGAAACCGGAAGTCGGGAAAACTTGTCATAATTGCATAAAAATGGCTTTTGGTTAGAATATCAACTCTACCAAGTTTCGTTGATATCGATAAATAAATAAAAAAATGGCAGCCGGAAAGTGATCTCGTGGGCACCCGGTATAGACGGGAAGTCACAACAAAGCACACCTTTTGATGATTATGCCTAACGGCGGTTCCGAAGGAAAGATGCGAAAACAGGGGGGAAAGGGTTTTTAGTCGGTCGGCGACTCTAGGAAAAGAGCGCCAACCCGACACTACCCCGTCAAAGGCAGAACAACGGGCGCCACCACAGTCGACAGAACATCAGACGGGGTGTCTGACATTTGATTTTCCAAAACCACCCTGCAAAAAAAAAGTGAAAACGGGTTAGTTTGAGTTAGCTTGGATTAGCTATTTTCGTTTAAAATACTAACATACAAAGACTAGCATCCATTACAAAAGGACGGGGACGGGTTAGTTTGGATTAGCTCTTTTCGTCTAAAATATCAACATACAAAAACTAGCACATACCAACATACAGAGAGAAGCACTCATTACGAAACATTTGGCAACGGTGTTTTGAGCTCGCCGTATTCCTAGGACTATACTCTTGTGATGCTACCCGTGTGTATCTAAAAAATATTAGGTGTTGCTGGGGTGATTGAAGCAGTTTGAGGCAGGACCATAGTAACGCAAGCAAGAACATTTTGGAGCGATCCTGCTTCCAATGTGTTGCCAAGCTAAAGGTGAAGTTACCAACCATAATGGAAATCCTTATATCTCGAAAATAGTATGTGTTGCCGGGGTCAGATTTGAAACAGGATGAGGCAGGACCTTATCTAGGTAAATAATAAAAAGACTACTTACTATAAAATTATTCATCACATCGATTATCAGATGGAATATGGACATGAGAAAAACTGGTTGGTCAACAAAAATAGTTCATTCTTAAGGTAAAAAGTCAATATTTCACACGCCAAAGGTATTCTGGACACCTCTAAAGAGTGTATGCTAAACGTAATATTGCGTAAAACTTTATTCAGATTGAATTTTATGATAAAGCTCTTTTGGATCCTGAAATTATTTTTTTTAATTGTCAAAAAAGAGTCAACATTTCATAAACCAGATTCGTAACAATGTCTCCATAACAAATGTTTTATGGAAAAGTAATAAGAAAAATGTATACTGTTTCCAAACCCGACATTGTACCAGTTCAAAACGTTATACCAGAAAGTATGAATATTCATGAATGAATCAGATTCCTTAACAAAAAAGCCTTATTAAGGAAAAACGTAAGAGCCTCTAATCACTTGAAAAAAGGTATCCCTACTTCCTACTAATTACACCTGAGAAAAAAAGATAATGGTTATGGATGTTAGCCGATTTCTGTTCTGCCTAGGCCAAACCGTTGTATCCAAAAAGCAATAGCATGCACCCGTTTTAGAGTAGGTTTAGAGCTGCCAGGAAAAACGAATCTGTCCTAGTCTAGTTCTGGGACGCGGGCAAAGTTGTAATTTTAAGAAGCATCTAAACTGTTTTCACAAAGCTCAAAATGTATAGAAATTTTGCACATTATCTGTTTGAAGGTCACAGATAACGTATGTAAATCGTCAGACGTCTAGTTCGTTGCAAAAAGGGGGTCAGACGTCCTCAAAGTTCTTATTTTATGGCATTTTCTTCGGTGTCCTGTCAAAATATATTTTTGCAGGTATTTGACAAATATATTTGAAGAAAATGCCATAAAATAAGAACTTTGAGGACGTCTGACCCCCTTTTTGCAACGAACTAGAAGTCTCACGATTTACATACGTTATCTGTGACCTTCAAACAGATAATGTGCAAAATTTCTATACATTTTGAGCTTTGTGAAAACAGTTTAGATGCTTCTTAAAATTACAACTTTGCCCGCGTCCCAGAACCAGCTGTCCCGGAACTGTGACTGCTGACTGTACACTAGCATTCTAGCACTAAAGTACGACCTATTTTGAAAATATCCGCCTTGCGAAAACTCTTGCATGTTTTTGAGGCCAGCTCCCCAACTAATATGACAATTTTCAGATTCCAGAAATATATACTTTGTCTATATTTGGTTGAGCCGTCCCAATATACAGGGTGTCTCACGATGTTTTTCCCAGGTAATAACTTCGGAACACGTCAACACGAAATTTTGAGGATCTAGGTAACTTTTTGTGCCGCTTCTACCATTGTCATCCAATTTCACCACTTTCGCTTCAATTTAAGTCAAGTGACGTCAACTTTAGAATCTTAAATGTAACTCATGGTATACTATGGCATTTTTCGTCAGAAAACTAAATTACAAAATTGGCGATGCCATATTTCTTAAAGCTTTGTTAAAGAAAATGATAAAAAAATATACAGTGAAAAATACGATGAGCGTTCCGAAGTTATCATTTGGGCAAAACCTCGTGGGACACCCTGTATTTGGCTCTGGAAATTGTTAAAATACTATTCTACTGACTTAGATTTTGTGAATCATTCTACATGTAAAGATAAAAGCTGCAGGTAAAATTTGAGGTTGGTTCCTCTTATAGTATTTTTATAATTTTTAGAGCCAAATATGGTTCAACCAAATATAGACAAACTATATATTTTTGGAATCGGAAAATTGAGCTCTTCAAGAATATAGAATCAAATATAGGGTCCATTTGGAAAAAGTTGAAAGTACGCAAAATTTCAAATTTTTGACAAGAATTTTTTGTTTCTGACGCTGGATTCTAAAAATTTAGCTAAAACTGCACAACTTTTGTATTTATTGGCCTTTCAGATATTATTGACGTCATTAGCCTTGGAAATTTGGCAGGTTGACCCCGTATAATAACGACAGTATATGTCAAATTCCAGAGAGTTTTAAGTGCTTTACATAATTTCGTAAGTGTCGCGGTATTAAAATTCTCTGGCCTCTCTGGCCAATCAAATTTGACACATTTTTCAATAGTGCTATATTATAAACGGTACCTAACTATTTTGCGTACCTGCAAAATCTAATGAAATTTTTTAAAATTCGGCATTGTCAAATTTATTTCATATTTAAGATGCCCAAAATAATTTTACAAGGAAAAATAATAAAATGTAATGATCAATCCAAGAAAAACAAACCAGAGGTTCTTCAGGGAATTGAAGTCCAACTACTAGATATATTTGGGATAGGTATAGTTTAAATGTAGATGTAAAGCCATTTCTTACAACCAGCAACCAATATCTTTGTTGGACCAAACTCGACCAAACCCAAAGAAAAGGTTACTGCGAAAACATATTTATGCTGTTAAGCTTACTGAAATTAAATTAAATAATCATACTACCTACCCAATTTTTTTAAAATTAATTAGGAAAAATATTTTGGAATTGAATCTCTCAAGATATTTTACACATTCTGGCAACTCGGCTTTCTGTTTCATAACCCTGAAATTTAAAAAAATATTTTGTCATCAAATGTCATTATTATACGAGGGTCAACCTGTCAAATTGCCAAGGATGATGCTACGCCAATAATAACTGAAAGGCATATTGTTCGTAATAATAAATTCGTCAACATACTACCAATGTGGCGAGGTCTGTTGAGTATTTAATTGAAAAAGTCCTAAGCCTTGGTTAAGTGTGAAGGGAAAATTTAGTTCAGATAAATAACATTCCACCAAATGGAAATCATGATAGGCAGTGGCGGCTTGTGAGTATTTCAAGTGAGGAGGCTATGGTCGCTGAACGCCAATAGTGGTTCGATATGTTTCCGACATTTCTATTGGACGCTCAGATCCGCGGTCCATTTGAATGCTAGATTTCAGTGAAGCACGTGAGAGTCTAGCCTCCAGTCGACCTCTAATGTCAGAATAATTGCAGGACAGGGTTTCTGACAAAGTAGCCTCATATCGAGTACCTACCCACAATTTTTTTCTGGTCAAAACGAAATTTCCTTTTTCATTTTTTTCCGTCCTTAAGATGCGCCGTAGCGAGAAGAGTCAAATTAACTTCTCTTCGTATTTTTTGTTTCTCTTTCCAATGTTTTTTTTTTTTTATTAGTTCCAAATTATCCGCTGACCAATATAATTATAGATTGGGCCGCGTGATTAAAATAACTTTAGTCCTTCGGGCTCGCGTATAACTCCGGCCCTTCGGGCTCGCGTATAACTCCGGCCCTTCGGGCTCGCTTATAACTCCGGCCCTTCGGGCTCGCGTATAACTCCGGCCCTTCGGGCTCGCGTATAACTCCGGCCCTTTGGGCCGGAGTTATCGCGAGCCCGAAGTATCTAGTATTACTGAGTATCTCAGATTCACAGATTTTTGTCGTGGAGGCGTGGGATTGATTGAAATAATGTTGTCAGATTTTTCTAAATTACATTGAAATATTGAAATTTGGAAAGTGTAATTTGTGAATTATTATTTTAATTAGGAATCAGGAATAAAAAACTGAGATTGAATTTTCAATTTTTTTTGGGGGAGGCTTAGCCTCCCCTGCCTCCTCTGACGAGCCGCCACTGATGATAGGGACTTTCTGATCCCCCTGTATATTTGTGTGAGCAATCTTTTCACAATAAATTGATCGGTAAGCGGTAAAACTGCGAGCAATATTTAATTTGAAGTAAACAGTCGTGTGTGTGACTTGAAGTTGGAAAATGACACATTTCCATATCCAATTCGTATGTCGACTTGGAGAAAATGAAGGTCAATATCCACCTTTTCTTCAAAACTATGAATTTTCAATACTATTGAAAATATCAAAGTGAATAAAAAATGAATATTTTCAGAAAAGAAGATCAGGCTACAATTTGGTGTTGAATTTCCAGTGGTTCACTCCACAGGGTGTCTCAAAAAACTCTGAAAATTACTGAGTTTCTTTCCATCCCTGTATATGATATAAATATGAATCATTTAATAACGGTAATATGTCAGATGTATTCCTGAAGAATGAAGCTACAATCTGTGAAAAATTCATCAAAATCGAGTGGAGGGTTCAGTGTAAATTTTTACATTCCCCTAATTTTGCCGGTGTGTGTAGTTAGAGTGGCGATTTCACTTTACCCTGAAGGGAAACACCAGTTAGAACTTTGTTACAAACTACATACAGCAAATTTGAGCACCGATTAGTGATTGCTGCATCGGTCATTTCATGACTAATTCAGGAATCAGCAACATTTGCATAATAGTTAATTCAACATTTTGATAATGTACCCTACAAAAATATCCAATTAAAATTTTCTCCTTCAAAATAAGAATTATTCGACTTATTTTTCCCTTACACTTGCTCATTTGTCAAATATATTTCAGGTGCCAATATACCCTTTAAAAATGCATTACGATAATCAAAAAAAGAAAACTTAAATCTAAAAAGGTACTGTTCTTACCAACATACATCTACTTTATAGAGAGAGTAAGAGCCCTGCTACCCGTTGCCCATCCCCTTTAACGGGAGGCCGGGCGCATCAAACACCGATACTGACCTGATCATGATCTTCAATGGAGTGGCTGCGTCGGTGACGTCGCTGCGATCTGCTGCTCGGACGTTCGTGTCTGTGCCGATTCGGACGCTTCTTGCTGGTGGGCGAACGCCGATTGCTGCGCTTGTAACGACGCTCTGCACTTGAACCACGTTCGAACTGACGCGAACGCTGATTTCTTTGACTGCTGTAAAAGGAAATAGGTTCTATGGTTTTGGTCTTTGGGAACTGGAATGACACTTTGAAATTTTATAGTAGAATTTTTTATATGAAAATAGCGTTTTGCTTATTAATTGTATTTTATTCAAAATAAATCACTGATTAAAAAAAAATCTTACTGCTAAGTAGAAAAAATAAGTTATGCACTTGCCTGATATTGGTCACTTGTTTTTTTGGAAATTTAATTTATATTATCTAGGATGAGTGGTAAAAACTCACCAAGAATTTCAATATCAGCCTAAACCGTTTAAAAAGGAACGTATTCGTGGAAGTCAGTAAGTATTAAACCAATGCACTCTGCTCCAGAATTCAACTCTTCCTAAACGGTTTTAGTTGAGATTAGAACAAACCAAATAGGTAAGTATGTATTTTAATTAATTCTTGTTACAACTTAATTTTAAAAATTTCCCAAACCAGAATTTCTTTGATAAAAGTAGTTTTATAATACAGTATGCACTTGATAATGTGAACAATGCTATAGTCGTATAATTAGTGAATTGAAGGTGCAGTTTCTTTATCAAGTCCAGGTAACCATTATTTTTGACATAATTATTTTCTAGATTAATTTGTTTATTTCAATTTAATAGTCTCACCAATATATGGTGCCAAGTTTCAAAACAAGTTAATGATGACCCTAATTGAACCTTCAATTATTATAATGTATGTAATCTCTATTATACAGGGTGTCCTACCGGGAACCACATAGATCTATATGTGAAAAACTCTATGCAGAAAATTTTTGAAAATTTGACAGTATATGGAATGTCAATGGGGACAACCCGGCTAAAATATTTTCAAGATGGTGGCACTTTCGAATATACCGGAAGTAGACTTGCTTATTTTAAATGAGACACTCTGTCCTGTATATGATTACATGTTTGGAATCTACGTAAAGTGCCTCATGCCGCAAGTGTCAGATAAAAATCTACGAACAATAAAATTCTGAGCAGATTTCATGTGATACACCCTATAACTAAGTTCAACTGTTTTGGAAATATTGACAGTCGAAAATTGACTTTTTGCAACTTTGACATGCTGTTAAACCTAAACGGTTAATTTTTGAGGAAAACCGATTTAACATTCCTATGTTAGATTTTCATAGACATTTGACACCAACTTTGAATTTAACCGGAGATTAAATTTAATTGGAATTTTTAATCATGGATTAAATTCAAAGTTGGTGTCAAATAATTGTTTATGAAAATCTAAGATAGGAATGTAAAATCGGTTTTCCTCTAAAATTAACCGTTTAGGATTCACAGCATGTCAAAGTTGCAAAAAGTCAATCTTTGACTGTCAATATTTCCAAAACAGTTGAACTTAGGTATATGGTATATCACATGAAATCTACTCAGAATTTTACGTAGAATCCAAATATGCAATCATATTTAAAATGAGCAAGTTGACGTCTACTTCCGGTTCCGGCCACCATCTTGAAAATATTTTCGCCGAGTTGCCCCCATGACATTAGTATACTGTGAAATTTTCAAAAATTTTCTGCATACACTTTTTCACATATAGATCGATGTGGTTCCCGGTGGGACACCCTGTATAAACAATAAGCAAGGGTTACTTATTGTTCATGTTATCAAGCTGGTACTGTACCATGCATAAACTACTGTAAACTGCTTTTTTTGTGTCCTCATTTTTAGCAGGGCAGGTCACCTAAAACGAGGAGAGCCACTCAAATCAAACTAGATGAAGTCAGAATCAGCTAGCTTACTTCAACATATTTTATTTTGTATCTTGTATTTCTAGAATTTGCTGAGACAGGCTCTCCTAGTCCTATGAAAACCATGAAAATGGAAACATAAATGAATTAAAAAACCCAAATTTTTCAGCTATTATGTTTATTTATAAAAACAAAAACAAAACAAGACATATTATTATAAAGACACTTAACCTTGAAATTGAATATTAGTAAAAAGTAGGAAACATATTATTAAGCCTTAAAACTAATTCTTAGACATTTTAAATTATTTCTTATTCAAATATTAATCTAAATTGACATTATATTTTTCTTTAACATCATCTTTAACAAACCAGCCGAATTTGTTTTTCATAGGGCCATCAGCTGCACCCCTTTTATACTGAGCCGATTTTTTAATAAACCTTGTTAGGCAAGCCTTTGATACGTCAACATTATGGCCACTATTAGTCATAAATGTTAGAAATTCTTCAACAACTTTAATTTTCTTATTAACATTGCCATGGATGATTTTTAAAAAGTGAGGAATGTGTTCAGCAGGAAGTTCTGAAAGTTTAACCTTCTTTTTCTCTGTAGGAGACGCGAATATTTCTGACCGTTTGATGATTCGTTTTGCTTCATCAAAAATATCCAAAAAAGGTGATAAATAGCGGTAAATTGGTCCATCAATATTATCACCCTGTTTATTCATCCACACTGCGCCTACTGACCGTGGTTTGAGCTTATGCGTTTTGGATTTTATATCTACATCAAATTCATCTTTTAGTAATTTCAGTTTTTGTTTTAGAGATTCTGGGGATAATCGAGCACCTTCTTCATCATCTATCTCATCATCACTTAAATGACCATGAGGTACGAAGAGATCGTTATCAATCTCATAATCGTTCTCATCGTTTTCCGTATCTTTTTCCTCTTCATCACCTGATATATCCAGAGATTCGCCTTGTTCTTCTTCCTCCCAATCATCATCAGAATCTTCTTCGTAATTGAAATATTCAGTGTCTTGTTCAAATGGCTTTCGAGGTTTAATAAATTTACTATTCTTGCGCCACGTGCCAAAGTAAGCTGGTCTTCTATTTTCAACGAAATGTAAAAATTTGGCCTTCATTTTGCGAACTTCAGAAGTAGTGTCACAAATTTTTTCTCCTAGAGCCTTGTCTTCTTCAACAATCATTACCTCATCTGTAGAATCTTCATACGGCCAAGTTTTAGTTGATTTTCCAATACAAATTTTACCATTTTTGAGTTCCTGGAGATATAAAATATTTTCGGTCTTGTTTTCCAATGCCAAATCCAACTTATGTTTATCTTCGATTGATAAGGGATTTCTTCGGGCAGGTGGCAATCTCATATCAGATTTTACTGCAAAGGGCATGAAATTGGAATAATTAGTTGTTTCGCTTTTATTTTCCTTTCCTTCTGGTTCTGATTTCTTAAAGAAGTTAACAAATAAAGCAACAGATTTTTGTTGCTTTTCTTTGTTTTTTTCTTCAATTTTTTTCTCCAGTTCTTCTTTTTCTTTCCGTTTCAATTCCTTCTCTTCACGTTCCCGTTTTTTTTGTTCTTCCTTCTCTTCTCGCTCTTTTCTCTTTTGTTCCTCCTTCTGTTCCTTTTCTTTCTGTTTAAGCTCTAGTTGCTTCTGCTTCTCTTCCAGAATTTTTTGTCTTTCAGCTTCTTTTTGCTCTTTCAGTTTCTGTTTTTCAGCTAAAATTTTAGCTTTCTCATCTTGTTTTTGCTTCTCGCGCTCCTCTCTTTCCCTTATCTTTTGTTGCTTCTTTTTCTCTGATTCAAGCAGTTTCTCCAACTGTCTGGGCGTGAGTCCTTTTTTAGGAGTGCTCATCAGTTTATCTTTTTTGTCATCAACAATATCCGACTCACTAATGGATTTTCCTTCTTTATCATTTCCTACAACCTCAACACTTGTGTCTACTTCCATTGCCTTTTCGTTGTCATTTTGAGTAAGATTCCTAGAAGAGGCTTCTGGTTCCTCACTGGAAGTGGTAGCAGGTTCTTGCACATCTTCCACTCGTTGAATGGTGTCGAGATCGGAACTAGAAAAAATATGTTTGGTCAGTGAAGTTAATCCAAGCATCGTAGGCAAATCGTCAGCTCCAGCCAGAGACCAAAATCTCGCCTTAAAACAGACATAAAAATTTAAATATGAATTGTGTTATCAAGAAAATGTGATTGGCCAGAGTAAAATTGGTACTAAATGTGTTTTCGTGACTAACCTAGGTGGTGGAGATGGGAAAATAAAACAGCACAATCGAAACGCTATTTATTTATTGGATAGTTTCATATAAAATATAAAAATTATTGTACTTACCTTCAGGTTTTCACTAAAATTGAACCAAATTTTATAATCTATTACTAATAATGTTGGTTGTGTAAGAAATTTGCACCATTGTATGCATAAATAGGATGTTTCTGAATCGCGTTTCACCTTTACAACTTTGATTTTTCAAACTGAACTTTTGATAATAATAAGATAGCTACAGAATCCGACATTGGCATGCTTGCAAGTTTGAAGTACTTAATTGTGCACAATTTGGTAGCAGCGCATGGAGGACTTCAGGAATGACACCCCAGATACGAATCCACTAGGGCTCAAATTAACAGTAACAGCCCTCAAACCCAACTTTCGAACTTATTTTCAGATTATAATAAGTTATTGAAACATATAGTTAGTTGATCAGTTGTACTGATATAGTTTAGTGAACAGATAAGCTTGTTTTGAAAAGTTTTTTGATAGTTGTGGCTTCTGGATTATTGTTTTTAATAAAGTTTATTTAATTTTGAAAGAGTGATCTCACTTATCTGAAAATTAATAATTCATGTTGAATAGTTGAAAAGTCCAAAAGTTATACAGATAAACATAAACATTTTCATACACATATTAAGGATACAATGGCATTAATTTCTGGTTTCGATAATTTTCAGTGAAAAGTAATCAAGTATTGCATCATAGTACCAATTTTACTAATTTAGCGCAGAAGTCACGAAATTCTAAGCATTACCTACCGTATTTCGGTCTAAGGTTGAACTGACAACATGCTTCCTTCAAATTTTCACCAATTATATCTAAATAAACAACAATTTTTTTTTTTAACAGATTACACACAATAAAATTTATCACTGCAGGTTTAACAGGAACAAAATCTTGCATGCACCGTGGAGGCTTAAATCGTGCCCTGAAACCTGCTAAATGGAAAACAGAGAACCAAAAATTCACTTCACCAAAATAGATCACAAACTTATTTTTTTAGTGTAGAAATAGTAATGCAATTACAGTTAATTTCAAATAGGAAAGTAGTTTATTAGTTATGGGATTATGTATACTAGTGTGGCAAGTGAACATCTTACAGGCCAAATTTAATGCAATAGAATGAAATGTCTAGAAAAAGTCTAAAGTTAAATAGAGAACGAAAATGATTTCGCATTTCCACCTCCAGCATTCTCAACGGTCCATGCTGAAGATGGAACAGGGGAAATAGTTTTCGTTCTCTATTTAATCTTAGATTTTTTCCAGACATTTCATTCTATTGCATTAAAATTGGCCCATAAGATAATGACCTGTGTATATGTATACCCAAGAAAATACATACTTTACTTGAGAGGATTCACAGCAGAGCATTTACTTTAAAATGTGACAACAGAAGGTTCTACAGTCAAAATTTTTGGAAGAAGAAGAAAAACTTTAAGCAGGAATTTAATAATTATAATGACCCAAAACACATATTTTTCCAGCATCCCGAATAATTTTTCATATGACCATCATATCAACAAACAAAATTTAAAAAGTATACATATAAACTGCCCCAAGAACATAATACATACCACTAAAAACCTTGGACTGAAATCTGCAATGCAGTATAAGTAAATGGGGCAGCAATAATTGAAGTGAGCCAATTTCTCACTTTATGTTCTGTGCTCCATCATAAAAAATATAATTTATTTTGGATGTATGTGATATTAAACAGTCGGCCAAACATCTGAGGGCTCCAGACTTCAAATAACATCAAACAAAAACAACATGACCAAATCAGGCAATTTTAACACTAATTATTTAACAAATTTACGATTGACATTTATTTGCATGCCATCGTTAGAGGATATAATAGTTTCCAACTACGTCAAATGTTACACTCAAACATAAAACGGTTTTGAGAAGTTTACATGTATTTTTTTATTAAAAAAACAGTATTGGAAATGAGAGATTGTAATTTCATGAGTAAAAACTGCAATTTTTACTACTCCAGTTAGCTAAAATAGGACAAAGTGATCACATAGTTACAACATACTTTATCTGTTGCTGATATACCATATTGCACTTAGGTAACCATGTTGCCATTGCAACATAAAGAACTTGGGGTTGTTCTTGTGTTATATCCAAGCGCATCCTGCTGAAGTCAGTAAGCATAGTTTCTTGATGACTCCTGTTCAATTCGTAATGAACCGCATATGAAACCATTTTGAATGAGAGTTTTTTTTATCACAATATTGACCACTAAAATAACTGTCACTATGTTTTTCAATAAGCACAGATTTTTATCACAACTTGTTGCTCTTTATAAGCTTCAGGAAAATGTTTCTATTTTTAGCTTCATTTGAAACTTGACATAAGCTGCAAAAAGACAAGCAATAGTTTAAATTTCAAGGTTGTTTTAAGCCAATAAAAATTTAAAAAATATTTCCTTGACATTCAAATATCATGTTGGATCATTTGGAAATCATACCAAAAAAAAAAATGGATTAGGTATAAATTATTATTTTTTAAATCATAAGAGAGTGATAATACATATATGGAATCGATGTAATTATCAACTTTTTAAAGTCTATCTAATGATCTCACTCATATACCTACTTATATCTTAACATCTTCCTGCATAGCTCATTAGTTACAGTATTAAAACCAGTAGCGCCTATTCAATTAGGATCAAGAACTTGACCTTGCTAGATGGAGAATTCTTTTGCATTAAATTTGTGTAACTACAAAGCAGATCAATGCCAATGCTTTGGCGGATAATAACCTTGAAAGGCCAACACGGTTCTTTAACTAACCAGAGGCCACAAATATGAAATTTTATGGAGTGAGTTTGAAAAAAAAACCAAAGATAAATTTCATTAGAAAATAAATTTTTAGGAATATTTGTGCCAATCCATAAAAGGGTTCAAACAGATTAAGATAAGATGCTCCATCCTTTTCAGGGTAACATTTTCATTTCAAAAACGACAGTGTATCATATATCATTCATAATCAAATCGTTATCCTCTAATATTGAGCCAATAAATAACAGAAAACGCTCAAAGCGTGTCAAAAACTGGTATCACATATACACATTTTCTCCTGATATGGTAACAAAACGAGCAAAGCTTGTCCTGTTAAAAATTATGAGGCTATGCCAAGCGACAGCCTGTGAAAAACATTGTGCCGGATTAAAGGTTTTTTTTTTTCTAGCCTGACCTTTATCATTTTATATTAGGTGATTTCCTATTGTGTATTCTGTGTACTGAAATGGTAAATGGTGCTTTCAAATAAATCACATTCAATGCACATACATACAGTGTGGTTATGCTATATCAAAAGCCAAACAGAAAATTCTACTAAATATCTGATAATGCAAAAATACCTTGGGAAGTATTTTTTTTAAAGCAAAAATTGTTGAAGACAATTGTGTTGACAAGAACCAAAAAATCAATCACATCATTACAAAATTGTTGTTCAGGATTTTTTTTATAAGCACACAGTTTATGAACCAGTTATGGGAAAAGCCTCTCAAGTCTTAATAAATTGCTAAATTTAATTACATGCGGAGGTAAATTGTTCATGGTGTGGCAAATAATCTTCCCACCCTGTTGCATGGTAATGTATAAATATAAATACGATATTCTTCAAAATACCGGCCTTGCCCCGAATGCAGTATGTACGAAGGTTCTACATCGTGACACGTTTCATTTTTTTTTGCTGTAGGTACACTGCCATTTACGGCGATTTGAGGGTTTTTAGAATGTTAAGATCACAGGGACTCAATTTTGCCTCTATCTTAAACCTTCTTTATTTTATTAAATAATAAATTTCAATAAATAGTTATGTTATGGTCGGAATTCAGGAACTCAAATTAAATGCCTTTCAAATATAACAATAACTTTTGCAATAACAATGGAGTCATTGATTATTTAATTAAATGTCAATTATACAGGTGGGTAAGTGAAAATGAATTCCTGCCAAAGGTCCCCAAGCAAAAGTGTCATACATAAACTCAACCGAGATGGGAATGGAATAGGAGGCACCTAAAAATAATGCTTAGAGAAAGGACAACGTATTAGGTAATCTATGAAAACTTGACTTATGTACTTAGGACCGGTTTATTAGGCGACGGTTGGTTAGCTGTCGGTTGACTTAATTATTAAGTCAGTGGTTTGATGAAATGCTGAGAAAAATGTCAGTCTGGACAAAACAATAACTGCTCAATGGGCAGGCAAACTTTCAACAAAAGACTACATCCTATTTTGAATAAGAAAAAAACCAATTTATAAGGTAATTAATATCACATAGACATAAGGAATAAAACCCGCGTTAAAGGCAATGAAGGATTTGTCTAAAACAACAAGGGATGAAAAGAAGTTAAAGACAAAATTATTGCAAAAAAAAAATCATTCATCAAAGAAAAACCAAAAGCAACAGTTAAGTATTTTCCTTCACTTCAACCCATCTTTCTTGGAAATTTGACAGACTGCCTTTTCTATAAAAATTATTACAATAAATTTCAAATTGTCTCATCACACTATCACAGAAGGCTTTTCCACATATGTTGTATAATAATATATTATTGCAAAAGCTTCAACTTTGATGGTAAACCTGGACAATCAAATTCAGAATAGCTGTAAAGGTAACATTTTCAGGAAATACTTGAAAACAAATTACTTAAAGGCTGGCAACAGTTTGATATGGTCATTGTGTATCTTTAATTTCCAAGGCGAACAGGATGCACCTATTGGGAGATTGAACCATGTATAATAAAACAGTTACTATATACCACAGTAAGTGAGGCAGGTGCATTATTTGGTAAAATTTCCTACTAATCCAACATGACTTTTTTTTCACCTTCTAAACTATTTGCAAAAATGTATTTTAACTATTACACCCATGGACCACTGATCACTAAACCACAATTTTGCTTAATTGATCGCCCATCCGTGGCACCCCCAGCAAAAAGAACGTACTGATTGCTGATAACACATAACAAACGACATAGGCATAAATCCGGATTGAATGCAGGCCGCCGCGCGTTACAAGAACAGAATAGGACTAACCAAAAGGAACGCACAAGAACGACTAAACACGCAGTGGCTGTTGAAAATATGCATGGAAAATACAATCTTTCAGGGCGAACAAGATAACAAAAGGAAGGACAATCCGCACAGCGTGCGGTGCCGTTTCTTATTATTATTATACCTCTGCCTACTGAAAATAGCCGAGGACAATCACCGCAATGGCAAAGGCCGAACATAAAACGATAGTCTGCAAACTATGAACAAAGATTTATCTTTTTGCAGCAAACATTAAAGGACAATTATTATTGGGTAAACATAAGACTGGAGCATTGTTTTGTTATTTCAGAAGTAAGGTAAACTTATTGAAAACAAATACTTATCTGGGAAAAAAAAGTGATAAGCCACATACTTTACATTGGTTTCATTGAAAGTACATATTAGCAAAAGAAGAAAACTCGTTAATTATCATAATTTTATAAAATAAATATAGGTACTTGGAGGGAAATCTGATACACGCATAAAGCCAATGAAATTTTTCAAAAAGAAATATCAAATCCATTTAAAACACGTCAAAAACAATAGCCAATTAATAAGAAAGTTCCATAACAGATTATCTATACAGAGGATGTCGGAAATATCTTTAGGAACAGGCAAGGATATAAACTCGGATATAAAGCTCCAGTAAGTAACGTGCATTTGCTATGCGTGTCAAGAAAACGTGATCAGTGTAAGCACGCTGTAAACACACGATAAAATTTCGCACTTCAACAATAAAACGTGTAAATTGGCTTGTTATTATTAACACATTCATAATGGGAGTGTGACTAAATAACACCATTCGCATTTTTGCATCTTTATTAATTCATTTATTGGGTATTAATTAAAGTTGCAAGAAGAAGCAGGCTGGTTGTGAAAGAGGAAACCTTCAGAAATATGAAGCATATTCAATTAAACGTATGCCCAAGTGGAAAAGGGTGAAGTCTATTAAATATAATGGGAATGATATTGTTCTACCTTTGTTAAATTATATTAAATAATACTCCTTACCAAATTTCTTGAAAACACAACAAATTTTTCTGTCCCATATTGTAGTTTAGTAAATTTTGGAAAATTCAATAGCCCTGCCATGTTTTATTTACTATCACCATAAATAAGCTTTTGGCTTCAAATATAAAAAACTTTAGCTCCGTTATTCTTTTTACACTAAGAATTTCCATAGCTTCTAAAAATTGTATTAATTATGATCCCCTTGTCACCCAAAATGTTAGCACAACCACAAGAAAATACTCAAAATACTAATCATTGAGAATAACAAAAGGGCACTCAGGCATACTGTGAAGATATGGATTAAGTTTCCGATTTATCGAATAGGGTAATGACTGAAGCCGCCCCAGTAAATTGAATTACCTTCGTTTTATATCAAGTCAGCTACAGTCAATTATATAAGAGAGAATCCATGTGAATTACCAATTCACAATGCAGAAAAGAATATACAAGGTATCATATTTAAATTACTATAGTAGTATACCTACATATTTGCTGGGTACTCAGGTGAAAAGTATCACTTGCAGTAGCTCTTGCTCAAGCAGGAAAAAAGTAATACTTTTCAGTACAAGAATATTGAAATACAATGCAGCAAATTTAACAAATAGCCACCCATGCAATTTTTCATAGTGGTTGGTTAAGCTGCAGTCCCCCTAGATGGCAAGGCCGAGAAGCGGCTGTGTAGGTCGCTACGCCCACGCAAGATGATTCCTCATTGGTTCTAGGGTTACCAGCCATACACGAAAGACATGGGTATAAAATATTTTGACCGGGTAATTGACACTTTCGGTATTGCTAACTAGGGTGACTGACACTGAACTTAGGTTGAACACGCTGAAATTTTTTTGAATAGATTGGATAGTGGATGGAGTATTTTATTACAATTTTGTTTGTTGATATGATTTGCAGTTTTGTCATTATAATTCAACACTTGAAGACAGTTTATCTAGAGTAAACCAATTATTATATTGTCACAATAATGGTTTTAAGGCTGCTAGACCAATAATTATTGTTGGTTAAGTCTTTGTTAGACAACAATAACCTCAGACAAAAACCATATTGACACAATCTAAGGTTTTTTTTTAAACCAACAAGGACTTAACAAACGATTGATCTAGTCGCACTTATTAAACAAAGAGAAATTTTGACTGCAGAACCAACTGAAGTTATATAACAGCATAATGGCAGGCAAAACTGATAATGTAATTTGTTTTTGCTTCAACTTTCGCTGCAATAAAATAAAATTAAAACCAAAATGTGAGCGGGCGGGCGTACAAATTAGCATTACATACTGCAGGAAGAGAAATACGTAGGTGTTAAAGACGGTTGCATTTCGAAATTTACAACCTACCACTTATGCATTTTTTTTTACTATTTATATCATGATGTATGGGATTTATTGGTTTGTTTAAAATTAAATTGCAATGAATAAATTGTAGCAATATTGGCTTAAATTTATTGACACTATGGCGTTGCATTTAAAACAAGACAATTGCCTGTTGGCCACTTCAAAATCAGATATGTGCGTGCTACTCATTTTCTATTCTGTATAAAAATTGGATATAAAACGCTTTAATGCAACCAAAATTAACAAATTTTCTATAAATTTTATTGATATATCCTCTATAAACATGTTTTTGTATCAATTTAGATGCGGATATTGACGTTTTTTGCCTAAGTGGAAAAATAAAAATAAACAAATTATGGGACTGATGAACCAGCGCCATTAACCCATTCTAGACTATAAACTGTTTTTCGCAAGAACAGGATTCAGAGGGTACTTGCATGGAAAATTAAATTGATTATTGTTTATTGCAAACTGTAGGAAATCGAGAAAAAATCGTTACTTTTTTTTTATTTCGCCCAAATATGATTATTCCGGAAGTTAATCAAATATAAAGTTTTGTATATATAGATATACTGAGCATGTGCAACGTCACTTATTTATTAGATAAGTGACGTCATAGGCAGATTTCATAGTGTTGTATCTCCGTCAATTTTTTACTAAGAAGCAAAAGAAAAAACAAGTGTTGACTTATTTTTCATGGACTATCGAAATCAGCAATAAAAAAATTTGATGCAAGGAGCCTATTTTTGGCAATTTCGTTTAGATTTGAGTGAGGATAAAAAATATCTTTTTTTTCTGATTGCTCACACTACTTGCCAAATATCAAAGAAACGTGAATCCACCAAACATATAGCACTTTCTTGAAATTTAAACTATGTATTTTCAAGTCTAGGATTGCTCACTCTGCTCGCTGAATCTCAAAGAAAAGATCCATGGAAACATGAATCCACTATAATGTACAAAACTAATGATCCACAAATTTTTACATTCAAATCGGTCTAAAAATTTTAACTTCAATGTTATGATTGCAGCATGTGAGAAAGTACACCAAAGTGTTTTACGACTCAAAAATTATTCATAACATAAAGAACTTTGGATATAACCACAGTTGGACTTTACCATAGATTTTTTTTAGACTATAATAGATTTGAAATAGTCTTCAATTAGCTATTTTTTTCATCATTATTGAATGATAATACCTATCAATCTCTTATGATATGTCCCAATCACCAGGAAAATGAACTAATAGTTATAATCTAAGTACTTGAGTGAAAATTATTGTTTATATTTAAACTTTACCTTACCTAACTGATCTTTTTTGTAATGGGCTATCCACAGCCTCGTCCAGTCGTCTCCTTTTGCCATCTTTCTCATTGGAAATGGGTTTCTTTATTTTGTCAGGAACTCTCTCTGGAGGAGAATGTGATCTCGATCTGGTCTTAGACCGACTGCGGGAATGGTGTCGTTTTCTTGAACGTGGCATCTGCATATTTAATAGATACAAAATATTAGGTATTTTTTTAATTGATTCCTGTGTTAATCACGAAACATTAAATTAAACTGAGAGAGAAGGAAGTTCAGATTTTTAAATTTTTTATTATGAATTAAAAACCAAAAATTGTTAAGAAATTGCCACCAGGGGGGGAACTAGCAGTGATATTTACCTTTATAAAGTGTTATAGAAATGTTAACATGAATAAACGATTTTTGATTTTTCAGTAGGATATGCCTAGGTTCATAAACAAAAGAGTGTCAAGTGAGGTGTTGGAAACAATATTCTCCCAAACATCGATAGATTTGCAGTGATTACTGGGCATCCGGATAAGGATGCACTCTACAGCGATCTCAGTAACCATAAGAGACACAGAGTTGGAAAAAGTTGCGCTCAGTGGCGTCATGGTTTGATATTTCAGATATTCCGAACGATTCCGAAGATATCCATATAAAACTGAATTTTGCCAAAATCGTTTTTATTTTTTTCTGACTTTATTTGAAATTATATCGCAAAATAAACTTCACGTTCTCATTGCCCCTTTTTCTCTACTACATGATAATGTTATTAGATTTTTGATAAGACGTTTCGTTTCTTTGCGATCATCATCCATTTTGTTCTTTCAAATGGTTGGAATTTTTTATTCAATGCCTAATAAACCCTACTTTTTATTCTAAATGCATCCAACGACATAACGGGTCTACAAAAAAAAACCAATCAAAGATTGCTTTGATTATGAAAACGTATGTGGCATTATTGTTTCTTTATTGGTCAGGATTTTTGACATTAAAGTTCATTGACAAATTTGAAGAAAAAACTTGCTAAGGGCCAAATTATGGACCAACTGGTAAGTGTCTGGTTGTTACCTAGCAGGTACTTTCTATTATCTAGAGCATAGAAAGTACCTGTAAGGTAACAACCAGACGTTTACCAGTCAGTCCATAATTTGGCCCTAAGACATACGTTTAAAAAACCATAGCAATCTTTGATTAGTTTTTTTTTTTTTTTGAAGACCCGATATCAATCTCATAATTCCAGGAATATTAATAGCCACTAGTGGTCCCATTAACAGGTTTCCGCAATCTCCAGACATTCCACCGATGGATTTTGAAAACTCAATTAACTCCATTCTTAAGGAATTCTCAAAAGACAAAAGCCATCGGTGTAATGTCTAGAGTTCGTGGAGGCTCGTTTATGGGATAACTAGTGGCAATTATTATTCCTGGAATTATGAGCTTGATATGTGGTTAGATTTAGAATAAAAAGTAGATTTTATTAGGCATAAAATAAAAAATTCCAGCCAATTCAAAAAACAAAGATGATGATAGCGAGAAAACGGTCTTTTTGTTATTTTCTGCGAAGATACGACCATTTTATGAAAAAACAAAAACGCCGCATTTCTTGCGGAAATTATGGAAAGGGAATTACTGTTGGTTAAGGAGTGGTGTACTTGTAATCGTCTGGTGTTTAATGTGTTGAAAACAAATATCGTAACATTTAAGTGTAGCATAGTTGGAAAAGCTAAATTCCTTGGATTGCACATAGACTCGAAGCTGCGATTCGACAAAGATTTATTGAATAAAAAACTTTCACCGGGTGACCGGGGTGTTATATACTTGAATCTATAGCACATGAACTGGGTAAGCATACCGCCAAAACAACATATCATGCACTGATCGAATCGCATCTTCGCTATGGAATAGCATTCTGTGGGTTTTCCACTCAAAACTCTATTCAATCGATGTTTGTACTACAAAAAAGAGCAGTCAGATATATTTGCCATGCAGGATATCAATAGAGCTGCAGACCACTTTTTGAAAGGGAAAGTATTTTGAAGGTTCCCTGCATATTCATTTTCGAAACGGCCTGTCTAATATTTAAAAAATTTGAAAATAATGATATAGTGAGACACTAGTTCAACCTACGCAATCAAAATTTTCCATTACCCATTCCAAAATTTGCCTTAACGAAAAATTCTATTATCTATGAGAGCATTAAGATCTTCAACAGGTTGCCAGATGAAATAAAGGGTGTGGAGGACTATGGAGGAATTTGAAACATTTTGAAGAGATTTCTGGAAACCAAAGCTTATTACAGTCTTGGGGAATTCTATTCAGACTAATCTTTAAATCTGTGATTTTTAAACTGTGATTCTTAAACTGTGATATTTTCAATTTTTCAATTACTAAATTATTTATTTTTAATGGGCTTTAACTGATTCATGTAGTGTTTGACTTTGTTTATAGTGATGATTGTTTTTGAAAATTTTGCTACCATCCCGCGCTGGCTCATCGGTTCTGTGTTTGATTTGCTGAGATATCTGGACGCTATCAAATCTAGACCACGATAATTTTCTTTTATTTATGTATGGTAAACTGTTCAGGTGTTGTTGATTGTATATAGAATTTTCAGTGTTATTTTATTGCTTGTCTTTCTAGTTTTTTGTTGTATTTAAAAGGGTACTCTCAACACTGACATCTTAATTTTAACTTAGTATACATTTTAGGATATAGGAAATTTAATTTTAGACTTTTTTTGACTTTGTCAATGAAATTGAATAATTTTTTGACTTTGTCAATGAAATTGAATAATTTTTTGGACAATAGAGCTTTTTTGATTTGAAACGTCTGATAAAAAATCTAATTTATTTATTTATTTATTTCAAGCACTTAACAGGTTGCTGACGCATCCAATTACAAATAACATTAACATGTAGTGGAGAAAAAGTGGCAACAAGAATGTGAAGTTTTGATTGAGTTCAGTATTTCTACCCACACAGAAGCCAAATTGCGGGTTAATGATTCCAGGAGAGAATAGTGAGCTTAGATACTTGGTTACAAGGTTTTTAAAAATTTTAGGGATGGTATTGATGATGCAAATGGGCCGGTAATTTTTTATGCTGGACTTTTCTCCAGATTTATGTATTGGGACAACAAAACTTGTTTTCCAGAATTTGGGAAAAGATCCACTTTCAAAAGATTTAATAAATATGTATAATGTGTAGGGGCCTAGCGAGAATAAAAGGGCAGTTTTTAAGAGAGACAGGATGGATATTATCAGGACCCGAACCCTTGTGAGGATTCAAGCTAATAAGCTCAGTGTGAGGCTCAGTGTATGTCACATATGGAAATGGAGTACTTTTATTATCAAGAATGAGTAGATTAGGTATCTCCAGGCGCATTGCGTTTAGAATTACAGAAATTCCAAAATGGTTTCGAATAAGTAGAAAGGTAATTTTCAGTGTTTTGGAGAAAACTCCTATAACATTCCCGAGAAAGGACTGCACACTGTGATCTTAGGGTTGGCAAAAACTTCATAGTCTCATGAGCGGATTTACTGTTTTTGTAATTTTTATGGGCAATCTTCTTTTGTATTGTTAGACTTATAAGATCCCTCCTGAACCACCGAGGAAACATTCTACTGGGTATCTTTTTGATTGGAACAAATAGATCAAAGCAACTACAGAAAAAATATCATAAAATTTGTTCAACATGGAATCTATATCCAGATTGGATAGCAGAATATCCCAGCAGAAAGCACCCAAGTAATTGTTTATTGATACAAAGTCTGCAGATTTAAAATCATGGTAATAGCAATCTCCTCTAGTACTAACAGATGTGTAACATGATTGCGAGATAGGCAGGTCAAAGTGAAGGGGTGGATCATGATTATCAATGGGAACCAGAGGATCACAATATTTAACGCTAAGCGTTTTGTGGGACAGAACTAAACCGAGAAAAACTCCATTTGCATTATGAATAAAATTATTCTGAAAAAGGTTATGAAAAGCAAAAAGATCTGAGATTATATAGTTGAAATCACGATAGAAAGTGAAGTTGACAGTTCGTATTGACATTTCTAGGGATTGAAGATATCTTCAAGGAATTTGAGATGTTTGCATACTCTTAGAAAGTTTTATCCAAATACATTCCTGATTGCACATTTCAACAAATATAAAACGATATATCGAAAGGTAATAAAAAGTGCAGATTAATAGTTATTTATGTATCAAGGGAATTATGCAGGTGTTAATACCCCAGGGCAAAGTTTGTGTCCCGAGGGCCTCCGGCCCGAGGGACACCAATTGCCCGTGGGTATTAACTCCTGATAATTCCCGTGGTACATAGATAATTTTATATCCTACTGAATTTACTGTATTCTGTCTATTTTTATAAAGGAATAAGCCATAAATCAAAATTTCTATTTTTTGTCAAAGTGTTACCTATTCAAGGTAAAAGCGGGAGTTATGGAAATCCTTAACTCCCTTGGGAGTTATGATATCCTTAACTCCCTTCCTTAACTCCCTTGGGAGTTATGAAAATCCTTAACTCCCTTGGGAGTTAAGACCCTGTTTATGATTATCGTAACCAAGGTATTATATGGTTTTAATAGTTCAGTAGGATATAATAGTTATTTATGTATCAAGGGAATTATGCAGGTGTTAATACCCCAGGGCAACGTTTGTGTCCCGAGGGCCTCCGGCCCGAGGGACACCAATTGCCCGTGGGTATTAACTCCTGATAATTCCCGTTGTACATAGATAATTTTATATCCTACTGAATTTACTGTATTCTGTCTATTTTTATAAAGGAATAAGCCATAAATCAAAATTTCTATTTTTTGTCAAAGTGTTACCTATTCAAGGTAAAAGCGGGAGTTATGGAAATCCTTAACTCCCTTGGGAGTTATGATATCCTTAACTCCCTTCCTTAACTCCCTTGGGAGTTATGAAAATCCTTAACTCCCTTGGGAGTTAAGACCCTGTTTATGATTATCGTAACCAAGGTATTATATGGTTTTAATAGTTCAGTAGGATATAATAGTATATTATATACCTAGGTAGAGAAGTTGGTCGAGGTTTATAATGCGTGAGGTATATAATGACTTTCTCTACCGAGGAATATATAGAATTTTTTTTACTACTGCTAGTAGAAAATAAAAAATTTGTTTAAAATCTGTGTTCTAATTATTTTTTGTGAACGCCCTCTTGATAGTGCTGCCCTCTATCAACAGCTTATATAACTTCCTATGTACCTACAGAAACCTGTATTTTTTTTCAAATTGACGTATGAAATTGAAATTGAACCAATAGAAACATGACAATATCCTTGCGTCATGACGTCATTTTCATTATTGACCTAGGTATTTTTTCATTATTTTCATTATTAACCTAGGGAGAGAAATTCAATTTTTTCTTAGAAAAATAGATTGAATAATGTCTATTTCTCAGGTTAGTAGTAAAAAAAAACTATTATAATACTAGAATTGATGGTGCATCAGTAGTATTAATTCTATTGGGGAACTAGAGATCAATGTTTTTTATTGCTCAGTTGTGGAAAGGCTGACATCTCAGATTTCATCCGATATCGATCCCATCAGCTACTTGAGGGACATTTCTATCACTAATTCCTTTAGTCTATTCCACACTGATATAAATGAAATAAAGATCATATTCAGACAAATAAAGAATAAAAATTCATCAGGTATTGACAGTATTTCAGTGTGAATATTGGGCAAGTTGCCTGATTGTGTGTTGGAGACTCTTGCAGTTGCAATAAATCTATCTTTTGAAAGGGGTGTTTTCCCTGATAGTCTAAAGGTGGCACTGGTTAAGCCCCTATTTAAGAGTGGGATTGCTGAGGATCCATTTTCTTATCGCCCTATTTCGCTTCTTCCAACATTGTCTAAAATAGTGGAAAAAATTGTAAAGTCTAGAATGATGGATTTTCTTCAGAAACATAATTTGTTGAATGTTAGCCAGTTTGGATTTCAAAATAATAAAAACACTTGTGATGCAATATTTAACTTTCTCGAGAGATTGTATCTTGGCCTGAACAAGGGAGAGATGGCTGCGGCAGCGTTCTGCAACTTCTCGAAGGCTTTTGACTGCGTAGATCAGGGTATACTGCTGTGGAAACTTGCTTGGTATGGTTTTCGGGGTGTCACTTTGAGCTTGCTGCAGTCATATTTAACTAATAGAAAACAATTTGTGAAGGGTCTAAACGATTTGTCAACAGGTCAGGGTATTGAGCATGGGGTTCCTCAAGGCTCAGTGCTTGGCCCACTTTTGTTTCTTATATATATTAACGACCTAGCTCACATTAACATTACTGGAACCTTTACATTATTTACTGATGATACATCAATATTGTGGCTAGGAACAGATGCTGACATATTAACGGATATTATTAATAATGACATTAGGGCGATAATGGACTGGTGCAACCTTGGGTGCAACAGCAACAAATTGATATTCAACATTGCAAAGACTAATATTTTGACTTTTAAGGGGTCTGTAACAGACGTTATGCTAAACAATGTCCCATTAAGTAATAGAGAGAGTTATGAGTTTCTAGGAGTGTTCATTGAGACAAAGTTAAAATTTGAGGATCATATACAGGTCATGCGAAGAAAATTGGCATCGGCATGCCATGCTATAAGGATGGCAGGAATGGCCAGGATGTTACAAGGGGAATATATTTTGCCCTTGTGGAATCGCATTTGAGGTACGAAATTCAATCTTGGCGTTTTGCAAACTATCAACTTATACAGTCCGTCTTTGTACTTCAAAAGCGGGATGGTACGACATTTGTGTGGAGTTTGTCATAGGGAGCACTGCAAGCCATTATTTATTCAGGAGAGGATCCTCACCTTGACCTCCATTTTTATTCTTATGACAGTAGACATGGTCCACAATAAGTATAGGAATCCAGTTAATAATTCAGCAAGAGTGACAAGATTCAATAGTGATCATTTGAGATTGTCTATCCCTAAAACTACTTTGACAAAAAACTCAATCATATATGAAGGAGTAAAAATGTTTAATCACCTGCCCCTGGAACTTAAAAACTTGGAAAGCAATAGGATTTTCAATAAGCATGTTAAAAGGCTATTGTTGAGTAAGGCCTATTACTACCTTGACGAATTTTACAATGATAGATTTTAATTATGTAGGTTTTCTTTTTTTCATTATTTTGTTTTTGTTATCGTTTTCAACTTAAGTACCATGTTTCAAATTCAAATTCAAATTTTAATTCTTTATTGATGCTGCACATCACTTATATCTTTATCTTTATTTTTATTTCCAGCTTTGTAAGTGAGAGTGTTGAGCTCTTTGTACAATAACAGAAACAGAGGAATGAAATGGCAATGAAGGATTCTACATACGAGAAAATGGAGTTGGATTATCAGGATGAAATTGAGAGCCATAGGAAGGAGATGGATTTGCTCACAAATGAGTTGAAACACAAGGACAGTTTCCTGAAAAGAATTGAAAGAAATTCACAAAGATTGAATGATGAAGCAGAAGCCATTGAAGAGAGCTGTAATAAAAAAATAAGCGAATTACATGGGAAAAACGAAGAGCTACGAAAAAGGTTGGCACAGTTGAATGAAATGAATGAGAACTTGGAGAGAACGCTTAGGACATTTGAGGAAGAAAAGGAAACGCAAATTGATAAACTTTTCGGTGAAAATCAAAGGACGCTCTCTCGAATAAACATACTTGTTGGCCAGGACAACGAAAACCAGGCTGTTATAAAAGAACTGCATAGGGAAATCGAGAAACTTGTGAAAAATTCTAATGCACCTGTTAATCCAGATCAAACTTCAAGAGGTACTCAAACAATACATGAGAATAAACATACGCAATCACAATCACAGCCCCAATCAAGAAAACTTAAAGTAGGAATATCAACCCGAATATTAATTATTTCGGATGAACACGGGAAAAAATTAGGCAGAAACATCGAAAGGCATATTGACTCGGAAAACATCTTTATTGAATCAATAGTGAAACCTGGAGCTCATTACGACGGCGTACTTCACGGGTTGAAATCCTTAACTAGGGACTACAATAAAAATGATTATGTTGTCGTCATCGCGGGCTCAAATGATTTTTATAATAATAGACGACCAAAATTTGGCAAAATACATGAAGTTCTAAAAGAATGTTCGCACACTAATTTTATAGTTTTAGCCAGCCCAATTTTGCGCAAATACAATAATGTCAATTACATTTCTCTTTTTAATAATAATCTAAGAAAAATTTTAAGCGCATTCTCAAAACAGTCTGATAACCTTTACGATTATATTGATATTAACACAGACAGAGGCTACAAAGTGAGTAACTGGTTGATTGGTAAGATGATAGCCGAATCTATGCATTTAAACTTTTCGCAAAATGAATTGTGTGATAGCCTGAAAATAACCAAGGTAAACAATGAATCCGCAAATCATGCAGTGTGCTCGCCGATAAATAAATCTCCTCAAGCTTTTTCTAGAACCATAAATATTGATACATCTCCAGCTTTTCGTCAGTCTGTTTGAGGAACTAAACCATAGTTGTATTACAAATAGCAATAGCAATTTCAACCCAAATGTCTCACATTCCTCAACTTTTTTAGGGACAAAATTGTCACAAACAAAACATCCTTGAACAAGAAAATTAAATCATTAACTTTATTATTGCAGAACATCCAATCAGCAAGAAATAAATCTGACGAACTATTCATATTCCTTGAAAGTCAAAATTTTCCCCATTTAGTTTTACTTACAGAACATTGGCTAAAAAATGACGAGCCATTCTTTGTTCCGAACTATCAAGTTGTGTCCCAATTCTCTCGATCTGAGTTCTCGCACGGAGGAACTAGTATACTCCTTAACAAAGAACTATTATTGGAAACTGATTTCTGCAGCTGTGATAAATTTGATTTCTTGGTTTCTGAAAGGATCTTTGAATTTTCTTTACTTCATTCACGGTCATTGAACTTGTACATTCTTTGCATCTACCGCTCTCCTGACTCTTCTAGCATTGCACGCTTCCTGGAAATTTTCGAAATACTTCTCTCGGATCTTCCGAGTGGGTGCGATCTCGTTGTTGCTGGTGATCTAAACATTGATTTTGGTAACCCGCAAGCAAATTCCGCCATTCTATTACTCAATCTGCTTGATTCATTCAATCTTGAAATGCATGTCAATAAACCAACCAGAATCACAAATTCAACTTTCACCATCATTGATTATGTGTGTTCCAATCTTGGTGCAAACATTACGTGTGATGTAATTGATCCTGCTCTTTCTGATCATAATGCAGTACTAGCAAATCTACCTTTAAATATAAACCGTAACTACCACCATTATAATAAAACTGGTAGAATATTTAGCAAAAAAAAATTCTATTTTTTCAAGCGTGCGTGCGGTCTTTCTGAATGGGAGAACATTCTTGTCAAGGCGGACCCGCTAAATGAGTTTCACCAAATGGTTAGTTCCTTGGTTAACAAAGCATTTCCTCTACTTCCTTTAAAAAGAAAAACTAACAAAAAATATTGGATGTCCAAGGGCTTAAAAATTTCGGCAAACAATTTAAGATCACTTAACTATATTAGAAAGAATTTCAATGACCCGTTTATATCCAATTATTACAATGAGTATCGCAAGATTTATAGGAAGCTAATTATAGCAGCAAAACAGAGTTTTTATTCACACCAACTGGAAAATGCTACAAATAAATCAAAACAGACATGGCAAATAGTCTGTGAAGTCACAGGAAAATCGGGTGCTATCCAGCAGCAATTTGATATTGAGCCGGATGACTTGAACAAATTCTACTGCACAGTTGCAGAAACATTAACCAACACCATACAGTCTGACACAGATCCTTTAATTTATCTGAATAATCTTCATGTCCCTGAATCATTTTTCTTCCAGCCAACCGATGTTCATGAAATCGGAAATGTCCTTAAATCCATCAAAAACCAGAATGCATCTGGCTCGGACGGAATTTCCACGAAGATACTCAAGGAACTTCCAGGTCGGGCAATAAGTGTTTTAGCAGCGGCTATAAACGAATCATTCTCTAAGGGAACGTTTCCTTCTAGCCTTAAAAGAGCTCTGGTTGTACCATTACATAAAAGTGGCGATACAAAAAATCCCTCAAATTATCGTCCTATATCTCTACTTTCAACTATATCGCGCATGCTGGATTTTCTCTCTAAACATTCCGTCTTTAGTTCTTCTCAATTTGGTTTTCTTCCCAGCAAAAATACCCATGATGCCATGCTTCGTGTTTTGGAACAGTTTTTTACACACTACAACAATGGCCGGGCTGCTGCGGCGGTGTTCTGCGACTTCTCGAAGGCTTTCGACTGCGTGAATCATAGTGCACTGCTGCGGAAGCTTGAGGTCTATGGATTCAGGGGTGTGATTTTGAGGTGGTTCGAATCTTATCTCTCCTCCCGAAGCTAGTGCGTCTCAGCAAATTGTAAGTACTCTTCGGATCACTCTATCAAACACGGAGTTCCTCAAGGATCTGTACTGGGACCAATCCTATTTCTGTTGTACATCAACGATCTATTTCACCTGGATATAACTGGAATGTTCGCTGCTTTCGCGGATGATGCTACTGTGGTATGGCACAAGGAGGACCCTGATGATCTGGTTCGGACAATTTCACGCGAAATTGTTGTTGTTAGGAATTGGTGTAATGCGAATAAACTCTTATTCAACTTTAAAAAAACAGAAGTACTTGGATTCCGGTTCAATGTCAATGAAATAGATTGCGGGCACTTTTCGATCAGAAGCTCTGAGAGCACGAAATTTCTTGGGCTACAGCTGGACGCCGACCTCAAATTCCAGGGTCACATAATTAAATTGAACAAAAGACTTGCATCTGGTTGCTATTGTGTACGAGCAGTGGCTGCTAACTTAGGTGTCTCAGTTGCTAAGGTGGTTTACTTTTCACTTGTACAATCTCATCTTTCGTACGGTTTGCCATTTTGGGGTTGTTGTAGTCAGTTTTTGTTTCAATCTGTTTTTAAACTACAAAAACGTGCAATACGTTACATTGCGGGTGCTTCTCCTAGAGATCACTGTAGACCGCTTTTCATCAAATATGAAATTTTAACATTACCCTGTCTTTTATATTAGAGACCGCGAGTTTAATACATAAAAACATTGCCATGTTTACTGTTCATCAGACAGCTTGCCTAACTCGTCAAAGGCATGACATTCCTCTTCCGATCCCCCATTCGGCTTTGGTGCAAAATTCAATAATTTATAATAGCATAAAGATCTATAATCAGCTGCCTTTAAATCTCAAAACCATATCAAATATCTCAAAGTTTCGCAAAACCTTAAAGGAAGCACTGGTGAAGCCAGCTTTCTATTCGCTCGATGAGTATTTCAATTATTCTTTTAACCAATAGTTGTCTCTTATTCCGTCAACAGTTACTCAATTTTAAATTCAACCTTTTGTGGACTTTTTATTGTTTATATATTTTTTTTATTTATGACATACATATTGTTTTTGTGTATTTTTTCAATTGTGTGTTTCTGTATTGTTTTATATTTTACCTATTTATTTATTTATCTTATTTATTTATCTTAATTTGACTGACATACCTACTAAATAAAGGTTTTTTTTTTTTGTTGTTGTTGTGTCCACTAGTCTTTGAAACCTATGTCAAGAAATGTTGTGTTAAATGAATGTATTTATTATTTTTGTAAATATACTATTTCAATTTTTTTTTTTTTTTTTTATTTATTTATTTATTTCAGACCTCAAAACAGTTTAGAATAAACTGGCACCGAGGCCTTAATATCAATAATATAACATAACAGAAGTAAAATATAACATTTAACTAAGCACTCAAAAAATATATTAGTTTTATAATCTGTTTGCTCTTAGGTATTCTTTAAGGTTATGACACATTTCTTTAATCACACCCTTCAGTACAGTCTTTGGTATTTTGTTATAGGCCTGTACGCATCTATAGATTGGAGAGTCTTGTTTTTTCTTTGTTCTGGCATAGGTATTTCTTAGTCTTTGGTTATTTCTGGTATTGTAGTTGTAATATTGTCTATTTTCATTCAGTTCTACATTTGTTTTAAGCAATTTATTTTGTATAGCATAAATAAGTTTTGTTTGTTCTAGTATTTTAAGCTCACATATTTTTAGGCAAGGCAGACTTTTGTAAATTTCTTCACTAGGGACATAAAAGTTCATTCCAAATATTGTTTTAAGAGCCTTATTTTGAAGTCTCTGGAGCCTATTTATTTGTGCAATACTTGTATTTCCCCAACACGTTATCAAATACCTAAAATGTGGCTCTACAAAACTATTATAGAGCAGCTGTTTTGTTTTTTGGTTTAGTTGATGTGAACATCTTTTAATTACACCTATCATTGGCACTATTTTTCCAGTCACAGTTTCAATGTGCTTATCCCATGTTAGTTTTTCAGAAATGAGCAAGCCAAGGTACTTATATTCACACACTCTTTTCAAAGGTACTTCATTTATGTTTATGTTTATTTGTGGGTTTAGGGGTGGTTTTCCTGTTTGTTTACTAACCATATATACTGTTTTTTGCGCGTTCAACGAAAGTCTATTATAGCACAGCCAACTAAAATATTGCTTTAAGTCACTATTTACAAGTTCGTCAAGTTGTATTGCACTGTCACCTGAGTAGACCAATACAGTGTCGTCTGCAAATTTAAAGTAGGTTGCTTTTAAGTTTGCATATTTCAAACTATGTACATACAGTAAATAAAGTATTGGCCCCAGCACTGACCCTTGGGCAACTCCTACATTCAAGTTAAGTTGTTCACTACTCTCACTATTTATTGTTGTAAAGTGCTTTCTTCCAGTAGAGTAAGATTTTAGCAGGTTATAGCATGGTCCACGGAAACCCATTTTATATAGTTTGCTCATCATTAACTCTATATTAACCGTGTCGAAGGCTTTTTGAAGGTCGACAAACACAGTTATGACATATTTGCTTTTGTCCAACTCACTGGAAACATATTCCAACATATCCACTGCTGCTCCTTGTGTGCTACTTTTACATTGAAACCCATATTGCTGTTTATCAAACTTAAAATTTGTTTCAATGAAATTTATTAATCGGGTCTTGATAATTTTTTCTAACACTTTGGAAAAAGTACTGAGTAGTGAAATTGGCCTATAGTTATTTATGTTATCGTGCTCGTCTTTTTTGAATATTGGGATGATTTTAGCAATTTTGAGTTCTTCAGGGTAAATTCCAGTTTGCAGGACGTTATTAACAAGTTCTACCATTTTTGTTCCAATAATGTAATATAGAGTTTGCAAATCTTTTTTCAATACACCATCCATGCCTGGAGCACAGTTGTTTTTTAAGGTATTGATCGTTTCTTTCATTTCTGTAAGGGTTGTTGGTTCAAGAATTATGCTTTCCTCAACTTCCTCCTCGTTGAAAAGAGTTTTTGAATTTTGTTTTATTTTGTCTGCTAAAGTATCTCCTATTTTGGAAAAATGCGTATTGAATTCTTGAGCCATTTCTTTGTTATTTTTAACTAACTTTCCACTAGAGTTGATTATTTGATGTATTTTTTTTTTATTATTTTTATTGGTATTACATATTTCATTTAGTACTGCCCAGGTCTTCTTTGCGTTGCCCGTTGCTTCATTAAACCGTCTTTCTGCATACTGTTTCTGCAGTTTTTTTCTAAGGTTGTTTAGTTGGTTTTTGGCTTTTTTAAACTCCGTTTCACAATATTCATTTTTAATTCGTTTCCACCTAACATACAGTGCGTCCTTCTCCTTGAGCTTGGATAGGTAATTGTTTGTTATCCAATAATTGTTTTGTTTTATTTTTATACTGTATTCTTTCGTGCATTCATTTTTTGAGGTATTTATGATTTCAGCTAGTTGTTGAAAAGTTGTTATTTGATGTTGTTCTATTTTTTCCTGCATATGATTTAGCCATTTATTTTCCATTAAAAAACTTCGTTTTACTTTTTCTTTTTTCTTTAAATATATTGCTTTTTTAATTTCTATGTACATAACTTTGTGGTCCGATAGGTCACTGTCCTGTAGTTTAATAGTGCAGGCTAAATTTTGATTTGTTATTATATGGTCCAGGATAGATGCTGTATTGCTAGTCACCCTAGTTGCATTTTGTTGCAGCACTTCATTCTGGAACTTAAATCCATTCATTTGTATAATGTTTTGGTAGTTATTGATAGTTTGTGATTGCTTCAATAAATCTAAGTTCATGTCTCCTATTATTATGCACTCATTTTTTTGTTGTTCCAGTATTGTGTCAAGTTTGTTTGAGAAAAATTCACAGTTGCTATGTGGGGGTCTATATATAGCTATTACGGAGAGCTTTTGTTTTGGTAGGTAGAGAAATACGATATTGCAATCTTCAATTTGTATTTTATGCTTGTTGCTTTGGACATAATGTAGATCTTCACGTATGTAGATACTACATCCCCCACCACGTGTATCTCTGCAATCATGTAGTGCAGTGTAGTTATTTAATTTAAAACAGTCTTTCTTGTTTGGGTAGATCCAAGTTTCTGTTAGGACTATCAAATGTATAATTTTTTTGTGTGCTAGTATAACATCATTAATATCATTTAGTTTATTTCTAACGCTTCTTATATTGATATATAGAACATTTATTTTTTGCTCCATTTTTTCAGTCAGGTTTTCAGTCTCCATTTTAGATGAATAAATATTTTTTATTATTTACATTGTATTTACATATCTTTTATTTATAACTGCTCTATATCGTTCTCATTTTTAATCCTTACTGGTCTGTCATTTTCATTTTTTTTGAGAAATACTTTTCCATTTAAGACATACGCTTTGTAATAATTCTTTTCCTTTTTTGTGTCCCTTACCCTTTTAAAAAGCATCTGATTCTGACGTGTTAAGTCCTCATTAAAATATATGTTCTTTGGACCTCCGGTCAAGCCACATTCGTTCAGCTTAAGTCCCTTCAGTTGCCTTATTTTTGACATCAATTCGTGTTTTATTGTTGTGCTTCTGAGTTTTAGTAATATGGGCGCGCCTTCGTTTTTGTTTAATCGGAAAATTTCCTGGGCATCACCTTCATGTATAGGCACTTTTAGAGCTTTAAAGACCTTTTTCATTGTTTCGCTCACCAGTTCTTCTTGCTTGGGTATACCAGATATAACGATATTTTTCTCCTTTTCTCTCTGTTCAATTTCATTGATCCTTTCTTCCATTGAGTCCACCTTTTCCTTCAGTTCGTTATTTTCCTTCTTAAGGTGCTTGATTTCTTCAACTGTTGTTTGGATCTGTTTTTTTTGTTCTTCAAAACTATCTGATAAAAACTGCATGGATTTTTTTATTTCACTTATTTCTTTCTGCATAGTATTTTTGAAAGGTTCAAAGTGGTTTTTGAACGTTTTTTCGAGCAGGGCTTTCATTTGTTTTTCGTCCATGATGTTTCTAGCCTCACTTTTGTCGAGCGTTTTGCAACAAGTAACTTTGTTACCGCTATCAGCAACCCCCGCCTGTATCCCACAACTGGGGTGAAAGCTGGTCTTGCAGACACCACAATCCAACGATGAAACAACTTTTTTTTTGCAAAATTTGCAGTATTTTTGGGTATTTTTATTATCAGCTATGCCTTGTAGTGACATAACCTTACTTATATTTCTTTGAAAGAAGTCAAGTTTTAAAAATACTGCATAGTAATAATGAACATCTGTAATAGAACATAATATGTATATAAAACGGCAAACAACTGAAACAATTTCACACAAAAATTCAAAATTCAAAAATCCGAATCTGGATATTTTTATGTCAAATCGAAATGTCATGTATCATTATTTGATAATTGACAGAAAGAGGGACAGATCTGGGGATTTTATTTACTTTCAACCAGGGATCGACCGATACGTTTTTTTTTTAAAAAAAAACCGATATTGCCGATACCGATACGATATGGATTTATAGAAGACCGATACCGATATACAGGGTGTCCCAAAAAGATACCGACAAACTTTAAGGGGTAGTAGGGAACATCAAAACAAGCATTTTTGTTTATATAAACATATGTCCGCAAATGAGCCATTTGGGCTGTAGAGCAAAAAAAATGTTTGGTACTTTTATTCTTCGCAATAATTAAATCACTGTTTACGTATTGATTTTGCTTTATTAACAAATAAATTATGGTTTACAATAATTGTTCAAAATGTTGACCATTTACTTCAATGCAAAGATTGCACCGTCGGGTCATTGACTGAAAAGTTTAGTCTACGAAACACCTGTTCGTAACACTGATCTAAAAAATAAATGGATAAACAATCGTACGGCTCGATTGGCTAAACTTGTGCGAACATTTGGGGTCAATATTCTACGAACAGTTGTGGAACGGAACAGCCTAACGCCTGCGCAGTATCTTATCTTTCGAACAACTGTTCTAAAATTTGAAATTCCTTCATTTTCATTGGACAGATTTTGTGCACGCACAATACATGTATCTACTGCGCACGCTCACAGCTGTCCCATTCAGTTGTTTTTGTTTAAATTATGACCTCGTAAATTAGCAGCATTAGAAGCGTTCTTTGTTTATCCATTTATTTTTGAGATCAGTGGTTCGTAATGAGGAAGATCTGTTAACAAGGATACTGGCGAGTTGTACCCATGTAGAAGCTATTCCCGGAATATTCCAAAGGGATCGCGAGTCAATGACCTGACCGACGGTGCAATCTTTGCATCGAAGTAAATGGTCAACACTTTGAACAATTATTGTACACCATAATTTATTTGTTAATCAAGCAAAATCAATAAGTAAACAGTGATTTAATTATTGCGAAGAATAAAAGTACCAAACAGTTTTTTTACTCTACAGCCCAAATGGCTCATTTGCGGACATATGTTTATATAAACAAAAATGCTTGTTTTAATCTCCCCTACTACCCCTTGAAGTTTGTCGGTATCTTTTTGGGACACCCTGTATATTTATCTGTTTTCTCCAACCTTTTCCTTTAGTTTGAATGTTTTATTTGTTTTCTCGCACCTTTTCCTTCAGTTTGAATGTTTTATTTATTTGTTTACTCCTAGTTTTAATATTGTTTGTTCGAGTCCAGATAAGCAGAAAGTTTAGTTTTTTTTTTTTTTTTAATAAATAAATAATTTTGAATTTGAGATTAGATAAGCAGAATGTTAATTTTTTTTTTATATGAAAACCTAATTTATTTAAAATAAATTTATGAGAAACAATTTCTAATATTTACTTTCTTCTTAGTCACTCCCATATGTACCAACCACAATTATTAGCTCTTTTAAGCTTCAAAAAAGCCTTAGTGAAGATTACTGATCTTCAAAGTATGATTTGTATCGGTCTAAAGTTATCGGCCAATGAAGGGCCGATATGCCGATACACCGATATACCTGAAAAAGGCCGATACACCGATATACCGATATGCCAAATCGGTATCGGTCGATCCCTGCTTTCAACTGGTGAAAATAACGGTCAAAATTCAAACTCTATCGTGAATTCAACTATAGCAATTTTTGGAATTATTTGAGGTGAGACGTAATCATCATCAGCCACCCACTGCACATATGTCCTCGTTAGTCCATCTGGCCTTAGGCAGGTTGAAGTCACCAGCCACACAATTTGGAAAAAATGCAAACCTTTACTTAAAAAAATAAAGCTGATGATGATCGGCCAAAGACGAAACGTTGTCACCATGTCTATACCTTTTCAACTTCAAATTGGGATCAATCAATTTCAATTTGGAAGGTAGCAATTTCAAATTGGGATTAATCAACTTTTAATTGGTAACTAACACGTTCAAAATGGGAATAAACAAAGTCAAATTGACGTTTTCAATTAAAAGAGATGGACAATAAAGTATGAAAACAATCATTTTCCCGCCAACATTTGCTTGCTTGTCAATGCCAGTGTGTATTGGGTGTTTTGAAAGAAATTGTGTGAAAAGTTACTACTTCATTTGCAGAACTTCGCTATGGAGAAAGCGGTGAATTATTTTGGAAGCAAACAGCTCCCGCAAACTAAACTTGAACGTGGATTACTTTGTATACTTGATGGGCCGTGGATTCCCTTTTTTTGCAAGTATTCTTTCTGATTTTATGTATCCAAAATTTGACAAATGTAAGATTTGATGGAAACTTATGGAAAGACACGTTCGCCGGTAAATAGGAATTATTTTTACAAAAAGGCACACTACACAATCACCATTGTTAGGAAAAAACTTTGAAAGAACCGAGGAAATAATAGTTTCCAGTTTCCACATGTACAAAAGTCTTGTCAACAAACCACTGTCAGCGGCTGTCAACCGTTGTTTTCATACTCTTTTGGCGTCTGACAGTTTGACGCCAGAGAGAGAACTTTTAAATTGAAAAGGTCAATTGGGAATAAACAATTTTAATTTGGTACTAATCAACTTTAAATTCGAATTATTGAATAAATTCCAAAGTTTTGCATGTCAAATGGCAGTTACTTTTAAACCGTATTTTAAATTAACAAAATGCCCATTACATTAAAGTACCTGATGCAGAAAATGCAAAAAAGCAAAAAGCTGTTTTTAATAACAAAGGTGACTGAAGAGGATTGGCTAACACTCTGGGTATAAAAAAATTTACAGCTTATCGATGGGTAGGTACCCAAGAAGTTGTTAGAAGCAAACGTGGGGGACAAAGAAAAGCAAACATTATGGTATAAATGACTGGATACATAAAGGAAAATGCTGTTATTACGCTGAAATAAATATTTATTTATTTATTTATTTATTTATTTATTTACGGACAAGACCCAAAGAAATTTTTGAACAAAATCTCATTTTGATGAAATGTTTTCATTCAGGCTCAATGGCTGTCGTAAGTTGGAATCTCTTTCTGACGTCTGGTAGCAGACTGCTACCAGAATCGGACATGGAAGCACCTCTGAAGATGCTAGCCACGCGTGCTAGCAAAACGTCATAATTCAGGAAGAAATTACAAGTTAGGACAACCATTAGGCCCGAATGAAAACATTTCATTGATAAACCCGGACCGCAAAAGCCTCACAAACTTTATCAAAATCTCATTTCATCACTGTTCAAAGTCCCTTTTTCATTAATGTATATTGATTTTCTTCACTAGCAATCTTTCATTTATATTAATACCTAAATCGAATAGGTCTATTCCCAATTTGAATTTGTTTCTTCCCAAATCAAAATTGATTAGTCACAATTTGAAGTTGATTAGTACCGAATTAAAAATGATTAGTTCCAATTTGATTTTGTTAATTCCCATTTTGATATTGTTAGTTCCCAATTTAAAGTTGCTTAGTCCCAATTTGAAGTTGAAAAGGTATAGAGGAGAGAAAGTTGCCCCTATAATGTGAAGTTTATTTCTAAATATCTTTCAAAATGAGCCCAAGAAAAAATAGAAACGAAAATTGCATTATTTTTTTTTGAAATTATGCAAAACTTTAAATTGCTGTATCTTAGAAACTATTCTACTCACAAATACCAAATTAATATTGTTTTTTTTTTTAAATTTTGTTTACTTTAAAATTGTACCGTGCGTTCAATTTATCTTGATAACATTTTAATTCGCTGTAACTTTTTTGTTTTTGAAGGTATCAAGGTAAATAAAAAAACAAAATGTAGGGTTAGTAGCCAAGTTTTTTTTCAAGTTACCTATAAAACAAAACACTATCAATTTTCTGACATATGAGCCAACATTATATTTTTTTAAATGGAACACCCTGTATATTAGATATGTGTTTGATAGAATATCTTATTCCGATTACAATGATATAATACACTCCATATTTTAGTCCACTCGTTTTTGACAAATCGGCAAAAATATATGAAACTTTTGAAGTGAAACTTATTAGGCGGCAATCTGATATTTGGGGAGAGAATCATTGATAGTGCATATAAAAATATCATATTTTTGCCGATTTGTCAAAAACAAGTGGACTAAAATATAAAGTGTGTTGTTATATCATTGTAATCGAAATAAGATATTCTATCAAACGCATATATAATATACAGGGTGTTCCATTTGAAAATATAATGTAGGCTCATATGTCATAAAATTGATAGTGTTTTTTTTTTATAGGTACCTTGAAAAAAAACTTGGCTACCAACCCTACATTTTGTTTTTTTGTTCACCTTGATACCTTCAAAAACAAAAAAGTTACAGCGAATTAAAATGTTATCAAGATAAATTGAATGCACGGTACATAATTACTTTTGCTGTAACAGTAGTCCTTGATGGTCACATTGACAAAAAGTTAAAAAAGGGTGAGTTTTAGTAATAATTAACAATGATCTTGAGGGCTATCGAGGTTGAAAACTCGGATTTGTCATTACCACTTCATCAGATACAACCATATCAAAAAATCAGAAATACCTCATTTCATGCAAGGTAACTCCCCTTTTTCAGTACGATTTCCACTAGGCAAACACAGTGTTGGCTCACTTCTCTAACCATAAAACCTATGCTTTCTGGATCCCTTAAAATTGCAAAAATTTCAACAAAAACATTAATCTAAAATGTTGACATGCCACCCATGACCAAAAAAAAAATAAAATCTGACATCAACAAGCTGGACCCGATTACCCAATACAGACTACTGCAGAAAAACTTGAGACTTGTGTGCTGACAATAGAATACTTACTTGGAGGAAATATTCAAAAATTAGTAAACTTATTGATTTTTTTGGATGAACTGTAAACTTTGACTTTTTCTACAAGCTTTGTTGCTGGTGGTGTTTAAAATAAGGTCTACGGTATATCGATTCGTTTAGCCTTGTCCCAGGTCCAGTGCAAAATAATATGTTGAGGCTTTGCTAATGTGGAAATCCATAGTACCAAGCTTGGTGAGTCTCACCTGTATGGTTTCCTCCGAATTTAATGCTACACAATACAAAATATGGTACTTCAATTTTTAAAGAAAACAATAATTTTACTCAATGGTCTGTGTCGGCCATATTGGATTTAGTTAAATGTTTATAGAATGGAAATGGCGCAAATCCGCTATGAAGGGACGCCAATGCGCAGAGCAGGATAATGTCAAAAATTATTACTTTTGGCGGTAATCAAGAAAATGTTTTTGTGTTTAGAATACTTACATTGGTATCGGTCAAGTAGTTGAACTTATTCCGGAACAAGGTTGCAAAATTGATCACGCAATTCCACGTTCGACGAGTAGATCCTTGCAGAAGATTACTGGCCGCCCAAAGCCGAAACATCGATCCAACCTTACTGGTTGGAAAACGGTGTCATTGACTTTACGGAAATTATGCGAAAGATCAAAGAAAACTCGAGCTGTTGCTTGAATGGATTACAGATCTCACGCCTAGCACAATACTTAACGCATTATCTTCACTGATTGCAAAAAAAAATGCTGATATTTTGAATAATTCAATTCAAAAAATCTCTAAAGCCCAACGGTGGAAATGGAGATTGAAAAGAAAAGAACCTTCTCCCTTCTACTTCATTTTTCATTTGTTTTCTGCTTTGACGTTTGACATTGACCAGTGACCGGATCAATTGACACACTAGGCTGCGTTCATCGCTCCCTTACCGTGCGTTCGGTATTTTGATCTAAGTTTTCCGAGCTTGAATTTACAATTCGTTTATTTGAAAAGTGTACTCGGTGCACGCTCATTTGCGTTCGTTTATTAAAATTTCGGGTACTCGGACTCGGATACAGCGTTCAACTGCTCTGTTCGCTCGCTGGTCACGTGACTACGGCTCCGCTCAGTACGCTCTGCTCTTTGAGCAAAATACCGAACGCAAGGTATATCAACTCGATAAAGCTACATCCTCAATCAATAGCGAAGTGGCACTTTGGCAGTGTTTGGCACGCGTGCTGGAAAATTTATACCCATCCTCAAATCTGTCAATTTTCAGTCTGCTGTGCGTATAGTACGGTCACATACCGTGCAATCGGTATTTTGATCTGGGTTCTCTGAGCATGAATTTACCGTTCGTTTATTCAAAAAATGTACTCGGTACTCGGTGCAGGCTCATTCACGTTCGTTTAATAAAATTTCGAGCCCTCTGATACAGCGTTTAACTGCTCTGTGCGCTCGCTGTTCACGTGATTACGGCTCCGCTCTGCTCTTTGAGCAAAATACTGAACGCAAGGATAACCTAAATTATTTTTTACTGTACTGCGCATGACATAAGTTGGCACGCATCGAAAAAGCTGGCAGCTTGCAACCTTCACTTCAGAGTCGACGTGCATGCCAGCACGGAATTGAATTGAGGATGCCAACGTTAAACAACATTTCCCTAGCTTGCGTGCCGAAGTGCCACTTCGCTACTAAATTGATTGAGGATGAGCCTTGAAAGAAAAAAGTGTGGACTCGGAGTAGGGACACGGAGTACACTACACCGACAGACTCGTTTCGATCAACGGTTCGGGATTGTCGGGATCACGCCGCACCGGTGCGGCCGCTGGAACGGAGAGAGTACGAGAGTGAACCGCCGATAAGCTGCTTTCCAGTATGTAGCTGTATTCTTTTCAAGAGTTTGAAACACTAGAACTACTCGCTCCGGTGTTGGTCACCCCGATTCGAAAGGAACAGATTCGCTGGCTTTCGTGCATTTATGAGCCGCTTTCCAGCTGTGTGCTTCAAGCACAGTGTTCTGTGTTTGAAACGCAAAAGTTAGCAGCTCTCGAAGCGCAGTACGGCTGGAACACGAACACGCGCTTGAAGCATTTGCGCGCGCAAAAGCTCGATTGCGTGCTCAAAAGCGTCAGCTGGAAAGCGGATATGGTTTACTTTGGGCTCGAGTACTCAGGTGCAACAAACACTTTTCGAAAGGAATAAGTGCGTAACGCCCCGGAGCTGTTACAGAGCTCCTCATAGGTGTGAAAGGAATACTATTCACCATTCCGGTATTTTCGGCGATAATACCACGAGAGCTTCAAAATTAGCGATAATTTTTCACGATTGCGTGTTTTCTATAATTTCACGAGTCCGCAGGACGAGTGAAATTTGCAGAGAAAACACGCATAAGTGAAAAATTATCTGGTTCATTTTAAAGCTCAAGTGGTATTTACAGGATTATTTCACGTATGAGAATGCAAAAAAATATGGAAATAAATATGTATTAAACGATTTGAACATCTTAACAATCAATACAAATAAATGGTTGCTATCAGGAACCGTTTGTTTGTATCAAAAATTAACATGACAACCATGTATACAATATACAATAACATGGGAGAATTATCGAATGTAATACCACAAGAGGTTTCAGGATTACCGGATAATACTTTTACCTTCACGAAACGCGTTACGCAGCAACACCACGACTCCGAAGGAGGAGTGGTGTTGCTGGTAACGCGTTGAGTGTCAGGTAAAAGTATTAGGTAATCCTGAAACATCGAGTGGTATTCAAAAGGTTATACAACGAACTAAACTTCAATACTTTATTAATTTTTATTGGCAAATGAACAATATTGCCACCAAGCGCGATAATCCCAAAAGGCTTATCACTTCTTAAGCCTCTCGTGTCATATGGGAATAACGTACAGTGAGTTGTATAATCGCTGTAATTCTCTCTCGTTAAACAAATGGAAAAGAGAATTTTCGCTGTAATTCTTAAAATCGTCACTTATCTTATGGGATTTCTAACACATGAGTGGAATAATCGTTATTAGCTAATCACTGATAATTATGTAATCACGGGTCAGTTAAGTTAGCCCCCCCCCCCCCATAGAAAATTTCTGGATGAAAATTATCCCATAATTTTGCTCTCATTTTGCTCCATTTTGCTCCACTAATTTCGATTTTTACTCCATTACAGTGGAGAGACTATGTGGCCTATTAGGTGGGGGGGCTGAATTAACGCTAGCCCCCCCAGTGAAAATTCAGAAATTTGATCATGCTCATTTTGTTCTCCGAGTTTTGCTCCATTTTGCTCCACTATCGGCGAGTTTTGCTCCATTACCAGGAGAGACCTACAGAGCTTCCAAGAATCTCTCTCAGCCCCCCCCGGTGAAAATTTTGAAATTTGATCATGCTCATTTTGTTCTCCGAGTTTTGCTCCATTTTGCTCCACTATCGGCGAGTTTTGCTCCATTACCAGGAGATACAGTGGCTAAATAAACCTTTACATACAGTGGCGACAATAGAGTTCCCGCCGCCATCTTGTTCCCAACCTCCTGTTACTTTCAAATATTAATATATAAGATTTAAATAGACATCTATCATAAAAAATTAAAATCGGCATATTTGATGACCATTATCAGGTTCATCAAATACGTTGTTTTCCATGTTTTATGATGGATGTTCACCTAAATCCTATATATTCATATTTAAAAGTAACAAAGAGGTTGGGAACAAGATGGCGGCATTTTCAATATAAACATATGGGATTTTTGAACCAATCAAAAATGAGACCGCAATTGTCGCCACTGTGGTAATAAAGTCACTGTACCAGGAGAGACCTACAGAGCTTCCAAGAATCTCTCCCAGCCCCCCCCGGTGAAAATTTTGAAATTTGATCATGCTTATTTTGTTCTCCGAGTTTTGCTCCATTTTGCTCCACTATCGGCGAGTTTTGCTCCATTACCAGGAGAGACCTACAGAGCTTCCAAGAATCTCTCCCAGCCCCCCCCGGTAAAAATTTTCAAATTTGAACATGCTCATTTTGTTCTCCGAGTTTTGCTCCATAATCGGCGAATTTTGCTCCATTACCAGGACGGCGATTCTCCAATCGTGTGATCCCTGTTCTCATAGGAAAAGTACGTGTGGTTTCTATTAAAATCTATTACGATGTATTCTCGAAATTGGGGACCGTTCACTTCCTATGAAAGTTGAAAGAATTTCATTCTACTACTTTTTTTGAAGAGAACGTCTGTTCTCGAGAGAACCAAACGTCAATCATGCGCTTTTTGTCAATTCTACAGTCATCATTCATGGTATTTTCTTGTTTGTTTTGCAAATCATTTATCAGTAATTGCCAATTGGGTACATTTGCATATTGTGGAAAATATGGTCCAATACGAAAACGTGGGAAACCATGGAAGAAGGGGTTATAGGAAGAATTCTTGTACTGAATGATCTACAAGAAGCAAGAAGAAAGGCCTATAATAGACCGCCAGCTAATGACATATTTTGCTGACCGTTTTTCTCTCTTCGGGGATTTCAACCACTGAAAATTATGTCAGTGCTGAGCTCAAAAAATTAAAATTTAACGACCGAACGTCTGCTAGGCATATGGAAAATGTTCTTTCGTTTTGCAGCGGCCGTAACATATACCTCAATAGCTGACCGGCTTATGGGAATTTTTTTTCTGGTTCCTACCGATATCAAATTTGATTGTCGCGCCCTTATTTCAACCCTTTCAGCTTTGGTTTTTCACTATTAGACTGTTCTACAATGTTAATGTGTTAAAATGCCATGAAAGAGAAATTGAAAAAATAACCTATTTTTTTCTGCAAGAGGAAAATTAATTTTCCATATGCCTAGCAGACGTCCGGCCACTAAATTTGCATTTTTTGAGCTCAGCACTGACATACTTTTCAGTGGTTGAAATCCCCGAAGAGAGAAAATCGGTTAGCAAAACATGTCATTAGCTGACGGACGGTCTATAAGGAGATTTTACAGAAGAGAAAATCCCTTTGATTTAACGGATAATAAATTTATAAAACTATTTAGATTAAGCAATGATCCTGGTCGAAATATAATTGATTTATTGACACCTTTTATACAGGCTCTAACTAGAACTTCATCATTAAAAACTGTGGTAAAGTCGGAAGTAAATTTTCCACTTTGAAGTTTCTCATTTTGCCTTAAAAATTCAATGAGCATTTCTTTTTGAGTATATTATTTCGTTGTGCTGGCCACACGCCACTGTCGCCACTTTTTTGAAGGATATGAAGGGTTTTAGCTAAATGATTTATAGGCGAACATCTTGATTTTTCCAAATTCATTTTCCACATACGACCCAAAACACAAATAGAACGAATAAAACAAACTGATTTTCTTCTTTCTCATGACATTCGTCCTTTTTAAGACACTAAAATTGTGGTTAATTCTACATATTACTGTTGGCAACAACGCATTATGATTCGACATGTTTTCTCTCATTCTATCATATAATCCCATACGTTCGAGAATACCAACTTTGGCACCAAGAGAACGAGCGTGCGATGTGATCTCTCACTTCTCTTAGGGGAACGTTCACTTCTACCAAATTCGAGAATCGACTACCAGGAGAGACCTACAGAGCTCCCAAAAATCTCTCCTAGCCCCACCCCCGGTGAATTTTTTTAAAAATTTCAACATGTCCATTCTGTTCTCCGAGTTTTGTTCCGTTTTGCTCCATTATCGGCGAGTTTTGCTCCATTACCAGGAATGACCTAGAGAGCTCCAAAGAATCTCTTCTTGCCCCCCAGTGAAAATTTTGAAACTTGAAATTTCGAGTTAGTCCGAAATACTCCGCCTCCAATTTTACACATTCGAGCGAACATAGTTTCTCAAGCTGCTTTCACTTTCCTCGCCTGTTTCCCCTGAAGCACCTGTAACTGATTTTCAAGCGTTCGAGTGCAAAGCGCATTGAGTATAATGGGCGCACACTGCACCCGAAAGCGGCTCTGGAATGAACTAGACAGCTCCCAGGAATCTCTCTTTGCAACACGTGTAAAAATTTGGAATAGTTAAAATTTTGTTTGATCATATTCATTCTGTTCTCCGAGATTCGCTCCGTTTTGCTTCATGATCGGCGAGTTCTGCTCCATTACCTGAGCCTGAGCTGCTTTCGGGTGCCACGCTTTGAACAATCAGGCGCTCTGAAGCTGCTCTCATTTTCCTCGCCTCTTTTTCCTGATGCACCTGTACCTAACTGATTTTCAAGCATTTGAGTGAAAAGCGCATCGAGTATAATGGCTATAAAGAGAACGGTGGTCCCTGGTTTCACTAGCTTTGTTTGTTTATTCGCACCAACAAGGCACCAACCGACACTTTCTACACCAAACGTGTTTGTTTATCCAAGGTTTATTCCTATATTTTTTTTTTGCATGGGTCTGACAGAGACAAACTGACTTTTTGGTGCACCTGGTGCAGACTGGTGTAACTTTGGTACAAACAGACAAACAGAGCCCGCAAGAAGCCCTGTTAGTTAAAACTAATTTCGATCCTTTTTTTTTCCACGTGCTTCTAGAAAAAGACAGAAATAGTCTAAGTACGCACTGAATTTACAAATGGGAATCGCTTGCAAAAATAGTTATTTATGTCATAAATAAATACCGATAATCATGCTCGTTTGCTCGAGCGCCCATGTTCGGAGCAGTGAAATGTGTTCCGAATGATTTTATATTGACATGACAGTGCAAATCGATGAGACAAAGATGGCGCCTATTCTCAAGTGAACAAATTTGACAGACGTCGTAAATTATAGGGACAGCCCAAGAATCGTAAACTCTACAGGATTGCTCAATCCCATAAGACAAACGTTCATAAAAACATCGAAGATGGCGGTATGCGAATGACGTCACGCAGTCCTTGATCGGTTTGTGTTTTTTATGACAGTGCACTATCCTTGCATTTTCAAACGTAAAAAATTGTTATTTTGAGGTTATTTCCTTTGAAAACTGTATTTTGTAATTAATTTATTGATTTTAAAATTAGCAGACTTCAAAAGCTTGTGTCCTTGAGGCTTGAGTGGTTGGCTAATTGCTAATTAGAAAGACGAGTTTGTTTGCTTTTGTTTATCAATTAGCCAAACATATTGCCAAAAAGTCAAAAAAACGAAGGGCTGGAGTCAAGCTGGCCCCCGGATTCGTTTCAATGTTTTTTTTTGTGTATGAAAATGAGCACAATTCGCATAAATACTGGCACAATTGAGCACAAAACGGGCACAATTGACTACAGTTGAGAAACAGTAGAAAACCAAATGTGGACTGCCGAGCCGGTTTAATTTTTGCATTTCAATATCAAAATATAAGCGAAACGGGGTTGCAATAGTGTGCTTTATTTTTTACTGACCCTACCTAGGTACTTCTCAATTATTATTCATTAATTTAATAGGTACTAGAACGATTTAATATGGACATTCAAAGTGAGCTTATTTCACAAAGCCAAGTAGTGATACCTAATTTAGATTCTCATAATCATATTCCAGAAAAACATTGCAAGTTTCCCATATTTTCCATGCGTTTTCATAGTAAACGCGCCAGTAAAGGAATTTATTTACATATTTATTTATTCACTCTTCACAAACCCTAATTTTTATTAGTAATTACATGCAAAGGAAACTTACAACTAAGTAGATATTTGATTTATAAAAAAAAAGCAAAAGAAATGCTTGACTAGGAAATACTAACTAGCAATACACACAAATAAAAGAGCGATGTCCTGATACAAAAATCCAGTATTATAAAACCAGAAAATGCTTGGGGTTTTCGCGAGTATTTTCAGCCACGAGTCTTTTATGCTTACACACATTAAATGAAACTTTAAATTTACACTTATTACACTAGATAAATCCGAATTTACGATAAAATAGTTGTCAGCACAAACTAAACATCATTCGTATCAGCGGCCATCTTGAAAATCCGGCATGCGCGTGACGTCACAGCAATTGTGAACAAATTTAGCCGATTGAGCAATCCTGTAGAGTTTAGGATTCTTGGGGACAGCCTTTTATTTTTCCGAAATAGCTATTTATGGCGGTGATCTTTTTTTAACTGTCAGTAATGTACCCAGTTACTTTTGGTGACGATGGTATTTGCTGCAAATCGTTCCAAAATCAAAATTCAGTTTACTGATTTACTGACTTGGCAAGCTTTTGAAATCCACAATGACATATGCGCATTTTCACCGATGTTATGCTGTCCTTGTCATTTGACAGCAGCAAAACAAGGATAGGTTACTCCTCATCAAGAGAAATGCGCATAAGCAATTGGTGAATTCAAAAATTTGGCCTTCCTTCAAGAACCCTAAATCTTAATAGAATGGCTTATCTAGCTGAAAGTGTCTGCCATGTTCACGCGAAAACTCCCCACCATTTGTGTCATTTTGACGTCAATGTAGACCTCAAGACTTCAGTGACGTCACGACTAGTCGAAAAGCGAACGTACGCCTTATGCGTCATTCTAACTTGCGCGAAATTCGCTCTTCTTTTGACATTGTTTCGACAATTTGACGTTTTATGCGTGTATCAAACGTCAAATTGTCGAAGCAATGTCTAAAAAGAGAGAATTTTGCGCAAGTGAGGCTTTATGGGGAAAAGCCATCCTGTTAGTTGAGGGTTGTTGGCCTTCCTTTATCCAATTTTCTTGCTCTTTCTTTCTGTTCCAAACCGTTCCTTATTCACTTTGGAGCAGAACGAGTTTATCTGACGGCCGTTCCCATATTACATTAGTTGTATTTCTTTCACACCTAGGAGGAGCTCCGGAACAGCTCCGGGGCGTTACGCGCTTATTCCTTTCGAAAAGTGTTTGTTGCACCCCGCATCTTTCCCTTTAAAATCATGTTGACTAACACCGGAGCGAGTAGCTCGAGTGTTCCAAACTCTTGAAAGGAATACAACTATTATGAGTATAGTCCGCCGCAAAAATATTGAAGGACCGAAGGAGTGCGACCGCGAACACACACAACTCGTACGCATTATTTGTTGTCATTTTCTAGTCAACAGGCTATTAAGTATATCTCGATCGTTTTGGTGGGCTTGCTAGGTTCATAAAATCTGTCGCTATGAGTTCTGTCGCATTGGCTTCCTCTTCCCCTTCAGCGAGGTCGTCCGTCAGGATCTGTGCTGTGGACTTCAACAAAGGCGGAACACTCTTTCTCATGGAAACGCTAATCCCCTGTTTCAAGAATAAGGACCCTAGAGGTCATTCCAAGTAATGGAGCAAAACTCGCCGATCATGGAGCAAAATGGAGCAAAGCTCGGAAAACAAAATGCGCATATAAAAACTCCAAAATTTTCACCCATGTTGCTAGGAGATATTCCTCGTAGCTGTGTAGTTCATTCTAGAGTCGCTTTCATGTGCAGTGTGCGAAGCACCTGGAGCATTTCACGCCCATTATACTCAATGCGTTTTGCACGCGAACGTTTGAAAATCAGTTACAGGTGCATCAAGGGAAACAGGCGAGGAAAGTGAGAGCAGCTTGAGAGCGCCAAACTCTGTTCGCCCGAATGTTTAAAATTGTAGCCGGAGAACTTCGGCCTAATTCGAGAGCGTTGAGCGCTCAAAGCGTGGCACCCGGAAGCGGCTCGTCATGGAGCGAGTCATGGAGCAAAACGAGCTGATCATGGTGCAAAATAGAGCAAGACTCGGAGAACAAAATGAATATGATCAAATTTCAGAATTTTCACTGAGGGGGCTGGGAGAGATTCTTGGGAGCTCTGTAGGTCTCTCCTGGTAATGGAGCAAAACTCGCCATTAATGGAGCAAAACTCGCCGATAATGGAGCAAAACGGAGCAAAACTCGGAGAACAAAATGAACATGTTCAAATTTTAAAAAATTCACCGGGGGGGACTAGGAGAGATTTTTGGGAGTTCTGTAGGTCTCTCCTGGTAATGGAGCAAAACTCGCCGATTATGGAGCAAAACGGAGCAAAACTCGGAGAACAAAATGAGCATGTGCAAATTTAAAAAAATTCACCGGGGGGGGCTAGGAGAGATTTTTGGGAGCTCTGTAAGTCTCTCCTGGTAATAGAGCAAAGCTCGCCGATAATGGAGCAAAACGGAGTAAAACTCGGAGAACAAAATGAACATGTTCAAATTTAAAAAATTTCACCCGTGGGGGGGCTAGGAGAGATTTTTGGGAGCTCTGTAAGTCTCTCCTGGTAATAGAGCAAATCTCGCCGATAATGGAGCAAAACGGAGCTAACTCGGAGAACAAAATGAACATGTTGCATGTTCAAATTTGAAAAAATTCACCGGTGGGGGGGCTAGGAGAGATTTTTGGGAGCTCTGTAGGTCTCTCCTGGTAATGGAGCAAAACTCGCCGATTATGGAGCAAAACGGAGCAAAACTCGGAGAACAAAATGAGCATGTTCAAATTTGAAAATTTTGACCGGGGGGGGGGGGGGCTGGGAGAGATTCTTGGAAGCTCTGTAGGTCTCTCCTGGTAATGGAGCAAAACTCGCCGATAGTGGAGCAAAACTCGGAGAACAAAATGAGCATGATCAAATTTCTGAATTTTCACTTGGGGGGGCTAGCGTTAATTCAGCCCCCCCCACCTAATAGGACACATAGTCTCTCCACTGTAATGGAGCAAAAATCGAAATTAGTGGAGCAAAATGAGAGCAAAATTATGGGATAATTTTCATCCAGAAATTTTCTTTGGGGGGGGCTAACTTAACTGACCCTGTAATCACGGTTAAAATGTCAGTTCGATCGATGCACCAAAAGCTTTTGCAAACAAACAAACAAAACATCCAGGGCATGTAGGGCATTTTATTTGAAATAAACAGTAATTACATAGTCATTACCTAGTTATTGGAATCAAGTCATAAATTTGCATAGGATATAGGTACTACACCCTATAATAATGATAGGGCATCTTCTACCTCTTCAAGATCTATGATCTACAACTATTGGCTTATAAGATCCTGATCATCCAAGGCTTCAAAATAATGTTCCCTCTCATTCCAACGCCTTGGAAACTCTCATATTCCTTATTTCATTGCTGTTTTTTCCTGGCTCACCTCACACAAATTTTCCAGTTTTTTTTTTACAAAAATGTTTGTAAAATCTAAAATGTAAAAATGAAATTTGAAATCGGAACCAAACAAACAAAACATCCAACCTCATTTTATTAACTAGCCGCGGTTATCTTGTCCTAAATTCCAGGCCATCGAGCGATTTAAGTTAATTGCCGATTAGGCGAAAAAAACGCTTGGTGCATAAGAAAAATATTATCTAATCACGGCTAAAGTCTTAATCAGAGAATTTGTGCAATGGTGCATAGGGGCATAAGAGTTAACACGAAAACGTCGCAGCAGTCAATCCCGAACTTTGAGCTACAGTCTTCCGTAAACCGCTCTGTTTTCGCTATTAAACAGTTTTAAAGACCCTCATTAGGCAGGTTTTGAGCTTTTTCTTCATGACGCATGAGTGCATGACGCTACCAAATTTGAACTATGACGTTTCGTAATCACAGTTTCGTAATCAACCAACCATCATTAACCTATTTTTTATTTCACATTTCACTCAAACAAGAGTTTATGATCTTTCACAAGTTTAATAAACTGCAAGAAATCAGAAAAAAAATTAGAAATTTGGATTTCATGAATAACTGGTCGGCATTAGGTCTCTTCTCACAGAGATCACAAACCTATCAGAACGAATTTATTTGGCTGAAAACAGTCAAAAAACTGGTTGTTGGTGATTTGCACCAATCAAAAACGCTCCGACTGGTTTGCGATTTCTGTAAGAGCAGAATGTTTAATCACAATAGACACATTCTGTACTAGTTAAAAAATAGGAATATAACAATTTTTCACCAAAAAATAAACAAATGTGAAAAGAAAACCGAATATATTCATCACAGTAATCTTGTTACATAATTTCGAAATCATCTGCACGCCGACTAGATTTTCTCTCAGCTTGTTTCCTCAAAAATTTCAAGCCTGCTTCAATAGAATCTGCTAGATTAACTTTCCCTGAAGCATATTTGGGTTTCTTGCTGTCAGAGGCTCCGTAATAATCATAAGTGGGCGGTGGAGCAATTTCGGTCCTTTTTCTTTCTGGCTGTTCATCATTATCCGGCATTATTTTGTGATAATCAGCTAAAAGTGCATCATTATAATCAGGCTCTTCAACTTCATTAAATATTGGTGTAGGATTCATAGCACTACTTCCACTGGCTGAGATCTTATTGTGACTGAAAATAACATCATCATTTTGTTCTGTTGGATATTCTGGATCATAAGAAGTATTTTGACATGTAGAATAAGTTTTATTGTTGCTTCCTGATGGTTGTGACTTCATATAATCCTTCAATAATTCGTCATTATCCTCATCATCACTAGCTTCAGAATTTGTAGTCTTGTGTGACTGTTTATATGGATTTATATTTTTCAGTTTTTGATGTCTGTTTTTGGCATTTCTTGGAGTGATAGAAGAAAATTTTAATGATTTATCGCTACTATCAATATCGCATTCTATTTTCTTCATACTGCTAAATTCTCTACTTTTATTGTAAGTCATAGGGGGAGCAAATTCCGAATGTCTTTCTTTGCGTTTTTTCTCGTTCCATTCGTCTTGATTCATTTGGTAGAATTCATTGACACCCTCTTTTCCGATGTCCCATGGCCGAACGTGACGTTTTCTAGCCTCTGCCAATAGTTTTTCTCCTTCTTTGGACTTTTCTTCAGATTTTCTCTTATCTTCTTCTGTGTCTGGGGTAGATTCTGGAGTCGGTTCTGGTTCTACAATATAATCTATGAAACTCAATTTCTAAAAACTAAAAACCTTACCATCTTCCTCTGGTGGTAAACCCAATCGCGCCCTTCTTCTATTACGTGCAGCCTTCATTCTTGCTGCCATCTGTTTTTCTCTCTGTGCCTTTAAATCCTGTGCTTTCTTCTGCTGCTGTTCTGTTTCAGCTCTTAATTTTCTCAGAGCATCTTGTTGTTTGGCTCTTTCCTCTTCATCCTTGGAAAATGCATAGTAACCTGTACCATGCAGTCTCGCCTCTATAAATGTAATAATATAAAATAATTGATTAAATAATCAGAAAAATGTTTATTAAAATTACCATTGAACAAAACATTTTGATAATGTATGTTAGTTTTATCTCTTAGTTCTTCCTCTTCTTGTTCCCATTGTCTTCTCAATTTTTCTCTTTCCATATCTGCTGATATCATTTCAGGTTCAACTTCAATATTTGCATCAACTTGTTCTTCTTTTTCTTTCTCATTATTTTCATTTTCTTTATCCTTATCACTGTTAGTTTCCTCAGTATTAACGACTGGTTGCTGTGGCTTGTCTATTATTAATTTCAAATCAGCATCTTTTGCTTTTATATTTTCCAAGTCTTTCCTCAAACATTTTCTTGAACGACCTAGACAATCTGTATATTCAACCCTAAGAATAAAAATTTATTATAAGTAAAAAAAAATTGGCTTTATTATTTAATCTCACCATTCATTCGAAGGATCAACATCATCATCATAGTAATCGGAATTATGTTTTTCTTCATCTTCACTTTCTTCTGGAAACTCTTCATTTGTACTTTGGAAAGAACTTCCTCCTTGTTTTTTGTCAAACCTTACTAAATATTTTCTATTTATTTCTTCATTCTGTTCTGGGTTAGCATTAGCAGACAACTTATCATAAAGTTTAGATTTGGCTTCTAGTTTTGACCTGTAAAGTAAGGAAAGCTATTATTTATTCTACAATTGAATTGAAAAGAAATACTGCCAGACTGGCACTGCTTTCATCATGACACCTAGTTTTCTAGAAATAAAGTGAATATATTATATGTAGGTTATTCTCACCTGGACAACTTTAAAAGATCCTGTTCCTCTTCATTTAAATCATTCAATTTTCTATCATCTACTCCTTTGTTTTTCAACTCCAATGCTTTTTTCTTTATAACTTTTATTTTTTCAGAATTTGCTTGCTTTGCTTTGCCCAACTCTTCTTGTTTGCGTAGGATTTCTGCTTTCAAACTTATTAGCTAAAATATTGAAAAGAGTATGGTATAATCAAATAAATATTGTAGAATGCAAACGTTCTAAAAATGAGGAGTTCTCTTTTGATTTTAAAAATGGCAATTTCATTTCATTGAATAACTATTTGGCCGGTGTTAATTGGTGTTTTCAATGATTTGACCCTTGAGCAGGCTGCTCTATGGTTTTATGAAACATAATTGTTCCAGTAAAGAAATTTTGAACTTCTAACTTTCCCATGAGGTTCAACATTGAGCTGCGCAGATGGATTGTTGAAAAGAAAAAGCCGCACAACTATTTGTTGTTTTCTGAAGTGCGAGATAGGTGCAAGGATTTGAGCGACTCCTCTTATAGAATCTACCTTCTCAAATAACATTAATGGGAATCCTATGATATTTTGGTCACACTTCGAAAATCTTAAAAATAACTTTGTTCTTTCCTGTAACATGAGTAAAGTCTAGTACTCATAACTGCGAAATTCGCACTTTTTTGACATTGCTTCGACAAATTGACGTTTTATGCGTGAATTAAATGTCAAATTGTCGAAGCAATGTCAAAAAATTGCGAATTTCGCAGTTATGAGTACTATTAGGCTTTATAATGGCTCTATTGGCTGTAGTAATGAAGAGACTGGAGACTTGTTTGCAGACTCCTTTTCTAGTGCTTACTCGAGTCGTACCGCCAATCAGGCTCCGGAATACTCATTTTTCAACGTCACTGACGTTTCTGAATACTCGGTTTCTTGTAATGATATTATAGAACAAGTAAAAAATTCATGTTGTCATGTGGGCCGAATAGAATTCCCTTGCTCTTCATAAAGAAATGCCTGTACACTCCTACGACGCCCCTGGCAAATCTCTTCAACCATTCATTGTTGACAGGTTCTTACCCAGTTTTGTGGAAGTTCAGCTTATTGAAACCAATATTTAAAAGAGGGTCAAGAGAAGAGGTCTCAATAACCTTTGACAGGGTTAAGCATCGCCTGCTCATTAGGAAGCTTGGTTGTTTGGGGGTGAGAGGTTCAATTCTGAGTTGGTTTGCTGACTTTCTTGTTGGGAGAACTCAGGCAGTTAGGTATGGCGATATTGTGTCTCATGTACTTGATGTTCCTTCTGGCGTACCCCAGGAGTCTCACTGTGGGCCGATTTTGTTCAATCTTTTCATATTTGATGTGGGTAGTCCCATTGCACACAGCTCATTTTTGTCATTTGCAGATGATCTTTTACTTTATCGTCACGTATTTTTTTTGAAAGACCGCTGCAAGATGCTATCGATTCTTTCGATAAATGGTGCGGCTTGAACGAAATGGACCTTTTATATTGGCAAATGTTATAATAGTTATTTACATTACAAGTGCGTTTATTAGCATGATTACAATAACGAGTGTGAAAGATTAGAACGACGATGTCGTAGACCGAGGCGTTCTAATCAAACGAGTTCTGTAGTCATGTTTAAACGCACGGGTGATGTTCAACGTTTTATCTACAAAGCGAAAAATAAGAATGTTTTTTCAATTATTTCCGTTTATTAGTAGTTGTCAATAGTAATATAACTAGTGCAATGGAAATTATTGATCATTTTTGGGAAATTTGGCCGAATGCATTTTTAGTTGAAAACGCATGAGTGCAAATTTGTCGAAAATTATAAATATATTTCCATTGCACGAGTTGTATTTAATGAGAGAATTTCATTAATCAAAAATTTGAATTTTTTGTCAAAAAATGTCAAAGCGCCAGTTTTCGCACCAGTTACTAGTGCAAATTATCAGATAATTGCAATCTGATTGGTTCAACTCAACAATCAAAACATGTCAATTCATTGTTGGAATACCAGTTTTGACAGATGTATGAAATTCTCTACCTTATTCATTTTAACCTTTACAGGTTTACCTTCGACATTTGTCAAATCATCAAAAATAGTTGTGTTATAGATTCATAACCTCGTCCATAACACCACTAGTTGTGTTATGAATTCATAACCTAGTCTATAAGACCACTAGTTGCATTATGAGTCTCATGACATAACTTGAATACTAGAAAAATGGTTATGTAAAAACATCATAACCAAACGCTTGCAGATAAAATAACTTTTTCCAGGTTAGCCCAAACAGTGCAATTCCTTTACTCAAACTCGTCAATCAGGGACATTTTAAAAAAATTGATTGACTAATCATAATTAATGGTGTGCTTGCAAATAAAATAGTATACAAACCTCGGAGGGAAGTTTTCATTTCTGTCTCGAGATTATTAGTCAATCTCGACGCTTCGCGATTGACTATTATAATCTACTCTGGTTAGGTCTCACCTTGAGTACGCCTCTGTCGTTTGGTCTCCTCACGCAGAGGCCAACATAGATCTTTTGGAGAAGGTCCAGAAGCGGTTTTTGAGATACCTCTACTATAAAACTAATAACATTTACCCATACCTCGTTTCTTACAGGAGTATGCTGACTACTTATAATATTCAGTCTCTAGAAATAAGGCGAAAAATTGCTTCAGTACTGTTTATACATTACATAATAAACAACATAAAATTTAAGTCTTGCCTTTTTATCAATAATATAAGCTTCCATGTTCCTAAAATTAATTTAAGAAAAAAAAACGCTGATCTGTTTTACTGTGATACATTCAACTGGTCAGTACTGATGTCAATGCAGTATCAGTGTAATGTATTAATTGATGAGTTTGATATTGACATGCACAATGTGGATGTCCAAAAGCTAAAATCTTGTTTTAATTTATATTGATGATTTGTAGTAGTGTATTTTTCGTAGTTTTAGTTTTAGGTAGATTCTAGGGATTCTGTTAGTTATAGTAACCCTTACTTGTCATTATAAACTTGCTTGATGTTTGTAAGATGTACCATAAATAAATAAATAAAACTTGTATAAAACAGTTTCACAATGACGTCATAATTTCTCGGCGCAAGAAAATGGATTTAAAACATGGATTGGATTGTATTTCGAAACGGGTTGAATCAATATTGATGTGACGTCATGGGTTCATCGCGTGAATATACTATTTCAAACCTGTTTCAAAAAAGTGAACGCGAGAAAACAGCTTTGGTTTAGGGCAAACACGTGACATTACGGTGACATGCCAGCGCCTGCTCTGTGAACTCGGAACAGGTAAATATAATATTTGGTAATAGGTACATGGAATAGGCAAGTCGCAGGTCATACTTATTCCAAAAGAACAGGTCCAGTTCCAGCGTAACATCCCTACTGTGAGTACATTGTGAACATTGTACTAGAGTCTAGCCATCACATGTGGAGCAACTACGATTGTTGCCGAAAGCCGAGCCGAGTGCATTGAATTCGAAGAAAGGTGTATATTAGGTAATGTAATACACTGCTTTCAGGACGTTGAAGATTAGATGCGGATTTTTGCATTTTTTTTTTTGTTGAAATAAATTTTCTCTGTGGAGTAATTGTACTTTTTTTCGCTCATTTGTAAGTAAGCGAAGTAGTTCATTTTGTTTTCATTTTAAAGTGGTCAATACTGGGTTTGTAGGCAATAATGCCTGTTCTACCACCCTATATAACTTTCCACATTATTTGTTATTCTTTTGCAGATTTTTTCTGGATCATCTAAAATAATTGAACGCGATACGCCGGCTGATACATACCTCATAGGAGGACAAAAATACATAAACTAAAAAAAGGACTTTACTTTTGTTGGTTTTTTTTCTATACTACTAGGTATCCTAAATCCAAACTACAAAAAATGTTTTTACAAATAATTATTATCTTGTAAAATGGACTTGTAATTTTGTTTTGATAAAAATAAGAATAGTTGAAGAAACGATAAAAATAACAATTAAATTAAATTCTTGCTCACAATTTTCTAAGTACCAGAGTTTGCTGTTCGGCTATTATCGGGTTTGCTCCGGCTGTGACGGCTAGACTCTAGTGAACATTGTACTGTGGCACTGTGCGATCCATGTTGGAATACCTACCTACTCATTGGCTGTTTGGTTACCCCAATATGCTGTTTACATCGCAGCTCTGGAAAGGGTTCAGAAAAGATTTCTAAGGGTGGCCGCTTACAGATTGGGCTTGGTGCATGATAGGACGAGGCGAGAGATGAGGGCTTTCTTGAGTGACCATACCTTGCAAAGCAGGAGACTCAGGCAGATCTTCCTTTCCTTTAAAAACTTGTGACAGGGTTAATCGAGGGGTTAACTGACTGCCCAGCCCAGATCTTTTGGATTTCATTTCTTTGAGAGCAGGAGAAAGAAGGGTGAGAGGTTCTGACCTGTTTTATGTACCATTTCAATCATTTCATAATACTAATATAGCTAGGAATGAGTCGATCTCAAGGGTGCTCACTCGGGTGCTCAGGTTTGCTAACTCAAGAAGCTTGAGTATTTACATCCTTGGTTGTTCTTCTTTTGTTGCCTTTAATAGGAGATTGCTGCCGTTGCTTGCTGGATGGTTTATAAAATAAGTTGTAGGTAGGTATTTGTTTTTTGTAATTACAGCAATTGAAATACTTATTAACTTGGTGAATTCACATCAAGTTGTTATTTGTTATGTGACTATGTGATGTTTTTTTTTTTAATTGTTATTGTAAATTGGCCTTGCCGTAAATAAATAGAAATATAAACATCTCAAATTCCAAATCATAAAATACTTACGGATGATTTACTGATTTCGTATGAACTCATATCTAGTCCTAAGAACGATATTGATAATTCAAAATAAAAGAAATCTATTACTCTACTGCACTTATGTTAATTATTTATTCAATTATTGGTAAATTAATAATTTCTACTTATTTTTGTTATGGTTTCATGATTCACGATTTCTTCACGTTTATGTTTTGAAGGTGTCATTTCGTTTCAATAGTCAATAAAGTAGAGGAGAGCTTATCGATACGATACATACATCGATACGCTCTCGATGAAGGTGCAATAGGTGCATATCGATACGAATTTATTATTGATATGAATCGATAAGGATTTTTCTAAATTGGAACCATTTTATGATCAGACATTTTCCGAACCCACGATTCGATATTATCCCATGATAGATATTAGGTCTGTTTCTGAAGAAATCACAAACCAGTCAGAGTGAATCCCATTGGTTGAAACTAGTTTTCTGACTGTTTCTGACTGTTTTCAACCAATGAAATTCGCTCTGACTGGTTTCTGATTTCTGCAGAAACAGACTTACTACTGGGCCTTTTCGGGTTTGGAAAAAGGACGGTTCTAGAACGGTTCAGAACAATCGCACAGTTTATTATGGAAATTTGTGATAGCCGAGTTGTGTTAATTTTGTTGATTGATAAACTGTCCGATTGTTTCGAACCGTCCTTTTTCTAAACCCGAACAGGCCTGCCTATAAATCGATACGAAAAGTCGGTCGATTTGGATTTATCTCATTTATTTTTCCTTTCCATACCTATTAAATTAAATTTTATTTCTTTTCCATATGCTTTCTTCATTCACTAGAAAGGGTGCAATGAGCTTTTCTCTTTTGTAAAGCAAAGAAAAGGAAAACCAAAAACTGAACAAATGGGAATTCAAAAATCGACAATCGACCCAAACGTTATCGAATGTCATTTCACATCGAAACGATTGCACTTGCAGTGAAAAAAAAATAAACAGAACAGTGTGGAAGGGCAGTGAATTTAGTGATTTTTTCAATTATTGAGAGTGAGAGGAGGTATTTTTAATAAACAGTTGAAATTTAAGCAATAAACCAAAGAAATAAAGCATTATTTTTCAGGACAATCAGAGGTTTGTCCACTTTTGTGGATTTATGCCAATTTCTGGCCTCTCTTCTCCATTTAAAAATTGTCAGACATTGATGTTTTCGCCACCCCTATCGCCTTTTATTTTTTTTAATTTCGTATCAAACAAATTCTATGAACCCATCGGATACTTCTACCACGGACGACGCTTCAAGGTATGTCCAAATTGGAAAATAAAAAAATACTGCTTTTCAAAAGTCACCTTCCTGATGATATTGAGGTTATGTTTTGAAATGTCAATCTTTTAAAGTTTAAAAAAAAATACTCTGGACTTGTTTGTGCATTTTTGTTTTCATCACTTGGTATTATAATAGATTGGTATTCTTTTGTAGTAATCCAGAGGCTTCGTCTAGTGCTGAAGAAAAAATTGCTGCTGAAGACGAGATGAAGAGGGCTGCAGCTAAAAAGCTCATCGAGCGGTATTTCTATCAACTAACCGAAGGATGTGGAAATCCAAATTGTGGCAATAAGGATTGTGCATCCAGTGGAAAGGTAAATTAACTTTTTACCGCTTTTTACTGATACTTTATTGGTTGTCAAAATATACCTATGGTATTTGTGTTACTGCAAGAAAGCTAAAAGCCAGTATCAGCTAGACTTAAGATTCAAAGACTTCATTGAACTTCTTTTATGTGAGATGAACCTCAACAAGAGGCTATAACTATATACTGACACACAGGCACTAACTGTGTATTTTTCGAGGTATCTATCTTCTGTTTATTTTTTAATATCAACCAGAACCTCTCTATATCATAAATATCCACTTGGCCTAATAGTCTAAGAGCCAGTGAATTTTTTTCCGTAAAAAGTTGCTGATGAAAAATTTCATGCTTAAACGATGTTATATTATCCCCCGAGATCGAAAACCATAGTCTGGCAGCATGTAGTGAAGTTTGGCATAGGCATAATTAATAAGTCATTAAAAAATTCACGAAAATCGAACTATTTGCCGATGGTCAATTTTTGCGGCATATCATTTAAAAATGTTCCCTTAACAAGGCTGTAATAATGCCAGACGATTTTCACGGGCTTAAAGCCTTGCCAGACGCCGCCAGATTGCAAAATAAATATAAAATTTTCGAAATACTTGCCGAAACATTTTTTTTTTAATTATGAGAAAAAAATTGTGAATCGAATGGAAATATTGTCACGACGAGGCTGTAGACGGAGTCGTGGTAACCACACGAGTACTATAATGAGCGTTACCATACGTGTGATATACATTTTATCTACAACTCAGATTTTTGTTTTATGTATTGGATGGTTTTGATTTTTCACAACAGATTATTCGGTGAGCTTAAAGCTCAAGGCTGAAAGAAAATATTTTCTCAACAAGGACTTCAAGCAACACTATCAGCAGCATCAGGTATTGGTTCTACTTTTATTATTCATAAATAAAAAATGAGTTACATAATGAGCCTATTAAATGACTAATGATATAAGGAGCTCAATACATCACTAGTACGATAATACAACTTATAACGTAACTCAAATAGGCTAAAATGGGTTACATTATCGTAATAAGCTCTCATAGTATGGATGGGTGGGTCGTATTTAAAAAGAAAAAATCATTATTACACAAAATCATACATAAAACCTAGTTTATTCTTTTTTTGACCTTTCAATACAATTATAAATCGATAATTTACAAGAATCGTAAACTCTACAGGATTGCTCAATCCCATAAGACAAACGTTCATAAAAAACATTGAAGATGGCGGCATGCCAATGACGTCACGCAGTCCTTGATTGGTTTGTGTTTTATTATGACAGCGCACTTTCCTTGCATTTTCAAACGTGAAAAAATGTTATTTGGAGGTTATTTCCTTTGAAAACTGTATTTTGTAATTAATTTATTAATTTTAAAATTAGCAGACTTCAAAAGTTTATGTATACCCCTACCTAATTTTTAATTATTATTCAATAGTTTAATAGGTACCTACTATAACGATTTAACATGGACATTCAAAGTAAGCTTATTTCACAAAGCCAAATAGTGATACCTACCTAATTTAGATTTTCATAATCATATTCCAGAAAAACACTGCAAGTTTCCCATATTTTCCATGCGTTTTCATAGTAAACGCGCCAGTAAAGGAATTTATTTACATATTTATTCATTCACTCTTCATAAACACTAATAGTAATTACATGCAAAGGAAACTTACAACTAAGTAGATATTTTATTTACAAAAAAAAGCAATATCTACAAATGCTTGAGTAGGAAAGACTATCAGTAGAAAACTAGCAATACACACGAATAAAAGAAAGCGATGTCCTGATACAACAAATCCAGTATTATAAAACCACTAAAATCAGAAAATGCTTGGGGTTTTCGCGAGTATTTTCAGCCACTTGATAAATCCGAATTTACGATAAAATAATTGTGAGCACAAACTGAACATCATTCGTATCAGCGGCCATCTTGAAAATCCGGGATGCACGTGACGTCATAGCAATTGTGAACAAATTTAGCTGATTGAGCAATCCTGTAGAGTTTACGATTCTTGGATAATTTATATTTTATTTTATGTCAATTAGGCAATCTACCGACCTGTCAAAAACGAAATTCAATATGGAAGTTCGGGTCAAGCGTTGGGTCAAGCCAATGACTTCTGTCACATTCTGGACAAACGTCAAGATTTAAATTATCGGATTTTGTGTTTTTTTTTGTGTGTTTAGGTATTGTGTTAAATAAAATGCCAGCGATTTGCATCGTAATTGGGTGTAGAAGTTGAGGTAACAGGGCTAATGTGAAATTTTATTCAGTTCCTGCTATTTTAAATCATCAGCTTTTGATCTACAAAAGTGAATTATCAAAACAACGCAGGGCTTTATGGATTGCTGCAATTAAAAGAAAGGATCTAACAGAGGCACGATTTTCCCTTGATATTTATACCTTTATACCATCTCAGAATTTATTATTAAATTAAAAAATACGTAGAAACATTATAAACACTATAAAATTCACTTTGTAAACAAAGGCCAGGACACTAAAAAATACGTAGACATACTAAAAACTATAAAATTCACTATGAAAGCAACAATATGACCAAAACTAATGGAAAATACGTAGAAACACATAAAATTCACTTCGAAAGCAACAAGGGCCAGCTGAACACAAATGCTCTCCTCATGAACGTCACCGGCTTGTCACCGCAATATTTGACCCGAACGGCCATTATAAAATCACGTGATTGAGATTGCCTAATTCAATGTTCACTATTTAATTATTTTATTTCATTGATATATTAACAGAAAAAAAAAGAAATATAATTATATTACAATGAATTATAAAGTACACGTAGGTACCTGGAATGGTCGCGCCGATTTATAAACAGTAGTACAAAAACAAAAATATTTGGGGTTAGGAATATACCAAACCTCACAGCAATGAACTAGAAAGAGAAAAGTAGCCATCAGTATATAGCTATCTTTGGACAAACTAAGAGAGAGACAAATGGTGGGTCCGACAACGGTGGGATCCATTCCTGTTACGTGTAGTATACCGGGCGTCCCACCGAAAGCTGCCAATGGCCTATATCTTTAAAACGCTAATCGATAAAGAAAAAAACCCGTTTGAAGGGGGAACCAAAGCAAGGTACTTTTCAGGCCTCCCCGAACCACCACTCCGGCGGTAGCCACCTTAACCTCAAAATCTTAAATGGCACTATAGGTCAGGTGATACCTTATTTGAGGGGTTTTTTAATTCTCTAAATGAATCTGCATAAAAAAATTATCTGATACAATTTCAAATTGTCAGAAAATAGCCCATACGAGTGAACAACTTTGCCCCCTTGAGGAGGTGAACACTGTCAGATACAGTGAGAGGAAAGGGGTTCAAATAAATAAAACCTTGATGATTTTTTCAAAAGTCTTCATGTTATTAATTTTGTATAAAATCGATCTTAAATCACATTTATCTGTTCCACCAGATCAAATGAGGTTTTCATCAAAATTAGACTCACATTTGAATCTGGATAAATTTTTTTTACAGGTCCATTTAGAAAATTGAATCATCACATGACCTATAGTACCATTTAGGATTTTGAGGTTAGGGTGGCTACAGCCGGAGGAAAAGTTCGCGGAGAGCTGAAAAGTACCTTGTTTTGGTTCCCCCTTCCAACCCTCCAAACGGTTTTTTCTTTTTTTTTTTTATCGATTACCGTTTTCAAAATATAGGCCATTGACAGTTTTCGGTGGGACACCCGGTAGGTATAGTTCATTCATTGGTGTATTCTTATACAAACGCTTTTGTTCCACTCATTCCTTGTCTTTCCATCTCATTTGCTCTCATGCAAAATCACCGACATGTGGCCACGGCATATTATCCGCTCCCAGACGCGTGGAGGGGATAATATGTGCGTTCACGAACGCGTAAAATAACGAACTTCGGCATCGTCTGGCGAGGATTAAACCTCGATAAAACCGTCTTGCACTAGGTTTGTTCGATTAGCAATTTTTTTCTCTTTAATGTAAAAAAAAACAGGTTTTGGCAAGCTTTTCGAATTTTTTATTATTTTTTTGCATTTTGGGAGTGTCTGGCAAGGCTTTAAACCCGTGAAAACCGTCTGGCATTATTACAGCCTTGTAAGTGGCACATTTTTAAATGATATGCCGCAAAAATTGATCATCGGCAAGTATTTCGAATTTGGTGAATTTTTTAATTAATTATGCCTACGACAAACTTCCCCACTACATGCTGCCAGACTATGGTTTTTGAACGCGGAGGATAAAACTACATCGTTTAAGCAAGAAATTGTCCATCAGCAACTTTTTACGCTAAAAGTTCACTGGCTCTTAGACTATAATAAAAACATTGAATGACAAGATAGCCGTTTGGAGGTACGTATGTGTGGACAGGGAAGAAAGTGTAATACAACAATTACAATAATCTAACATCCAACATAGCTAAATCTACACTTATGCTAATATTTAACAAAATTTTGCAAGGAAACATAATCAATGTCCTGTTTTGGTATTTTTAGTTTGTAATTTACAATTTGAAAAAATCTTCCTATATTCTCCAGCATTAAGTAATAGAATGAACTAAAAAGCAGTATAACAACTATCAAAAATAATTTAGTATCATCTGCAAATAGTAAAAAAGTGGCATTTTCCATGCACTGATGTGAATCAATAATGAAAAGATTGAATAATGGCGATAGCTGACCCCATTTTCGTATCCCCTGGGCCCTGAGCAAGCTCTCATAGAAAATGATTGATAATCATTAATAAAGACAAACTTTTTTTGATACACAACTTTCTAACCACTCAAGGAAACTTCCAACTCAGATTTCCCTACGTATTCCTTACTTCTCCCAAAGATCTCAGATTTCCCAAATTCCTATTTTGATAACCGGGTGTTTGACACAAAAACCTCTTCATACAGAAATAAGTAATTATTACCTGCCTTAATTTGGTAGAATTTTTATTAAAAAAACTCATTCTTGCCATAGTACTACAGATTGACAAATATCAATCGAAAATCCACTGTATAATTTTCTATCATTTTCTTTAACAAAGCTTTAACAAATATGGCATTGCCGCTTTTGTAATTTAATTTTCTAACAAAAATGATATAACATACCATGAGCAAGGGGGTTTTCACCTAACAAAATTTGTACACCGATTAACAGTACTACTAAATGAGATATTTCCATGTATTAACAGATATTTCTATGTACCTAATAACAAGTTATTGCCAACTATTTCCAAGTAGTTACAAAATATTTCCACATATTTCCAGGTATTTCCCTAGTATTATCATATAGGTATTGCCATGCTATTGACAGAAAATCAAATATTGGTCTTGCCAGAATTCTAGGTATTGGCATATCCACAGATAAATTCAACTCCCTTATCTCTGAAAAAAATTTCGAGTTCTCAATGCTTTTTTCTCATTCTCTCAATACATACATCTTATGCTTTTACCGCTCCCCAAACACTAGCATCATATGTTTTATTGGCAATTTTGAGCTTCTTTTATCTAATATTCCACCTAAATCGAAACTGATAGTTGCAGAGGACTTAAACATAGATTATCTGAAACCTGAGGAACATAAAAGCATTCTATTGATTAATCTGCTCGAAAGTTTCAACCTCCATATGCATATAAAGAATCCAACAAGAGCAACTAATTCTACCTCTACCACCATTGATTACCTATGTTCAAATTTTAACACTGACCTTGAGTGCGATGTGATAGATGAAGATCTCTCTGACCACCATGCTATAATAGCTAAACTCCCCTTGAAGTTAAAGCCATGTACCTAATAACTTCAGGAAACAAGGTAGGATACTTAGCAAAAGAAACTTCCTAAAATTTAAAAGTAGCTGTAATAGTACTAACTGGCAACCCGTACAGCTAAATACCTCTTTTACTCAAGTTGACTTAATAATGCCACCAACAAATCTAGGTAAACATGGAATGTTGTAAAAGAAATAACTGGCAAAAATATCTCAAAACCAACTGAAATTGATATAGAACAGGAAGAACTTAACAACTATTACTGTTCGGTTTCCAGCAATCTCACCAGCACCATTAACTCTGATACTGATCCTATGATTTACTTGGAAGGCTTACAGGTACAGAACTCCTTTGTTTTCTTTCCTACAGATACACAAGAAATAAAGACGATTCTTAAAACGATCAAAAATCAAACTGCTGCTGGCTCAGACCGCATTTATACAAAAATACTTCGGGAACTACCTGACCAAGCCTTTAATGTATTAACACAGGCGATAAATAAATCATTTTCTGATGGCTCGTTTCCCACTAGTCTTAAAGAATCCTTAATCGTTCCAATCCACAAAAGTGGTAACACAAAAAATCCATCTAACTACCGCCCCATGTCACTATTGTCTACAAACTCTAAAGTAGTAGAAAAATTACTTAAAAAGCGAATGTTGAGTTTTCTGACATTGCATAATGTTTTCAATTTCTCCCAAAAAAGGGCAAGCATGATGCGATATTCCGTGTGATCGATGCGCTTTTCAGTACCTGTAACAATGAATACACTACTGGGGAAGCTAGAAGCCTAGCGTTTCCGAGGCATAGTTCTGGAATGGTTTCGGTCGTACCTTTTCCATCGCAGCAGCCAGTGTGTCTCCGCGGATGGCAAACTATCCTCTGAACAGAACATCACTTTTGTGATGTTCTGTTCAGAGGATAGTTCTTGGCTCAGTTCTTGGACCCATCCTATTTCTTCTATATAGCGATGATCTCTTGTTCATCAATATATCTGGAGAATTTGCAGTGTTCGCGGATGATGCGGCTGTGCTTTGGCACACCTGCGACGCTAACGAGCTGATCAGAATAATATCCCACGATCTAAACAGCGTCAAAATCTGGTGGGATGCAAATGGACTACTTTTCAGCTTCAACAAAACCCAAATACTAGCATTCCGATGTAATATCGAACGCATTGTGATCCTCTGTTGAGGACTTTCGAAGGACCACCCTTTATTATAGGTCAAAGGGAACCCAAACACATTAACGAGAATTAATACTTTAATTGATTAACCATTTATTGCGGTACAAAACGAATTTTTAATTGATTATTAGTCAAACAATAATAACGTGATGTCGTGACATGCTCTCGAATCCGTCTCTTCTTATTGGTCGCGCCGAGCGATCCTATTGGTCGCGCTGAGCCATCCTATTGGTCGCTTGCCGTTCTTCCTGCAGCTGTTCTTGCGCGTTGCCAGATCCTTTTGAGTTGCTAGGTTTATTACGGCGTTGCCATGTTTAAGAATGTTGCTACACTTTTGTTCAATATAACAGTCTGATATAAGAAATTTGATTTGAATGTTCAAATAGATTTGAATGTCCAAACACATTGTATGTGACGAATTTTCGATTAAAACTTCGAAAAATACCGAGTTTCTTGGACTTAACTTGGATGTTGATCTTAATGCCAATCACATATAATAGCTCTCAACAAAAAACTATCTTCAGGCTGCTACTGCATACGATCAGTCTCATCTACCTTGGGGTTCACCATAGCAAAATCAGTATATTTCGCTGTGATACAATCGCACCTAACTTATGGCTTGGCATTTTGGGGTTGTTGCAGCCAGTATCTTTTTGAATCAGTGTTTAAACTACAAAAACGGGCAATCCGATTCATGGCTCGCGTTTCACCGCGGGAACACTGTAGGCCACTATTTGTTAAGTATAGGATCCTCACTCTTCCATGTCTTTTTATTCTCGAGTCAGTCAGCCTTATTCATAAGAATATCTCTTGTTTTCCACGCCAAACTACCCATCTGACGAGACAAAGTCATCATCTGTCGCTTTCTATTCCACATTCCTCTCTTGTACAGAACTCTATCATTTACAATAGTGTAAAACTGTATAATCACCTTCCAGCAACTTTGAAAGATATATCAGATATCACTTTATTTCGAAAACAGTTAAAAATTATCCTACTTACCCAAGCATTCTATACTGTTAATGCATTTCTGGACTTGGTATTTTTAACCTAATAAATTTAACCAGCTTTTGCAGCCTAGAATTATCGTGCGCGTGGCACTCTGTCCTGGGTGTTTGTTTTATTTTCCTATCAGAGCACTATTGTACTGTTTGTTCATGTTTTATCTTATTTCTTAATGTTTCTGTCAATATCTGACCCCTAGTTATTTAGTTATTATTGATTTTAACTCAGGATTTTAACATTTTACAACAGTTTTGTTCTTGTATCGTTTCTTCTGTTTGTGACTTATCATTTGTTTATAGTTTTTTTAACTTATCTATTAACTATTAAAATTTAAAAATATGTATGTGTATTTACTGTGACAAGCATTATAGTTAGATGGTTTAGATTTAGTGATTAGCTTGGCCCATAATGATCATTGTATCTTTTGACAATAAAGCATGCTACTACTACTACTACTACTACTACTACTACTACTACTATTAACATGTTATTAATGGGTATCAACCAATGACATTAACATAAAAAGCTTTTATTTCAAAACTTGCCACCTACATTATCAGCGTGGAGACAGATTTGTGGAAATCGCCGAAACACGTCAACAAATCTATTGAGGGGGAATGTTTTTTACGTAAAACCGAACTTCGTCCCTCCAACCCCCTAAGCCCTAGGGCTATCACCTCAAAATATTCAAATGAGACAGAGAATCGAGTGATAGATTATTTTAAAGAGCTGTTTAATCTGTACATTTTCCCGTTTTTTTTTTTTTTTTTTAGATTTGACCTCAGTGTTGCAGAATAACACTCATTTCAATGTTTAAAAATGCCTATTTTTCCCTAAACACACCTGCTTGTTTACCTGTTACTGTGATAAAAAGGTAGGTAAAGAAACAGGTGTGTTTAAAAATAAATAGGCATTTTTAAACATTGAAATGGGTGTTATTCTGTAACACTGACTTCAAATTCAAAAAATAGAGCGGCAAAATGTACAGATTATACAGCCCTTTGAAATGAACTATCACTCGACCCCTTGTCTCATTTGAAAATTCTGGGGTGGTAGCCCTGAGGGTTAGGGGGTTGAAGAAAGGAAGTCCAGTTTCACTTAAAAAACCTTCCCCCCCATAAATTTGTTGACGTGTTTCCTCGATTTCCACAAATATGCCTCTTTATGCAAATGGCAAGTTTTGAAATGGAAGCTCTATATATTGCGAGGTATATTCCCTAGATATCTACAAGTATTGACATTCACGGTTGGGATATATCGTTTCACGGCAAATTGAGATCCTGCAACTGCCTCATCGATGGAAGGTTTGTTCTGAAAATATCAGATATATTACCTACATAATTAACAAGTAGGTATTGCATAGTATTGACACTATTGAAATAGTATTTACCTGGTATTGACATATATTAACCAGTGATTTGTACACCGATTAACAAGGTGAAAAACCCCTCGACCATGAGTTACATTTGAGATTCGAATGTTGGTGTCACTTGACCGAAATTGAACCGAAAGTGGTAAAATTGAATGACAATGGTAGAAGCGACACAAAAAGTTACCCAGATCCTCAACATTTCAATTATACCGGATGACGCGTTCCGAAGTTATCACCTGAGAAAAACGTCGTGGGACACCCTGTATACCTAAAGTATTTTACAGGATACCAACTATAAACTAATGGCGTTTCCGATTGGTAGATCTAGTGCGGAACTAGTGCAATTTTTCCTATTTCTGTCTTTTTCTTCTACAGGTTGATGAAAAGGATGCAAATACACTCAGTGCGCACTGAATCTACCAATTGGAAACGCCATAAATTATTAAAATAAGCTTCCTATTCCAGGCTCTTGAACTTGTTTTAAATACCTGCATATTATGACAACATAACTGCATACCTACATCTTCAAGGGGTGTGCTGATGCACTGGCAAATCCACTTGCCCATATTTTCAACTGTGCCATAAACACTGGTATCTTTCCAGAAGTATTAAGAAATCTGTTGTTATTCCAATACATAAAAAGGGAAACAACGGATTTTGAAAACTATAGACCTATTAGTATCCTTGCTGAAATTTTTGAAATTATATTTTGTAATCACTTGTCTAAATTATTGTTTGAACATCATATTGTTAGGCAGCAACATGGCTTCATCTCTGGTAGATCCGCAGTATCCAACTTATGTGAGTTTGCAACAGCACAGTTGGATAAGATCTACACTGATGCAGAGAAGGCGTTCGATAAGCTTGATCACCACTTACTTCTCCAAAAATTGTTTCTTACAGGATTGACTGAAAAGTATTTTAACCTCATCAAGTCTTATTTGTCATACATACCCTACTCTGTTCGCGTTGGCATGGAACTATCCAGTAATATTTTGGCAGCTAGTGTTCCTTAGGGCAGCAATTTATCCCCCTACTCTTTACAATATTCATAAATGACCTACCTGACTGTATTGGAAATTCTGACTGTTTGTTGTTTGCTGATGACTTCAAGATCTTCAGAGTGCTCTCTTCGCTGGCAGATTGTCAGGTTCTCCCAGAACAGCACAAGGCATCGTCAGTATCTAGAATACAGTTATCATTTGGATACAGAAATGATCGCAAGTAGGGACCACTGTGAAAACCTGGGAGTCACTATCAGAAAATTATTAACAAGGCATTTAGGGCCTTGGGTTTCATAGATATACCAAACATTTTCATAGAGTTAATACCTTGATAAAGCTCTATAATACCTTGGAGTATGCATGTATTATCTGATCACCTACAGCTGACTGCAATAGAGACTTAATAGAAAGAGTCCAAAAAAAAATTTTGAGATATTTGTATTCCGAACAATATCATGTTTATCCTATATTTGATCCTATATTCTCCCTGCTATATAGTGTCATATGAAAGTATGTTGGAGACCTTCAGTATCTTAGTAGGAGAAGAGCAGTTCAATCCTTTTTATTTTCCATATAGTCAATAATACTAAATATACAGACTATAAATTTATTACTCTAATCAAATTTCATGTTCCTAAAATTATTCTTTGACTACAACATTTTTGTGATAATAGGGTACTTGCATGGAAAATTAAATTGATTATTGTTTATTGCAAACTGTAGGAAATCGAAAAAAAATCGTTACTTTTTTTTCATTTCGCCCAAATATGATTATTTCGGAAGTTATACAAATATTAAGTTTTGTATATATAGATATACTGAGCATGTGCGACGTCATAAAGTATTATACCTGATGACGTCATAGGCATATTTCATAGCGTTGTATCTCCGTCAATTTTTGACTAAGAAGAAAAAGAAAAAACACGTGTTGACTTATTTTTCATTGACTATCGAAATCAGCAATAAAAAAATTTGATGCAAGGGGCCTATTGTTGCCTCAATCAGAATATTCACTAGAGGATGATACACATAATTACGTTTGAGTAGGGTTGCCAACCCTCCCGATTTAGGCGGGAGACTCCCGCTTTTTTATCATGCCTCCCGCCGTAGAACATCGCAGCAAAAACTCCCGCTTTCTAAAAAAACTCCCGTTAACTCCCGCTTTTCAACAATTACGTATTTGAGTATTTGTATTTCGGGTTTTGGAGGTTCTTGAGTTTGGATATAAAAAAGGGCCTTATTTGATTGGACATCTTACACTGACAAAATTGACAAGTATTTTTGGAAACACGTACCAGAGTTAAATAGGTTGTCCGGGGTAAGTTAAATTGATGACGTGATCTAGGGTGCCTTATGGAGATTTACATTATGTTGAAGAGGTTTAGGCCTTTGGAAGAAGCACCCCAGATGACCAGTGGTGTAGCCAGGCGTCGCGCTTTAAGGAGCCTCGCAAAAAATAGGTTACCGAACCTAAAAATTGGCACTTTTCGATTTCCCAAAATAAAACGTACAGAACAAATAAGCGTAATCCTATGTTTATGTGAACGGTGTTTTTTTATAAAGGGTGTCTCAGAATATGTGAACAATCTCTAGGATTCAAAGAAAATACAAAAAAAAAACAAAATCCAACTCCCTCCCCCCCCCCCCCCCTACGAAGTTACGTGCCCCTAAAATTTTCTACAGATAAATAATTTCAATCCAGCTTAAATAGTTATGCAGCTGCAAAGCTGTCCAATTCGAATGTAATAAGGCTGAAAATTCATGAATAAAAACCAAGTCAATAGCCTGTAATAGACAAAAATTGAAATAAAATAAAGCGGAAAATTTCAAATGTCCAATTCCTCCAATTACTCAAAAAGCTCTATAAATTATGAAAACAAATTTTCCAAACTTGCATTTTGTTGGAAGTTGTTCTGAGATATTTTTTTCTCGAAAAATGAACTCAAACTTAAAACATTTCAAAGCAATTTTTCTCAATTTGAATTTTGAATTTGGAAATTGGTCTAGCTCTTGATTCCAGTGTTCCATATTTAAAAAAACTAGACAACAAACATTAAAATCTTACCATGGTTTCTTTGAAGTCCTTACCATAATTTCACATAATTAGGATTCCAGTATCTTTTTCAGCTTCTTTCCTCAGAAATCTTGCAGAATTAGGATTCAACTTTTGGTTATTAGTGCGGCCCTGCAACGAAAAGTTAACAATTTAAGTTTCTTGTTAAAAAAAGTTTTATTTTCAATAACTTACCTTATTAAGATTGCCAATTGTAACTTCAAGCCCAATTTCCACACCACCCTAGAGGTACGAGCTGTCAGTGCGTTTTTTTTTCAAGTGCTTTCCCCGTTAGGCCTAGTGCACTTTGAAATTACACTTGTACAGCCAAAACCGCCAACTATCCATTAATTCAACCTTCACTCGCCAGCTAGGAAGGCACCACTGTAAACACTTACCATAATTACGGTGTATATTAGTGCAACAAATGAGGTCCAGGACAACTATGGCATTAGGCTCCCCCGGGGCTTCCCTGCCTTGAAGATTCAGTCGAATCATGAACTGTTTTTTGGGAATTGACACATATGTAATTTCACCTGGAAGAGAACAGTAATAAAAGTTTAGAGGTGCGGCCATGGTCCATCATTGTCTGTTAGTTGTGGTTGCCAGTCATTTGTCCCAATGTCCACCATTCCCAGTCATTTGTCCCATGTCCAGATGGACAATCAGTTTGCAAGAAAGGCTGTCCAATGTCCAAAGCAATAATGACCTAACTGGAAAAGATGTTAAGACAAAATGGACATAGAAAAAAGAAACCTGGAATGTTAAATGAATGTATTATCATTATGTCTGAAAAAGACAAAAATGTATTATTATTATTAACCACCCAAACTGATCCATAAAGCCTCTATTGATTAATTTGTCCAGAGCCAAAACCATTCCCAACTGAAAAAGGACAAACTGGATTTAGAAGCGTTGAAGGTGGTCATTTGTGTCATATTCAGGGCCAAAACCACCTCACTTTTGGTTCAATTTGAAAAAGGGATGCCTGGAGAAAACAACTCTATGTTAGTGATTATTCCACTCATGTGTTAGAAATCCCATAAGACAAGTGACGATTTTCAGAATAACAGCGAAAATTCTCTTTTCCATTTGATTAACTAGAGAGAATTACAGCGAAAATTCTCCCATGTTATTGTATACATGGTTGTCATGCTAATTTTTGATACAAACAAACGGTTCCTGATAGCAACCATTTATTTGTATTGATTGTTAAGATGTTCAAATCGTTTAATACATATTTATTTCCATATTTTTTGCATTCTCATACGAGAAATAATCCTCTAAATACCACTTGAGCTTTAAAATGAACCAGATAATTTTTCACTCATGCGTGTTTTCTGTGCAAATTTCACTCGTCCTACGGACTCGTGAAATTATAGAAAACACGCAATCGTGAAAAATTATCGGTAATTTTGAAGCTCTCGTGGTATTATCCCCGAAAATTTAAATGTTTTATGTTAGAAATTACCTATTTAAACAGCTTCTAATATCCAACAAACTGAAAGAAACAAAATATTCTAAAGCATCCTATCCTAGATTATCCAACGGTGTCCAAGGCATCCTACCCCGGAAAGTATAAAATCCTCATATAATTTTCTGCAAAGCATGAAAAGCAAAACAACTTTAAGAAAAAGGAAAGGGAATCTTTTTGTTTCTAATGTATTCAATGTTCTGAAAAGACCTTTGGAACTTATGTTCAAGAAGCTGCATTGTTGATGATGTTGTCTTCATCCGAAACACACAAAACAAAAAAATTATTTAGCTGTCCATATTCTGGAAACAACTTATGTCCAAGAAGCTGGATTGTTGACGTTGATATTGTTTTCATCTGTAACACATAAATCAGAATTATCCAAGAGAGCATCCAGCTGTTCCGTGGCCCTTTTGGGCTTGATCTAATATCAAAATTACATTGTACCAATACCCAACAGCATCCGTAACTTAAACCCCTCTCGCCCGTATGTTTTGCCGGCTGCTACACATACCTACCGTGGTAGTATATTAGTGCAACAAATGAGATCCAGGACAACTATGGCATTAGGTTCCCCGCGGCGCAGCTAGTACCGAAAAGAAACGCTCAAACCACCAATATTGATGGATATTGGTGAAATGGAACTTCAATTTTTTGATTGAGTGAATGAGAATTTTACAACCAAATGCTCGATTATTGTTTGAAATGAAATATAAGACACACTGTACATCTGAAAAAAAAAAATTTGGTAGTTCTTTAGATTGGTTTATTACAAAACACCACAACAACGTTGTGAAATTATTGAAATTTAGCATCAAAACCAAAGCTCTGTGAAGGCAACTTGGCGCGTATTAAGTGTACTTTATGGTCCTCTTCCCCTATGATCCACCCAGTGAATTAACAAAAACATTTCGTAATGTCGTGAAGAAATTTGAAAATGAGTTTACGTCGCTGGATAATCCAAGAACAAATCGTGTGAGAAATGTGATTGCGGTTATTCCTTAGATACCGGCCCAAACGTGTGAAAACGTAATGACGTGAATAAAGTCGTGGGAGTCATTTAACCGATATTATTGTAATCAGTTGACTTGACTTTTTTTTTCTATATTTTCTTTTGACAGTATCAGAAAAAACAAAATCGCATCGGAAAATGGAGAAACGTAGGCAACTTCTACTTTTTCCAATGGAACGCCCTGTATATTATGCGATAAAATTAAAGATCTTTTCTTCCTGATTCCAAATATATATATACTGATCATATTTGAGTGAGTCGTTTTTGATATATCTTAGCTTAATTAATCCAGAACTCGGATAATTGCGACTCGGATAATCGGGGTTCTACTGTATATGTGAAAAATGTACTATTACCTTGCACTTACACACCTCAATCAGGATTTTTACCAAAAATATTGATTAGCCTATTCTACTTGATTGGGCTCAGAAGAAATAGAAGTGGCACAATTTTTATGGATATCAATGAAATGCACTCTTATACAATTCAATTTTTTTCTGGAAAACTACTGAAGGGAAAATTGTGAAACTTCCAGAGGGAAAAGAGGAAAGTTAGGAGTTCATATTATACTAAAATTTCAAACTTTTCCAGTGAAACTTAATAAAATGGGAAATTAATGAATAAATAAGTACTTACCTACTTATCAAAAATCCGTCTAGAAGAAGATTTTATTATAGGCTCTTTAAGACTCATCCGTCGACTTCTGGATTCTGTTTGCTTACAGAGGGGCTCACCTGAAAAAAATAACACAGGCAGAAAAAATTGTTCATGTATATACAGGGTGATTAACGTAGCCTAAAAAAATGGATTGCAGGTGGATTAGATACATGTACCATCTTTACTAATCCACCTGCAATCTGGAAAATTTCTAAAGCGGCGTTTACATTGGTATAATAAATGAGTTAGGCTGTGGTCCGAATATAACCAGGGTTGTGGTTTCGCGGTCCGAAAGTGATCAAATTACTCTGATTCCTGGAAAAGTGGTTGGTTTTGGACCTTGGTTTCCTTAAATCTGGTTAACCAAATGTCAAAATAGTTACCGGCTATCAAATGTCGGTTCTGTTGGTTTTATGTGTAAATTCTGTCAGCTATTTTTTATTTCATATTCGCGCTCCCCAAGTAACCGGAATTTTCAGCAACATTTGTCAACCGATTTGGTTAACGTTTGTTTATATTCGGACCATAGCCTTAGTTACTTGCACCCAGTAACCTGTAAGACAGCTACTAGTTCTATGTAAACCACATAGTTAGTTTCTAGTAGCAGTACTTGTACCAGTGTGCTGGCTAGGAAAGTAGATAGCTCGCTAGCCTTCCCCCACTCGGTAAAATCTACTATCCGCGCTACTGAACTTGTGTACTTGCCGAATGTAAACAGGTTTGAGCTAGTGCCAGTTGCCAGCGATTGTTTAGTGAACACATGGATATATCAAAATACCTACATTTTTATTTTGTGTGTTTTATTGTAAAAAAAAAGAGTTCTAGGTGATACCATAGCTAACAGATTCTCAAATTGATTAGGAGTTAATCGAAGGCACAATCTATATTCCTTGGAATCCTCAATAAATAGTTCTTTCAAAAGTAGGGCAGATGCTCCTTTGGTATTCCTTTTACCGGGCCTTTTACTAATCCACTTTGTAACCCACATTTTTTTTCTTGTACATTGTTCCTCCTCAAGTAGGATAATAATTTCTTGCAATAGACAGTGGGAAACTTTTAATATACAGTTTTTCATTTGATTTAATTTTGAACGCGAAATTATTGTACGAAGGCGAAGAGCCATGTTGAAAGCTACTAGTGATACTAGTATTGGCATCAAATATATTATGTATAAACGCCTACTATTGTGGGGGTTAGCTCATGGTAGGCTAGTTACTCGTACTAGTAGGTGGTACAAGTAACTATACCAATATAAACGCCGCTTAATGCACGGGCTATGTGAATCACGGTGTATTTGTTTCAGTCAAATCAAACAAAATTACAAATTAAAGTTGATAAGTAACATGAAAAGCGCATTTATATGAAACATCAAGTGAGTATGAATTTAACAACACTGAAGAACAAATTAGAGCCAAGATTATAAAACAATATGACTTGGATAACACTCAATTTATAGTGGACCACTGGACCACCCTATACCTAATCACAAGTTGAGGCATCATAATCCCGCATTTGAAAGTTACGTTTTTCTCAATAAATGTAAAGAAAATGCTCACATAAACATAAACAACATGTCAATACACAGTTTCAGATTTTCACAAACAAATCTTGAGAATAAGTGTCCTGGGGTGCGTTCAAAGACGGCAATGCTAATGCCAAAACTTACTTTTCCCCCTCCACCGGCAATGCCGAAACACGTAGGTTGGAGCCGAACTCGAACGCAAAATGCCAATTTTGGCTTGGTTGTAGCCGTTCCTGAACGCAGCCCAGATGTCTCCAGATAATTAACTCGGCTCTTGGACTATTAGGCCTACTATAATTAGCTATTTATTGACCAAATTCTCATAAATCCTTTAACACATTGCATGCCACGTGTATATTGGTAAAATAAACCACAGGGCTACGCGTGTTTTTCTCTTAATTTTTATTAAAGAGTAGCTGGTATTATGGTGGACGGCCTCCCCAGGGGACACCAATTACCAAAAAGAAATAATCAAATCTTAATTTGTTGCCCTGGATAATCAGTGAAACGCAACTTGAATTATTATTGAAAACATCTACAGCCAAATGTTTAAAGTCTAATATCAAACATTATGCTTAACTAGAAGTAGCTTGAGATAAATAAATCTTTCCACCAAAGGGCCCCATTCACGTTGAGATCGGTATCGATACATGTTTCGCAACATGTATCTGAGATTTGTATCCATGTTTCAACTGCTCCTACACGTTGAGATTAGCTCAGAAAACATTAGTTCAGTCATAAGTTCAGTTCAATCAACATAGGTATTATTTATATACTTAAATTCAAAACTCATGTTGGAAATAACACTGTTAATATTTTAGTAGCGCGATACATATTAAACTTCAACATACACGTTGAAACAACTATTAGTTGCATGCGTTCGGTATTGAAGTTACCGACGCTGGCGATACCATCCAATACCGTTAGGTACTGAGACAGACAAATACACAATGAGATTTGTATCAAGATACTGATACTTGATACCGATCTCAACGTGAATGGGACCCTTTACTTGCTGAAATGCACAAAACACCAATTTCAGATTGTTACGAAAATGTGATGAGAAACCTTTTGAGAATGATCATTATTCGAGTGGCCAAAACTACTTAGTGCAAAACAATTATTTTTTTTATATGTAGGTATACTTATTATGCATCAGATATGTATTATGCAAATAAAACCCCATAACTGTAAATAAAGGCTTTAGGCCCATTTCGATAGTGTAGATATTGTAAATAACCCCATTGTAACTATATCCAAGATTATTTTTTTCTGTAAGTAATAAAAATTCCTTCCACCATAAATGATAATTGGTCATCCAAAAAGCCAACTACATGAACATTTTCCTTATGTAATAAAATAGCAATTTCTTAATAAATCAATAAATAAATGGGATCTTCTTCATAGTATTTTTTGTCTAAGTGTCAAATTGTCACCCTGTATGTCCGACATGGCCTAAATAGAAACATCACTGTCGGGCAGTTTTGCCCAATGTACGTTTTAAGGACTGGTTTTCCAAAAGTGCACCCAACACCTCCATGAGTATCTCAAAAAAATTGAAAACTTTCAAATTCCTTCTTAAAAAATATAGCTATATGACTTTATAGCTGTATACTATATTTATTATTATAGCAATCAGCTATAGAGTATTATTGTGTAGATATTTGTATCATTTTAGTTGAAAATTTTTAGTGGACTATACCAATTAGCAATTACCCCAAGGTGTTAATATGGGTTAGTTGTGTTGGGTTAGTTAGGTTATTGCTAGTGGTAGTAAAGTGGCTTAAACAGCCATTCAATTGAAAATTAGGCAAAATCAATATTTTTTTGAGACACTCTAGCATTCTATTATTTCTATTACAACAATACCTACATCTACCATACAGCATTCTATTCCAACAGTATCTGCATATCCAGAACCCAGCATTCTATCTCATAACAGTCTACATCTCTGGATCATTCATCCTTCACACAAGCTCATATATACTTTCTTCATTAACGCACTTTTGGAAAGCCAAATCAAAAAAAAATTAACGATGAAAATATAGGCGCAAAAGATTTTCTGGAAAATTAATTTTTGGACACCTTATATAATTTACTCCCAGTTATAGAGAATCGAATTTAAATTAAAAAAAAAAACATAAATAAAAAAGTTCTGGACTGTTCCAGACTCAGACATTAGAAAAATCAAGGATTGTTTATTCAAAATTCAATAAATCCCAATTATCAAAAAATAATTGTTGGTACTAGGTACTTACCAAAATCCAGAAATCAATTGGTACACTATGGGCACACAACACTAATAATCGGAGAATCTTAACTTATGTGAAAAAAAATCGCGACTGACCGTGCTCCATCTCCGACGAAACCTACTCGACTAAATCGTAATTAAATCTAAATTCCTTGTCCAACAAAAACCCCCAAAAAAAAGGCAAACATATTAAGTAATAATATGAGTGAGATGGCAAAAAAACTAACTGCGTAATAATAGATTAGTATTCCGACGGCAAGTGTAAATGTAAATCCCCTTTTTCTAGTTAGTTACAGGGCCGAATTAGTGTTAATTTTTTTTTTAAAGTTTATTTTAGCTTTGTTGCAACGAAGCAGAAAAAACTGTACAATGAACCGTCAAGATTTTGCGCAATACCAAAAAATTCGTATACAGAATGGCTCCGAAATCGGATTTTGGGACAGTTTTTGGAACAGACCTTGATTTTTGTGCATTCCAGGCTGAGGTTTTTAAATTGTTCAAAATGTGGCTGGAAAGTGTTTTGAATGGCTTATTGAAGTTTCAAAGTGGTCTTACTTCTTCGCTTGAAGAGTTCTGGAGCATTCTAGAAGTTTTTCGATGATTTCTAAATTATTCTGACTGCTTTTTAAGTATTTTAGAGCCCTATTGAAGCTCCAATGAGTGTTTCAAGTTGGTTCAAAAAAGTTTTCCGTTCTAAATTGAATCCTATAATATTGTTCTAGAATAACTGAAGTTTCGCAATTGCAAATCGTGACACGCTCATGAATAATTGTTTATATCTTCGATTATTCTTGAGCAAATTAGTAATAACTATATGTCATTGGAAAGAGTATTAAATTCTCTATAGCGGCTAAGTAATTTGTTTAACAAAAAGTACATTTGACTGACAGGGTGTTTTAACGACTGTTTCGTAAAAATTTGGACGAGGCACCCAAAAATTTAAACCTCCCGCTTTTCCATTTCAAAAACTTGGCAACCCTACATTTGAGCCCAATCGCTGTGATTTATGTTTTGTTCAATCTATTTGTGTTATCGTTTTAGTTTTAGTAGCCCCCTTACCCCTTACATGTAATTTTCTATAGGTGTTTGTAAGGTGTATTCTGAAATAGACAACATTTGGAGTGAAAAATCAAAGTAGTAAGGAGAAAAAACTACTCTAGTACGCCAAAATTCTTGCTCTGGATCTGAGGAATTCAAGACTTGGCTTCCTCTGAATTGGAGGCTCAAAAAAATATGTTCAAATCATAGAATCTGATTGAAATGCTTAAAAACTCCATATTTGTCATCTGAGCTGTATTTCAGCTCTAAATTTGACATAATCAAAATAGCTGTAAATAAGATTAGTCTATAGAATCTTCAAAATTTTTCTCCAAGATTTCATTTCTAGAATTTTCAAAATCTTGTTCATTTAAAATACACATTATGACTTTGCTTTGAATCGAAGATATCTGGAAATACATATAAGCTAATCACATAATCTGAAAATAAATTCATAGAAAACTAAAGTTAGGATTATTAGCAATAAATAAATAGAGAATTTTACAAGGTAAAGACAATAAGCTAAATTATTCAAAGTAATTTTCCTGGGGGGTTAACCACTAATGGAAATCATTGTACATTTTTTTGGGAATCGCATAATAAGTTATCAATCAGGAATACATGGAAATCACTTGGGAGTCCTTGGGAATAACCTAGGAATCGTTAGGAATCTCCTAGGACTCCATGGGAGAAAAACATAGGAATCCATTGGCAATCGCTGAGAATCATGTGGTAATCGCTGGGAATATCATCTCATTCTAACCCAGAAATCGCAGATCATACATTTTAAACAATACGGAGCACCGGTCAGCTATGTATTTGCGTTTAAGACAAAGTTTTAGGCAACTTGAGTGCTAGACAATCACAATTTGGAAAGTTGTTTTTACTCTTCTTCTTGATAACAATTCACAGGTGTTCCTCCTTCCTTTACTTGAGTCAGGGGTTAGGGAGAGACAAATAATTGGCTGACAAAAAAAGTGTCTAGTTCTAGTCACAGTGTCTAGCTCTAGTCACAGTATCTAAATTCTAAATAAACGTTTACATACAATGGCGACAATATATAGGATTTAAATGGACATCTATCATAATAAATTGTAACGACGTATTTGATGACTATAATTAGGTACATCAAATACGTAAACCTGTTTGAGGAATTTTGCAGTACACAGATAGCATAGTGCAGCAATCGCTGTACCAAGCAATAAAAACCAACTAACACACCTCTTTTATTTGCTTACAGTTGAATCCTATGAGCCCAAACGATGCTGCAGGTCACGCCCTCAAACTGTTTTCTGAAGATGCTAAACTATGCGAGAGTCATCCCAGCAAAATTGCCAGAATCAATTTATCAAGTAGTTGCCACGAAAAATCTGAGCAAAAAAGTTGTGCAGATTGCAATAATGTTACCCCATCCAATGATAATGTCGTTTCTCAGAGCAGTAAAGATTCAGGCAAAAGTAATCCAAGATATAATAGTGGTAAGTATCTTACACAGATAGGTGGATTTATGTTAAGAACTTGGCAACTGGTGATTCCTATAAGCTTATTTTATTATAAAAAAATCACACATAGCATTGTTCTTAAACTTAAGTGGATTCAGGTTTTAAGTAATGATTATATCAAGAGGTCAGCGTCGCACATTGGTTCCCTAGAATGGCACATTAGGGTTTCTAGAAGATGTTACAAAATCTCATAATCCAAATATATACTTGACATTCTGGGACTACAGCTAACTCAAATTAGGGTTAGTTTGGGTTCAATCTGAAGAACTTCTTTTTATCTTTTCAATTTCAAAACCAGACTAGACTAAATTGAAATTCCGAAAACTTCAATTAGTCATAGTTTAAAAGTAGATCCGGAAACAAAAATTTCACAGTATGAGTAAGATGTTGACGGAAGAGGCGACAAAGGAGCCGAGTCCGGAATTTTTAAACAAATACTTTCCTGGGCGAATATCGTACAATATTTTATTTCATACTGTTCCATTGAAAGTTATGTTTATAAAAGTACAAAGAACCTGTTTACTGTTGAAAACATTATCACTACTGATGGAAAATTTAAATTTTACAGTACTGAGAAAGTTAATTTTCCAGCTTGAAACTAAGTACGTGAAAGTAGAAGAGTTTATTCACATTACATTACATACACAAAATGTATAAATTAAAAATATAAAAAATATTGCCAAAAATCAACTTTAGTTCAATAGATAAACAATAATACAGACTGTGTATTATCCTTGATAAATTCAAAAGCAGACGATAAAAGCAAATTGATTTCACTTTCAACCTAAAGTATCTTCCTGGCAAATGAATAATTAAAAAAGTAGAAATAAAAAATTTCATAAACGTTTCAAGGCTCGTTTTTTGTCCTTTAGTATTTGTCTCTTTTCTGCTGCAAGTTTAATTTTGTCTCTATCATGTTTTTTGGCAAGGAGTCCATCATTCCCGATTTCTTCACTTTTGCACAACTGTGCATGAATTTCAGTCATCATCTTGGCTCTTTGGAAATAATCATCATACTTTTCTAAGAGCAATTTACCAGCTTCTTCGTTTAACGCTGATTCTGGATTAGGTACTATTAAAAGACACTTGATCGTAAGTAATACATGTTTAATTCCCAGGTCAGATTTCCAATCCTTCTTCAGGGTACTGACACAAATTTCCCCATTTGGTGACACATTCGGGTGGAATATTTTAGTTAAAAAATATGCTTTAGGTGGTTCAGTGGGGAAGCCTTTGCCCAATGTCAATTTAACCTTAAAAGTACCGCAATTGTATGGGGTACCTAGTGGGCCCTCAATATATGCTTGAATATCCGTGATATTGTGGTCAATACTCTGAATTTTGATTCCTTCCGGAGGGTTGCTGATTAGATCCTTGATTTCCTTTGCAACCTCACGAATCGTCTGAGGGCAAAGGTTTTCTATAAGGCTTGACGTACTTCTGGAACTTGTCATTGCAGCAAATATTCACAGTTTTGTAAATGGGAATTGAATTAAAAAATTTGATTTGGATAGTGTAGAGGAAAATAGCTTTAAAAGCCTGCCTGTAAAAGTTGTGTCAAGTTTGACAGACAAATTTTTGAGTGATACGGGGCAAAAGTGTTCTGGAAATTGCTTAAAAAATCTCCCACGCATGCCTCCTAATATCTTTTAAAATTCACGGAACATCACACCCCAATGTCATACCCAGTTCTTCTTTTGAAAAATGAAATGACATTTTGCTTTTTGCAAAGACCAAAGACCCTATAAAACTTTTGATCATTCTAATAATGTTTACAGTTAGCTATGCTATGGAGATTATATAAGTTGAAACCTGGTTGAAATCACCAAAAAATAACACAGGGTTTTATCCGAGGGGTCCTTAAAATATGTACACAGATTTTAAATCTTCATTAATTTTGTAAGATTTTGAGGATTTTGAAAATCTTCAAATGATTTTACAGGATTTTAAAAGATTTTGGAGCATTTTAGGGAAGTTAGAAGGGTTTTTAGAGATCCTAAAGGATTTCTAGAGATTTTAACGGATTTTTGGGGATCCCAAAGGATTTTTAAATTTTTTTATTAGGATTTTTATAGGATTTTGCCGGATTTTTTTTTTCTAATAAAGTTTTGTTAAATTTTTAAAGATTTTAAAATTTTTCAGGGATTTTAAGTAGATCTTACGAGTTTTTCTGGGATTTTGACCAACTTGTATAAAAATTTTCATCAATTAACCGCTCGAAGTTTAGTTAACTCCATAAAATGTGTACATAATTAGATCTTTATTGATTTTGTAGGATTTTGAGAATTTTGAAAATCTTCACGTGATTTTACAGGATTTTAAAAGATTTTAGATTTATGAGGTGATAGAAAACTGTCATTTTAAGGAATACTTATTGTTGAAGTTCCCCTCAAATAGTTGGTGGAAACGGCCATTAAAGATCCCAAAGGATTTTTAGAAATTTTAACCGATTTTTGGGGATTCCAGAAGATTTTTGGAAATTTTGGAGGAATTTTTTTTTAAGAACACATATTAATGATTTTATATCCTACTGAACTATTAAAACCATATAATACCTTGGTTACGATAATCATAAACAGGGTCTTAACTCCCAAGGGAGTTAAGGATTTTCATAACTCCCAAGGGAGTTAAGGAAGGGAGTTAAGGATATCATAACTCCCAAGGGAGTTAAGGATTTCCATAACTCCCGCTTTTACCTTGAATAGGTAACACTTTGACATAAAATAGAAATTTTGATTTATGGCTTATTCCTTTATAAAAATAGACATAATACAGTAAATTCAGTAGGATATAAAAATTATCTATGTACCACGGGAATTATCAGGAGTTAATACCCACGGGCAATTGGTGTCCCTCGGGCCGGAGGCCCTCGGGACACAAACGTTGCCCTGGGGTATTAACACCTGCATAATTCCCTTGATACATAAATAACTATTATAAGATTTTGACGGATTTTTTTTGTTCTAATAAAATTTTGTGTGATTTTGTGAAATTTTATGCGATTTCAAGTGATTTTTAAGGGATTTTGTGAGGTTTTGTTAAATTTTTAAAGATTTTCAGGGATTTTAAATATATCTCACAAGTTTTTCTGGACTTGTACACAGATTTCGACCAATTAACCGCTCCGAGGTTTAGTTAACTCTATAGAATAATAAACACATATTTTAAATCTTAATTGATTTTGTAGGATTTTGGGAATTTGGAAAATCTTTACACGAGTTTAGAAGATTTTAGATTTTCAAAATTTTAGGTGGTTTTGGAGCATTTAAGTAGGGGTTTTTGAAAAGTTTTTAGAGATTCTAAATTCAAATGCCAAATTTGAATGGAAAAACAGAAATTCCTAGACATTTTACTATGGGATTTCATAATACTTTTCCGAATTTCATCATATGATTCTATGGAATTTCACCATAAAATTCAATGGAATTCTTGGACAAAAAACTCCTCGGAATTACACTACTTATGAGATTTCATGAAATTTTTCGGAATTCCACTAAAATTTCATGGGAATTCTGCGAAAATTTTTGTTAATTCCATAGAAATTCCTTAGAATTTCACTAGAAGATTTTATGGAATTCCTCGAAATTCTATTCAAATAACAAATTTGAATAGAGAAACAGAAAGTCCTAGATATTTTACCATAGGATTTCATAATACTTTTCCGAATTTCACCATAAGATTCCATAGAATTGCACCATAAAATTCAATGGGATTCTTGTACAAAAATTCCTCGAAATTACAGTAAAAGATTACATAAAATTTCTCGGAATTCCACTGAAATTTTATATAATTCGACAGAAATTCCTCAGAATTTCACTAAAATTTAATTCAATTTTTCGGAATTCCGCCGAAATTTCTGGTGGTACCATGGAAATTCCACGGAAATTCTGTTTAATTCCAAGGGAATTCTTCGGAATCCATGTAATTTCACTGAAATTCCACAATAAGATTTCAAGCAATTCCATGTATGTAATTCGACGAGAATTAGTTGGAATTTTACTCGACATTTCATCGAAATTTTATGTAAGTCGATACAAAATGAAATTATATATAATTTGATGGAAATTCTGCGAATATTTCATAATTTTTTTATTTTTCGAAATCCCACTGAAATTCTCCAAAATTCTATAGAAATTCCAAATTCCATAATTTTTTTTAAAACTTTACTGAAATTTCCCAAAACTTCACCACTGAAATATCTTAGAATTTCACAAAATTTTCATAAAATTTTTCAGAATTTCACTGACATTTTCTGTAATTTCTTAGAAATTCCTCGGAATTTCACTAAAATTTTATGAGAATTTTTTTAAATTTCACTAAAATTCCACGTTTATTAGTCGAAAATTTCTCGAAATTCCAATGAATTTCACCGAAATTCCAAGTTTTTAGCCGGAAATTCCACTTGTGAAATTTTCTGTTATTTTACTAAAATTCAGTAATTCGATGGGAATTTTTCCTCGAAATAAAAATAAAAACTTCACGTAATTACATTAGGATTTTTCAGAATTTCACTGGAATCCCATATGAAACAACAAGAGTTGTTCAAAATTTCACTTAAATTTCATGTAATTCCCTGACAATTCCTTGGAATTCCATGCAATTGCATCGGAGCTTCATATAATTCGACGAAAATTCCTCGGAATTCATGTAATTTTTTGGAACTTTTCTAAAATTCCTTATGTTATTCAACGAGTACTTAAATTTCATGTCGGAAATTTCTCCATGCAACTCATTCAGGATTTCATGTAATTTGATCGAAATTCCACTGAAAATTCATGTAATTTCTCAAAATTTCATGTAATTCGAAAGGAACTAAAATTTAATGTAAATTCTATGGAAACGCCGCAAAAATTTCACATGTCACATTTCACACCATAAAATTTAATGGGATTCTTGGAAATTTTTTTTCTTCAGAATTAAAATATAAGATTTCATGAAATTCTTCGAAATTCCACTAAAATTTCAAGTTATTCCATGGGAATTTCACGAAAATTTTAGTCAATTCCATAGAAATATCTTAGAATTTCACAAAATTTTCATAAAATTTTTCAGAATTTCACTGACATTTTCTGTAATTTCTTAGAAATTCCTCGGAATTTCACTAAAATTTTATGAGAATTTTTTTAAATTTCACTAAAATTCCACGTTATTAGTCGAAAATTTCTCGAAATTCCAATGAATTTCACCGAAATTCCAAGTTTTTAGCCGGAAATTCCACTTGTGAAATTTTCTGTTATTTTACTAAAATTCAGTAATTCGATGGGAATTTTTCCTCGAAATAAAAATAAAACTTCACGTAATTACATTAGGATTTTTCAGAATTTCACTGGAATCCCATATGAAACAACAAGAGTTGTTCAAAATTTCACTTAAATTTCATGTAATTCCCTGACAATTCCTTGGAATTCCATGCAATTGCATCGGAGCTTCATATAATTCGACGAAAATTCCTCGGAATTCATGTAATTTTTTGGAACTTTTCTAAAATTCTTTATATAATTCAACGAGTACTTAAATTTCATGTCGGAAATTTCTCCATGCAACTCATTCAGGATTTCATGTAATTTGATCGAAATTCCACTGAAAATTCATGTAATTTCTCAAAATTTCATGTAATTCGAAAGGAACTAAAATTTAATGTAAATTCTATGGAAACGCCGCAAAAATTTCACATGTCACATTTCACACCATAAAATTCAATGGGATTCTTGGAATTTTTTTTTTTTTCGGAATTAAAATATAAGATTTCATGAAATTCTTCGAAATTCCACTAAAATTTCAAGTTATTCCATGGGAATTTCACGAAAATTTTAGTCAATTCCATAGAAATTCCTTAGAATTTCACCAGAAGATTTTATGGAATTCCTGGAAATTCCATTCAAATGGTAAATTTGAATGGAAAAACGGAAATTCCTAGAAATATTACTATAAGATTTCATAATATTTTTCCAAATTTCACCATAATATTTCATGGAATTCCACAATAAAACTCTCGATAAAACTCAATGGAATTCATGAACAAAAATTCCTCGGAATTGCACTATGAAATTTCATCAAACTCTTCGGAATTCCACTAAAATTTCAAGCTATTCCATAGAAATTCCGCGAAAATTTTAAATAATCCATAGAAATTCCTTAACATTTCACCAGAAGATTTTATGGAATTCTTAGACATTTTTTTTGGAAATACAGTACCTATACTGATTTCATGAAATTCCTCGGAATTCCACTAAAATTTCAATTTCAAAATTCCATATATTTTTTTTTTTTTAACTTTACTAAATTCCTCAAAATTTCATCACTGAAATATCCTGGAATTCCACAACATTTTCATAAAATTCTTCGGAATTTCCTCGACATTTCATGTAATTTCCTAAAACTTCCATGGAATTCACTAAAATTTTATGAGAATATTTTGAAATTCCACGTTCATAGCCGAAAATTTCTCGAAAGTCCAATGAAACTTCAAGGAATTTTTCAAAATCATTTATTTTCTCGAGAATTTTTCGGAATTTCACCGAAATTCACTTTTAATAGCCAGGAATTTCTGGGAATATTAATAAACTTCAAGTAATTTCTTGAAAATTCACCGAAATATATTGAAAGTTCATGTTTTTACCTGGGAATTTTTCGGAATATCACCGAAATTCCATGTTTTTAGCTGGCAACTCCTCGGCATTCCACTTTCTGGAATTTTACTAAAAATCAGTATGAACTGAAATTTCATGTTGGAAATTTTGGTGTAATTTCATATAATTGTTTAGAATTCCTCCATGCAATTCATTTAGGATGTCGCGTAATTCGATTGACTGAAATTTCATGTAATTCGAGAGGAACTAAAATTTAATGTGAATTCTATGGAAATTCCGCAAAAATTTCACATGTAATTCCTTTTTCAGAATAACATAATTCTACTGAAATTCCTCGAAATTCCACTAAATTATGGAATTCTGAGAGGCTTTAATAGATTTTTGGGGATTCCAAAGGATTTTCGGGAATTTCAAAGGAAAGATTTTTTAGGAATGTTGATGATTTTATGAGATTTTGCAGAATTTTTTTTGTTTTAATGAAATTTTATTAGATTTTCTAGGATTTTATGCAATTTCAAGAGATTTTGTGGGATTTTGTTAAATTTTTAAGGATTTCAAAGGTTTTTAGGGATTTTGAGTAGATCTTATGAGATTTTCTGGGATTTTGACCAATTTGTACACGGATTTTGACCAGTTAACCACCCCTCGGTTTTATCCTTATCGCACTTTCGGGACTTAGGCAAGACTTCCATGATTTTCCCATAAATTGGAATCTGGCTTTCAGGATCTCGATCACCCTTTTTCAGACACGCAACCTAAATGCTAATCAAGATGGAGTGGTTATAAAAGTTAGACTTTTGAGTTTCTCAAGACAATACTGATATCATAAACCTCTCCAGACTGTTTATCTTGAATTTTATTTATAATGTTTTAACATTGTTGAAGCTTAAGAAAAAAAAAATCTCTCCGAGTTTGAGCCAAAAAATCTTATATTATTTTAAAATTTCAAATACATATTCATACAACTTGTTACTACTAGAAGTACAATAAAAATAACTTTTTTAATTAAAACTTGAATTGATGATTGCTAAAATACTTATATTGATAATTTTACCGTGCCAATGAACTCGTAAAAATAAATTGTGTCAAGGTTCTGCATTCCACTTTATGAGAAGCAGGATCAATAATGTGTTTTTATTTAGAAAACTATCTAAAAATATGTTCATACAGTTATCATGCCATTCAAACATTGAGAATTGTTAATGAATTTATAAAAGAAAAATATATACATTCAAGCAACTAATGGCATCGCTGTATTGGTTTCAAAATCAACAAAGATTTGGCCTGCTGCCATACCTTGAAAATGCACCAAATATACCTTTTATAAGTTTACTTCGGTTGTAGACAATGACTTTTGTTATTTTATATTTTTGTGATAGCTAAGATGTTTCAAACAAGAAGAAAAAGATATTTTGGTGGTAAATGTATAGTCTTATAAATATTTAGTACTATTTGTTTTCACTAATAATAATTTACGTCTGAACAATAAAAATAACCTAATTTGCTTTGGGTGCTATGTTTTTCTTTTGCGCGACTATAAAAGTGATTGCCAGAACCCAGAACATACAATTTTATAGTTCATCTAGAATGTCAGAGCTTTTGTTTTTTAGCACCTGTTCCCACATTTCTAACAGAACAATCCCTTTACGATATTATTGATGAATGCGAAACAAACGATTGTTACTCTCCGCTCATAAGGACACTAGGAGAAATATTTAGCAGCATCGAAAATTTGGCAAAGAGTTTTGCTCAAGAACCATTTACTCCTCCTTCCACGTCGCCAAATGTAGAGAATCCAGGTAAGAAGCTTAAATCCATAACAATCGGATTTTTATCTTGTACTTCTTAGATAAAATTTTGAACAAAGAAGAACTGAGACATTTAGAAGGGGAAAAAGATAAAGATGAAGATTCAAGTGCAGCAGAGTCTAGTAGTTCAGCAATACAACCAGTTGATCTGTCATCAGTTAGAAGAGCATACACAGCACTTTTTAAACTAAAAACCTCGATTTTTGAAAACTCCTTGGTCAACGCCTTGGTCACTCTGGCTGGAAATTTGCAAATGGAATTGCCAATAAGAGGAGAGAAAGGCAATTATGACGATATTATTAATGTACTGCTAATAGTCTTCGAAATACCAGCCCTAGGTAGAAATGCTTCATTAATTTGATCTTGAAAATTACTATTTTGAGTTATTTCCAGGCTCAGGAGATTTTCTTGAAACTGCCCTCCCAGCAATATGTAGAGCATCTCAATGGTTGCCAATCGAGGGCCAAGCCTCCCTAGCTAGAATGTGGGCAGGCCCTGGAAGGACAGCCATCCGTAATATATTGGAAAATTTGCAGCAGTTAGTTACGTTGAGGGTAATTGTAACGCCGTTTCATCACGATTTCTTTATTCAGGATGAAAACGTCATTACTTCCGCAACCAAATTAATGAAAGTAAGTAATAAACATTTCTATCTATACCATGTACGAACTTGAGTTTTGCAATAGACGTTGTATTCGAGGGTGTATTGACTGTATATTCAAAAATGTCTTGTCTTTGTGGGTATACAATTTGGAAAGAGTGTGGCTTAGCCGCTGTTAAAGGCACGGACATGGAATTCTATGTACAGCTTTTGCATATCCTGCTCCATTTTGAATTCAACTTTGTTATTATCGGTTTCAAGGATTGTAATAATAATATTATTCTTTATTTCAGGTAATTTCAGAATATGCAATGTATAAAACCAAATCTCAAATGAAATAGTGTCGAAAGAAAGTGTATACAATTCAAAAGGTTGCCCTATGTTTGCCATCTTGCATCAAAATATTCGTTAAGGTTATGTGGTTCTAAATCAATTAATAATGTTTCTATTGTTTTCTTAAAGACGTTGGATTTTTCTAAGTTTTTTATGTTGTTTGACAAATTATTGAATATTCTGATATATATACATATATAGGAAGGGTTTCTTTCTGTACGAGCAAGTCTATGGATTGGAAAATTCATAGTATGTGTCATATCTTGAGTTAAAATTATGTATAGTGAATTTGTCCTTGTTTTTGTGAAGAAACAAACGAACAAATATATTCCATACACCATGAGTACATTTTTCTGTTTAAATTTTGATCTACAAGACTCTCTAAAGCTTAGGTTACACAACATTCTCTTTCGTGACAAAAATACTTTTTCCAAATTTCAGGTACAGGTAAAATTTATCACCTTTCAATGCTATTTGATAGGGAAAGGGGATAAATTTACCTGCACCTGTAGACATCGGATTGTGAACAGGATATAAATATTGATTCGTAGTTTGCTAGATATAAAGTTCTCAAAGTTTTCTGGTTCATCTATCTAGACGACACTCTGATGGCAAAAAGGTTTTATTCAGTTTTTTCCTAAGGTGTTCAGTGTGTTCATTAAAGTTCAAAAATTTGGTCGATATATATTCCTAGGAATTTTGTGAACTCTGATATTTCAAAGTTATGTGATTGGAAGGTCATCTTATCAAACTTGTCCTTTGTGGATCTGTTTGTGTTGAGAATTACTAACTTTGTCTTTTGCTCATTTAAAATCAATTTATTTGGATCAATCCATTTTTTGGATTTCGTGTAGATTTCACAGTTGTCACCCTTCAGGCATTCCAGGATGTCCTGAGTAAACTGATACACTGCTGTCCGAGTTGACCGCCGCTCAATGTAACCGTGTTGAGTGTTAGTGAATAGAAAAAGGTTGATAGTCTTATGCACATAGTCATCTCGAACAGCCTCGGAAAAGTTGGCAATACGCTTATGGTTCTATAGTTTTTTATATTTTCAGGTGTCCCATTTTTGAAGAGAGGTTTAATGACCGCTAGTTTTAGTTGGTCTGGAAAAATGCCATATTTGAATGAGTGGTTTATGATATATGACAAAATTTCACTCACATAATTCAGTGATAATTAAACTCTAGATATCGATATCTCATCAAATCAAATCAAACATTGCTTTATTATCAAAGATACAATCTTATTGACAAAGCTAAACTTAAGTCTATTATCAACGAAAAGCCTTAGAACTAGTTATATGAAAGGACAATAAAAAAAAATACAATGCGCACACTCGAAAAAGCAACTGTTTAAAATATAAATACATACAGAGACGTAAAGTAAGCCTCTAATTCTAGCTACGCATTAGGAAAGCATACCAACCGCACCAAAATGATATAAAAATCAATCAAATCAAAAAGTTGACCAGAAAAAACTTTTCATTTACAAAGCATTTAACTTAAACAATAATAATTAAAAATATCTATAAAAATACAAATTTTAAAATTTACCTACGATAAAAATATATATGCTCACAAGGTGTCACCAAAGAACTCTTCAACATTGTAGTATGCCTTAGTCAAGAGCAACTCCCTTACCTCCTTTCTAAACCTTCTGTACGAACGTAAAGACCTAACGCTCAATGGTAGAAAATTGAAGGCTTTCTTAGATAAATAAACAAAAGATTTCTTCACCAAGGTGCTTCTGGGAATTGGCAATGGAATATTATAAGCTTGCCTACTGGAATAATGCCTCACCGAAGAAAGTTGATCATAGTATTTCCTATAGACCAGGCAAACACCACTTTGTATAAACATGGCACAGTTAAAATCCTATGGGAAATGAAGCTAGGTTTGCAAGATTGTCGGAAGGAAATTCTAAGCATAAACCTAAGGGCTCTTTTTTGCAAAATAAATATGGAGTTGAAATTTGCAGTACTGCAGCAGCCCCAAAATGCAATACCATAAGTAATGTGTGATTCCACCAGAGAAAAATATGCGGTCCTGAGAGCTCGCAACTCTAACCGCTCTGAGAGTACCCTCAAGGCATAACAGCTAGACGTTAACCTTCCAAAGACTGCCGCAATATGCTGCTCAAACTTGAGACTCTCGTCCACTGAGACTCCAAGAAACTTTGCACAGGTGGTGGGATGAGTTAAATCACCACATAAGGAGATGTTGGATAATGAGCACTTGAAGTTTAACATATTGGTCTTAGATATGTTGAAGGATAGATTGTTGCTGTCAGACCAGGTTTTTATTGAATCCAAAACAACATTAATCATGCGTTCCAAGAATTCACCACTGTTCGCATGCCAAACAATGGATGTGTCGTCAGCGACAAGTCGATTACTTCCTCTGACCCTAAGAGAGGCTAGATCATTAATATATATCAGGAATAAAAGGGGGCCAAGGATAGACCCCTGAGGCACACCACAGTTGTTGCTCATTTTATCCGCCTATGAGAAGCTACCTGCTGACGATCACCCAAGTACGACTGAAACCAATTTAGAGACACCTCTAAAACCATATACTTCAAGCTTACGGAGCAATAATAGAATGAGCGACACAGTCGAAAGTCTTCGACGTCACAAAACATCGCTGCTGAAAGGTGATTCTAATTTGTATTTAAATAGATATCTTCCAGAAGGGAAAATATCGCATCAGATGTTCCCTTGCCACACTGAAAGCCAATTTGATTCTCCGAGAGTGACCTGTTTAGATTTAGGAATGAAAGAGCTCTGACCAGTTTCTCGATCAGCTTACCAAATGAAGGAAGAAGAGAATAGGACGAATATTTGTTGAAGAGTATCTACGTCTCCCCCTTTGTGAAGAGGTACAACCACTGCATGCTTAAGGATATAAGGAAATATACCTTTGTCAAAGGAATCATTTATTGCATCTCCCAGCGCATGGGGGTTCCCCATCGTTAAGATGAAGTAATAGTTTGATCTTCACGACTACTGTAAAGTCCGTCGATTTTAATCTGATACTCCAAAGAAATGTGATCTGGTTGCTTCCTACATTAGAACTCCAATGGTCACCTGGCGTCACACCTGTTTTTGCCATAAGCTTCACCCCCTCGCTCCTCATACGGAAAGTGTCAGATTAAAAACGACGGCGATACTTGTTTTGAATAGATTAAGAAAGATCTTTGACTTCTTGAGGGGAAGTAGGCTTTAAATATAACGATTTGTTCACATTTTTGACATGACTATAATCTATTGGAATATCATTCAAATTCCCTAAAAGGTCATTTACTATTTCATTGAAGTATGTGTTAAAACTTCTTCGGGATTTCCATTGATCTTACAGTTTTGACCCTTTATTTCTTTCCCTGTAATTTCATTGTAAATATTCCAAATTGTTCTATTTTTATTGTCAGCAGGGTCAGCGCAACCATAAGGCGAACTAGGCGGTCGCCTAGGGCGGCAAACTTGAAGGGGCGGCAATGAAGCAACAAAAAAAAAACCTTCTGAATTTTGCTTTTCTTCATAATATTCAGGATTCCATTTCCCTCGCAAACCCAAACACAAATTTTGCCCTCTTCTTACGGGCACATCTGCTATACCTAGGGTTGCCACCTGTCCGGTTTTCACCCGGACTGTCCGGGTTTTCAAAGGTTTGTCCGGTGTCCGGACGCATGATGAAAATGTCCGGGAATATCTGGATAACTATATAATTAATAATAATTAATACTTAATATAAAATTTATAAAGGCGATTGCCGAACGCCTTAGGATATACTTAACTAATTTCTGAACGTTCCTACTTCTTGAATAACGGGTGTATCACAAACGTCTCCGGTTTCCAGTTAGCGACAGAAAAATGGACTTTTTCTGCCTAGGCAGAAATGTTCGTTGCTTCCCATTCAACAAACGTTATCAGCGCAATTGATAAACATAAAAAAGTAGATTATGCGTGAAAGTGTAACAAATTCGGAGAAAAAATGAAATGTACTACCTATATGTTTCACACGGCAAAAGATCAGATTTAATGCCTTGGTTGGTTTCCTCGCTTCGCTTTCGGCTATGAAAAACTAGTCGCGGCATTAAATATCGTGCTTTTCTGCCTAATAAAATAAATAATTATGTATGTATTGTGTCATTCTCCCTGTTCACTTACAAGTGTCTCTGGTTTTTTTTTTTATTTTAAAATAGACCGTAACTACGAGGGGTGGTGTTTGAAATTGAGAAGATACCTTTTTTAATTTTTTTCTAAAAATTCATTCTACAGATATGAGTGTAAATTATGCTACAAAAAAAAGTTAGCTTCGATTATGTATGGGTTTTCGGAAATCAAAAGGTGGCAACCCTAGCTATACCTGTTTCTGCTAGTAGCTATAGGGGTCGTGCTACCGGGTGGCGGACGGCCAAAAACTACTTATTTTATATTATGAATATTTTTGGCACAAAATTAACGTTTTGGACGTGGCACCAGCAGGGCTTTTTCGCCTCCGCCGGCGCCTGCGTGTGTGTATGTATATATATTTTTTTGTCCAAACGTCTGGTAGGCAAATCCAGCGGGTTTACACCTGTCGAGGTGGTAGAAATTTAATTTTTATCCAAACGTCAAAAAAACGTCACTTTGTTAACCCCTGTCAAGATGTCAGAAATTTGATTTCTATGCTGCCAGGCAAATCCAGCGGGTTAACACCTGACGAGGTGGTAGAAGTTTAATTTCTATGCTGCTTGGCAACCCCACCGGCAGCAAAAGTACTTTTAGTGCCGTTCGTACTTTTACTGCCGCTCAACCATTCACTTGCCCCCGAGCTTATCCCATTAGTTTGGAGAAAAAATAGCGTGTTGCATACGGAGTAGAAGCAGTTTTTTGTGCTTCAGCAGTATTGCAAGCCTCACTACGTTCGGCTCGTAAACCTACTGCTTCAGCACAAAAGAGTAAAGCTTCTACTCCTAATACAACAATATACTATTTATGTTGATATTCTATAATCTATATTCTGTAAGTCAGGTAGATATACCTATATTATGTATCGGGTCTTCAAAAAAAAAAAAACAATCAAAGATTGCTATGGTTTTTTAAACGTATGTCTTAGCAATATTTTTCTTCAATTTTGTCAATGAACTTTAATGTTAAAATGTCATATCAATAATCCTGACCAATAAATGAATAATAATGCGACGTACGTTTTCGTATTCAAAGCAATCTGATTGTTTTTTTTTTTAAAGACCTGATACAATTAGGCTGTTCATTTGTACTGCTTTTCTTGCTCCAAGCAGATCTCAGCAGCTGATCGGCGTTCACTTGTCTCATAACTCCCATATAATAAGCTAATAAATAGCAGTCCTAGCAGATCTTCCTGATTTTTCCAGCAGGTAGAAAGTACAAATGAACAGCCAAAATCTATATAAGGTACCTGTCCCAAATAAGGCCATGTTAAGAGGTTTTATTTTTTCCGAACACTATCCACCAAACCCGACAAAAATCACGAGCTTATATGTGAAATGTTTCGCTTCTATTACTTGAATATTAACTCCAATTTATTTATTTTTTCATGTAAGTGGTGGTTTTTGCGTAAAACAAAGACCCTTACCATTGGCCTTATTTAGATCACCATGCTCCTAATAAGGCCACCAATTAAAAAAAATAAAAATAAATAGAATGGGCTCTTTCACTAAAATTTAAATACGTAATTTAAGTATAAAATCCCAAAGGAGGGACTATTTTAGGCATACCAAAAAAAAATGTTCTACAAGGTTAAATAAGTTTTTTACAGGCATTTTAAACTACCAATATTCAAATTAATCAAAAACGCGCCGATTTGCTGACGTCGCATAAATATTCTTCATTTCGCTGGTTGTTGCAAAGAGCTGATCGCCTCGGCTGTATTTATCCTGTAGTAAATGCAGCTAAAGGTTCGAATGCGCTGTTTTCGGTGGTGACTAAATGTAGTGCAACGTAAAATAAATAAATAAAACTAAACATAAAAAATTATATTAATTTGTTTTTAAGCATAATTTCAATAAAAATGTTATAAAATGTTGAATCCATAACTAATTAATTTAACTACTTTTCATGATATTTTGCGAACATTTCAGAATTAAATCTATTACAAATTTTCAATGTAGACAATTAGTGGCAACACGGTCAAATTGCGAGCTGCGACGTCATAGAAATAAATTCTGGGTTTTTATTTGGAGGTATTTCTTTTTTCTCTGTTTTCTCAAGAAGGACTCTGAATTTTTCAAAAGTAAAAATACAGAAAATTCTGTTTTTACTTGCTTTATCCAAATATGCCAATTTCAAAAATTAGTGAAAGAGCCCATTATTTATAAAAATATTATTTTTTGACAAAAAGTATTCAAAATAGGACTTTTACGTTTGCTGCATTCTAAAAAAACAATAATTTTAAGTCCTGGGATGGTAATCCAAATAGGTCTACATACAACTAGGACAAATGAACCGCAGCTTTTCTTGCTTGGTTAGACTCCAGTGCTTTAAAAAACACATCACTTAAGTAATAATATGACACATTCTTTTAAAAAAACACTGTGATGTGATGCCAATTGGAAATTTTTCATGTGGCCTTATCAGGAACATGTTACATTGATAAAAAAAAGTCTGTAATTAGAAATCTAGCGAATATATTATTCTGTACTTACTCCGTAGCTTTCTCAATACATAAAGGTCCGTGTAAAAATTACATTTGCTCCATTCCCTTTGAAAAAATGTGAATAAACTAATTAAGTTTCAGCCTCAAAGTTATAACTTGACATATGAAATCTGTGGTTAGCCATTTTTCGACATATAACTAGTTGCTAGGAATCCTCGCAATAATTTTTCATTTGCATTATAGATATCTTTTTTAGTAATATTGTAATTTTTGAAGATGGGATTCAATATTAAGCAATAAGGGGCATTGGCCTTATTAGGTACATGGCCTTATTTGGATCAGGTACCTTATATAAAATACAGTTGTGTTTTGTGAAAGCAATTATAACTCGAGAACGGCTGGACCGATCTCCTTGAAATTTAAACCACGTAGTCTCTATCTGAAGGGAAGTGACATAGGCTACTTTTTATCCCGGAAAAAAATAATTTTAAATAATTAATAATTATAAATAAAATCATTCAAATACATGACCCAACTTTTTTTGTTGAGAACATGAAACAACGTTGCAACATTTATTTGAGCTTGTGCATTCAACCGACGCGACGTAACTGTATTATTTTTTAGAACACAAGAACGACTAGACCGATCTCCTTGGAATTTATACCACTTAGTAACTATATAAAGGGAGTAAGTATAGGCTACATTTTTTTTCGAAAAAAAAAATTAATTTTTAATTAATTATAAACAAACTTATTAACATACATGACCCAACTTTTTTTGACAATATGAAACAACGTTGCCACATTTATTTAAGTTTGCGTTTCAACCGACGTAACTGTATTCTTTTTTTATTAAAAAATTTAAAAATTCAAATTTTCGCATTCAACTGACGTAACTGTTTTATCTATCTATCTGTCGGGTTGGTTGCAGAACCTATAACTCGAGAACTGTTAGGCCGATTTTTATGATTTTTGTTATATTGGATTTGTCTGGCCCGAATTACATAACAACTATTGGAACATTGGAACATATAAAAAAAAAAAGAAAAAGAAAAACATATTTATGAAGAAAATTCACTAAATATGCATACGGCGCCATGTCTTATAACCGATACCAAGTTTGCCGCGTCAGATTGCGCGGTTTGTTCCATTTTGATTTTTGAACATTTATTGAACCACATAATTTATTGTTAGTTATCATTTTATCTTATTAAAAAACTGAATTTAATTAAGCTAATGCGTTAACTTAACATTTATTGATTCTGAGGCGTTACGAAGTTCGCCGGGTCCGCTAGTCATTAATAAAACTATAAAACATGTTTTCAAAAATATCCATGCATATTTGTATTTTTACTTGATGGGGCGGCAGACAGTACATTCGCGTAGGGCGCCAAAGTCGCTTGCGCCGACCCTGATTGTCAGAGCGATTGACACTCTCTTCATAATTTCTTACTTTACACTTTCAGACAATTATCATACTGCTTTTTTGTATATTTACATATGCCATTATACATAGGATATTGTTTTTTTAACATGAATAAAATATCTTAATTTCATCAATTTCTCGGCTGCTTGGTGTATGTTTATGTTTGCTATTTCCTCTTGGCTTCTTGGGAAAACATTCATCAAAAATACCCAAAAATATTGACATGAACTGGTTCCATTGTCCATTTACATCCTTCTTTTCTTGCTCTCGAACTGTTTCCCAGTTTTGGGCCATTAGATTGTTTTTAAAGGTTGTTTTCTCCCTCTCACAAAATTTTCCTTTGTTTCACTTGTGGTATTGTGTCAGTTGTGATTAAAAAGCATAACTTATGTGCAAAGTGATCTGAGATAATTATGCATGTCGAGTACTTACATGACTCTTCCATTGGTCTATGTTTGTGAAGATGTTGTCTATGCAACTGCTGGTCTTGTCGGTTATACTCGTATACTAGTCAATTGTCTGCTTTAGTTTGAAAGATTGTAGTATATCTAAAAATATTCTCTATTTCTATTTGGATCAACCATCTCTATATTAAAATCTCCTGTCAGCACTGCCGTTTTGTTTTCTGCTTGTAGTATTTCTAATAAAGTCTGTTTTTTTTTTAAAGATAATTCCCCAAGTCAAAAATTTAGTAACTATGTTGGCAACACAAGCCTTTTCTACATAAAAAATTTGAAAGCATTCACAATTTTACATTGTATTGCCAACATAATGTCATTTTGACTATTATCTTTTAAAAAAAAACAGATTTTAGATGTTCTATTTTCTGGAAGAAAAGTTGTACATGTTCATTTGGTGGTCTTTATACTGAAAGTATTACAATTGTTTTTTTCCTGTCAGAGCATACTTCACCTGCAGCGCACTTAAATTGATTGTCTTCAGAATATTTTTGAAATTCTCTTTTTTCCTGTTTTGTTTTGTGTATATAAATTGCAGATCCCCCATGGTGGCCTTCAGGCCTGCAGAAGCTTGACAGAAGGTTGTAGTCTTTTATGGCAGTAACCGTTGTGCAGGAAAACTAATGTAACCATTTGGTAAAATAGACATTTAGGATATCTATGTTAGGTCAGAATTTCATTTATATAATTCAGCTATTATTTATGGAATTTATTCCAATAAATTATTTTTCCTGGGGCTTTTTAATCATACCAGAAAAGTGAAGACTCAAGAACAGAGTTGAATACTTAACCGCTTAACTAACACCAAGAGTTTCTAATGTAGTAGATGTTTATCACCATCGGCTCGAGCATGTCAGAAGGAAAATGGCAGGCACTTATTTAAGCAATTGTAACATTAAGGCAAAGCATGAGAATACTAATAAATAACTACTTTACTTTAAATGCCTACATTTGAAAAGTAGTATGTACTAGGTGTTTGTGTATTACTGGAACACTCCATTACTTTTTTATTATTGAAAATAGAGGGGATGTTCAAGTTGGAAAATTTCTTGGTAAATTGCAGTCTTAAGTGCTACAATGATATTTTTTTGTCTCGATAGGTATACAGGGTGCGTTGAAAAACTATTTTTTTTCAATGGAGGGTCCTGTGAATTTTTGTTAGCCAAATAGTGTTTGAAATTTTTGTGAAGCTATTTTTTTAGAACTTTAAAAACTCAAAACTATACAGGGTAATCCATTGCAATTAACTAAGAAATTTTCCAATATAAACATGCTCTCTATTTTCAATAATAAAAAAGTTACTGAGTGTTCCAGCTATAAACAAACACCCTGTACATTGATATATTTCATCAGTACGATGACCCCTATTCAAATAAATTCAAGTTCTAACCAAAAAACTTGAAGATCTCACCTCCACTATGCCTGGAATGGATAAAGCCTTGTCAACAAATGATGAACTTTTGCCAACAAACGCAGGACCACTCTGACACCTTGATCGTAGAGATTCGTGCTCCTACCCCCCTAGATCAGTATTGCATCATCACCATCATTCATGACACGATTGATGGAAGAACAAACACAACATATAAATTCCAGGATGTTGCTCAGGCCATTAAAGAAGCAAACAAGGATCTGGTTCAGTTGCTGTCTTGAAGCAATATTGTCACACTTAGGTTGTTTGTGGTCAGCGGTGCCACCACCTTATCTACACTTTTCTGCGTCGGCTAAGGGTTTATCCTGAAAAGAAGTTATGGGGGAAAGGAAATATTTCACCAGTAGTAGTTAATACATCTATTGTTACACCTTAATTAGTGATGTAAAATTCCCGAAACATTCAAAAGCCGCGAACATTCTCGGAAACTTACCGGGAATATTGGAAACTTTCGGGAACTTATGGAAATATTGTTTTTTTTTTCTTAATTTAAGTATAGCTAAACTAGACAAATCACTAGTAAGCTTATTTATTATTGTAGTGTACTGACTTATAGACTATAAACCTCAGATTAACACATGAAATAGATAGGTTTATTATGATTAAAAAATGCCCCAAACATTGACTCCCATTCTAAGATTACTTGCGGACACTACTGCAGATGTGCCATATTTAAAAATTGTCCTAAGTTGCAGGGAAAATGGAATTGGAAATTGAAAAAAATCTATCGTAAATATAAAAATCTAGATAGGTATATGTATATACAATTATAACATAAAATATCGCGGTGCTTTCCAAAATTGAATGGGAATAATTATTACATAAAATAATAATCTATTATCACAATAAAATTTGAATAAGATTTTGTGCTAGCTGAAAATGGCAACACTGCCTAAAATCTGGGAACCTGGTTGTATTCATCTAGGAACGCCCACCTGAATCGTTTTATCTTTGTTAAAATAACCAGATAAAGAAGGATGCAAATATTGCCGGAGCAAGTCCGACCATTATCGCGAATGCGCTGTAGTATTCATAGTAAGAAATGTCAAACGGGTTTTGTTTGTGATTGGCCCGCATTGTCCGCAATCTTATCCCCACTCCATGTAGTTCATTCATTAATCCACTATTGTCGTTTAGGATTGTTGGCCGCAGAAACCAAACGATTTTATGAATGACTTGCCCTCTCTATTTATGTAGTATTACTCTGAGCTATAAACCAATAGAAACACTTTTTTTTTCTGTAAGATCAACTAAAAATTAAACTTTGCAGTACAAACACTTTTATGGATGGGTGAATAGGGCTTTTATGGAAACGCTGATCCAATCTCCCAGCCCTTGTATCTTTCTTCAATGAAGATGATTAAAAAAAGACAAACTGTATAGGTATATCAGCTGGTGATCTGGTAAATCGGATCAGCGTTTCGGCAAAGACAGTTGGACAGAGCTATAAAAAAAATCATCTACAGAAATTGAAATGACGTCACCAAGACTTTGTACTTTCAATAATCTCCCATTTTTTAAAATTCTTGGAAATGTTCTCAAAAGTTCTCAGAAATATTTTTTTGAGAGTTTGATAGTTTCCGAAAATATTCTCATTCAGGAGAACGTTTCCATTTTTTATCGGCGATATTCTCGGAAATTTCCCGATGTTCTCGAATATTCGCATGGGAATATTCTCGACTCACATCACTAACCTTAATTTATGTAGGAAATGATTGGATAGGGTTTACCAAAAATAGATCGCAGTAAATGTTTTTCCCTGGTGGGCCATCATTTAACATTCCCTTGCAATGCCTATTTTTAGGGAAAGCCCTACACTGTCAATAGTACCCAAACAGCCCTATGAAAATGTACCCGCAAGGAGCTTAGTTTCCATAGGTCTGGGTTTGGGGCGTTGAGTGGGGCTTCTACAGCATGACATTCACCTTAGGATTCCAGTAGTAATGTAGCAAGTCACACCCTCGAGGAGCTTAAGGCTGTGGAGACTAACCTCTGCCCGACTGCATTGTGGTGCGCATAATTTTTAGAAGAATTATTTCTACCGTCAGCAGAATCAGTTAATTTTCTATAGTACAAGCGCCAAATTCATTTTATTTCTATAGTCTGTGGGCTTGTAGACATTTATGAGTTTACAATATATTGCCAAACAATGTATCGACCGGAGTATAGCCAAATTCATCTACAATAACAGCCAAGAAATCCATGAGTGCTGGCTTGGAGGCTGGCTCTAGTATGAAAAAAACACAAAAACCACTAAGGAAAAAAGGTGAAATAGTCGGACAGATGAAAGCACTGGGGATAACTTGATGACTTCCACTCCGCAAACGTCTATTTTTGTCTCAAAAGTATCCCTACAAGTAATTAAGCAGACTTAATGGATTCACCTTTTTTCGCCTCCAAACAGCAAAGGGGAGGCAGCAGAACTTTCCGCCTCACACCGAGAGGATTCAGTAACAGTGGTGGATGGGGACGGCAACACTGACACTAGACTTGTTAACCCAAATGCAAGGAGCCTCCACCGCAAATCTCTTGAACTGGAATTTTTTCTACACTGTCAGAAATACCCGGAAATCCTGTGTATTACGGAAACCTGGCTCACACACGACGAGGCCTCTCAATTTGTACTTAGCAACTACACTTCAGTAGCCACCTTCTCCAGGAGAGACTCTAGAGCTGGGGGTGTCGCACTGTTTGTGCACCAGAAATTCTGCAAGGAGGCACGGTCAATGGATGGTGTTCCATCTCTTGAAGGGAACTTTGAAACTGCCGCAGCAATGATTGAAACCTTCAACAATACAAATTTTGATTGTTTTTGCCAGAATCTTGAAAAATTATTAGTGTTTTTAACTGAAAATAAGCTACTGTTGTTTATATCTGGTGATTTTAATTATGACTTAAGTGCAAGACCAAGGAAATTACATGTATCCTTTTTGAAGCGTCGTTCGGTGAACGACAGCCGCGTGCGGAAAAATTCATTTTCCGCACTTGTTAGGTAAATAGCTATTCTTTAGGTGACACTTGTCAAACTCGATAGTTTTTTACATTAACCACACAAAAGTTTGTGGCTGAAAAACCATCATGTTGATTTTGTCCAGGTAGGAACAGGTAGGAGTTTTGTCAGTAGGAAACCGGCCGTTCCTATGACATCTTGCCAGTGTAAAACACTAGTGAAATAGTCACGTAAAAAAGGCATGTGTTGCCAACATAAAGTCTGTTTTTTTTAAAGATAATAGACCTATCTATTTTACCAGACAAAGAGGTAATAATACGAAAACTTTATTAGATAGAAAAAGACGTAGAACGCTTATTGCGCAAGACGAGGCAAAACGTACCAAATTATGTTAGACTTACGTATAGCAATCCATTCTTATTATTTGCACGGGATAAAAAAGGAAGGAGGAGAACCGCGTGACATGCAACCTATTTGTCAATCAAAAACACAAACAATTGAAAATCGATCACTTGTCAAGCTACGTCAAGTTGAATATCAAGCATAATTTTATCCTGATCAGACCACGGGCAATGAACAAGGACAAGGAGGTGCCCAGCGTGCAAAACGATCACCTCATACCTGTAGTACTAGTTAGCCAATAAAAATGCATTGTCTCGTGTTGCGCGCGCATACAGGTAAAAATAGATAGCTCTATTCCCCAAGTCAAAAATTTAGTAACTATGTGTTGGCAACACAAGCCTTTTCTACATAAAAAATTTGAAAGCATTAACAATTTTACATTTTATTGCCAACATAATTTCATTTTGGCTTTTATCTTTAAAAAAAAAACGAACTTTAGTTACTAAATTTTTGATTTGGGAAATTGACGTTTTCCAGTTTTCACTTGTCAACAAACCACTGTCAACGGCTGTCAACCATTGTTTTCACACTCTTCTGAAAATCTGGTTAACAAAATGTAAAAATAGTACTGGCCATCGGATGTCGGTTCTGTTGGTTTTATCTGTAATTTCCCCAAGTAACCGGAATTTTTAGTAACCAGCTCGGTTACTTTAGCTCTGTTTTAACAGACATGAGAACCGTTCGAAAACGGTTGTTTCCAGTCAATCAATTCATTTGTCAATTAGGATCAACGTTCAATTTATTGAGAAATATTTGGGCAATTGGAAATTATTGGCTCTGGAACGGTTCTAATGTCTGTTGGAATAGAGTTAATGGTTAACGTTTGGTTATTTTCGGAGCATAGCCTTATATAAACGTTTTTGGGTGTGACACCCGGAAAAGCACCCACGAGGTTTTCTATTTAAAACCCGGCGCCCCTGTTCTATTCTCAATTGAAACGTCTAGGCATGGAAAATCCCTGGCTGCTCTATGGAAGCTCAAAATCCCTATGATACATTCCCGTTTACTGCATTGCAGATGTTTTTGGTGGTAGTAAAGCAGAAGCTCCACGCGGTTTCCATGCTTTTACTGGCTGTGACACCGTATCATTTCTATCATCAAAAGGGAAACGAGCGGCGTGGAAAGCTTGGACTACAGAAACAACATCCGCATTTCGAGCAATATCTTTCCCCTGCGATAAGTTAGAAGACCATGTCCATAGAGCACTCAAAAAATATGTGATACGACTTTATAATGTTCAGGAGATTAATGAGCTAAGTAAGGCTACTAACGCTGATTCTACCAACTGCAGCGGCTCTACATGTGCACACACTAAGGGCAGGTTACCAGGCGGGTCACACATCAATGAATTATCCGCCCAGGAAGACAGCCTATTTAAGATGTAGTTATTTTCTGTGTTACGTTGCTGTAGAGCTGTATCAATGACCTGTACAGATTTGAAACATATTTTTTTGGATTTTTCCAGCTAGATTCTATGTAAATAGAAGATTTCATTATGAATGACTTTGGCAGAAAGTCGACAAACAAAGTCACATAACCTATAAATAGCATTGTCAATGTTATTAATTTTTTTTCAATTTTGGGCTTAAATTTAATAATTATGGCAGTTTTGGGAGTGATATGTTTTATCGAGAGGCGATGAAGCGATGTGTGTTTGGTGATTGTAAAAGTGATAGTCGAACGAGTTCCATTAAATTAACGACCCCATTTCCCTCCACTGGAGTTTAAGGTAACACAGCATCTTGTCAAATCTACGCTTTCGTAAGTATTCGGTGCATTCGCTATGGCTTCTTTGCTTGCAAAACGTTTGATAAAAATTAACAGAAAATGACGTGACAGGTGCTGTGTTACCTAAAACTCCAGTAGAGGCAAATGGGGTCGTTAATTTAATGGAACTCGTTCGACTATCACTTTTACAATAACCAAACACACATCGCTTCATCGCCTCTCGATAAAACATATCACGTTCTCCCAAAACTGCCATAATTATTAAATTTAAGACCAAAATTGAAAAAAAACTAATAACATTGACAATGCTATTTATAGGTTATGTGACTTTGTTTGTCGACTTTCCGCCAAAGTCATTTGTGGCAGCGCATCGATGAGTAATCCACGGATCAGGAGGCGATTAAGACAACGGGCATGGGATGATGTTTTATATAATATTATTAAAATGTATGACGTTGAGAAGTTACATTGACAACATTGTCAAGATGATTAATTGTGTAAATTACTAATAATTACGAATAGTTAATAAAGTTATTTTGTGCTACAATTGTGTGATTATTGCCAATACTAGTAGGTAGCACAATTGGCGACGAGAAGTGGTCTACCTACAAGTGAAAAAAAAAAGAAAAGAAAAAAAGAGGTGAGTAAACCTAGGAGAGAATGTTTTGTGCTTTGTGTTTTACTGTTACCCTGTTTGCAGGGCAGTTCAAGAACTGTTACCCTATAGGGCAGTGAAAAGTAATAAAAAAAATAAACTGTTACCCTATGATTAGGGCAGTTCAAAATAATTTTTAAAAAAACTGTTACCCTATGATAAGGGCAGTAAGTAGCAATAAAAAAAAAAAAGAAACTGTTACCCCCAGGGCAGTTGAAACCCGATTTAAAAAAAACTGTTACCCTTTCCTTAGGGCAGTTCCAGTCAAAAGCTGGCACAAAAAGAAATTGCCAGAAGCCTATGCCAGAGGCCTCTAGCGCTAACCAAAATTGTACAGGTTTTTGTGACATTTCCTGTCACCAAAGTTGGTCACCGTTCGTTGTATGAATAGTACCTGGACAATCAAAGTCAGGCAGAAAAATACTTGTCAACAAAGTAAATAAAAGTCGTGAATGAGAACATAATTTTTCTTCCGGTTTTTGCCGCTCAGAGTTTAAATTTTCACGTAAGTACTTACACAGATTCTAGTTAAATAAGTAGTTAACATTTATAAATTCTTGACCTAGTTTCACTGAAATAAATCAATTTTATTACCTCACCAAATACCTATATTACCTATATTCACAGAAAATTATTACGATTTATTTAAATTTATTATGCATTTTGTTCTCAGACTAATCATGTCAGAAAGCAACATAAGACCATTCCTATGTGATAGCATCGATAAAGCTCTGCTGAGAGGGGAATGGGAAAAATGGCTACGGTCTCTTGAATTATATCTGGCTTCCGAAGATATCACAGACTTCGCAAAGAAGAGAAATAAACTTTTACACCTTGGAGGGACCCAGTTGCAAGAGGTGGCATATAACATCCCCGGGGCCATTGGAACATTTAGTGCCGAGCAGAATAATGATGTCTTCAGAATTTTGGTAGAAAAAGTAACAGGGTATTTTTCACCGAAACAAAATTCAACTTTTGAACGCCACCTTTTCAGAAGCCTTAAACCAGAGCAAAATGAAAATTTTAATAAATTCGTTCTACGAGTAAGACACCAGGCTGCTAAGTGTTCATTTGGGAAATCTGCTCAAGAAGCGTTGGAAATTAACGTCAAAGATAAGATCATCGATAGCTGGGCTCCTATCGAATTGAAAAGGAAATTGTTGGAAAAAGAGAGACCACTGGACGAAATTCTGGAATTATGTCAAGTACATGAGCAAATTGGAAGTCAATCTAAAGCTATGGATTCTGTGAACGTGGAGCCTAGTACTTCATTTGCTGTGAATAAAATTCAATTTAGCAACAAAGGCAATACTAATCAATGCACCAGATGTGGAAAATTCCATCATTTAGATAAAGAATGCCCTGCTATCAGCATGAAATGTCACAAATGTGGATTTATTGGCCACTATTCATCTATGTGTAAAACGAGGTTGGGAACAAAAAGCTTCAATAATAAACCATTTACATACGAGCCGCCTAACAAACGCAGAAGATCTGGACCCAGAATCAATTTTATAGAAGGTGAGAATGAAGAAACGGAGCAAAACGAAGCCATTCGAAATTTCGAGTGTTTTAAAATAACTGAACACTGCCGAGCAGAGAACGACGATGACCTAATAGAGTGCAACATAGGAGGGGTACCAATGACCCTATTAATAGACTCGGGATCAAAAGTTAATATTGTGAAAGGGGATGACTGAAAGAACCTTACGAAAGAAAACGCTGTGTTTTGGGATGTTGATTCAAAACCTCGAAATAATCTGAAAGGATACGCCTCAGGGAAACCATTAGATGTACGACATAAATTTGAGACAACAATCGCATTAAAAAACAGGGAGGAAATCATAACATCTTTTTATGTCATAGATAAAGGGGATATATCTATATTAGGCAAAGATACCGCTAAACAGTTGGGAATTTTGAAGTTGGGTTTAGACATAAATCAAATTGTGGAGACAAAATCATTTTCTAAAATTAAAAATATTAAGGTTAAATTAACAATTGACCCCTACGTGAAACCAGTGCGACAACCGGTAAGAAGAGTACCTATTTCAGTCGAAAAGCAAGTCGAGAAGAAGATCGAAGAGGCATTGCTTTCTGATATTATCGAAAAAGTAACTGAACCAAGTGAGTGGATTTCACCAATAGTTGTCATCTTCAAGCCGAATGATGATATCCGCATCTGTGTAGACATGCGGCGGGCGAATGAAGCAATTATAAGGGAAAACTATCCTCTACCTACGTTTGAGTCCTTTATGACGAAGCTTCGAGATGCTAAATACTTCTCACGATTGGACTTAAAAATGCCTATCACCAGTTGGAGCTTGACGAGGAAAGCCGTCCGATCACAACGTTTATATGTCACAAAGGCATGTTTCGTTATAAAAGATTAATGTTCGGTGTAAATTCAGCTCCGGAAATTTTCCAACGAATATTCGAAGAAATGCTGTCTTCTTGTAGAACCTGTCTTAATTATATAGACGATGTGATTATTTATGGAAGTACTGAAGTTGAACATGACGTGTACCTAAAAAAGGTATTGGATGTATTTTCAAAAAATAATGTGTTATTAAACGACGCAAAGTGTGTTAAGAAAGTACAAGAGCTTTATTTCCTGGGCCATAAACTCTCTAGCAAAGGTATTGAAGCAGATCAAATAAAAGTAAAAACTGTTTTGGACTTCCGACCACCGATAACAAGGGAGGAGACAAGAAGTTTTCTGGGTCTCGTCACTTACCTTGGTAAGTTCATACCAGAACTGGGCACTATAACAGAACCTCTTCGACAGTTAACCAGAGAAAATCAGACATTCCATTGGTCAAAAGCACAGCAAGAAAGTTTCGACAAACTCAAGCATTCACTAGCAAGCCTTCCCACCTTATCCTATTTCGACCCCAAATTAAGAACGCGATTAGTGGCCGACGCAAGTCCGGTGGCATTAGGAGCAGTTCTGCTACAGTTTAACAACAAAAATACGCCACAAGTAATATCTTTTGCCAGCAAAAGTCTCTCCTCTGTAGAAAGGAGGTATTACCAGACAGAGAAAGAGAGCTTAGCTTTAGTCTGGGCAGTGGAGCGTTTTTATTATTACCTATCAGGCTTAGAGTTCGAATTGGTTACAGACCATAAACCGTTAGAGACTATATTTAAACCATCGTCCAAGCCCCCAGCCAGAATCGAAAGATGGGTTCTTAGACTTCAGTCATTCAAATTCAAAATTGTGTACCAATCCGGGAAACAAAATATAGCCGATTCATTATCCAGACTATGCCAGATAAAAGACGAACCGTCATTCGATAAAGAAAATGAACATCATGTATTCACCGTGATAGAGAGGCATTCACCAAAAGCTATGAAGATATCTCAGGTAGTAGCAGAAAGTCAACTCGATAGTCAAATAATGGAGGCAGTGAACAAAATAAACAAAGATTGTTGGGAACCCACAAACAAAAATATTTTCTATCCATTTCGTCTTGAATTAACAACAGTGGGACACGTCATGTTACGAGGAACTAGATTAGTCATCCCTCAGTCGTTGAGGGAACAGGTACTGCAATTAGCGCATGAAGGTCATCCAGGGGAGACAGTCATGAAAAGAAGACTAAGAGCTAAAGTTTGGTGGCCTCTCATGGACAAAGCTACCGAAAAATTTGTCAAAAATTGCCGGGATTGTTTGTTAGTGAGCTTACCAGATAAGCCGCCACCAATGACCAGGCATAAATTCCCAGATGGACCGTGGCAATGCGTGGCCATAGACCTTATGGGACCTTTACCAAATCACGAACAACTGTTGGTAATCGTGGATTATTATTCGAGATACCAAGAAATCATGTTTCTTAAATCTACAACCTCTTCTATTATCATCAACCATTTGTCAGACATATTTTCCCGGCTAGGAATTCCAAAATCAATAAGAGCGGACAACGGACCACAATTCGCTAGCGAAGAGTTTAGGAACTTTTGCCTACACAACAACATAGATTTGATACACACACCGCCATATTGGCCTCAGGCAAATGGAGAAGTGGAGAATATGAATCGGGCTATTCTAAAACGTCTTCAGATTTCGCACGCAAGCAAGTTAAACTATAAAACTGAGCTACAAAAATTTACGTTAATGTATAATGTTACGCCCCATGGAACTACCGGCAAAGCACCTTCGGAACTACTATTTAATAGATTAATTCGAGATAAACTTCCATCAGTAGCAGACTTAGTTAATTAACCAGGAGATGAAGAAGCTCACGATAATGACTTCGTGAATAAATTCAAAGGAAAAGAAAAAGAAGACAAGGCTAGACACGCAAAAATAACAGACATAAAAGAAGGAGACAAAGTTTTAGTTCAGAACTTGGTAATCCCACATAAACTCACAACCCGATTTAATAATGACGAGTTAACTGTGATTGTTAAAAAAGGAAATGAGGCTACATTGTCTGGACAAAATGGTCAAAATCTAAAACGACACGTAAGCCGTTTAAAGAAATTACCAGAAATAACAAAGGAAGATAGAAACGATAACATACAGCCAGATATAACAACAGAATTGCCAAATGCCAACTCTCTCAGCAGCTTCACAAGCTGCCGAACTAAACGGACCGGATATGAAACCAGCAACATCGGAGAAGCTACCCTCGCTGAAGCTGAAAAAGATGGAGGGATTGTGGCAGCGCATCGATGAGTAATCCACGGATCAGGAGGCGATTAAGACAACGGGCATGGGATGATGTTTTATATAATATTATTAAAATGTATGACGTTGAGAAGTTACGTTGACAACATTGTCAAGATGATTAATTGTGTAAATTACTAATAATTACGAATAGTTAATAAAGTTATTTTGTGCTACAATTGTGTGATTATTGCCAATACTAGTAGGTAGCACATCATTCATAATGAAATCTTCTATTGCCATATATTTTTTCCAGATAGGTATGAATGTAAAAAAAGATATTGTTGACATTTATATCAAATATGGCAGCAAAAGAGCCCTACCTTTGGGTCCTAAGAAGATGTCATATTTTTTTTCAAAGTCCTTATATTCAAATTAGTCCAAAATGACACCAATATTGGAATAATATGATAGATATTTTCAATAATTTTAACCCTTTTGAAATCGAATAGGGGTTGAACAACCCTCCTGAGAAGTGAAATTTGAGGTGCTGCGAGTTTCTCATGCCAAATTCTATATAAATCGCCATAGATTTTTTCCAAATAGGTCTGAATGTAAAAAAACTATATTTTTGACACTTATGTCAAATATGACAGCAATAGAGCCCTACCGTTGGGTCCTATGAAGATGAGATATCTTTTTTTGAATTCCTTACATTCGAATTGGTCTAAAATGACGCCAATATTGAAATAATATGATGACATAGACATTTTTAATAATTTTACCCTTTAAAAATGAAATAGGGGTTGAACCACCCTCCTAAGGGGTGAAATTTTAGGTGCTGCGGGTCAAATCTCTTAGAATAGTCTAAAAAACAACTGTGCCAAGTTTCCTGCTTTTAACCTAATTTGCTACGTTTTTTCGTGAACTGCACGGACTACAATTCTGTTTGCCTTTTTTGGCGGGAACTGAAGACCATACTGGCTGCCAACCCCTATTATTCATTGCGAGAGTACTTGTTGTTTGCTTTCTAAAGCAGCAGGAGGTGTTCTTGTAATTTAAGTTTTTACTGTCGTGGGGCATATCATTGCGCATATGTTTTCGTATCTTTTGTATTTTGTTCTTTGTTCTTACACGTGGATGTATTTTCGCTGGATAGGACTGGATATGCTATCAATATTGATGTTGATATTTAGTGCTATTATTATCGTATTGCTTACTTTTACTTTAACGAGTCTATGCATGCCTTTACTTTTGGATTTGTGACAATTTCAAGATATGCAAATCCCTCTTGTTTGTTGTCCTTCCTGGCACAAACCCTCGCATAAAAACAATTATGCAGCCACGTTCCAGTGTGTTTGTTTAGTTCATTGGTTAACCATAACTATTATAATAAACATAATTTTACAAATTGTACAAATAAATAATTAATTTTTCAGATTCTCTATTATGCAAATATGTTAGCCGGCGTCCTAGAATCGCCATCATTAAGAAATATGGATGACATGTCTGATTCTATGGACGAATCATGTTGGTCAGTGAAACTAAGTAAAAGCGTCTCGCCACAGGATCCTTTGGGACTGATGCTGGGCGTTCACGTTCTAGACTGTCGGAAGCCTTTTTTACCTTACGTGGAATTTTACAACGAGCCTTTAAGCGATATGGTAGAAATGGATAGGGATTTTGCTAATTTCAAAAGTGAATTAGGTAAGAAATTTATTGTGTATTAATAGAGACACTTTACTAACATTTTTGAATAAACTAAACTATATCCAAATAGCAATCTGGTTTTGTATTAATTGATTGATTTTTCTATTAGCAAATGCTTTTGCAACAGGTTTTCTTTTGTGTGTGTCATTTCTATTAAATACATCTAAACTAAAATAAAATATTTGCATACAGGTATCTTTTCAGGAAGATTCAGTTTTATGAATTACCCTTTTATCCTGACTCCGGCCACTAAGACAATGGGGTTATATTTTGACAATCGGATTAGAATGTACTCGGAGAGAAGAATTAGTATACTTCAGGCAGTCACTGGTCAGCCATCAAATCCCTATCTGAGAGTAAAAGTTAGAAGGGAGAATATCATTGATGATGCACTTGTTGAGGTGAGTAAGCAACAGGTTTTATTGATATCAAACTTATATGGATTGTATTCATCGACTAAATACTAAAGTATGATGACAAAGTTTAGCGTAGTCTTGCAAATAAGTCATGTTGACAAATTAATCTGTTAAATTTAGTAGCCTATTCGATCAATTAACAGTGGACCAGTTTGCTTTCAATGTTCTATTAAATGCAAACTAATATCGCGAACAGCGTTTTCTTCAAGAGTCAACTAAACTTGCCCTGTTACTTTGCGCATACAGATGTCAGAGTCTAGGTGCAACATTTTAAATAGTTGAGCGGAATACTTATGTACTTCGGAAGTTTTATTACTTTGTTACATGGACTGTAATTACATTAAATTACATAAGTTTTCCCATTTCAGTTAGAAATGATATCGATGGAAAACCCAAACGACCTCAAAAAGCAGCTTGTAGTCGAGTTCGAAGGTGAACAAGGTATAGATGAGGGAGGAGTATCAAAAGAATTCTTTCAACTAGTCATTGAAGAGATTTTCAATCCTGATTATGCGATGTTCACTTTGGAAAGTGAGACACAGACTGTGTGGTTCAATCCAACCAGTTTTGAAAGTACAGCGCAATTTACCCTCATAGGAATTGTATTGGGCCTAGCAATATACAATAATATAATTTTGGCTGTCAATTTTCCAATGGTATTATATAGGAAACTTATGGGAAAAAAAGGTTCTTTCGAAGATTTGGTTGACTGGAATCCAGTAAGTAGTCCTATATGATTTTATAACAATTTTATTTTATGTTTTTTTTTTATGTAGGTTCTCTATAATAGTTTGAAGCAGATGCTAGAGTATTCGCAACCAGATTTGGAAGAAACGTTTATGCAAACTTTTAGGATAAGTTACCAAGATGTGTTTGGCTCCATTATAAATTACGATCTTAAAGATAAAGGAGATAAAATAGCTGTTACACAAGAAAATAAATATGTAAGTGAGCCATTGAGATCAGATAAGTTACTCGTACATCTTCAAAGTGTCAAGGGAAAATTCGCTGAGCGGAGAATAAAAATCAAAAATTTAGTATCCAAAAGTTACAATAGAGAAGTTGGTAAAGACGTAAAATTCAAGGGCAAACAAAACCTTATTTGGTCTCTCTTGGATTATAAATCAATGAAATTATCATTTTTCTCATTTCATTCTTAATTATTTACAAAACTTCAAATTCTTTTAGGAGTTTGTGGACTTATATGCCGACTTTTTACTAAACAAGGCAGTTGAAAAGCAATTTAAAGCGTTTTACAAGGGCTTTCAAATGGTAGTAGACGAGTCTCCGCTAGAACAATTATTCCGTCCTGAAGAAATTGAATTACTAATCTGTGGCAGCAAGGTAGGATGTTTCTTCATTGCCAAATTTTGTTCAATAATTTAGTTTTTTTTTTTTAGAACTTTGACTTTGATGAGCTTGAAAATTCAACAGAATACGACGGTGGCTATACACACAATTCTCAAGTTGTCAAAGATTTTTGGTTAGTGGTTCACGCGTTTTCAATAGAAGATAAAAGGAAACTGTTGCAATTCACAACCGGTTCGGATCGAGTTCCTATTGGCGGTTTAAGTAGATTAAAATTAGTGATTGCAAAAAATGGCCCGGATTCGGACAGATTACCCACAGCTCATACTTGCTTCAATGTGCTCTTGCTACCAGAATACTCCTCGAAAGAGAAGTTAAAAGACAGATTGGTGAAGGCCATAAACTATTCGAAAGGTTTTGGAATGTTGTAAAATAATCATTTGCTTGTGATTTTTCTAGTTTAGCTTAAATGAATGTTACTTATAACTGTTGTAATATTTTATGTATAAGGTGAACTCATTTGAGTTGTAAACATTTTATGCGAAATAATGTAATTTTTATTAACGAATATCTTGTGTTTTGTTTGATGTTTCATTTTCACAGAGATGCCTAGTAGGTACCTGATATTTATGGTGAGCCTACAGAGATAACTGGTCCAGAGTCTAGACTATTGAAGTCCTGTCGGAGCGCGGACGAAGAAGCGCACGTTTATAGTTCGTCCTGTTTAACCACAAATATCTACTGTGTAACGTAAAAGTTAAATACTGAGTTTAGTGTAAAAAGAAAGAGCGGAAAAAGTACTTTTGAATTGTGTTTCAATATTGTATAATATGATATGACAATTTCTTCTTCTTGTTTTTTAGATTTTGTGAGTTCCAGTCTTCTTAGACGACCGCCCAATCGGTTAAAAATGACAAATTTCAACACGGAAATGTCGTTATTTTAAGGTTACTTATTTGTTTTCTCGGTCACAGTTTCTATAGTTATGGATGTTTGATAGGTTTCTACAAAACAGCTAGGAAAGCTCTGTAACTCATACGGTGCCCTTGTCTTGTGAATTGGTATGACAGAGAAAGATGAAACAGAATCGAATGATCGGACTGATCTTTCGTATGTCTCTAGCTTTCCAAAAATTCCGCAATGCGCTATGCGCAACCGGATGCGCAGTAATAGTATAACCTATTTCGGCTATACTTTTGAAGGTCTTTTTATTTTTTATTGTCTATGGTGTCAGTTGAGGTGTCAGTGAATATTCTTAGGTTACGCCCAACTTTTCTTCCCCCTTTCGTCTCTACCAAGTTACCACTTGCCAGACTATATAAGGTATGTAATAACTGTGTTTGTAAACTCTTTAGGTATTTGACCTATCTAGCTATAATATATATTTTTTCTAGTACAATTTTAGTGTTTATTTTGCCCTTTTTTTTCAATCTACATCAAAAAATGGCACAAAACTTTATGGAGTACCACATCATTTTTCTCATTCGGATTTGAGAAAAAAAGATGTGGAACAACATAAGTAAGTTTTTTGTGCAATCAACTCAAGTCAAATTTCAAAATTCCCGCCATTTCAGTATTTGTTCCGGCTGCCACTATTGACTCCACCGTCGCTGTGACGTCAGCGCTATACAAACTTTCATGTTATCAATCAGGTACTCTTACCTGATTTTCCTTGGTCGACTTATTAGGAATCGATACTTGCTTTATCAAAATTTGCTATAGTTACCCTGCTTTTGAATATATTCCAATATTTCACAGCTGTCTCACCTGTCATATATACAAGGTTGCGCTCATGGTAAAAAATGTTGCTTACGGCATTCCTAATAACATATTTAAATTTCATCCCAATATCACGGGTAACCAATTTCCGTTTAAATATTGCGGGGTCCTTTGTGTCTGAGCTCCAAGTTATGTGCATCATACCGAAGCTTAATTTTATCATACAGATAATCAGGACATCTTTTACAAATCAATTTGTTGAACAGAATCGTCTTTCATTCATTCTTAGCCATTTAATTTCGCATAGCTTGGCACTCACGGCCCTCTCAAGGCCCCTAAAACCACCTATTAACCTGACACACAAATTCTGCATGAGCTGAATTCTTCTTGCATCGGAAACCAGCAGGCAGGGACCGTACAGTACATCGCAGTAGTTAAAGTGCAAAAAGACAATGGAATCGCAAAACACTTTCTTAAGATTCCCATTAAGTAGGGGTCTTGGTTAAATATTAGTTTAAGGTTGGCAAAAGCCTTCATGATACAGTTAATAATATGCCCCGAGAATCTTAGATCAGTGTCCATGATCAGTCCCAGATTTTTTGCTGCACCATATGCGTCTAAAACCTGATTGCCAAGACTTATCTTTGAAAGATTCCGGTTTTGGTCCCAGCTCCGGGTCTATCATTATTTGATCAGGCTTGGAGTGAGAGATATAGTTTATTTATTTATTTATTCACGGGATAACCCCATCAACGAAGAAATTATACAATAATTAACAAAGGCCAGGCAAACATAAACACTAGACCTAAATAACAATCTATATAATTATAAATGTATATAAATAGAGCAAAATGTCGCCTACAATAGGTTTTGAAATGAGTGCAAAAACAATAAATACAAATTAAAAAAATAAAGAAAATGAACCAAAATCCGTAAAGTAATCATAAATAGTCTAAAAATTATGAAGTAGTCAAAAAATTATGAAAGCACATTAAGTAGGAAATAATTACTTAGTACTAGGTATTATAGTAGCTTTGATAGGAACAGAGAGTTATAAATAGTTAAGGTGCATTTATCAAATTATGGCAGATTGTTTCAAATTGAGCTAGTTTCACATTAAAAACGTCAATATCAAGATTATTTAACATAGATAGATATCTGATAATTGGACTGTTAGCACCATAGGATGTTCTACGAAAAGGAATGTTAAAAGTATTATGATATCTCAGACCATGATAATAAGGCACATTTAGGCTAATATGGCTTAAAAGGGTAGGACAATCAATAATTCCAATAATTATTTTATATAAAAATATTAAACCAAACAAGCCCCGTCACTCACTAAGGGTAGCTAATTTTAATTGCATTTCCATGGCGCTATAGTCATGGTTCACAATCCTAATACTGTTTCTAAAGGCACACACTCGTAAAAATGTATAATGAACCCTCTCCATAGAATCAGAATGGTTTCGATAAAATTGTATGTCATCTGCATAACAGTGTACAGTCGAGTATTGTAGACATGTAATAAGTTGTGAAGTATAGATAGAAAAAAAAGCGGCTCAAGGATAGAACCCTGAGGCACACCACATGTCATCTCCACAGGTCTCGAAAGCCTGCCACTATGCTTGACCACTTGCTTTCGACCAGTGAGGTATGACCAATGACATCAAAACACAGATAGACGGATCATCCCATTCATAAACTGTTATTTGTTGTGTTGACAAGACCACCCATGGGCCAGGGGAGGTGAGTTGCTCGCGGGGTCGGGGTAGGGAGACATCATTGCTCAAAATGGTGTAAAAAACCCCGCCCACACGTGAATATATCTCGAAATTTAATTGGATGAATAAATAAAATAACAAATTGACAAATAAACTGAAAATATTCGATACGAGCCCTTTATTCTGGGAGTACCAATATCGTATCAGTCGTTTCTTATTTAACGCTAATAAATAATCCCTGTTTGCGATAAAGATAGCTAGCTACTCCAACAAACACCTGCCTGCCATTCAACAAGCCGCTTCTGGGCAGTGTTCTGCTACAATCTGCTGTTGCCAAATTGTGTTCAGAAGTAAAATTGAAAACGTTAATTAGAAAAGGATAAAAATATATTATTTAGGGTTTCAAGACAAAATTTGGCATTCTCAGTGGTGGGGATAGCACAAAGACCCAAAAGAGACAGAGAGATGTTGTCATACGAAAATTTTGTTTATTGTTCGGTCTATCTGTGTTTTGATGTCATTGGGTATGACCTAATGCCTGTATTACATCTGTGTATTTCTCCATGTATTTATTCATGTAGTTCAAGGTGACAACCGAAAAACTTCAAACGCAACATAAATTAGCATTATGAAAAACAAAATAATGTTGGCAGCCTGAACTACATGAATAAATACACGGAAAAATACACAGATGTAATACGGGCATAACAAAAAGCCTCGAATCATTGTCAAATCCCAGATAGTGAAGTATACCTAAGACACGATTATGGTTGAGACGGTCAAAGGCCCTTAGAATAGTCCAAGAGTACTAATGCCGTCAAATCGCCACGATCGGAGGCTTTCAGAATGTCATCCGTCACCTTTAAGACTGCCGTTGCGCAGCTGTAATTTTTGCGGAATTTCAAATTGGAAACATTTAAAAAAAAAAAAGACAAATTACATTTACCATTTATATTTATTTGGATTCTTTAAGATAGGTAGTTGATTACAGTAAAATTAAATTTTATAAAGATCTCAAACGTAGATTTTAACGCTAAAGTTGTTAAAATTTCAAAATCGAGTCTTAAAAAAAAAGTAATATTTAAAATATTATAAAAATATCGTATATAAATATTCAAATAGAACCTAGACATTAATAAAACAGCACTTTTTGGGGCCATGCATATTTTCAATGTTTTTAGCTTTGGCCATTAACAAATACCCAACATAATGTTTAAGCAATACTTTTAATTCTTAAAAATAAATACGAATATTTATATTATAACAATTATACATACAGGGTGTAAAAAATACTGTTTAAAAAATTCATAATACTGCAATAAGCAGAAATGGGGTTTCAAGTACTGTTACAGTTATGGGTCAGAAAACACTTTCTTTTCAGCACACAGGGTGTTGAAAAACACTAAATATTTTGGAACAACATTAATTAGTTTGAAATTACAGTTTATTTTTCAAAATGATTTTGTTACACCCTGTATGTGCATCAGTCTTCCATCAAATAAACAGGGTAACTATAGCTCTGTTGTACTTTCATGTTTAACCGCTGAGGCCACTTTAACAGGACGTATAACAATATGATGCGATTCTGGAATCAACGGCACCGAGATATTATTGAGGCTCTCATTTGAGAAACTCTTTTCAGAGTCGGCTTCCAGTTTCAGCTTCTCATCCAAACTGACTGTGGAAGACGATGGCCTCAACTGACAAATGACGATGCTTTTGGTTTCCTTCACCACCGGAGTTGTAGCTGTTTTATCCAGAGTCTCATTTGACACTTCAATTATAGTTTTATCGTCCAAACTTTTGCTGGCCGTCGGCTTCAATTCATTGATAGGGTAGAAAAATTGCGAGCGCAGAGCAGCGGCCTGTGAAGAAAATTTGCGTGAACTTTTACCGTCGTCGATATCAATGTAGATGCTGTCGTTGGAGAGTGTGTCTTGCGTTTTGGTTGTTTTCGAGCATCGGGCCAAAAAGCTACCGCTACTACCGATGCTGGTTTTTTCAGCTAGGTTGGCAGCTATGAAGCTGACGTTGTCGTCGAAACGGACACGCTCCGATGTGCAATCTTCAGTGGTGACACAGCTGCAGGAGTCGCTACCATTGGCAGGCTGCAAGAATTTTTTTTTTTTAGTAAACGAAAATTTCAATAAAAAATGATGAATGCATTTAGAATGAAAGTAAATATATTTTGCAATAGAAAATAATAGTATTATTTCACCTATTTATTAACTTAACATAATTTAAAGATTTCTTGAAACGAACTAGAGTATACAGTGTGATTTTTCAAGTGTGCAACATATGGGATTTTTTTTTAGTAATAGCACAACCCAAATACAAACAAGGCCAAAAGTTGGTGCATGTCTGATAATCATATTAGGTGCACTTAGAATGGTTTCAAGTCAAACAGTATACAGGGTAGCTCAAACAATATCAAAATTGTACTGTAAAGTACCCTTATTTTAGAAAATTCAGCAAAATGTTATAAAGAAAAGTTGTTTGGAATTAAAAGTTATGCCTAAATACCAAAACATAGCCTCCTAAAATGTTTTCTATATATTTTTTATTTTGTATTTCCGCCCTTAATACTTTCAAAAATTAATTAAAATCAAATCAATTTTACATAACTTTGTTCAAATTCAAGCATATTTGTGAAATTAACTTAGATTTTTATTTTTTTATGAAATCACAAAGTTCATGTTTGTTGCAATGATATTTAACACAATTTTAAAATGTCGCAATTTTTTTTTAACAAGTTAAAACATTACTGATGATAATATGCATATTAAAAAAACTCTCCTTAGAAGGGACGGAGCCATGGGGGGGGGGGGTTCAAATATATCGAAAGTTGAGAAAATTTGGATAAAAAATTTAAAGTTGGGAAAAATTGGCAGACAAAAATTTGCGCACCTCATTTAACATTGGGATCGTGTCACGAGTCGTAATGAATTGCAAAATCATCGGACAACAGGATGACGAAATCCCAATGGTCGTGGCGATCTCTTGCGTTGCACTTTGCACTGCACTAGGACCACTAGCCTTTGGCAGTGGCACGTGGCACTCGTGGCAGTAGTGGCACTAGCACCACTAGCACTATTCTCTATTCAAGACCGACGTAGTTATATCTATAGTTTGTTGTTGCAAGCGCGTCGTGTTTGAGAGTGATGGACAATATAGTATATTAGATAATCCAAACTTTTTATATTATGTTGCCTTTTGCGTTCTGCGCATTCTTCGCTCGGTATTCAGATTTCAGCAAAACTCTGAATTAGTCTGAATTCTTTGCTCTTGAGTTGAAGAAATAGTTTTTGGTTTCTCGAAACATTTTTCTCATTCACGTTTTTTATACAGTGTTAATTTTATTTGATTACCTATATTAATTGTAGGTCTGGAATATACAGGGTGATTTACGTAGCCCCTGACATTAGTTTGCAGGTGGTTTAGATGCTATTTTTACTAATCCACCTGCAAACTGGACAACTTCTAATGCACGGCCAGCTTATTCTGTAACTTGCGCCCGCAGATAATTGCGAAATTGTCGCTGTCAAACGCGAATTTTCTATTCTAAAAAAACAACTTGCGACCGGTTGCTGGTTGCTATGTAATTGCTGTTCATAGAAAATAGGCCTGCCGGCTGTCTTGAGGCCGGTTACGTAAATCACGATGTATACATGTCAAACATTTTATCAGTTTTTGGAGTGAAATTTCTTAGGCGGCGGTCTGATATTTAGACGAGAATATGGGGAGTGATTTGAAAGACGCATCACGTAACGTCACTTTTTGACAAATTTGGTTACACGAGAGATGAGATAGAAGGAAGATATAATGTAGGCTGTAGAGAGATGGAGAAAACGAGCCAATGACAATGACAGACGAGAAACGATTCACACAAAGCAAGGACTATAAACAGAGAGCCTATTATTGTTAAGCGCCGATACCCTTGTGACGTCACTAAAGATGTGCGACTCCCTTTTGGGTTTTTTGTGTGACCCTTCGTTTTCACCCCGGCTCATACGCTGTCTAAAAGCTATATGAGGGAGGGTATACTTTTTAAAAAGTTTCACTTCTTAACACGTATACGATACTGCACATGATTTTTTTGAGTGAAACTTCTTAGGCGGCGGTCTGATTTGGACGAGAATGGAAATGGAGAGAATGGAGAATTTGAAAGACGCGTCACGTTACACGTAATGACACGTTTTGCGAAATTTCGGCACACGAGAGACGAGAGCGAAGAAAGATATAACGTAGACAGGCGGAGAAAGACAGCCAATGACAATGACAGCCGACGAACGATTGACACAAACCAAAGATTATAAACGAAGGGATTGCCTATTATTATAAAGCGCCGATATCTTTGTGATGTCACTACAGATGCGCGTTTGTCTTTTGTGTAGCCTTTCGTCTTTATATACCCCGACTCATGCGCTAAGTCTAAAAGTCGTATGAGAGAGGGAATAGTTTTTAAGAAGTTCTACTTTTTAACACGTGTACGATGCTACATATGATTTTTTTTAATGTTTTAATAAAGTTGGGAAAATTAGGAGTGTCACCCCCCCCCAAACCAGAAGCCTTCGCTACGTCCCTGCTCCTTAGAGTGCAAAAGTTTTATTTTATTTAAGTAAATATTACTACAATTTTGATATTTTTTGAGCTACCCTGTATGCTGTTTGACTTGCAACCATTCTAAGTGCACCTAATATGATTATCAGACATGCACCAACTTTTGGCCTTGTTTTTATTTTGATTGTGCTATTACTAAAAAAAAATCCCATATGTTGCACACTTAAGTAATGACACTGTATATAATGCACCTCAGAAGTTTGTGTGAGCAGTTTCCTAACTTAATTGTTCTTAAAATCAGTAGCGCACCCAGAAAATATTTTTAAAAAATGAGGCGTCAGGGTGCTACGCCCAAAATTTGCCACATTTTTTTATACGTAATAATACAGTTTTAGAAGGGCGGCCTGGGAGGAGGCCCTGGGAGGAGGCCCTGGCCCGATGGTTCCCCCCGGGGTGCGTTACTGTCCAGGAAATATGGGAAGCTTTGGAAAATGAAGAATTTTTTGAAATATCCTGAAGCTTTTGAGCTCTAACATATTAAAATTTGATTGAAAACAAACCAAAGAAAGCGAAGTTACGAATTTTTAATCCCAGAGAGACACTGTGATATTTTTACAATACAGACTATAGCCTGATTTTAGATTTTTTCCTGGAAATCTGGGATACTTTCGAGAATGAAGGTTTTTTTTAGCCTTTTACTTTAAAAAAAACATACTGAAATTTGATTGGAAAAAAGTAACGCTAGCGAAGTTACAATATTTGTAATCTAAAAAACAAGTGATATTTTTGCCTTACAGTCTATGGCCTGAATTTTTATTTTCTTTTCTGGAAATTTGGGATACCTTGGAGAATGAAGATTTTTTTCATGTATCCAAAAGCCTTTTAGCTTTAACATACTAAAATTTGATTAGAAAAAAAAACAAATACAGCGGAGTTACGATTTTTTTATTCCCAGAGAGACACAAGTGATATTTTTCCAATACAGACTTTGGTCTGATTCTAGATATTTGTCCTGGAAATCTGCGATACTGAGAATGAAGAATTTTTGTATGTATCCAGAAGCTTTTCAGCTTTAACATACTGAAATTTAATTGGAAAAAAAACAAAGATAGCGGAATAACGATTTTTTAATCCCAAGGAGACACAAAGTAATATTTCTACAATACAGATTATGGCCTGATTTTTGATTTTTTTCCAAGAAATCTAGGAAACTTTGGAAAATGAACATTTTTTTTTATGTATCCAGAAGCCTTTTAGCTTTACCATAATAAAATTTGATTAGAAAAAAACAAAGATAGCAGAGTTACGATTTTTTTAATTTCAGAGAGACACTAGTGATATTTTTACAATACAGACTAAGGCCTGATTTTAGATTTTTTTCCTGGAAATCTAAGATACTTTGGAGAATGAAGATATTTTTTTTTATATAGCCAGACGCCTTTAAGTTTAAAATTACCCAAATGTAATTGGAAAATAATCAAAGATAGCGGAGTTACAATTTTTTCAATCCAAAAAAAGACTGAGTGATATTTTTGCCTTACAGTCTATGGCCTGAATTTTTAATTTTTATTTCTGGGATTCGGGATACTTTGAAGAATGAAGATTTTTTTTATATATCCAGAAGCTTTTCAGCTCTAACATACTAAAATTTGAATGGAAAAAAACCAAAGATAGCGGAGTTACGATTTTTTAATCTCAGAGAGACAGTAATATTTTTACAATACAGATTATGGCCTGATTTTTGTTTTTTTTTCCTAGAAATCTGGGAAACTTTGGTGAATTAATTTTTTTTAAAATATATCCAGAAGCCTTTTACCTTTAACATACCAACATTTGATTGGAAAAAAACCAAAGATAGCGGAGCTACGATTTTTTAATCTCTAATGCCGGTTTTCCACCAAACCGACAAAACAAAAACAAAACTTAAACTCAGACAAAACTCCAACCTTTCCCAAACATTTTCAGCGTGTTTTGCTCATTTGGAGTTTTGTTTTTCGGGTTAATTTCGAGTTTTAAAACATGTTTTAAAACAAAAACTCAACAGTCCGTTTGGTGGAAAACCGGCATAAGAGACACTAATGGCCACTTGCACCAACATTTTAAGACTAACTTAAGTCAGACTTATGTTTAAGCCGAGACTTAACTTTAAATTTTAGTTGCACCAGCAGTCGAGCTAGACTTAAAGTAGCCTTAAATTGAATTTTCTTAAGTCGCCAAAATCCAGGCCTTAAATTCGACTTAACGTAATATAACATATAAACTCATATTGTCAACTCATAAATGTCTACAAGCCCACAGACTATAAAAATGAAATGAATTTGGCGCTTGTACTATAGAAAATTAACTGACTCTGCTGACGGTAATGCACTCAGGCAGAGGTTAGTCTCCACAGCCTTAAAGCTCCTCGAGGCTACAGGCCTAAAGACTTTCTCTCCAAGTTGGGTGTGACTTGCTACAGTACGACTGAGATCCTAAGGTGAATGTCGTGCTGTAGAAGCCCCACTCAACGCCTCAAACCTAGACCTATGGAAACTAAGCTCCTCAAGGGTACATTTTCATAGGGCTGTTTGGGTACAGCGTAGAGTTTTCTCTAAAAATAGGTATTCCAAGAGAATGTTAAATGATGACCCACCAGGGAAGAACATTTACTGCGATCTATTTTTGGTAAACGCTATTTAATCATCTCCTACATAAATTAAAGTGTAACAATAGATGTATTAACTACTAGTGGTGAAATCTTTCCTTTCCCCTCATAACCTCTTTTCAGGATAAACCCTTAGCCGACACGCAGCCAAGTGTAGATAAAGTGGTAGCACCGCTAACCACAAACAACATAAGTGTGACACATATATCTTATTTTGTTTCTGTAGATCCTCTTTTTGATTCTTATAAGTTAGTTTTTAGAGAATCAAAACTTCTCTCTCTCATGCCCGATGAAGCAGCATTGAAATTCCTGCATACATACTCCCAGGAATCGTTTTTTTCATGAATGGATAGAGCATCAGTTTTTTTATTTTCAATAATATTTTTAAATCTTGCCAATATATTAATTAAAGCCTCCTTTTATGCTAATGTGAAATTCGTGCCCCTCTGCTTTTTAGAATTTGAATCTTCCATTGCTCAAACTCACAATCAGAAACATCCAAACACCGAAAAACCACAAAATACTAAGGACTATTTGTCAACTTCTGTCATTTCGCAGCGTTGTCATCGCCCCAAATTAATAATTCCGACTTTGCCAAGTCGGCATAATTTGTCTATGGTGCAAGTGAATTAAATTAAAGGCTAACTTAAAATTAAGACCCGACTTAGCTAAGACCAATTTAAGTTGCGGTTGGTGCAAGTGGGCATAAGTGATATTTTGCCAATACAGATTATGGCCTGAGTTTTCATATTTTTCCAGGAACAGTGGCGCACCCAGAAAATATGTTTGGGGGGAGGGGGGCCCTACATAGGTTGTGGCTTGTGACTGAAAATCTAAAAAAAAATTGAGGCGTCAGGGTACCACGCCCTGAATTTGCCACACTTTTGTGCCCCCCCCCCCCCCCCCGATGGTCCCGATGGCCCCCTCCTGGGTGCACCACTACTTAGAATTCCGGTAATATTTAACTAACTGTCATGAGGCAGTTACTATAAATAGAAAATCATATACAATACATTCGTATAATGGGAAAGCAAGAGTTTTTCAAAAAAATTAATTCGTACCAAAGCCTATGCATCTTCAAAACATGAATTCGGAAGAGATAGCTCACAAACCTCACAGAGACGTAGGTAGACATGATTATCAGAATATACAGGGTTTGGAACATCGATAGATAAAAAGTTTTCAAGTGATAGTTGGGTCATTTGGAAGATGTTTGACCATACGTGCAAAGTTTCGCAGTTTCTTGAGATATCGCCACTTTGAATCCAGGTATTTTAACACATAACTTGGGCTACATAATTTTTGTATCAATCATTTGATTTTTATTTCCGCATTAGTTATATCCCGTGAGAACTCCAATTCAGCATTTATATTGTTCTATTCAGCTTATTTTTTATATTATAAAAGGAGTAATTTTTAGATTTAAGTCAGTTCTATTGTATTAGTCAAATAAAGTTTTTTAAAAACGCTCTCTCGTGTACACCCCTCGTAAGTGGCGCACTCGGTAGGATTTTGACGGACACTTCGGTAAAAACAGTCCGATTCAGTCGAAAATTTGAATTTTGCGGGCCGTAAAAAACCATCGTCTTTTCGTGCTTACGATTAACCGTCAAATCGAAATATACGTTCGTGGTATACGAAAGACTTGTGACAATCAGTGAACTCGCGACCAGGGATCGGAACAAAAATCGTCCATTATTCCTATTGATGCGGATAGCGGAACTACATCGTCCAAAATCCATAGAAGATAAATTCATGTACTTTAAGATCAATCTGGTATTGCTGTAAGTGATCCCATTATTCTTTTCCTTTTATTTTTATATTTTTTGATTTTATTGATATATATTTGTTCGATCTGGAAGGTGATAACGAGCTTGACAATCTTATAAACATTTTTAACAATAATTTTCAACCTAATAATCAGATTCAAAATCTTGTTAATATGGCCAACCCAAATTATCAGCTTATTAGATACCAAGCCGATAATATTCCAAATTTTGATGGTAACACCAAAACACTTGGCAGATTTTTAACATCTTGTGAACATTTTCTACAGAATAACCAAAATCGACAAAATGCCGCAGATCCAATAAACATCTGTTTGTTCGATACGGTAATTTGTAAATTGACAGGTAGAGCTGCCGAATTAATTGCTTCTCGCACGGAACTCGATACCTGGCAGAAAATTAAAGATTCGTTAATTGTCACATTTTCTGACCAAAGAACTGAAGATTGTCTTGTCCAAGATATCATCAATATGAAACCAGATAAGAACGAATCCTTACATTCTTTTGGATTAAAATTGCAAGATTCTAGAAGTTTATTATTTGCTAAAATTAATAGCTCAAACGATCCTAATAACATGAAAATTCTAAAAATCAAACAATTTGATAATCTGTGTCTAAAAACTTTTATTAACAACTTAAATTACCATAGGCAGTTAGTGGTAAGATTAAAAGACCCAGATTCTCTTGAACAAGCTCTCGCATTTGTACGAGAAGAAGAGAATTTCATACAATATAGAAACAGGTCAAATCAAAGCTCAAGAAATATACCTAATAACAACGTCAATAATAAAAGTAAGCCTCAATCAAGTTTCAACAATACACTTGGAAATTATGCTGCTAATATTCCAAGAATGCCTATAACACCATTCAATAATAATCCTTTCTATCGACCAAATAATTCGTTTAACAACCAAAACTTTGCAAGACCAAATTTCCCAAATATGCCATTCAATAACCAATTCCAAAGACCTCAAAATTTCAATAATTTCAATAGACCATTCCAAAGACCCAATATCACCCAAAACAATAGTGCTCCAGAACCAATGGACACATCGTCTGGTGTCACTATAAGACCAAATACAGTTCAAAGATCTCGCCTGAATAATTTCACTGTGCAAGAACTTTCGAACCAATCCGCAAATACTTTGTCCCCTAATACCATCACCGAAACTCAAACTCAAGACACAAATATCGACGTTAATTCTACTCCCAATAATGATGAACAATTCGATTTCTGTAATTATTACCAAATGCCAAATTCTGAAATGTTCAACTCATACAATGTTCCATATGATTATATGTACAACATGTATGACAACACCAATAATGACTATAATGAAACAAATATCGATGATTCCCAATACCAAAATTTTCAGATTACGCCCAATTACCCCAATGTGACGTAATATGCCTCAACAATTACAGTACTTCAGATTTGCCTGTAATAATTATCCCCGAATTAAATGCTAAGTTCTTAGTCGACACAGGCAGCGGCAAAAGCTTAAAGTTTATTCTCAATTCATTTCTAATGAATATTTCACTGTAAAAACTGCTCATACAACATCAATACATGACGAAGTCATAAATATACCCATTTTTCCATCATTCAAAAAAAATGGTTACCACAAATTTTACTTGTTTAATTTCTCTAATAAATTCGACGGTTTGATAGGTGTCGATTTTCTAATCGATATCGGTGCCAAAATAAATCTAAAGAATTTTGCACTCGAAACGTCACAAGTAAATTGACGTTTGCATTTTCAAAACAAATGATTTTTCCCACAAAACACAACGGAGCCCACACAGTCATATGGAACTGTTATACCTCCTCGTGTTTCACAAAAAGTTAAAGTACCTGTAAACAAAACAGATGGAATAGGAATACTAAACCATATTAACTTTGATGATATCGCAGAAATGCCAGAAGCCTTGGTAAAAATTGAAAGTAATTTTGGATTGACAACAATTACGAATTTATGTGAAAACCCAATAAAAATTAGTTTAACAGAACCATTTGAAGTGGAACCTATAAACGAAATTGAAAATAATTTTATCGATGAAATGGAAACCGATATGGACATCGAAGTAAATCAACCAAATGATATGAAACTAAAACAAAATTTGAAGAACTTACGTTTAGACCACTGTAATCAAGAAGAATATCAAGCGATTCGAGATCTTTGTTATGAATACCGAGACATATTTTACTGTGAAGGTATTCCATTGACTTTTACGAATCAAATCAAACATAAAATCAATCTTACAAATGAAACACCTATTTTTACAAAGACTTATCGATACCCTGAGATTCATAAGAAGGAAGTCAGCACCCAAATGGACCAGATGTTGAAAAATGGTATAATACAACCATCTAATTCCCCATGGTCTAGCCCAATTTGGATAGTACCAAAAAAGCTAGATGCATCTGGTACAAGAAAATGGAGAATAGTAATTGACTACCGAAAACTTAACGACAAAACAATCGAAGACAAGTACTCATTACCCAACATCTCTGATATTTTAGATAGACTAGGTAAAGCTCAGTACTTTACGACGTTGGACCTAGCAAATGGTTTCCACCAAATAGAGATGGAACCGGAAGACGTACATAAAACAGCATTTTCCACCGACACAGGACATTACGAGTTCAAACGTATGCCCTTCGGTTTACGAAACGCCCCCGCCTCGTTCCAGAGGGTGATGAACAACGTTCTTCGTGGCCTCCAGAACGAAATATGTTGCGTTTACTTAGATGACGTCATAATATACAGTAAATCACTCCAAGAGCACATAGAACGCTTGAGATTAATATTTGAACGGTTCGGACAATCAAATTTCAAGATTCAATTGGATAAGTCCGAATTTTTACACAAAGAAGTCAATTACCTTGGACATTTAATAACCAAAGAAGGCGTGAAATCCAACCCAGATAAGATAGAAGCTGTAAAAAACTTTCCTATACCCAAAACACCAAAAGATATCAAATCATTTTTAGGACTAGCTGGGTACTATAGAAGATTTATAAAGGATTTTGCTAAAATTGCCAAGCCAATGACATTATGTCTTGAGAAAAATGCTAAAGTCGAACATTCTCCAGCATTTTTATCGTCATTTAATCATTTAAAAAATCTTCTTATTAATTCCCCAATCCTTAAATACCCTGACTTCACACAACCCTTCGTATTAACAACCGATGCTTCTAATACAGCTCTCAATCAACGCCCCCCAACGATCATCCCGTAGCGTATGCTTCCCGCACGCTAAATGAAACAGAACAGAGATACTCGACAATTGAAAAAGAATTGCTCGCTATCATCTGGGCATGTAAATACTTTAGGCCGTATTTATTTGGAAGGAAATTTCAAATATATACAGATCACCGACCTTTAGTCTGGCTTTTCAATGTTAAAGAGCCAGGTTCAAAACTTATTCGATGGAGATTAAAGCTTGAAGAATACGACTACACCATTATATATAAAAGCGGCAAACAAAATACAAACGCCGACACTCTTTCAAGAATTCCACTCAACGCTTTAGAAACAGAATCTCTCCTTAATAATCCAGGAGATATTACAACTGACATCGATAAATTTCTAAACGAAATCGATAAAAATCTTCTAGAAAAAGTTCACACTGACGAATATAACAAAATCATAAACGAACTTAATCGACCGGTTGAATTACCTCCAGTGCCTTCAACTTCTCAAGAGCCTTCAACCTCTCGAATAAAAATTCTTGAAGATATCCGAATTAAACCACCAATTGATAATACGTCCAGTACTGACACTGCTCATAGTACAAACGCAGACGAAACCCTAAATGAAATCTCAATATTAGACGAAATAATTAACAACAAAACGAATCAATTAATTGTGAAAAAATCACCATACGACGCCTACATAAAAAAAGAATTTGAAACCTTCGACGGTAATAAGATAATCCGAGCAACGATTCCCACGAAACAAGAAGCGATAGTAAATTTTCTGAAAGAAAACCTCACAGAGAAAACTACCTATGTGCACTTTTTATCAAAAGAATTACGTGTTTTATTTCAAGAAGCATTATCTAAACACTTTTGTAATTTCAAGCTTGTAGAATGCACAAAACTCATTAATAATGTTAAACCAGAGGAAAGAGAAATGATAATAAGATTTTCACACGAAGGCAAAACTAACCATCGAGGAATACAGGAAATCTTAAAACGCCTGAAAATTAGGTAATTATTATTGGAAATCCCTGAAATCTGACGTCACTAAATTTATTAATGGATGTGAAATATGTCAAAGAACTAAGTATAACAGGAATCCCCAGACCAACCTCTTGTATTGACAGAAACACCTTCAAAACCCTTCGAGATTATTCACCTCGATACACTTCTTGTAGATAAACAAAAATTCTTAGTAATTATAGAAAAATTTTCCAAATATGGACAAGCCCTTCCTTGCGTTGGCACAGCCATATCAGTATCCCAAAATCTAATCCATTTCTTTTTATTTTTCGGTATCCCTAAATTGATTGTATCCGATAATGGAACATAATTCAAGAACGAAGTAGTTAAGGATTTATTAAAAACACATACTTAATATTAAAATCCATTTTACTACTCCAAATCATCACGAGTCGAATTCGCCAGTTGAAAGGTTAAACTCGACCATGATAGAACACATAAGAATACTACGAGAAAAAAAAAAACAAAAACACTGACGTATCAACCCTAATGTCCTATGCTGTAATTGCTTATAATAGCACAATCCATTCAAGCACAGGCTTTACTCCCTATACATTGATTTTAGGACACACTTCTTCTAGTGACCCTATGCAACTTATGCCCGCGCAAATATTCACCGAATATGTCCACAATCACAAAACTAACACGGAAGTTTTGTATAACAAAATACAACAAGACTCAATTAATTTAAAACAAAAACTTATTGACAAACATAATCAAAAGAATACCCCTCAAAAACTAACCATAGGGTGTCAAATATATAAAAAACAAGACAAACGACGTGGTAAATTACACCACAGATTCACAGGTCCATTCATCTTAACAAAAATATTAGAAAACAACAAGATTGAAATTGAAAACCCCAAAACAAATCGAAAAGAGATTTTGCATATCAACGAAACCAAAATCAAATCTATTTTTACATATGGATCCGCATCTTCAACATCGGAGCAGTAGGAATAAACTTCCATATCCTGAATAAATATCCCGGACTCCTACCCTATAAATTGGGAACTGCCAAAATAGTTTCCAATCATTGGTCATTAATACAAATTTACGACCTAACACCCCTTGTTAACGAATTTTATTTGATCAAAGAAAACGCTAACTATTCAATTAAAAACATTACAAATAATGTATCCTATGAACGAGAATATAAAAACACATTGCTGCCTTTAATGGCATTAGAAAAACGCATAGAAAACAACATAAGGCAAATTGACCCAACGAGTAGTTACTCAAAAAGACAAAAACGTGGCATCTTGAATCCTTTAGGATCATTAATAAAATGCATTACTGGCAATCTTGATAAAGATGATGCATATCTTTATGATAGGCAAATTAGACAATTACAAGAAAATCAAGATAAACTTAAAAAATCATCATTTAATCAAATTAATTTATTAGCGAAAACCATTGAACAGTTTCAAAACGTTATCTCTAATATATCTGCCAATCAAATAACGCTAAAATCGAGAATACTGCAAATTGAAAGCACAAGTAAAAAGGTAGCTCTGTCTGTTATTGACAACCATCAATACTTCCAAACTCACATAATAATTAATCAGATATCAATGCTATATCAAACAATTTACGATATCTTAGAAAAAACGGAAGTAGCTATCTCATTTGCTAAAATCCATACGCTCCATAATTCAATAATCGATCCATTAGAGCTAATAAAAGAAATTTGTAGATTTAAAAAACAATTAGTGCATGACGTGTTACCATTAGAAGCCAATATTGATAACATATTGAACTACGAAAAAATAATCGAGATTAAAGGTTATTCAAAGGGCCTGATTATCACCTTCATCTTGGAAATACCCTTGGTCGAATCGGATGTCTATCACTATTATCAATTATTTCCGATACCAATTCCAAGCGAACAAAATCCTGATTTCTTTATGAACTTTCCACACAAATCATACCTTGCACTTAGCAACAACAAGTACTCTTATATGGACCAAACCTGCAACCAATTGTTACCCAACGAGTACTTATGTAAAGAAGCCCATACTGCATACATTGATCATGAGCCTCCATGTGCAGTCCAATTGATTTTATACAAAGAAAATGCCACTACTTGCCACCCTTTCCGTATCAGACTACAAAATGTCCAAATCACTAAAATAACGGACGGAAAATGGATAATCACCACGCCCGAACAACTAATTGTCTCAGCATCTTGTCCAAACTCTAAGGACAACGTACCGCTTCATGGTTCCTACTTAGCCGAATCTACAAATGAATGCAGCTTACAAATAAAGTCAATTACTCTACGAACTTATAATCAATCGTTTGACTTATGATGATGTATCCTTGCCTACACTGAATTTATCGATGAATTATTACCAAACAAAGGAGTTTGCTTTTAATCCACCTACACTTGACCTAAACTCCATCAACTTGAAGGAAACCAATGAAATTGCCACAACGCTTCAAGAACAGAAGAGACGACTACAAGAAATATCCAACCCAATGGAAATGCACCAAATAAATTTTTGGACAATTTTACTTTTACTTATTTAGTTTAATCATATTTTTCTTTTAGCATTTTCTTTATTTTTTCCATTGTATAAAACCATACCTTTTTTGGTATGCTTTTAACTTAGGATGGAGGAGTTATATCCCGTGAGAACTCCAATTCAGCATTTATATTGTTCTATTCAGCTTATTTTTTATATTATAAAAGGAGTAATTTTTAGATTTAAGTCAGTTCTATTGTATTAGTCAAATAAAGTTTTTTAAAAACGCTCTCTCGTGTACACCCCTCGTAAGTCATTTTTTCAAAAAAATGCATATTAGGAATCTCCGAAAAAAAAATTGAGAAAGGTTAAAGTATTTACTACCAAAAAAACAAAATGTTTTAAGAATAATTAAAATATGTATTTCCCAAAAATATCACAAATGCTGATATCTCGTAAACGACGAAGCTTTGCATAAGGTCAAACAGCTTCCAAATGATACTCCAACCTATGACTCCAATCATCACTTATTCTATCGATGTACCAAACAGCATGTATATAAAAGTAATGTTTTTACCATTGAACTGTCACTTCCTGATTTGACGACAGACCAAAATGTGATCTGGAACTTTTAACTCACATATCGGAGTAGGTTGCGACAAGAGGATGAAGACATTTTCACAATATTTGAAGAATGTGTTGCTAAAACAGGCCATTTTTCAGAATATTGGCCGTAACTGAAAAATAAATTAGGAAGATTTGAAGCTTCCCCCTCCGGAGAAAAAAGGGACCTGATCTGGTTGATTTAATGAACATATTGAGAGGCGATGATAAATATAGAGATCTTGGATGATAATGACAAAACTAGTCAATACCACAAGAAAAAATCATACTCAAATAACAAAAAATAATTTGTTCAAATAATGTAAAATAGAAGGGCAGTCATTCACACACAACCAAAATAATAAGTTTGGGGCTGAATGTTGTGTGCACGTTCAAGGATTGAGTCAATATAAGGTTTTTGTATTTCGTGCAAGTATTTATTACTCCCCGTGTGGGGATTTGTCAGTTACGTCCATCGGGTGCGTTCCTATGGAAATTAGGGGAAGCTCGCTGGGTCTGTAATCCATCAGATTCAGAGGCAAGTGGGAAAATAAAATACCCACCGTGAAACAAAAACTGATCCGGTCCTCCAGGATGGGGATTGAGGCATTAGACTGGTTCTCTAATATTCGGAAAAATACAAAACTACCAAAAAACCTAAGCCAAGCGTCGGAACATTGGACGCATCACCAAGACAACAAACACGGCAAAGAAAATGGACTATGAATCTCGCTACGTGGAATGTGCAGGGTATTAGACTGGAAACGGATATTATTGCATCAGAAATTCAGGAATTGAACATCGATTTACTAGCACTAACTGAAACCAAGAAAAAAGGAAGTGGCACCGAAAATGTTGAAGAATATATTCACCTTTTTACTGGAGTGTCAAAGGAAATGAGAGCAGCTAGAGGAGTATCCATACTTATAAAGAAAAACTGGAAAAACAGAATTAACAGCTGGGAAGCATGTAGATGAAAATATCCTACCGGTCAACTTGAAACTACAGGGCTATAACATCACCATTATAGCAGCCTACGCTCCATCAGAGGACGAAAGAGTCGGCATTAAGCAGGAGTCCTTTGACAAATTGGATGAAATCCTAGTAGATATTGGAAGAAATAGAGAAATGATAATGATAAAGGATTTCAATGGAAGAACGGGAAGGACGAACAATAGCCCCGCTGTAGGACCATTTGGAGAAGACATAATCAATGATAATGGCCAAAGGCTCATACATCTCTGTGAGACCCACAATCTTAGAATAAACAATGGATTTTTCTAACACAAAGATATTCACCTCTACACATGGATACCGAATAACCGTAACCTGAAAACTATTATTGACTATGTGATAAGCAAACAAGCAACAAACATAGAGATAAACGACGTAAGAGTCCTAAGAGGAATAACTTGCGGTCAGATCATTTTTTAGTAAGAGCCAAAATAAAGTTGCAATTTAGAAAAACGAACAAGAACCCAGAGGAACAAAACACCAATGCCATACTAACGGACACAGTGGATACAACAAAGTACAATATTGACAATTTTAGAGATGGGAGCACTCTGTTTCTATATCAGAGGCGACTCAACAGCAAACTATTGAATTCTGAAGAATGTACCTTCAATAAACTCTATGAGGACATTATAAGGAGTCTAATAGAAGCCACACAAGAAGCAATAGGAACGAAGGAAAAAAATGCCAACAAGAAATACTGGTGGAACGAGGAGATAGAGCTATTAGTCCAAGAGAAGAAGCAAAAATATCTGAAATAGCTAACAACAAAAAATTAACAAGACCTCGAAGTTTATAAAGACACAAAAAGGCAACTAAGAACGTGCATCACTATAGCTAAGAACGAGTCATGGGATAAGAAATGTGAAGAAATTAACATCTACATAGGAGGAAGGAAATGCTCAGAGGTATAGAGATTTATATCAAATGTCAAAAACCCAGGAAAGGACAGAGCTAATATTCAGATTATTAAACCAGAGCAATGGATAGAACACTACAAGGGTCTATTACAAGAAAGTAGATCGGAATATATATTAGATTCTCCGAGACATATTGAACTAGGTACATGGAGAAGTAGTTGAGATATCTGAAGAAACAGTAAAAAAGACTGTTAGGAATCTTAAATTAGGTAATGCTAGCGGCCCAGAAGGGATATACATACTCCGAAATGCGGAAACGGGGAACTGAGAAGCTCTTTAAAACATGTATGAAACATGTATTATCAATAAATGCTTAAATGGACATCCTGTTCCACAAGACTGGAAAATGGCTTTTATATCATCCATTCACAAAAAAGAAAATAAGCTTGATTGCAATAGCTATCGGGGCATATCAGTCACAAGCACACTAAGCAGACTATACGGTAGAATCCTGCATGATCTCATTGAAAAAGAATATATAAAGAGCAAGAAGAAGAGCAGCGCGGCTTTAGAGCAGGAAGATCAGGTACGGACAATATATTTTGCCTGAAACAAGTCATAGAAAAGAGATCAGCTAGACATTTGGAAACCCACCTTACATTTGTGGACCTACAAAAAGCACACGATACAGTCCCAGTATCTAGACTATGGAAGGTATTAGAACAATCCAACATCAATCACACCTATATAAAGGGACTTAAAAAACTATATGAAAACTCAAAATCTAGGTAGAAAGCTCACATACACATTTATAGTGAATAGAGGACTACGTCAAGGATATGTCTCTCCTACGCTTTTCAAAATATACGTAGCAGTGGCATTGAAAAATTGGAAGAGGAAGATCCCATGGAATAGAGATAAATGAGAGGTGCCTGTTTACTCTTCAGTTTGCAGATGATCAGGTCATATGATTAGTAAGATGATAGAAGAGAAATGCAAGAATGGGGCCTGAGAGTTAATATAAATAAAACAAAATATTTATGTGTAGGCACCCAGAACGGAAACTTGGAAGTGGACGATGGTCAGGAAATTCTGCTATGTCAAAAATATGAGTATCTAGATATCACATTCGACAACGACGGAACAGACGCGAAAGAAATAGAAAAGCGAATAGTTTAAGCTAAAAAAGTAATAGGATGCCTAAATGGAATATTATGGAACAAGGAAATAACCAAGAAGAGAAAATTCAATATATACGAGACAATGATAAACAGCAGCCTTTTAGAGAGAATTACAGACAGACATAAGAAAGAAGTGGAAGCAGTTGAAATGGATGCTATTAGAAAGTCCAAGCAAATCTCACAAAGAGAGAATAAAGAACGACAACATAAAACAACAAATGGGAATAGAAGGCACGATAAATCAGAACATTGAAAGGAAACAACTTACCTGGTACAAACACATAGAACGAATGCCAAATGCCAGGTGGCCCAGAAAAATGATGCATTGGCAACTAACAGGTAGAAGAAAATGAGGAAGACTAAAACTGGAATGGCAGAAGACCATACAAAAGTCCATGAGTGAAAGAAATCTCTCATCAGAGGATTGCGACGATAGAAGAGGATGGAAATTAGGTGTTGGACAACGAAGAAAAACGTTGTATGCCATTTGTTTCAAAAAATTGTGCTAGCGTAAACTAAGAATTAGAATATGGATGCCATAGAAGGGAAACAAGGCAAGAAGCAGGATCTAAATGGAGGCGAACAAAAGCTCTTAGATTAGCTTGGTTCTTCTAAGACCATAGGTGATGAGAAAACTGGAGAGTTGTGATATCCAAGTCCTTGACAAAAGATATTCTCAAGATAGTGTTGGTGGATCTTGTAGTAAAAATTTATGGGGTTCCTATAGAGCGGTAAAAGGTCAAGGCCTTTCATTTGTCTGGATTAAGATTATGTGCCAATGCTCAGACACTTTATCTTGCAAATTTTGTGAGACTAAAATCCTCCTTAAAGACCGCAATCCTCACGATACCCGAATACAGAAATTAATTTCAGATCATCGCCAAAACGCAAGTATAGTGATTGTCAGTGAAACCATTTATTTTTTATTTGGAACCTTACCTTGTAATTAATTAATGAGCCCGCTAAAGCTCGTATGCTAGCACCTCCGTCATCCAAAATAATACTAGCATTCACCGACTCAGTTAGGCTACTCAGACTAACGCGTTGTGCCGATGCCATGTCCGCCTGGACTTCTAAGCGCTGAGCACCTTGATGTAGGCTACCAGCTAGTGCCACCTAGAAAAGAAATACATATAATTAACTGAATCTATTGAAATTTTTCAATTCGCGTTTTAATTATTAGTGATGGTACATTACTAAAATAGACTAAAATGTAAAGAGGATAAGGCAGGATACAGAGATCATTGAGAATGTCTAAAGAAAAATTACATGAACACCTGTTGAAAATTCAGGATCTTGACCATAAACAAGATACAGTGCTATCACTGCCATCTCAGCACAATGTTACACATTACATGAGATAGTATAATATCACAAATAAAATAACAAAAAATTAGGGAGAATACAAAAAGAGAGATCCGATTTGCTTTTCTATGACCTCGAACGGGGCTAACGGCGGAAATGTCAGGGGCGCACACTGGTAAAACCCTCTTCCGCCGACATTTAACGTCAAGAATACTGACTGGTGACGCGCTACCACTGAACATCTTTCCGCCGTTGCCCAAGTGGCGTGACCATCGGTTCTCTCTTTCTGTTTTCATTCTGATTGTTTCTTATTCTGTGATAATACTCAGGGCGGTAAGACTTTGGTCAATAGCCATTGGCATTGTTGTAAATGTTTTTTAAAGCATTCGGAAAATTTTAAAAAATATATATATATATTTGGTAATATACTAGAGATAACAAAGACAATTAATTTTTTACTTGAAAATCAATCCTCTTGCAAAACTTACCGTGCTAGCACTCTCCCTGTCAGCTTCCCTGTGACTTCCAGACGCTAAGCTAATACTAGCTTCCCCGATGCTGGGATTACCAGGCTCCTTCGTTGTAGTACTGATGGCGTCCACTGATGATGTATCAGGCGCCGGAGTCATTGGTTCGTCTGCAGATGCGTTTCCGCCGCAACCGCCGTTTCTGCATAGAGACACGGGCACCACTCCATAAACGTAGAACAGTAGGATCGGTACTCCAATACCCACAGCTAAACCGGCGATTAGCGGTGAGATCAATGCCTGTAACAAAAAAAAATTGAAAATTAATTTTTGATTTTCCCCTATTCTGTATTGTAGATTTGGGAATAACTGACAACGTTGCAAATAACCAGACAACGATTGAGGGTGTGTCGGAGACGGACGAGGTTATATAAACGGCGGAAAAGCACTACTGAATGGGTTAATTAGTTTAGAGGTTTAGGGTCTTTCTATTGCATCAAGATTTATTCGGCAATTTTACACTCGATCAATTTTAGATGTCTTTAAATTACATTCGTATATGCAATAAAGACCTCATTAATTGGAATAAAGAAAACATTTCCATAAAAAAAAACATTAAAATGAAATTAGCCAATGGAAAAATCAAAACATTTCTGAGACAAAGAGTAATTTTTTTAAATTAGCTGGGTCATTAACAGACGCAAACGTTGCAGCAAATTGGATTTTGAATAGGTATTGTATCTACTTATTTTTGGCAAGCGACGTTTAAAAATATCATTCAATGTGTTCCCGTGGGGCATTTATAAAATAAGTGTTTTAAGAATGTGCTCGTTTTGTATTTAAATTAACAAAAGAAAAATAATATAAGTAAATATAGGTAATGTATTTATTGAATATTCGAATTTCGGAAATAATTACCTTCTTCTTCTATGTCAAGATATTAATTGTTAGGATGGAGCCAATTATGTACGATAATCGATCCAAACGCTGACGTGAAATATTCACTAAGCAACTACATACAGGGTGTTCATTTTAAAACTTACCACCCCTATTATCTCGGAGTTGAAAAATTTCAGAAATAATTCCTGAAACCCGTCAGAGTTTTTATGCAAAATTCACCTTCCCCCTTCAACCCCCTAGAGCCACCCACTAAAAAATCTTAAATGGGAAGGAGGGTCAAGTGATACATCATTTTGAAGGGTCCATACATCTTGGTACAAAATTTTAATCCCTAAGTTCAACCGTTTTGGAAATAAAGAAAGTTGAAAATTGACTTTATTGCTACTTTGACAGGCTGTAAAACCTGAACAGTTCTTGATCACCAAAGTAGTATTTCGCGCACTTGATACAAAAATAACTATTATTTTCAAAATTAAGCATCAACGCATTAACGTGTTACAAATGTAAACGTGGTTGCAAATTGGGGTTGATGCAACTCAATTTGAACCTCAGTTTTTACATTTTCCCCAAATTTATGTTTAAAATATAAAATGGTTATGATAATCATAAAAATTATACTTAAAATTATGATTTCATGTGGATATATGGTTATTTACAAAGGTTAACTCTTTTATTTCCTACTGAACTATTATAACCATATAATACCTTGGTTACGATAATCATAACCAGGGTCTTAACTCCCAAGGAAGTTAAGGATTTCCATAACTCCCGCTTTTACCTTGAATAAGTAAAACTTTGAGAAAAACTGGAAATTTTGGTTTATGGTTTATTCCTTTATAAAAATGGACAAAATACAGTAAATTCAGTAGGAAATAAAATTATCTATGTACCAAGGGAATTATCAGCTGTTAATACCCACGGGCAATTGGTGTCTTGCCCTGGGGTATTAACACCCTCATAATTCCCTTGATACATAAATAACTATTAAGGATCGAATTTCAAGCTGTGTTGCTTGTGTGGGTGTTGGGTATCTTGAGTTCCAAATTGAAGTTTTCTTTAATGTCTTCGGAAAATGTGTGATTATTGAGAGTCACTGAACATTTTCTTCTGGAGATTAGAGTAGGACTGGCAATTATCTCGATGTACTTCTTTTGATTGCACTCCATAACTGCTGTCAAACTTCTTTTGGGAATTAAGAATAACTGATTGTTCGGTAGTTCTTGAACTGTCGGTTCTTCATAATCGATTTTCAAGAAAGGGCATTTTTGTTGTTCACAGGGCTCATTTTGGGTTAATGTCTCAAAATTGCACAAGTATACGCCTTCGACATTAGGGCACTCGTTTGATGCATTCAAATATGTGTCTGTTGTAAGTAACAAATAGGGATGCTTAATATTAATGGTATAATTCTGGATAGGAATAGGATAGAGTTTACACATCAAAAAAGGTTTTGGGTTTATTTTTGGTGCATATAATCAATTTCTTTTGCATGCTTACTGTTGTCGACATTGTTTCGTAATACTTTATTACATTGTCAAATGGGATTTGCTGATTCTTGGGTATATTTTTAAGAATCTGGTCGAGTTCATTGTGCTGCAAAAAATGCCTGATTGTGCAAAGTTGATAGCGAGTTGCATGTGATTTATCAGATCTTGTACCTTGCTAGTCTGCATACTAATGTGTTATCTAGTATTAGGTTCAAAGTTATAATCATCTGTAGATTCTGATTATTCGCAAAAATATTTTTTACTCTCTTTGAAATGACTACTGGATCTTTCGAATTTTCATTGATAGTTTGTTGATTTTCATCCAACGTTTGAATATATGAGTCATATCTAGCATCGTCTTCGGCGTCAAGTGATCCGTGCAGCCATTTTTGTGCTGTTCTTACAAAATTCAAGATTCCGCGTTGACCTCGTTTTCGCGAGGAAATTTGCTTTAGGAATTTCTTTATTGTCTCAAATCGTGATTGACTTATTTCAATATTGGCTTCGAATGAAGTACCAATATAATCTTTAGACCAAGCAGTTTGGTTCAAAGTGCTGTTTAAATTCTTAAGCATTATTTCAAGGTTTCTAATAATTTTCTTTATAATAGTTGTATTAATATGGTAGTATGTACCTAGTTTATGATCGTTTGTTATGTAGGTCGTTCCTATAGATATTAATAATATAGGGTTTTTACTGGTGTTAATATGTAACAATTGGTTGTGGCTCCTACGATGATGAGGATGACGAATGTTGCCAGGAACATTTTGGTTGGTCTGAAACAAATTGGTTGTTTAGGCTGTCGTTTTACGTTTTGTTTACTATCGTTATTGAGTAATGATGACGTCATATCGAGGGCTATTTTTTTTAAATCAAATTATTTGATAAAAATAGGATGTTCTAGTTGAGGTTCTGTTTCGCGTTTTGTATTGATTTTCTCTAAATCATGAGAACGTTTATGCTTTTACGTGGATTCTGCAATCTTAGGCTGGTTATACTTTCTCGTAAAGCAAAGTGTAACCTTTTAATTGAACTGTTAGAGTTCGGATTTCGAGGTGTTGTGTAATGCAATTCCGTCTAATGTAAAGTACATAGATCGGTCATCATTGCATTTTTGAATTAGACTCCATTTTCGGAGGAGATTCTTTGGGGAATTCCGTGATTACTGAAATATTTTAATAGCTGTGCTATAATTTCAACGGATATTTTGCTAGTGATACGGAGAACTTGAGCGAACTTTGAAAAGCTGTCAATTATTGTTAAGAACTTTTTGTTCGAAACAGTATAGGTATCGAAATAAAGATGTTCGAAGGGTCTTGATCCGATAGGGGTTGGCTTGAAAATAATTTTATAAGGTTGTCTTTCGTATTTTGTTTTATTGCATATCTCACATGCTTGTTATACAGGGTGTCACACGAGGTTTTTTCCAAATGATACCTTCGGAACGCATCATCGTATGTTCCACTGTATAATTTATAATCATTTTCTTTAACAAAGCCTTAACAAATTTGGCATTGCCGATTTTGTAATTTTATTTTCTAACGAAAAATGCCATAATATACCATGAGTTACATTTAAGATTTGAAAGATGACGTCACTTGACCGAAATTGAAGCGAAACTAATGAAATTGGATGACAAAGGTAGAAGCGGCACAAAATGTTACCCAAATTCTCAAAATTTCAATTATATTGGATGACGCGTTCCGAAGTTATCACCTGGGAGAAACGTCGTGGGACACCCTGTATATGCTTGAATGTCTTTTTCTAGGTTGGGCCACTTGTATCGTTTTTTCAAAGATGAAACGTTTTCTGTCATTCCGCGATGAGAAGTTTTAGTTTCGTGAGACATTTAAATCTTTTCTTTTTGTTCTTTAGGATCTGCAATGTCCTCTACGAAAGAATTGGAAATCAACAGTTTTAAAAAATTAGAATTAAACGATGTTTGTGAAACTCGTAAGACTATAGGCTCTATAGAGTTTTATTGTGTAAGTAATTTTTATAATATGTATTAGGTGGCATATATTCTTTTATTAGTGTAAGTGTAAGAAGGGTAATTGGGTAAGAAGAATATTAATCTTCTTTTATTTGGGAAAGGTGTGATTATTTCTTTTCTTGGTATTGTTATTCGAATACCTGAAAATTACTTGATTAGGAAAGAGATTGATATGTTTTTTGGTATAGGGAGCTGCTAAGATAGGGTTCTCCAGTGACGTATGAATGGTTTGTGCATCTTCTTGAGAATTTCCCTGAGGTTGTCTTGGTAAAATAGGATTTTTAAGTGATGTAGGAATATTTTGTATATCTAGTGGAAGATTTTCTTGAGCTTGTCTTGGTGGTATTAAGATTTGGGCCAGAATTTTAAATTTTGGCGGTGGTTTTTGTGGTACTACATATTACGAGGTGAATCAGGAGGTGAATTACGAGGTGAATTAGCTGTTATAATAGAATCTGAAAGTGATTTGTTTTCGTGTTCATCATCTATTCTTATTTCTTTGCTTCTACTGATAGGTAATTTCGGTTTTTGGGGCATAAAAAGATTAGTACCTTCGAAATATTTCCATAATATTCCGTCGTTAATTAGAGGTGTATGTTTTAAGATTGCTACTATTAGGGTTTTATGGAATTTTTCGTCAGAATCTGATTCAGTATACGAACTTGACGTATGAGAGAGAGCATTGACTTGTAAAGGGGGTCTGGATAATGCATCTGCACATTCATATTAAAGGTCCCTTTTTCATACTGGATTGTATAATCAAATTCGTCTAGTTTCAGTATCTATCTCACTTACTTAGAGCCAGGGTCTTTCACGGAAAATAACCATTCGAGTGAATATGGTCTGATAGTATTGTGAATTTTTATCCAAACAAGTAGGGTCTAAAATACTTAGTTGCCCATACTATGGCTAATAATTCTTTCTCTATCGTTGAATAATTGCATTCAGCAGGGTTTAGTGTGCGACTTGTATAGGCGATAGGAAGGTCTGAACCTAGTGGTCCTTATGATAGTACAGCGCCAATAGCATAGTTAGATGCCTCTGCAGTTAAAAGGAAAGGTTTGGTTAAATATGAGTGTTGTGAAATAGGATCATTCATAAGTAGATTTTTGCAAGTTTCAAAACTATGAATAAATTCAGAGTCATGAACTATTCTTTTTTAAACATAACGTTATAGGTTTAGCTATTTTGGCAAAGTCTTTTATGAATTTACGATAGTATCCAATCTATCCTAAGTATGATTTGATCTCTAGTGATTTTGGGAATTGAGAATTTCTTGATAGCATCAATTTTTTTCGGGTTTGCTTTAATTCTTTCGGGGGTTATTGCATGACCTAAAAATTCGACTCTTTTCATCAGAAATTCTGACTTGTCTAGTTGAATTTTCAGATTGAACTGCTCTAATATTTGAAATATTCTTTTCAGATTTTTTGTGTTCTTGAAGAGAAGTGGAATATACATCTATATGTCATCCATATAGACTAAACCTATTTTGTTTTGTAGTCCAGATAAAACATTGTCAATCATTCTTTGAAAAGTGGCTGGAGCGTTTTTCAAGCCAAAAGGCATGCGTGTGTATTCATAATGCCCGTTTTCAACGTTAAAAGCAGTTTTAGGAATTGAACTTGGGTGCATTTCCACTTGGTGGAAACCAGACGCTAGATCTAAAGTTGTAAAATAATTACTTCTGCCGAGCTTGTTCAGAACTTCAGATATATTTGACAATGGGATATCTGTCATCCATCGCTTTTTCATTAAAAGGATTTTTTAGCGACTAACCGTTTGTAATCATGTTATAAACGGTAACTGAAATTAGACTTTTTCGGAAACGCTCATCCGATTAACCCGATTACCAGCTGTTTGTTTTTGTCTTTCTTTAATGAACACGATTGGAAAAAGACAGTACATCAGCTGGTGATCCGGTTAATAAGATCAGCGTTTCCGAAAAGGCCTGATTTTAGTTACCGCTTATAACACGGTCCAAACGGTTAATCGCTAAAAAATCCTTTAAGTTTGCGATAGTCAATGTCTATTCGCCATTTCTGTTTGCCTGGGACTATCCACACAGGGGATGACCAAGGGCTTGAGGAAGAAGGTCTAATAATATTTTCGTTCAAGTTTTTACGTGAACAGGAATCTCGTCTGTTGTCTTAATTTCGTGTTTTACTCGATTAGTAAATGACAATTTTTCATCTGGTTTATGAAATATCGTGGGAAAGGACATAACTAATTGCTGTAAAGCATTGAGTTCTTCTTTATTCAAATAATCAGCTCGTAGAAGATTCAAGGGATTATTTACGTAATGATTGGAATATTGAGGTAGCATTTGTTACATGTTGAAGATTTCAAAATTATCTTCTTCGTAAATATCACAATTGTATTCGAGTTGATCGATATGATAATTCAAGGTAAGCGATTCATTTGTACGGTTATGTACTTTTAAGGGAATCGTGCCATTTTTGATTTTAACAATTGTTAGATAACGCGAGTTTCGGAATTTATGAATGAAGAACTTCTGTTTCTTCTGTTATATTAGTATTAAAATAACAGATTTGCATTGTTCTGGCGGGGATTCCTAAAAATTGATTATCGAAATCGGATCTGAATTGGAATGGAATTGTGACTTCATTATTTAAAAGACACATGTTGCAAAAAACGATATTTAGATTATTTTCTTGTGAGGTTTTTATTCCCATGATTCTATCAAAATAATCGTAGAAGTTGTACATTATTAATTTGACATTTTTATTGAGATTGAATTCTTGTAAGATGGGCACAATTACTTTTCCTTGCGTTTTTCTTACATGTAGTTCCAATACAAGTAGTAAGTTTATTATGTGAGTTTATTATGTTACATATTTGGACAATACAATTTAGCAATGGAAGGTCTTATAAGAGAGGCATGACTTCCAGTATCAATTAGGAGTTTACAAGATGGATTTTGTATTTGCATGAAAGGTAATTGATTGATTTGGTAACTGTTTAAAGTTAAGGCTGATTTTCTTGTTCCGAGGCTGTCAGTTGAAAATTTTTTTTCCGAATAATTTTCTTGTTTCTCGTAATCAGGGTAATAGTCATTATTAGATTGTTCGTCTTGATTATCAGAATAATCAGTATAATCTTTTTCTTCATTCCCAAAATATTGTTTAAGATTTTCTTCCAAACTTTGTTCAAGAATGTTATTGATTTCTTCGATCGTGTATCTGGGTGCACCAGCATTTGGGTTTGGTCTAAAATAGTTAGAGAGACCTGCTTGATTTTGTTGTGGTCTATACACTTGGGAAATTTGTCTACGAGGTTGAATCGATACACCAGACATCGGTATTGGTTTGGAAAATTGTTGATTTGGTTTGTTTTTAGCAAACACATTTTGTTGTTTGAAAAAGTTCTTTCCAAAAGTACCAGTTCTTTTAGGAATTTTTCGTTGGTAGTTTGGTTTTGTCTGTACATTGATGGGTTGAGATGGAAATTGGGATTTATTATTGAAAAGTGTTTGTTGGTAATTGGGTTTGTTAGTTTGTTAAGAAGTGTGTATATTTGGTTTAAATGAAAATTTTGATTATTAGGTTGATTAAGCGTTTTATGATGTGACTTGTTCATATTTGTGTTGAAATTCATTGACCTTCTGCTAAATGATAATTTAAAACAAATGTAGTTGCTGCATCCAGTGTTTCAGGATTGCGAATAATTAATATCTTACGCAATTCTACTAGTGAATTTGTTATCAAATTTTGAACTGCAGTAATCTCATTTTGTGCGACTAGGACGTGTGAAATCAAGTCTAGATCTGGGTCACTCATTATTTTTGAAGTAATTTTATGCACAAGAAGTTTGAGTCTTTCGAGATAATCAAAAATATTTTCTTTGGAATTTTTACTCATATACATTAAATCCTGAATTAGATTTTGTCTTGAATCGGGATTTCCGTATTTGATTCTTAAATCGTCTCTTATATCAGGCCAAGTTTCTAAGTCTGGTCTGGACATAAGAAAGTTACCATTATCGTCAATTAATTTTGATTTGATTGCTGTTGCTAAAAATTCTTTTTGAGCATTCTCACCTGTATAGTAGGTGTGAAAAAGCTTATCGATTCTAGGCAGCACAATACGCGTGGCGCTGATAAAATTTCTCTTCCAATTCCAACAAGTACACTGACAAAGCAATCATTAATTTATGAAAGCAGAAAAATCTATAACCAACTGCCAACAAACATAAAATCTCTAAATCTCTTAAAAAAATTTAGAAGTTCTTTGAGGGAGCTACTAGTCAGTAAGGCATATTACACCATGGCAGAATTTTATGCCGATTTATTTGCTTGAGGTACTTGCACTGATTGATATTGAGTTTACTTTTGTTATTTTATTTGTTTATTTATTTTTATTTATTTTTTTCCCTAAATTGTAACCCTACCAACATTCATTTTATTTTATTTTTATTTTTTTTGCATATGATCTGACCTGACTTTTAAATATTTATTGTATTCTTAGTTATTAAGTTATAATTTTGAATTGTGATTGTAATGTATACTTGTTTCACCTGAGCGATTGATGTTTTTTTAATTTTAATATGTTACCAAATTTACTGTTTTTAATTTAAGTTGTTTTGAACTGTTTTAGATTTATACTTAGATTTTGGTTCATTTATTTTATTTCAATTAATTATAGACTGCTTTGTGAATGAGATCGTATTTTGCACAATAAAGCATTTTTTGACTTTGACTTTGACTTTGATATTGTTTATAAAGTACCTATTCTAAATATGAGCTTTCTTAAAGGGTTTGAGTAGCTGAACGATGGATTTCAAATTCTCACCCATGGTTCTATTTTGATTAATGATTTGGTAAAGTCTGTGCTTGAGCGAGATTAGCGGGTGTTGGAGGATTCATGTATAGGAATCAGAACAACAAAAATAAAAATTATATCTCTCTTCACTTTATTTTCTTTAAATTGTTTGATTTATTATCATTATTAGTTTTTTCAGCTAATTTGTGTTAAAATCACAGTATTATACACGCCTGGCAAGTCAACATTTTACAGGCTGGTTTTAATGCAATAATGAAATGTCTAGAGAAAGTCTAAAGTTGAATAGAGAACGAAAACGATTTCCCCTGTTCCACCTCTAGCATTCCCAGCGCTTTATGCTGGAGATGGAACAGGGGAAATCGTATTCGATCTCTATTTAACCTGAGACTCTTTCTTGACTCTCTATCGCATTAATATTGGCATTTAAGATGTTTATTTGCCAGGCGTGTATACCTCAGTGAATCAACAGCAAAAATAGCAAAAGGATTTAATTATGAAGCACTAAAATTACAAAATGTTAGGAAGGTTAACTTATAGACAGATAATTGCTTTGTTACAATAACACTCCCTTAGCACGTTGGTTTTAAACCTTCTTATCCTCAGTTAACCATATAAATATGGAAGTGGACGGGCTGGATGTTCTAAGACTTTTTTTCTCAAAATGTAATCCACGAACCCCTTTTTCGTCAAATTCGCGAACTATTTTTTTTTTCGAAAAAGCACGAACTGCGTTTTTCGGGTCTCCAAAGCTTTACACTCTGAGGATCCTACCGACTGCGCCAATTACGTTTCCACTCCGGTAAACTTTGTTGTAAAAACTATTTATAAGTATTACAAATGGAAACTATAAACTATTCTAAAAGTGAAAAAAATTACTGCGATGCGATCTCGAGAGTAAATGTACTGTAGCTGCGTGCGTATTTTATAATAAAATAAATGCTACAGCATAAGCAAGATAGATATTATTGTTTATGAGGGAACAAAAGGGTCTGTTTTGGTTTACAATATAATTAGTACACTGCAATACAAACAAATATATCTCTCTATGGCCTGCTTTTAAAAACCTTGAGTTCCGTAGGTGATGAGGTGAAAATAGTAATACATAAAAAAGTTGCCTTGATCTGAGGTATTCGTGAGAGCAGAGAGAAGTTATTGACCACATTGAATCTGACCGTTACTCAATTCAAATAAAAAGAATACCAATGCATTTTGCCTGCAGCGATATTGCAAATTCTTATATTTTAACTTACACAATACAAAATTAACAAACCCTTTCTAGACCGACTCAAAACGTTAAACAGACAATTATAGATTGAACACCATTACACTGTTGTATTCCAAAACGCTACGTATGTAGAAGACTATATTAAAAAATGACTCAATAGCTTCACACATATTTGAAAAGGTACGACGTCGAAATCCTAACATTCTTGAAGCCTCAAAATGATACTTACTATGTACTATCAATATGTTTATTGAAGCTTAAGTCAGCTGAAAATTACACCTAAATCGTCAAAACTGTTCACAACCTCCAAAAAAATATTTCCCATTGAATAAATAATATGTTCTCTTGGACTCTTGAACTTTCACATTCATAAAATCGCCTGACCTCACATTTAGCAACATTTATCTGTAAACAATTTAAGTTCATTCTTGAAATATTCTTAAGTTAGTAGCCGTTGATCTGCCCTTAAAGAAACCATGTTGGTCGGGTGAAATTTCGTGTGATCTTTCGTTTATCTAAAACAGGAACTGTCGACAATGGAAAGTTAATTTCTAGTGGAATGTGGTGCTGAACAACACCGCTAAGTTGAAGATGAGCTAATGAGCTCCCAGCTCCCTTTATTGACATATCATGTAGCAATGTAAGCAAATTAGAAAATTGTGTTGATCTTTTTTTTGCGCTGAAATTCCTGGTAAGATCATCAGGAAACACTAACGTAGCAGTATCCAATTCAGTTGAGGAATCTTTTGATGAGGGAAAACGACACAACAAATTAAAAAATTATCAAACAGTAAAATAAGATACTAGGTACTAACTTAAATATCTCACCCTTCAGATAAGTTGGTCAAATGACTTCCTTGATCTATAATTTACAACCCTTATGCAAATTTTATTTCTACCAATAATAATGGCCATCTGCAAATTCTGATATAGGTATTTCTACAAAGCGTGAACGCTATTGTACTGTAACGTAACAACATTATTATTCGTATGAATAACATGTAGCAAATGCTGTTACTTGGTTTCCGTCTCTTTTTGCTGCATTAAGGCTGAATATGTTTATCTCAAAAAACTTAAGCAAGAGCATTTGATTCTGTTTTATTCATATAAGCACAGGGCACACGGGGACGTGCTATCACCCTACAGAGGAACCATTTCCGAAAATAAGGTAGGAAACCGGAGATTCACCTAGACTATAATTTTTTTGAGCGTTCTAAAATTTCAGAATTTTCAACTTTTGCGCATCCGTCTATTTTTGTCTTAGACAGAGCAATCTCCCTTGAGACCAATTCACGAAACAAAAAAAAACACTTTATCTAGTTTCCTTTGACGCAGCGCAAATTACATTTCTCTGCTAGATTTTCAATTTGTTTCCACTTCCGTATCCTAGATTTTTTATCCCGGAAACTCATCATAATATAGAAAGAAAAAGGGAAACTATTTCCTCCATATCCTGAGGGTAATTTGCAGGTCTGCAGCACTGGCAACGCCGCAGGATCTCTCCACTCTCTCTCTTTCCCAGTCTAGTCTTTGTGTTGCTAATAGGAGCAAATAGTCGCACTCCGCGTTCGGCTTTAGTTGCAGTCGGTCTGCCAGAACGGGAAGAGTCCCGGGGTCCCGACGGAATTTCTGGAGGTCGCGCGCGCGTTTCCAGCAGGAGAACCTGTCTCTGGCTCGATTATCACCGACTTTTTGCGGTAGGGCGTAGCAACTAATTTAAATGTTTAAATAAATTTATGAACGAAATAATTTTATTTGTGGTGTCAGTGATATCCTGACAGAAATAAAGGTAAAGGCAACCCTTTTGATTTAATTTAAATTGTGATTTGTCTAAATTTTAGGTTACTTTATCCAAACCGTTATTGAATTATCTTGTGATCTTCTATTGGTTTCACTATTCACATTTCTCATACACACATTAAATAATAATTAGGCTTATCAAAGAAGTGATAATTTTTTGACGTGAATAATAAATAACGATTTAATGTAGGAAAATTATTGGTAATTTTACTGAAATCCCTAAATATTCGAAACCTTAGATCTTTTTGAGTGAAAAATGTCAGACAGTGATGATGGTAGCGACAACACGAGCGGAGTAGCCGATTGGCCAGTAACAGAGGAATGGTTACAGGCAGTACTAAAGGAGCACCACAAAGACTTAACAGAATCTACAGGAATCACCATTATCGAATTCACAGTGCGGCCTGGATGTGAGACAGGCGAAAGCGTTTTGTCTGATATATTGGCGGTCACTGTGACCTATTGTATAAGGTGAGACATTTTATTTTGTAAAATTTCCTATTTTTGTAATTCGATTTTTAGAGGCGATCCCGAAAGCAAAAATCACAACCTCAACTTTATTATAAAACTTTTACCTCAAGATCCGTTCAGCAGGTTTTTTGTTACTGAAGCTCAATTTGATTTGAGAGAAATTAAATTTTATACACAGGTAAGCACATAATTTTTTGACCTTAAAGAAGAATTTATCTCTATTCAAAATATAAGCTATCAGGAGAATTACTGCTTAACTTAATGACCTTAATAAGTCTTAAATAAACCCGTAATAAGTGTGTCATCAGCGAGCTTCGTAACTCAAGATTTAATGAGTTACTTATTGTTGATTGTTGTGCTTGCGTAGTTAAAGGGTAATGTTCCCTTTTTATGACTCATTTTCAAAAAATTACTTTAGTGCTGGTTTCTTAATAGACGAGTTTAATTTGTTTATTTTGTTGTCCCTTCCACATACCAGAAATCTTAGAAAATAGATTTCTTTTTTGAACTTCAATATAAATAGGTAATACATACAATTAATTGTCAAAAACAATCTTGAGTTTGAAGTTACAATGACAATGATGAATTTACATTAAAATTGCAACTTCAGCCTTTCATTGTCTGAGTAAAATATCAACAATAACAATCTGGCAGACAAAGCCTCAATAATTGAAAAACATAAAAAAGTCATGAACATCGACAATAGTGAAATGAATCATGAAAATAATTGATTATAACAGGAAATAATCCAATCAAATTAGGTAGTTCCTGATCTACAAGCCTTCAAAAAAGAAGTGTTTTCGGACGAACCAGAAAACGATTTTGATCTACCCATTCCCAAATGCTATTATGCTCACTACAGCCCAGGAGAAATGGAACCAGAACCGATACCGCCGTCGTCCGTTCTTGTTCTCGAAAATATCAAACCAAACGGGTACCAATCCATAGATTTCGCTTCCGGACTGGATTTGCGTCAGGCCAAAGCCGCTGTGGAGTCTATTGCTAAGGTGCATTCCTTATCGTTGTGTCTAAAGGTAATAATTAGTATTCCTTATTGGAATTTTAAAAATCACAATTTTTTTTTAGATTATAGAAGGCCAAGTACTCTCAGAAAAGTACCCGTTCCTCTTTCAAACATCTCAAGCTTCCGATTCATATCAGCAACTGGTCGAACGAGGTCTACCACAATTATTTGAATTTTTGCAGACAAAAAACGACCTCAAAGATATCCTCAACAAATTGAACGATCTACGACCACACACAAAAGAAATTATTGAGAATCTTTTGGGTGCAGAAGAACCAATGGCTCTTATAACACACACGGACTTCTGGTGCAATAATCTAATGTTTAGAGAAGTCCAAGGAGTGAGTAACACATTTAAAATAAAAATGAATTACATACTTATGTTCAATTTTCAGGTTTGCGAATGTGCAATATTAGATTGGCAAATGGTCACTTACAGCAGGCCAACTAACGATCTAGCTTTGCTACTAGTCAGTTCAGTTTCAGCTGAATTAAGACGAGAACATACAGATGAGTTACTGGATGCCTACTGGGAAAAACTGTGCTGCATATGTAGGCAACTGAAGATCGACATTGAAGAACTTTTAGGATACACCCGTAAGAAATTAGGGGAGGATTTCAGAAGAGCTCAATTGTTGGCATTGCTGTTGTGCATAGGTAAGCCAACATTAGATTGCGAAAATTATTTTTTTTTTAAACAAATTGTTTAGGTTCCGTTGACTTGGCATTGGGTAATGCTCAAATGGAAGACCGTTTGGTAGAGCTATTAAAGGATTTATACAAAGAAAATCTTCTCAACGTTGATGCAGCTCAAGGACACTAAAGAACAAAGCACAACTGAATTTCTTTTTGAGTGATATAAAATGCTGTGAAAAAAAAAGACGTTATTTATAGTTATAAAAGTGCTAGCTGACGAATATTAGCTGAAACATCTGCATCAACGATAGCTTCATACTTATTAGCGTAGATTATACTTGATTTGATACTTTTTTATATATTTTGTGCTTAATAAGGAGTGCGTATATTATTGCGCTTTAATTAAATTTAGATTCAAATATCTAAAATCAGACTCAATGTTTTTTAAATATCTTATAATCTTAGTAACTACCTATATCTAGGTCCGATCCCAATACATTGCCAATTACTCCTGGTCCTATATTGCTCTCGGGCTTAAAAATAATTAGGATATATTTTATTTTGTGCCAAAGCAGTATATGTTTTTAAGATACTTGTTTTAGATTTAATAGGTATTAATTAAAATAACAATAAAGGAAATGTTCTGGAATATTTAGTTTCATTAGAGGTTGAATCAATGTTTTAATTTTAGACATGTATAACATGATGGATGCAATTTTCTTTTTTCTGTTACAATGAAAATATACCGGGGAACAAAGCAGCAGGCATGCTGGCCAAGATTATCCTATAAAGTCCTAAAACAGACAAAAACCTGCAGACCTATCTATACACGGACAGAGTTGTTGTTGGTTGTTATTGGTTGTTTTTGTCATTTATTTTGTCATTCTAAAAGTCAAAATTTGAATTTTTAAATTGTGTTGTTGTAAACCATGGTCCCCACGTGCGTTAAAGGGAAAATTGAAAAAGTTTTGGTTGAAATAACCCTAATTTTTGTATTTACTCGTTTGCTTCATTTCGTTCGTATTTGTATTTTTTAGTCGTATTTTCTTTGCGGTCTACCTATAGCTGCGTGTCTCTTGCCAACTTACTAACTCTTTTTGCACCAAGGGTGGTTTAAAGGGGGGTAGAGGGGGTAATTACCCCCCCCCCCCCCAGACAAAGATTTTTTTTAATATATTTATTAATTACAGCAAAATTTCAACAAAAGACAAGTTCTACAAAGTAAAGGACTAAAGGCATCGTATGAATATGATAGGCTCACCAGTACCGACGTACCTACTAAAGTTCCTAAAGTTCATAGGTTGTCTGGTAATAGGTAACTTGATGACGCATCTGGGGGCCTTATGCAGCATTGCATTATATTGAGGCACCTCAGATGACGTCATAAAGTTATCAGGCAACCTACCTCTCTCAAACAACCTTGCATACTTTCTACTATACAGTGCTATGATTGTTTGAAATGTCTGGTCTTGTGTACAGTATTGCGAACACCCTGTAGAAGAATGTTAACAGATTTTCATAGGACCATGAAGTAAATTTAAGTAAAGTCCGTCGTTTCTAAACTGACACTTTTCGTATGAGGAGCGAGGGGGTATTTCATATGGCAAAAACAGGTGTGACGTCAGGTAATCATTGACGTTCTAATGTAGGGAGCCACCAGCTAAAATTCTGTTGGAGTATCAGATTAAAATCGACAGACATTATGCACTAACATCCTGCAAAAGATTTAGCTTATAGGATCTCCAATGGATGAAATATGTTGGTTTTTGTTGACACATGCAAGCTGCGATTTTTTGAAAAAATATTAAATATTTTAAAAACGGTTGAGTTTTGGTATAGATGATTCCTAACAAAAAGTATGTAGGATTTTTAGAACGATAGAATATACTAAAATATAGGGTGTTCCATTTAAAAATAACAAAGTTCTCTCGCATACCCCATTTACAGAGCACCCTGTATATTTAAAAATAATTTTAAGTAATGCTCCTTAGGGAATCAAACAACTTTGAATTTATATATTTTTTTCTTGCATCACCCTGTAAGAAGATATCGTCCGATATCGCACTAAGTGGACACCCTGTATAGCTATTTTGACGGCATCGGGATACATTTTTGCCCCAAGCTTGTTTTTTAAATGACTTTTGGGTGCAAATTTGGGCGTGGCACCCCAAAAAAAAAATCGCACCCGGCGGTACGTTCCAACGCTTGATGATTTTCCCGTCCTCCATTACCCCCCCCCCCCCCACCCCCAGAAAATCATGTATGGACCGCCACTGTTTTGCACTATGTTCGACATCGGAAACTTCCTGCCAGTCATAGTTTTCAAAAAAATGAGGCGAAAAGAGCTAAAAGGAGTCAGCAAGTCAGGGCCGCAACTAGAACCCTCGGCGCCCAAGGCAAGTCCAAATTTTGGCGCCCCTCCACCGCGGAAATATTAGCAAAAATTTTTCAAATTTGTATGTACGGTACATGTTAACAAAAACAAAACAAACTGCACTGGCTCTCCACGAGTCTTCCTAGCTCGTGCCAAAAAATGCGCACTGGGTGCATACATAATAACGTGCGTACATAATAACGTCGGCAGAATCTGTTCAGCCAATGACATTTGTTCAGCACGACGGACACCAGTTTTCTGACGCTGTACGTCGCGGTCACCTGCGCAAAGCCAACTATATCATTAACATTCGCTTGATTATAGCAGACGTGCGCGGCTTTCAACAGAATGTGAGTTGTGCGTAGCGGACTGCCCTAACAAATACGTAAACGAATGTTATGTGTCAATCCTGAAGTTCTTGCTAAAATCCTAGGACCGCTCGAACTGATTCACAAAAGGTTTCGAACCGATTCTGGTTGATCCGCGAATCCAGAACCGCAACTGGAAGTTCGGAATTTTGTGATCCGCGAACGCCATTACTTGAACTGCGCATGCGAAATAGTTTCGAACCACAGGTGCCCAATTCTCCAGTTACGACTAAAAATCTCGCAATCGACAACTCACGCATCTGAATGTCGAACGCGAATCCTAAACCCTATTCTCGGTCGGTATGCGAAATTAAATGACGCATTCGTCAATTGTCGAATGTTTGAACATGGCAACATCTAATTTTTTAGCATTGGTACGTTTTTGAAAACTTTAAAGTGTCATAATTTTTGATGTTTCAAAAAAAAGTGGAGTTTTTGGTGAAAAAATATAAGTTCTATGTCCTATTTTGTGCGATAACGATTACAATTCGTAGTAAAGTAATGGAAAAAAGAAAAATATACAAAGTTCTTCAAAAAGTGAACATGCTTACATTGGCTTCAATAGAAATTGAAGAAGACCTAGTACTATCCCTTATAGGGCCGGTTTCCCAAGATTTTCAATAGCCGCTAAAAACTCGATTTCTTCCTAATCAGCCATTTTTATGACAAAAATAAATAAAATTGATGCTCCGTGATTTCATCTCGCGTGGTCTTACCCACTTGTAATTATGTCGATCAAAAAAAGGCGACGGTGACATTCGAGAATTGGATTATGCCGAAAGGTATCGAGATATGCGATTCTCGTACGCGACATTGGGAAATCGTAATTCCAGAATTGGGCCCCACAGTTCAGAATCCTCACCCTTACCGCGAACCAGAGATAACCGCGAACGAAGCTATTGTAAAAGTAAAAGCTGTTTACGGAAACTATGATCGGGTTAACCCGATCGCCAGCAGACGCATTTTGTCTTTTTTCAATCGTATTCATTAAGGAAAGATAGAAAACATTCAGCTACTGATCAGGTTAACCCAAATATAGTTTCCGTAGACGGCTAAATAGAAAAGAGTAAAAAGAGATAACGCATGCAGCATGCAGAGGGCGCCCACGTCGCCCACAGTGCTCTTGCTCAGTTTGGTTGGATCAAAGCTCGACTTGGAGCTAATCTCTGGCTAACGAATGTTGGGCGTTACTTCATCAATACTTGAATTTATCATAGACATTGCAATTTGCTGCTGCGTTTTGCACGCGCACTGTGTTTGACATAATTTATATGATTACTATCGATATTCGTATTGTTGATAATTGGCAAAGAGAGATGTAACAAAAGCAAAATAAATTTCCGTGCTACGACAAATGACGCGTAAAACCGTTGCATTTTTTTGGATTTTAAAATATGGATGGATTAAATAAGGCGCCTTCGGCGCCCTGGTACTCCGGCGCCCTAGGCGGGTGCCTAGTTCGCCACCCCCTAGTTGCGGCCCTGCAGCAAGTCAAATGCAGTTGAACATTGAAAATTATTTAAAACTAATAAAAATATATGAAAAAAATCAATTCGCCTTTTTGTCAAGAATGCTCGATTAGTTGGGTTTTCAGTCAACGATGGCGCTGTAATTCATAACTAGAGATGTAAAAAAACGGTTTTTTTTCAGATTTGAAAAAAAACATTGAAAAAAAACCAGAAAAAAAACGGTTTTTTTTGTTTTTTTTTCTAAATGATTCAAATGTAAAAAAGCAGGTTTTTTTCAGATTTGAAAAAAAAAACATGAAAAAAAAAAAGAAAAAAACAAGTTTTTTTTTTTCAAAATAATTCAATTTTAAACTTCGTGAGTATCTCCAACCTCATCTTTAAGTAAAAAAAAAACGGACATTTGATGACCCTGGATACGTAGTTACAGTCTGAAAATTCTTCATACAGCGAAAGTGTCTTATATCAGAGTGATGTTCTGTTCTAGTATGTATGTTGTATGAATATGATGAATGTATGATCTGATATAATATGATAGTTCATACATGGATGTACCATGTACTTGACCTGAAAACATGTTTCATTTACATAAGAATAGGTCTGTTTCTGCAGAAATCACAAACCAGTCAGACTGAATTTCATTGGTTGAAACTAGTTTTCTGACTGTTTCTACTGTTTTCAACCAATGAAATTCGCTCTGACTGGTTTGTGATTTCTGCAGAAACAGACCCAATATTGTTCCTATGTTAGACAATATTTTACGTTTTATCCATATTTCACTGCTTAAACCAATTTTTTGTCCCAAGAAAAGTTTAATTGGCAAAAAAAGTAAAAACTGCGCATATGGTGCTTAGTTTAGAAAAAAAACACAAAATCTGAAAAAAAACCATTTGAAAAAAAACCATGAAAAAAAACTTGAAAAAAAACAAAAAAAACGGATTGTTTTTTTTCACGTTACATCTCTATTCATAACTGGTACATAACATTGCAGATACTTTTCTAGAGGTGATATGTTCTGTGGTTATCGTTATCAAATCTTGTTGATTATTAATATTATTATTATGAGAATTTCATACATCTGTCAAAACTGGTATTCCAACAATAAACTGACATGTTTTGATTGTTGATTTGAACCAATCAGATTGGAATTACGCGATAATTTGCACTAGTGCAATAGATAGTTGTTGCCTTGATATACAGATTTGTTATTAATAAGTTAAGTAAAGATACCGATCTGATAATTGGTCGTAACTTCACTGAAAATAAAAGCATTTGCTGTAAGAGAATAGAAGATAATTTTTCTTTCTAAAATCTCTTTTCAACAGAGCATGCGCCGGAAACTACGTGCCTCTTGATATACGCCATGGGGACCTAACTGATACCGATAAAAACAAATTGTACGGGATAATTCACAAGTTCGAATCATGCATGTACGTATCAATGAACAAACTGGGAAAACACATTCTGCTTTACTTAAAATAGAACTTAAATATGCAAAACCTGTATGCTCACGCCCTCATAGACTTTCAGAAAGTGACAAAAGGAAATTATGAAAGTCTTGTTGTCAGCAGGTATTATTCAAAAAAGTAAGTCAGGATATGCAAGTCCTGCCTTAGGATATGCAAGTCCCGCCTTGTTAGTGACTAGGAACGATGGTAGTAAACGGCTGGTAGTTGATTAAAGAACCCTTAATAGAATAACAGAAAAACAAATAAAATTCCCTATGCCCCAAGTTGAAGATCGATTGATTGATTCGGTAGGAAAATATAGGTATTTTTCAACACTCGACCTTGCCGCAGGATATCACCAAAGTCCAGAATCAACTCATAAAACGACATTTATCACATCCGAAAGACTCTATAAATACCTAAGGGTTCCGTTTGGCTTGAGTCATGCACCAGCTATTTTTCAAAAAATGATTACATACTGAAATATTTGAGCCGTTACGGGAATTTAGTGTAGTCCCATATTTAGATGACATCATCATGCCGTCGAATTCAATACAGGAAGGGTTAGAATTATTATAAAGTCCTACAAATTGTCCAGGAGTACGGTTTAACCATTATGGCGAGTTTATTAAAAAAAATTAACACTTAAACTAAGAATTAACATTTAACTTAAATAATAGTCGTCGTTATGATATATAACGTAGCGGTTCATAAAAAAAAATTAAGACTTATCAACTAAGAATTAAGAATTACATAAGCGCACGTTGAAATTCTTAGTTGTAAGTTAATTTTCTCAAATTAGTTTAAGACTGTCAAAGTCTATATTTTTGAAAGAACAAATTTCATACTTGGGATATATCATTTCCAAAGGAAATGTGAGTATAAATAACGACAAAATCCAAGCAGTTCAACATTTTCCAATGCCTAAGACAGTACATCAATTGCGACAATTTTTAGGTCTTGTGGGTTATTTTGGCAAATTTATACCCAACTATTTATTATCTATTCACAATCCGATGTCCAAAGGTAAAGGTAAAATTTATCACCTTTCAGTGCTATCTGATAGGGAGAGGTGATAAATTTACCTTTACCTTTGGACTACGGATTGTGAATCGGATATATGCTTCCAAGACACGTTCGCTTACATCACTATTAAAAAAGGAATGTAAATGGAAGTGGGAAGACACTCATAACGATATAAGGCCAGGGCAGATAAATTTTTGCGTAACATAAAATTTAACAGCAAACTATCGATGCAGTATTATTAAGGATCATTTATAGATGCTAAAAACCAAAAATGCAACATCTAATTACTTTTACTGGATTTTATAAACAATATTTAGTGCAAAAATAGGGCTTTTTTTTGTTTATTTCACTGTATTTCGAAAACTAATGATCGGATGGTTTTGCTACTATGGCAATAGTTTTAGAGCATTGAACAAGCTTTAAAATGAGCCATCATACAACCCTGTAGGTCTTTTAGTCTTCGAGAAATGATTTTTTTCCCCCCAAAAAAGAGATTTTCGTAAAAAATTCCTAACTTTTTCAATTTTCATGCTAGACAATTAATTTTTTACACATACATAGTAGATGAGGCAGGCTTTATTGAGCCCAAATTTGTCCCGGTCCGATGGGTCGTTTCGGCATAATACCCTTGTCAAGCAAAATGGGGATGTTTCTAAAGCAGTCTGTCGAATTGAGGATAATTTTTTTATATTTATTTCGAAAAGTCCACTGATAAGTCGAAATGCCAAACTATCAATCCTCTATCTCAGATTTTCCATGTAAACAGACTATACCCGATGAACTAAAATACCACTCATTTGAGTGAGAGTTACTTGCAATTGTAAAGTTTGTAGAAAAATTTCGAAATTATTGGTTAGGCATGCAATTGACTATAAAAACGGACTGTAGTGTGGTGAAAAATGCTATATTAAAAAAAAAAAAACAATAATTCCGAGAGTATCAAGGTGGATGTTGAGCTTGTAAGAGTACAATTAGTACAATTCCAATATACAACACAGAGCAGGCAAATAAATGCAACACGTCGACGCATTAAGTCGTAATTAATTCTGCGTCAATGACAACTGATGACTTCAATGTCCTAATGATATCAGAGGCGGACTGGCTTAAAGACGCTCAAGATCAAGATCATAAAATTCGCAGTATAAAGGAAATCCTTCTTTTAGGAGATTAGGATGAAAACAAAGCCGTTTTCAAGAAATATGATCTTCGAACAAATAGAATTTATAGAATAACAGATAGAGGTCGAAAGTGGGTTGTCCCCAATGCAGATGGCAGGTGGTAAAACTAAACCATGATGATGTTGGACAATTTGACCTAAAAAAGAGGATTGAGAGGTTACGAGAACGATACTGGTTTCCTAAAATAAAGCGTTTCATAAAAAAGTATATCGCCTCATATTTAAATTGCCTTTACCATAAAAGTATAGGTGGAAAAAACCAGGGTTGTTACACTCTATCCCCAAACACGCAAAGCCATTCCACACCCTACATATGGACCATATAGGACCTTTTGTTAAAAACAATAAATGAAAACAAGCATTTACTAGTGGTTATAGATGCATTTACCAAGTTTGTGTTTGTAAGAGCAGTTCCCAGTACAATGTCATATTACGTCATTCAAGAGCTTAATGAAATATTTAAAATTTTTGGGAATCCAAGAAGAGTTATTTGTGATGCTGGGTCAGCGTTTACTTCTTCAGAATTCTCCAAATTCACCCAAGAAAAAGGAATTAGACTATTCACTACTGCTGTAGGAATGCTAAAGGGTAACGGTCAGGTCGAGAGAGCTAATAAAACGATTATCGACTCTATTGCTACATTGGGTGCTGATATTGCCGCCAACAACTGGGATCACAATTTAACTGCTGTTCAACAAGGTATAAATAGTGCTAGACATAAAATCACAGAAACCGCCCCTGCTACGCTACTGTTGGGTACAAGACTTAGAATGGATGGAAATCGCTTTGTAGATAGTGAAGACGAAATTATAGATGTGACCAAACTTCGCAAAACTGCAAATAGAAAAATGGAGATCAATCGGATGAAACAAGATAAACGTTTCAACACCAAACGAAAAGAATCAAACGGATTTATGGTGGGAGATCTTGTTTTAACAAAAATAGCAACGATAACGAGAGCAAGAAACTAGTTGAGACGTATAAAGGTACTTTTAGTGTAACAGAAGTACCTAATGATCGCTACAAGGTTAAAAAAGATATCCATGCTACTTGATGCAGAACTCCATACGAAGCAACGGTGTGCCTTGCTTGAGTACATGAAGCTATTTAAGATAAGACCTCAAACACGAAGTAAATAAGACTGCCTGTTTGCTGGCAACTGTAACTTCTAAGACCGTCCGTTTGCTGGCAACTGTTACTACTAAGACTGCCCGATTGCTGGCAATGCTTGCTACAGTACTTTGGCATAACAGCAAAGTCTCAGAATTGACTTCTGGAATGAATAGTAATGTCGCAAGAACAAAGAAATAGTGTGATTTCTGAAGCGCCTCTTAGGTAAAAGTTATTGAAACACGAGAACATTTGCCTTATAAATTAAAGATGAGCTGGGAGAACTAGGCCTTCGAGAATACCTTCAAAATATGTAGTGGTTACCTACTACTTACTACAAATGTGACCTGAACACTGAAATTATCAGAAACCTTGTTAGGAACAAGTGAAAAAGATAAATAAATTAAAATATTCGAAATTCTGATTCTGAACAACGCAGATAGCCTCGATCCTCAATCAGGCTTTTTAACCTTTTTTTTGAAAAAAAAAGTAGTTAAATCCTCATCATCAATGTCTAAATGATTTAACATGTTGGGTATTTTAAAAATACGCCCTTTTGAACAAAATCAATAAATCCAATCTATGCCACACATCGCTGACCACGTCCCCATTTAAAACGTAAAAATAAACTAAAAAAAGGGGGTGTTTTTTTTTAGGGGTCATTTAACTTAAACAAAGTTACGTTCATGTGACCAAATAATGAATTTCTCAGTTTAATTGAAATCGTTTTGTGGTCAATAAATTTGCCTGACGAGTTAATTCATTTCATAAAAATATTTCACCAAACTACTGCTTTTCTAAGACCTTGTAGTATTTGATTTGCGATCAATCTGATCGGTTGTATACAACTCATGATCCTACCTAAATGAATACCAAGTCAGATTGACCCGAAACCAATGAACTATAGTCAAAAACTGGAATGCGCACACATTGCCATATCTGCCAAAAAAATGTAGCCATGAAAGACAGATGCCACAAAGGGGAATGTTGTTTTTTTCTGTTGCTCGCCGACATATGACGTTTTGGAAAGTTTTGTCATATTTACCTTCACAGGTTTCATCAATTGGAATACGTGTTGGAAGCAATTTCTGCCATTTAACATAATAAGTGCGACAAAAACAGGTATCCCCTCCGCAGCAGCGGCACTAGGCTTCACGTTCGCCAATATGTGTTCGCATTCCAGTTTTTGGTTATAGTTCATTGCCCGAAACTAACCCAAAAGTCATGCAGGTGATATACCAAGTTAGGTTTAAAAAAAATCTATATTAAGGTGGCAACAGCACTCCATGCACATGCGCACATAGGCCCATTTTTGTGAACTAGCTTTGAAGCTCCAAAAAAAAAACGGCACATCAGAATTGGGTCAAAGTTAGTTGGCATAAACATTCTTTGAACGTTTATCTAAAAATTTGTGGAGTTACTTTCTCCATATTGTGAGTATTGTTTTGTTTGACTGTTTCTTTTTTTGACATGACATTTTGTCAATTGTGTCATATTCCCCTAATTCCTTCTCCATGAAATTCTGGGCCTGCGAGTAACGTTACTATCAGCAGCTTATAGTAATGACGTCACCCCCAGACCTCGATGGAATGCTTGCGATTCAGGCTGTGCTAGTGAGTTAATTTTTTTGTCGATTTCAAATGTAGAAAAGGTGATTTTCGGTCTGTTCTCACAGAAGAAATTAAGTGTTCTTAATCCTCGAGTCTTCCAGAATTTGATTTGATGGTTGGGGACTTTGGGGAGTATGATAAAATTGACACATCACATAATCCAGCAAAAGATTATGATTGATTATCCTAGCGAAAAATTGCCTAGTATCTCAAAGGCTTGAACAAATCCATAATTTTTTCCTAGAAGTCCAGCGACGCCATCTGAACCACGAATAGAAAATCAAAACAATTGATTTTATTACAGGTTTCTGTAGACAAGAAAATCAATAAACAGGGCGAGCAGATGGTAAGCTTCGTTTAATTTTGAACGAGACAACAAGGATGTAGATTTTGTATACTCAATTATTGTATTTATATTACCAATTTCGGCACCCAGAGCGCTCCCCATCTTGGCGGTGACGTCACAGAACTCTGAGGGAGTGCTCCGAGAGCGATTATAATCCAAACAAGAGCACACCATTTGAAATCAATAATCAATAGCCGAACGTTCTTTTGAACGGTTCGATGGAATTTTTTGATCCATCGAATTGACGCAGCAAAAAAGAGTGCTCCATGCGAGATTTGAGAGCGTTCTATTGCTTAATGGGCGTTTGCACCGACCATGTTAAGGGAGGTTTAACGATAATCAACGTTTATTGTGATATTTTTTCATGTGAAAATGTCACTCTAAACGTGGATTATTGTTAAACCTCCCTTAAAATTGTCGGTGCAAACGGCCATAAGTGCAACACGTTTTAAGCCGAACATGTGAATCCGTTTCGGATCGGTTTTTCATCAATCGGGTGCAGTTTTGAGGCAAAAGTCGAGAGCGCTATACAGGGTGTCAATTTGAAAACTTCCCACCCCTATTATCTCGGAGCAGAAAAATTTTCCAAAAAATCCCTGAAACACGTCAACTATAATTTGAAGGGGGATGAGTTTTCATGCAAAATTCATCTTCCCTATTTCAACCCCCCAACCCCCAGAGTCACCCCCTGGAAAATTTTAAATGGGAAGAGGGGTCAAGTGATACATCATTTTGGAGGGCTTTTAATTCCATACATTTTGGTACAAAATTTTAATCCCTAAGTTCAACTGTTTTGGAAATATTGACAGTTGAAAATTGACTTTTAGGCAACTTTGACAGGCTGTACAACCTAAACGGTTAATTTTAGAGGAAAACCGATCTTACATTCTTATCTTAAATTTTTCTAAACTATCATTTGACAGCAACTTCGAATTAAATCTACGATCAAAAATTCCGGTTTAAAATTTAATCTCCGGTTAAATTCAAAAATGTTGTTAAATGATAGTTTATGAAAAATCTAAGATGAGAATGTAAGATCGGTTTTTCTCTAAAATTAACCGTTTAGGTTTTACAGCCTGTCAAAGTAGCAAAAAAGTCAATTTTCAACTGTCAATATTTGCAAAACAGTTGAACTTAGGGACTAAAATTTAGTACCAAAATCTATGGAATTAAAAACCCTGCGAAATGATGTATCACTTGACCCCCCTTCCCATTTAAAATTTTCTAGGAGGTGGCTCTGGGGGCTGGGGGGTTGAAAGGGGGGAGGTGAATTTTGCATAAAAACTCATCCCCCCTCAAATTATAGTTGACGTGTTTCGGGGATTTTTTCGAAAATATTTCTACTCCGAGATAATAGGGGTGGGAAGTTTTCAAATTGACACCCTGTATAATTATTATTAATCTTAAAGCACAAAAATGTGAAAGCCCTATTGTTAAAAAAAAAAAAAATTCAGACAACTTGGCATTAGGTCCAACAGGGTGTATTTGCTGACGTGCAACGGATTTAGTTTAGTGCTAGAGAAGGAGAACTGAGCCGCTTTCCAGTGACGAAATTCCACACCCGTAGCTTCACACTCTGGTGCTCCAAGCAACTGTTATGTCACCCGAACGCACCCTACTTTAAGCGTCGTGTTTTTGATGCACCCATAAAATTGTAAAGTCTGTTTTTTTTTTAAAGATAAAAGTCAAAATGACATTATGTTGGCAATACAATGTAAAGTTGTCAATGCTTTCAAAGTTTTCAATAGAAAAGGCTTGTGTTGCCAACATAGTTACTAAATTTTTGACTTGGGGAATATTCTTTAAAAAAAAAACAGACTTTAGGTGTTTGAGAGGGCAGGGGATAGGAGAAACGAACAGTTCAGTTGCGCGTAACTCTAATGCACTGGAACGCCTATAAACATTCCGGGGCACTCTAGAGTAGTTCAGGAGTGCTTAAAGTGCGTTACTGGAAAGCGACTCGTAACCCTCCACTCTGATACTCAAACATGAAATCTTTATTGGTGCAAACCACATATTGCGAAAAGAAATACGAGACCATTTCCATACATTTCAACAAAAAAGCTGTGTTGCCATATTTCAAAAACCAAGTCAAATCGAGGTTTTGCATTTAGGAGTTTTAGTAATGTTGCGACGCTGAATTTACAATAAAAATAACGGGGGACTTTCATTTAAAACATACGGCCATACGGCATCTTAGACACGGTAAACAAAAGCAGGAAAAATTGTACATTTTTCTTGGTCGCGTTCTGCAATATTTGGCCGTTTCCGTACATATAACGACAACCCTGTATTAGTTGTATTCCTTCCACACCTAAGAGAAGCTCCGGAACAGTGTTTGTTGCACCTGAGTGCTCAAGCCCGAACTCAACCGTTTAAATGAACGAAGGCAAAGTTTTACGAAAGCCAGTGCATGTGTTCCTTTCAAATCCGGGTCGACTTGTTAGTCGGAGCGAGTAGCTCTAGTGTTCTAAACTCTTGAATGAAAAGGAATACAACTATTAGTCAGTCACACTAGAACCTGATAGTAATTTATGTCATTAGGCCAAGAATTGGGTGTTTTTGTCCTTAGCTCGACGTTTGAACTTGGAGGCTGACGCCGGACGTGTAGCGGAAGCCTATAACCGGGCGAAGCACAAAAAGACCTGCTGGGCCGAATGGTACCTATACTACCTATACAACATTTTATCTTCAAGAGACTTTGATATTACCTTTCCCTTTCACAACTATAATTTAGGAATTTGTTTTATTTTTTATTATTTATTTACTAAATGTCAAAATGATAAAATGTCACTCCTATAATGCTAATAGATAGCGCAACGGGTCTGGTGTCCAGAGGTGCTTTACAGTGACCCATTTGAGTTACTCCTGAGCAGCTCAGGAGTGCTCCACAATTGCTTTGCGCGTTCCACTGCTTAGAGTGTCGTACACTTGAGCTACTCATTTCTGTTATCCCCTGCCCCCTCGTGCACCAACCCTTTTGTCTGTGTTTCATGCTCCTGAAATCCGAAATGGTGGGGGTTAAGACGACAGCGTTCCAGTGCTGCTTATGTCGAACAGTTCAAGAGCGTCACACTTCAGGAGCATGATACTCTAACAATTTAGGCACTGGAAAGCGGCTCAGAAGTCCAGAGCACTTTCTTTCTAAATAGTAATAATAACAGACAGGGGGCGGATTCTATAAGCTCAAAGCGAAACAATGACGTTCGTTATGGGACGCTTTGTTTGGTTTGCTATTCTATAACCCCTTTCGGGAAGAATCGGGTACTCCGATCACGAAGCCAATTGCAAAACGAAAGCGATGAATTTTGGCTCGCGTTTTGTTTCGCTTTCCGATTGTTTTGAACCGTTCTAGAACCGTCCTTTTTTCAAACGCAAAAAGGCTTATTCAATCATAATTATTTGAAAAATGGTAAAGTTTTCTGCGAAATAAAGTAATATCAAACGAAACTTGTGTTGACACTGATTTGTTATATTGGCGCCCAACGTGGGGCTTAAGATACAGACACAAGCAAAATAAAACAGGAAATTTGAGAATAAATCTAACCTCAACGTTTAAACAAAAATTAACGAGGGTAAATGACACTTTTCGCCATTAATATCTAAATATAAGTATTAACTATCTACCAAAAGTAGCTTGTTTTAGTAGTTAGCTACTTTTCACAGTAGCTTATGAATACTTGAAACAAATTACCAAAAGCTACAGCTACAAGCTACTTTTTTTTCAAAGTAGCTTGAATAAGTTATTAGCTACCAAAAAAGTAGCTAAGCTAGTAGCTTAACTACTTAGTAGCTAGCTACTGCCCAGCTCTGCTTGAAACCCAATTTGTTTTTTGAATACTATCGATATTTTCTAGAAAAATATCGATAACTATCGATGGTTTGAATATCGATAGTTCTCGACCTCTAAGAGCACCCCCTAGGCCCTAAGTTATAGCCGTGCAGTTCGTGCAAATAGCCACAAAACGTTTGAATTGAATTCGATTAGAGTATCCAAGATGTGCTGTCAAATTTAAATTAAAATGTCCGTCAAGACGCACACAAACCCTTTGTTTATGTGTTATCAAAATAATGGTGTTATGAGTTGTTACCAATGAACTATAACCAAAAACTGGAATGCTAACACATAAGGACTTGAAGCCTAGTGCGGCTGCTGCGGAGGGGATACCTGTTTTTGTCGCACTCATTATGTTAAATGGCGAAAATTGCTTCCAACACGTATTCCAATTGACGAAACCTGTGAAGGGAAATATGACGAAACCTGTGAAGGGAAATATGACAAAACTTTCGAAAACGTCATATGTCAGCGAGCAACAGAAAAAAACAACATTCCCCCTTGTGGCATCTGTCTTTCATGGCTTCATTTTTTTGGCAGATATGGCAATGTGTGCGCATTCCAGTTCTTAGCTATAGTTCATTGGTTGTTACACACAGGCCTTATGAGCATAGGCCATCCTGTAGTGATAGTGTGTATCACCCTTTGCTAATTGGTAACTGAAAGTTATATAGGATTTTTACGCTATATTTAGGATTAGGATGACGTCACATTTGATAAATTTCTGCTGCCAACCTTACAAAACTAAGAATACTTTTTGATGCATTTAAGTAGCGGAATAGCGGAATATCAGAAGTTTTTGATTGGCAACGGAGCGCGACGTTGCATGACTTGTATAAACATTTTCACTTCGTTATCTGTCGTAAGAATTATTTACACGACATTCTGGTAAATTATAAGAAAACAAATAGGCATTTACAACATTGTGTGAATTTGTTCGATGACGTCATCATAAATATAACACAAAAAAAACCTATACTGGCAATTTACGAATAACCACCTTTTATTTACTATTTGACTTTGAAGGCTGCGTTTCTTATTTATTAATTATTTATAATTTTTTCCTAAATAATATTTGGATTAAAATATAATTACCTACTCGCGCTCATACATAAAATCTTGTACCTACCACAGGCGCAAATGGTTTTTGAGGCACTGGCGTATTTACGATTTTCATCCGGGGGTGCCCAACGTAATAATAAAAACAAATAAAATTATCTTTCTTGCGGGGGTAGTGAAATGAAAAATCGAAACGAAAAATTCCGAGGGAAGTGACGACATCAATGTGACGGATCGAATATATTGATCCTCCTTTCTCTCTCTCTCTCACTCCTATCCCCTTTCTTTCATCAGACATTTCTGTCTCTGTTTTATCTTGGGATGCGTTCGAAATCACCCTGGCACACCAGGGTTACGTTCAAGAACCTGGTTATTGGTGTGAAAATTATTTCAAGTGAGGATCCGACACACTGACTGGTGACGGTGTGCAAATCCTCTAGGTTTTCGTACAGTGGCTAAATAAACCTTTACATACAGTGGCGACAATAGAGTTCCCGCCGCCATCTTGTTCCCAACCTCTTGTTACTTTCAAATATTAATATATAAGATTTAAATAGACATCTATCATAAAAAATTAAAATCGGCATATTTGATGACCATTATCAGGTTCATCAAATACGTTGTTTTCCATGTTTTATGATGGATGTTCACCTAAATCCTATATATTCATATTTAAAAGTAACAAGAGGTTGGGAACAAGATGGCGGCATTTTCAATATAAACATATGGGATTTTTGAACCAATCAAAAATGAGATCGCAATTGTCGCCACTGTGGTAATAAAGTCACTGTAGGTTTTCGAACGGTGACTAAGGGCGGGTATTATAAAACTGCTTTCACAGTTAACTTGAAGTTAACTTTTTGAATTACATGTAATTCCAGAAGTTAACTTCAAGTTAACTCTCAAAGTAGTTTTATAATACCCGCCCTAAGTGGTTGGTGGTTTGTTTATAATGTGCTTATTCAGTAACTAAACAATGAATAGTATATTTTTCAACGAGCATATAATGCTGGCTATTATTCACGAGAATGAAAATTCAAACACGAGCCGAAGGCGAGTGTTAGAATCATTCGAGTAAATAATAGCCATTATTTGCGAGTAGAAGACTATACTTTCTCTTCGAACTTTTTGAAAGAAAATCATTAGTTTTTGTAAGAAATAACAATCATTAAAAGTCTAAACCCGCCTTAATTTTTTTAAATTGAAAGTTTCGTGATCTGACAGTAAACGTCAGTCATGTTTTGTTATTGTCTTGTTGCAGCCCGTGTATTCCGAAAATACGGAGAATTTGCTTGGTCGACAGGCCGTGGATTCCGGTTTGGAATCCACGGGGCGTGTAGAATTCGTATCATTAATCAGTTCAATATCGAGCAAGAATTAATGTATTATTTACTGCTCGAAGAGAAAATACATTTCTGGGGGAGGGGGCGAGTTCCCTGAGCCCGCCCCCGCCCGTAAATACGCTACTGGTTTGAGGCCTTTCGCGTGGTTAATATCTAGAGTTGACGATAGTGATAAAAAAATAATATCGATAGTTTCGATAATCATGGTGGTGAATATCGAAACTATCGATAATTTATCGATAGTTTGAAACAAACAAAAAATTATTGATATTGTTTTATTTTTTTTTATGGAAAGAAACATTATCGTATCAAACCTTGATATTAGAAACTACCTAAAACCAAAAAGAAACAAGAACTTAAATTGGTAACTTCAAATAAATAACCTATAGCTCTGTTCCGACCGACATGAGAACCGTTCTAAGAACGGTTATTTTCAGTCGATCAATTCATTTGTCAAGTAAGTCAAACGTTCAACTTATTGAAAAATAGGTGGGCAACTAGATATTACTGGTTCTGGAACGGTTCGTTCGAATGTCGATTGAAACAGAGCTATTGTATTCAAACTAAACTAATAAGTCGCCGCTCGAGAGTCTGTCGTTTGTCTCTGTCTAATTTCTATCATAGATTACACCGGGTGCAGTGATGCAGTCAATTCTGTGTACCGTGCATCCCAAACCCCGTTGACCTAACCTATTTTACATTCAAAATTGGAGCAGTGAACTCTATAAATACTTCCTATTCAATTTAAGTTAGTATTAGTTCATTGAATTCGATTATCCCGCGACTATCGATAGTTGCACTTTGAACTATCGATATTTTCGATTGTTCGAATTTTTTTGAATTATCGATACTATCGATAAACTATCGATAATATCGTCACCTCTATTAATTTCCGCGCGGCGGCGGGCCTCAAACACCCTAATTGAGCCCTTGATACCTACATAAATAACTACCAATTATTCGAGGTAAAATTACGTGTAAACGTTCCGAAAAATGAAATATGTAAGCCCTAAGCATTTGTACACACAACTTCAACAAGTTATAGGTACATGGGTATTCAATAATAAAAAAATAATTTGTAACATAAAAATATGTAGTTTTATTTATTTTTTATTTACAATCTCTATGTAATGAATTGTACAAGATTTCAAAATAAAAGATATGAGACAAAAATTAAGCTGTTTTCTTACAGTTAATGCGACCTCTAGGATAGGTTAGGACATTCCATTCTGTGGTTACTTATTTTGTTAACAAAAAATACAATACATAAGACAAAATGAAACTAAGTTATACATTTAATGGAAATTATTGGGAAAATTGGAAAACCCCAATTGATAGCAAGTATTTAGACCTACAGTATAGGTAAATAATTAGTTTGGTATGGAAGATAGATAACTTAATAAAAGTTAAAATAAAATAAGATTATGTTGAGGATGTTGAGGTTACCAATGGACAATACCAAAGCTTCACTTGCAGCCATGTCCTAATCCTGGTCACTTCTGGAGAATTTTTCAGACTTCCGGAAAAGCCTGCCTTCCAATATCATACAACGCTGCACGCCACGCTTTCATCCCTTCAACGAGATTTTCCAGATTGTCCATTATGGATACAACCTGGTTAAGAAGTACACGATATTCTTGAATTTCTTGGACGAATAACAAGTCAAAATCGGTTTCTCTTTCTCGTTCAATTTCCCTGGGTGGCTGCTCCTCTGGCGGTAGAGCAGCATTTTCCGATTCGTTCGCATCGTTTTGCTGGTGTTTTTCAATCATCTTCAATTACTTTTATTTTTACTGATAAGTTGTAAATTTTTTGTATTTACTATCAACAGAGCTGGGGGGCGAACGGGCAACGTAACCTGTTTGAATAGGAAATAATGGAATGGAAAATGGAAGTCAACAGCCAATCCAATTTGACAAATGACAAAGGCCAGGTCACGTGATAGAACCCTACCGTTTTCAGGCTTGGCAAACATCAAGGTTCATTAAATAAAAAGGTTGGGGACATTCAACATCAAAGCAAAATGTTGTTTTCCTCATTTTTAAAATTCGCCTCAGTTATAACCTGAATAAATGAATTTTCGCGACAAAGGTAGTTATGCTAAGGAGGACGAACCAAATATAACATTGACCTCAAAGGAGGCTGTGAGAGTATGTCCTACTCTACAGGATTGCTCAATCGACTAAATTTGTTCAAAAGTGCGCTGTGACGTCACGCGCATTCCGGACTTTCAAGATGGCCGCCGATACAGTATTTGTATTGTTTTTTTTATTAATCAAATAACTACTCAGTTGTAAGTTTTCTTTTCATGTAATTACTAGAAATTAGTGTTTGTGAAAAGTAAATAAATGGATAAAATATGTATATAAATTCCTTTACTGGCGCGTTTACTATGTAGACGCATGGAAAATATGGGAAACTTGCAGTGTTTTTCTGGATTCTGATTATGAAACTCTAAATTAGGTATCACTATTCGGCTTTGTGAGATAAGCTTACTTTTACCTATTAAACTATTGAATGATAATTTAGAAGTAGGTAGAAACAGTAAAAAATAAAACACTATTGCAACCACGTTTCGCTTATATTTTGATAATAAAATGCAAAAAATGTATCTGCATTGAATTTGTCCTTTCTTTTACAAAAAACTAGCCACTCGTTAATTTGAATAGTTTTGGATACAAGTTCTTTTCCTTTAGGAAAGCGATAAAATTTACATTTTTGAGTGCTTGCTTTTTGATCAAAATAGTTGTTATTACACCCATACACAGCACATCTCATTCCAGGCATATCTATTCTATAAATGTACCTTCTTCCTTCTTGTTGCCTTAAAAAAAAGGTAAAAGAAATGCATGCACATTTTAATATATATATATGTGGGTAATTTGAAATTACCTTGCTGGTAAGCAGAGAACAAACTCATCTTCGTAATTGCCGTTTTCAATTAAAAGAGATGGACAATGAAGTATGAAAACAATTATTTTCCCGCCAACATTTGCTTGCTTGTCAATGCCAGTGTGTATTGGGTGTTTTGAAAGAAATTGTGGGAAAAGTTACTACTTCATTTGCAGAACTTCGCTATGGAGAAAGCGGTGAATTATTTTGGAAGCAAACAGCTTGGACGTGGATTACTTTGTATACTTGATAGGCCGTGGATTCCCTTTTTTTTGCGAGTATTCTTTCTGATTTTATGTATCCAAAATTTGACAAATGTAGGATTTGATGGAAGCTTATGGAAAGACACGTCCGCCGGTAAATAGGAATTATTTTTACAAAAAGGCACACTACACAATCACCATTGTTAGGAAAAAACTTTGAAAAAACCGAGGAAATAATAGTTTCCAGTTTCCACATGTACAAAAGTTTTGTCAACAAACCACTGTCAGCGGCTGTCAAACGTTGTTTTCATACTCTTTTGGCATCTGACAGTTTGGCGCCAGAGAGAGAGGCTTTTAAATTGAAAAGGTCAATTAGCTAACTACTCGGGCACACAAACTTTTGAAGTCTGCTAAAGGATAACACACACCTAACATGGGATTTTTGGGCTCTATGGATTTTGACCATTTTTTGATATGTTGTAGAGGATTTAATTCTGAACAACCTTTAAATGAGACGAAATCTTGTAGGTATTACGGTCTTTGAGATATGAGCGTTGGAAGATGAACTTTTTTCGACTTTTTGTGTGGAGAGTATACGAGATACTGGTGCTACTGGTGTTTATCAGTCAAAATATTGACAGGTTCACATATTTCACGTCTCTCAAAAATTAATGTCAACTTAGGTTAAGGCCGGGACCGCACAGCGGTCAATGTTGGCGCCAGTGCGGTCCCGGCCTTAACTTATGTTGACATTTGTTAGTGACGTAAAATATGTCGACCTTTCAAAATTTTGACTGATAAACACCAGTTTTTCGTGTACTCTCCACACAAAAAGTTGCAAAAAAGTTTATCTTTCAACACTCATATCTCAAAGACCGTAACACCTACAAGATTTCGTCCCATTTAAAGATTGTTCAGAATTAAATCCTATACAACATATCAAAAAATGGGCAAAATCCATAGAGCCCAAAAATCCCATGTTAGGTGTGCGTTATCCTTTAAAAAACACAGTTTTCAAAGGAAATAACGTCAAAATATAGTATATTACAATCCGAGACGGAAAATACTTCATTGCTGGTCGAGAGGTTATTATAGTTTATCGAGACGCGAAGCGTCGAGATAAACTCAACCTCGAGACAGAAATGAAGTTTTCCGTCGAGGTTTGTATACTTTTTTATTTTCAACCCTTAATTTTCTGATGCAAAAACTAAAGATTCTGTTATACGAAATTTTCATATAGTGTAAAACTGGCCTTAGAAAAAAATATTTCACTTTTTTTGTCAATGTCATCAATTTTGACGATCTCAAAGGCCCTGTAAAGGCCAAAACAAAAGACGAAACCACAGGAAACCGCAAAATCAACAACCATAGATAAGATCAACAACGCCTTAACGACGGTAGTTTTCGCTCAGTATTTTTGCGGAAATAATAGATTTTCACTAGATTTCTCCCCGTTCTCCCCAAAGAAATGATTTCGGAAAGTGAAGATGAAGCGATGGATTGTACCCCACCTGAATTAAAAGAAGCAGCAGACAGGATTGGAGAGAGTTTGCTTCCAGCAAAAAGCAAATTTCGGTACGAAAAGGCTTTTCAAATATTCGAAGCATGGTGTAGCCAGAAAGGAACGAGAAATACTGCCTCGGAGACCGTTTTGTTGGCGTATTTTGGCGAATTATCTAAGGAAAAGAAGCCTTCGACTTTATGGTCGACTTACAGTATGTTGAAAACCATGATTAAATTGAAAGAGAAAGTTGATATCTCCAATTACGCAAAACTTATAGCTTTTTTGAAGCGGCAAAATCTGGGCTTTCAGCCGAAAAAGTCGAGCGTTTTTTCCAGAGAAAACATTAACGAGTTCCTCACGAAGGCAGCTGAAGAATTCATTAGCATCAAGGTAGGTTTTCAAAAAATATACAAAGAAGATAAAAATGCGAAAATCAAAATGATTTTCTGTATGCTATAGCTAGGTTACCCATTTTATTTTTATCTGGTTTCAGGTAGCGCTAATTGTTGGTGTGTCGGGTGCATGTAGGAGCGATGAACTAGTCAAGATGAAAATGGAGCACGTCAACGTTTTGGAAGGAAAGATCGCTATAGAAATTCCACACACAAAAACTTACACAAGTCGATCGTTTATCATAAGCGATCCAGATTGGGTTGCTATTTTCCACAAATACCTCACTTTGCGGAAAAATTTGAAAAATGACAGGTTATTTGTTCAATGGCGAAATGGGAAATTACATAACCAAGCAATTGGCTATCATTCAATCTCAAAATTTCCACATAAAATAGCTGCTTTTTTGAAGCTTCCAAAAATTGAAACTTTTACAGGGCATGCTTTTCGTCGTACTTCCGCAACCTTATTGGTTGACAACGGGGCCGATCTATTGCAACTCAAAAGACTGGGAGGGTGGAAATCGAGCACGGTTGCTGAAGGCTACATAGAGGCATCTTTGGAGAACAAAAGTAAGACTGCTCTGATGCTATCCTCTACTTCCAAAGGTATTCAGTTGTCCAGTGCATCCACAAGTACATCACATGCGGAAACTCATCCGCAAGCGCAAGAGATAATAGTTCCAAACGAAACACAATTCCAACAGGATGGTCTCAAGATTTCCATTATAAACAACAATGCTAATTTAACAATTAATGTAAATAAGTGAATAGATTTAATTAGTTCCATGTAATACATGTGGTTTTATTATTATATGTGAGAGCTGTATGAAAATTATCAATTTGGAACGAGCAGGGAAATGGGGACGGAAAAGCATTTGCCGTCCCGGACGGAAAATGCTTTTCCGTCCTAGGCAGGCATATGCATTACCGTCCCGATAAATGTCAAAGTCCAGAAATGTGACACTTTCAAGATTTTGAAAAACCTGCAATGTCAACATTACATATGTGGTTGAAAATAAACAATTTTTCACGTTTGAAAATGCACTGTCATAATAAAAAGCAAACCGATCAAGGGCTGCGTGACGTCACACGCATTCCTCCATGTTCGATATTTTTATGAATGCATGTCTTATAGGATTGAGCAATCCTGTAGAGTGTAGAGTTTACGATTCTTGTACTACTCCTTCTTAATTTTTTTAAATTAATAATAGACCCATCTATTTTTACCTGCATGAGCTCGCAACACGAGGCAATGCCTTTTTATTGGCCAACTAGTACAGGTGTAAAGGGGGTTTTACATGTTGCAAGAGTGGCTGCAAGTCGGTGCAAGTTGCAAGAACTCTTGCAAAAGGCATGCGCAGTTGAAACCCAGCTAATTGCAAGTTGCAAGACTTCTTGCAATTGCAACTTATCGGTTCTGTTCGATATTTCTGCAAGTGCAAGACTCTGCAAGAGTATTTTTTGGGGAAAATTTGGTAATTTTTGGTATGCCAACTTTCAATAAAAGTTATTACTTTTATTACGACCTAGGCAGCGTAGTGGATAGTGATCTGCTTCGCATGCCGATGGTCTCGGGTTCAAGTCCCGGCAAGGTGTATGGTTGTATTTGTGAATGTTCCTCCTCTACATGTAATTACTTAACGGTGTTTGTAGAGTGTATCCACAAAAAAAAAAAAAAAAAAAAAAAAAAAAAAAAATGTTTATATTTATAGATTTATAGATTAATAAGAATAGGCTAGGTACTTATGTCAGAACCGTGTTTGAATCAATTTAAAATACAGATAAATCCTAGTAGATATTTATTTATTTAATTTTACACTGAAAATAATCTACTTTTAGGTACGTAGGTACCTCGGTAGGTACTACGTTTCATAGGAAATTAGGAAACAATAATGATATTAGGTAGGCACGTCGGTAGGCACCTATGACATTCTGTTTAAATCAATTTTAATTTTCAATATGCAGGTAGAAATATTTTATTTAATTATACTGAGAATCATCAACATGTAGGTATCGACGTACCTACCTATATCGTAGGCAAATAGATACAATGGTTTCTTGTAACATATTGGCGGCACAAATAATGATGCAAAGACTAGCAGCAATAACCTTTTTTCTATTCTACTATTCATTTTTGAAATAGAATGCGATTTATTTTTTACAAAAGTAATAGTAAACAAATACCAACAACCAACACCGACAAGAATAGGTATTGAAAAGTAAGGTTCTGTTTTCCTATAATTTTTTTTTTCTTTATGTTGGCAGAAGAAAGCAATGGAAAGATTTCAAAACACATGTAAAACCAAACTGCAAGAAGGCGCAAGAAATCTTACAGAAAGAATCTTGCAGGTACTTGCACTTGCACCGTCTAACTGCAAGATTTATTGCAGCATGTAAAACCCCTTTAAGGTGTTCCTTTTGCACGATGAGCATCTCCTTGTTCATTGCTCTTGGTCCGACAAGAATAGAAGTACGGTTGATATTCAACATGACATAACTTGACAAGTGGTCCATTTTCAAGGCCGCATTAGGGAGGATTTTCATGCATCCGTTTTTCTGTCGAAATATATCCGAAAAGTCTTCTATTTTGACATATTTATATACGATTATGTCAGAATAGAATGTTAAACGGACATATTTCGTCGGAAAAACGGATGCATGAAAATCCTCCCTTATTATACAAACGTGTAAAACGCTTTAAGCCTAGTACTCATTACTGCGAAATTCGCTTTTTTTGACATTGCTTCGACAATTTGACATGATTTTGAAAAGTTGAATCGTTCAGCGGAACCAAGAGTTTACCCAACGTATCCTGTTGGTTATTTGTAAACTGTTTACAAACCGTTTTGGTTCTGGTGAACGCAGCCATTGATAGGAAAATTCAAAAGCTGTTGGAGTTTTTGATCGTCAAATACGTTGCACAACACGCAGTCTTTCTCCTTTTTTTATCCCGTGCAAATAAGAAGGACAGATTGCTGACGTAAGTGTAACATAATTTGATACGTGCCTCGTTTTGCGCAATGACCGTTCTGCGTCTTTTTTTATCTTATGAAGCTTTCGTATTTTTACCTCTTTGTCTGGTAAAATAGATAGGTCAGCAGGGCTGGAACTCTGTAACGAATAGAAATATTTTTTCTATCTCTATTGACGTCTTCCCTCTATTGATTTCGAGAAGGAAAAAGAAGACAGCAAATGCCATAGCGATAGGAATAACCGAGGGGATAACGGATCATTATCCGTTACAGAGTGCCAGCACAGAGTCTTATTTTCGAATATTTTCGCATACGAAATTTGATACGATTTCGAATGCTCCCCATTTACGAAATGTACTCGAATGAATTCGAAAATACGACCCCAGGGGCCTTATTCTGTAAGGAACAACCGTTCGATTCGGTAGAATTTCTTCGATTGTGACGTCATTTTCGGTTTAGTTTTCGCTCGTTTCCGCGCTACCAAACCGAAAATGACGTCACAATCGAAAAAATTCTACCGAATCGAACGCTTCGTTCCTTACAGAATAAGGCTCCTGGGGCCTTATTCTGTAAGAACGAACCGTTCGATTCGGTAGAATTTCTTCGATTGTGACGTCATTTTTGGTTTGGTTTTCGCGCTACCAAACCAAAAATGACGTCACAATCGAAGAAATTCTACCGAATCGAACGGTTCGTTCCTTACAGAATAAGGCCCCTGGGGTGCGATTTTCGAAACCACTCGAGTACATTTCGTACACGAATTTTGACTGACAGCAATGTAAATTAAATGGGGAGCATTCGAAATCGTATCAAATTTCGTATGCGTAAATATTCGAAAATAGGACCCCTGGTCTATTGTCAAAAGGTTAGATAGCAGATCATCGAAATCAATCAACGTCATACGTTTATGATAGGTTTTAATTTTCAAAGCTAACGTGAGGTGAAATTTCAACAATGAACGCTCCTTAATTTCTCTTGTGACGTCACAAGTTTACAATTTTCGAAAGTGGACATTTCCGTTTCGTCATTTCTCATTGAGTGTCATCCCGTGTCATACCCTCACATTTTTTTTAAAATATTTGTAAGATTTTCTTCCCATTATTCTAATGTCTTTTTGTTTTGAATTTTCTTGTTTGGCATTCACATAGAATTTGTTGATGGTGAAATGAATCCTTTGAATTTGTTTGAATGAGTTGTTGATGAAATGAATCCTTTATAATAAGGGGTTCGTCGTCGTTCACTCCATATACAGGATGACACAAGGAATAGGGAACAACCTATAACTTTTTTAATGTTGAAAATTTGAAATTTGGGGAGCTTAAACGAGGCAACTTTTTTGAGTTTTTTAGAAGTAAATTGTGTTACCAGTCACTTCCGGTTAAGTGGCCATAACTTTTAATTTTCAAATGAGACACCCGGTATTTTTTGAGTTTTCTAGTATCAGCAGATCATTTTCCGTATGATAGGATCATTTTTGCAAGATTTATAATAAAAACCAAAAAAAATTGCATTTGAAAATAAAGATTTTTCAAAAGTTTTTGGGTTATTTCTCAGCGGATTTTAAAAGTGTTGATATCAAAAAATAGGAAAAAAAATCTAGTTTCAAAAAATTGATAGGTCCCGGCGTGGTTACATTTGAAAAATATGGAATACTTATAGTCCAGGAGGTGGCGCCAAAAACATGCAAGAGTTTTCGCAAGGCGGATATTTTCAAAATAGGTCGTACTTTAGTGCTAGAATGCTAGTGTACAGTCAGCACTCACAGTTCCGGGACAGCTGGCTCTGGGACGCGGGCAAAGTTGTAATTTTAAGAAGCATCTAAACTGTTTTCTCAAAGCTCAAAATTTATAGAAATTTTGCACATTATCTGTTTGAAGGTCACAGATAACGTATGTAAATCGTCAGACGTCTAGTTCGTTGCAAAAAGGGGGTCAGACGTCCTCAAAGTTCTTATTTTATGACATTTTCTTCGGTGTCCTGTCAAAATATATTTTTGCAGGTATTTGACAAATATATTCATCCATATTTAAGATGCCCAAAATAATTTTACAAGAGAAAATAATAAAATGTAATGGCTATTTCAAGAAAAACAAACCAGAGTTTCTTCAGGGAATAATAATTGAAGCCAACTACCAGATATATTTGGGGTAGGTATAGTTTAAATGTTAAGCAATTTCTTACAACCAGCAACCAATATCTTTGTTAGACCAAACTCGACCAAACCCAAAAAAAAGGTTACTGCGAAATAGTACATTATATACCTAGGTAGAGAAGTTGGTCATTATATACCGAGCGCTTTTATACAGTAAGGGGCAAGCTACTAGGTATATAGGATCTAACTTGACGAATTTACGTCCGTCCGTAGCCGTTTGAATACCTGTCGCTGTCGTTCGTTCGACGACTTTGACGTTCGTTGAAGTTTGTTCACTTCAGTACGTTCCGCATGTGGCTAAATTCAGCTGATGTAGGCACCGTGGTGGAATGGTACTAATGGTAGAAAGAGCAGTATTGCTAAATTGACCAGGATATGGCAAGCCGTAGTTTGGTATTGGTATTGGCAGTAGTGAATCGCAATCACCGCATCCATGGCGGTGCAACATTTTGGTGAATTTAGACACACGAGGGTTATAATACAGACTCAAGCCAGGTCCAGACGCTAAGTTACTGAAAACTGATCACAACAATTTGTCTGCAACGTGTTGAACTGTGCAGATAGAACGTTGTACAAAACGTAGTAGCAACTGGACCGTGTTTTTGAATGTATATCGTAGGGCTTCACTTATTTATAATTAAATTTACGCATGTAGATAGTTGAGCGTTGGTTATCAATAAATTTTTCGAACCGAATCTAGAATGAATCCCGTATTATGGACTGAACAGTGGACAACTATCTTGTTGAGAGTTTCATTGAATCAATAAAGGGTGTCACTAGTTTGACCATGGAGTTGAAATGTTGATTCATCTGTGAAGACAATTTTTGTAATAAAAGCTTTATTTTTTCATTTGTTTTATTCATCACAGTTTCACTTAACTCCATTCGCCTGTCCTCAGGATTAAGTCTTTGGGAATTACGAATCATATTTTTTTTTTCAGTAGCCTCCTCATCGTAGTCATCGTGCTTGTACTTAGGACATAGTTGGAGTTTCGTTAACTAATGCCAACAACATAATTCCTCTTGCTTCTTGCTCCTCATTATTTTCCTGGACGTTACCCCGGTCATAGTTTCAGAGAGAAACGCACCCTTCATATTTTTTAAAATTATTAATAACCCTAGAAACAGTGGTAATTGCAGAAAGAGGTCTATCAGGATAATTTTTACTAAATACATTTCCAACTTGTAATGAATTAGGTACCACCGTGAAATCACTGAACAATTTTGACTTTTTCAGATAAACTTGCTAGTAACTATCTGCAAGATAAATTCACCGTTCTTTAATTCTATTGTTCAGCGGATAACTGGCCGACCAATGAAATTACAGATTGCGTTTTTATCGGTCAGATTGCATACCTGGCAGTTTATCAGAAGGTGAATAAACCGGCCCTAATGATAGTTTTTTTGAGTGACAGGTCTTTTTACGTTTGAATGCTGAAAGGATTTGTCATTTTGCGGCATGTGGACGCCTGCAAATTCGTCAGGTTACATCCTATATACCTAGTAGCCTGCCCCTCACTGTATATATATATATAATGCGGAAGGTATATAATGACTTTCTCTACCGAGGGATATACAGGGTGTCCCACGGTGGATGGCGTATTAGACGTTAATGGAAAACTAAAAAGCGGATCATTTTAAAAATTTGGCAACCGGGATAAACGACCATGATCTACACTTTAAAAATATTTTTGTTTATGCGGTGTTGCCGCTTCTACTCTTAACCAATGGCAACATCGCTATTTTAAATGGAACACCCTGTATGTAATACAAGAGCTTGGTGGGAGCCCCGAAACAATTCTAAAAGGTTAAGGTAAGGAGTGCTGCGTTGCCAAATTGACGTCAAAGTACATTATTTTGTTTGGGTAAGATTTTCTTAACAGGTGCGGACAATGTTTACTGTTTAACGAGTGACAAAAACAGCAGTTTTTAAAATATGTAGGTAATGTTTCCAAGTTACAGAAAATGATTTTTGACGAGAATTGTTAATTTTTCAATGATCAGAAAAAAACTTTTTGCAGATGCTTGTTTGTTTGTTCGAAGAAAGATTTAGATTTTATTGGAATTTTCGATAATTTTATACAACAATCGTAAACAGGATTGCTCATCCTAATAAGGCCTACGAACACCAATTCTTGAGCAGGCAGGGTCTGCGAGTGACATCGCCACAGCTGCTTATAGTGTTGACGTCACCCGCAGACCTTGATGGAAGGCTTGCGATCCTGGCTGTGCTAGTTATTTGAATTTTTCGTCGATTTTAAATGTAGAAAAGGTGATTTTAACAAGATTTTAACGTTTAGGAATTCATTTTTTTGTGTGCTTTGAACTCGAATTATGCATTTTACTCCAAGAGTTAAGGTATGCAGCTGACATAGCAGTTGGCAGACACTTTCAGCTCAATAAGCAGTCCTACTAGGGATTGAAAACAGGATAATCTCTGCCATTTTCTGGACACCTGAAACTAAGATGAGATGATCCGTTTTTTTCCTACGAATGTGCGGAAAAAAAAACTTTTGGCATGCACAAAGAGTAATCTTTCCGCAAACCCTTGGGAAAAATTGGTTTCCTATAAGCCTAGTACTCATAACTGCGAACTTCGCTCTTTTTTGACATTGATTCGACAATTTAACGTTTGATTCACGCATAAAACGTCAAATTATCGAAGGAATGTCAAAAAGAGCTAATTTCGCTGTTATGAGTACTAGGCTTAACACTTGCGAGAAATGGTATTTCCCGCACTTGTTAGAAAAATAACTATTTTTTTCTGAATTTGATATGAAAACATTTTCCGCCCTGTACAGAGATAAATACTATATAAACTGTCGAGAATGGAATCTCAGTGTAAATTTTATTGTCAACAAAATTGAGCCAAGCCAGCGCCATCTAGCACATCGGAAAATCACTATTTACTGGTTTTGCATCGATGCTACAGACACCTACTTTACATAGAACTTTTTGTGATAGATGGTGCCCCGTTCGCATTACTGTCGGTCTGTTCAAATTCGTTTATTCTAGACTTTGGGGCATTAATGTTTGCTTAAATTAATTGATAATTTGTTAATTAGATCAAAAGACAGTTTCTTTGTCGATGGTTAAGGGATCCTCAACATATTTATTCAAAGTTCTGATTGATGTTTAATTGAACCTGTCATTTATCTAATCAACAAAGATAAAAATAGATCTTCCAATCTATAAAGTTTGAAGCTCTTCTTGAAACACACAAAACAACTTTGAAATCACTTAAGAACACTTGACAACACAAAGAAAGATGAAATGCAAGACCGGCAAACGAAAAACATTATGAATTATTAGTTATGATCAAATAAATATTAGGGTGAATATTATTGTGGCATATTGTCATATGTTGACTTGTTGATATGTCAGTTATCGACATCGGACGTGTTCTTGATGTGCTGGTATTTTCCAATTTTGACAATTCTGTGGTTGTTAGCGACATCTAGAAAAACGGAAAAGAGTTATTTATGTGGTTTATAACTGGCAATGAGAGATCGCAGGGCCTGGCCCTGTAGGAACATAAACGAGTTTCCAGTTCCACTCCAATCAAAAGGCAGTGCTTCAAAATACAAAATTTGTAGTTTCAATTTTATTCAATTATCAAATTATGAAAGATTATTATATTCTCTATCCACTCAAAACTCAAAAGGCCAGGATAATAATAATAAAAAACTGTATTGGGGTGGCGTGGCGTGGCGCTGATTCCAGTCCAAACATGAAAATGCCAAAAATTGCAACGTCGCATATAAATTGTTTCGGGGCTACCACCAAGCTCTTGTGTATGTAATTGCATATTTGGATTCTGTGTAAAATTCTGAGCAGATTTCATGAGATATACCCTATATCTAAGTTCAACTGTTTTGGAAATATTGACACTTGAAAATTGACTTTTTGCAACTTTGACAGGCTGTAAAACCTGAACGGGTAATTTTAGAGGAAAACCGACTTTACATTCCTATCTTAGATTTTCACAAACTATCATTTGACACCAACTTTGAATTTAACCGGAGATTAAATTTAATTGGAATTTTTAATCATGGATCAAATCCAAAGTTGGTGTCAAATGATAGTTTATAAAAATCTAAGATAGGAATGTAAAATCGGTTTTCCTCCAAAATTAACCGTTTAGGTTATACACCCTGTCAAAGTTGCAAAAAGTCAATTTTCAACTATCAATATTTCCAAAACAGTTCAACTTAGGTATAGGTATAGAAGCGGCAATACCGTATAAACAAAAATATTTTTAAAGTGTAGATTATGGTCGTTTATCCCGGTTGCCAAATTTTCAAAATGATCCGCTTTTTAGTTCTCCATAAACGTCTAATACGTCATCCACCGTGGGACACCCTGTATAGAATTTTTTTTATTAATGCTAGTAGAAAATAAAAGATAGGTTTGAAACTTGTGCTCAAATTATTTTGTCTTGTCGGAAGTGCTACCATCTATCAACACTGAAATTAAACCAATAGAAACCTGTTACGTTATGACAATTTCCTTGCGTCATGACGTCATTTGCATTATTTTTTTTGTTTTCATTCAAATGAAAATTACAAAATTCGAATGATAGTAAATAAAATATTATACATAAAGTCCATCGATTTTAATCTGATACTCCAACGGAATGTGAGCCTGTGACACCCTACATTAGATCGCCAATGGTCACCTGACGTCACACCGATTTTTGCCATATGCTTCAACCCCTCGCTCCTCATACGGAAAGTGTCAGATTAGAAACGATGGACAGTACCTCGGTTAAAAGTTTCATTAATGTCTCGAGATTTTAGTTAGTTAGTTAGAAACACTTTTCCTCTCGGTATATACTATTACCTGGGCCGACAGAAATCTACTTTTGTTTCTAATTGTTGTGTATATTGGGTGTTTATAGAAGTATACATTTTTATTACTTTCCCAAAACAAACACTAGCCCCATTTACAATAGGCTCGTTCAGTGAGGTCCCATTAACCACGTTTTTTGATATTTTTATGGAGTATTACTCACATATAGCACACAAAAAAAAATTCAGCGCAATTGGATAAATATTAAAAAAGCTATGCGGCTTTGAATAATAAAACATTATGCCTCAGAAATTCATCGCTTAGAGATGGTATGACGTCATCTCTCGAGTCAAGACGGGCTAAAGGCCGTCACACGACCAACTTGAGAGATGCAGTGACGTCACCGCGTGTTTCGAAACTTCCAAACTTGGAGCTTTTTGATAATTTATTTAAATATGAACAAGGGCTCGGAAAATTATGAAATTTTGCACAACTGCTAAACTCAATACGCTCTTTTAGAATATGTAATAAAAAAAATATGCTGAACGAGCCTATTCACTGGGCCAAGAAGAAAAATTTAAATTGAAATCCATAGTTGGGTAGAGTAAAATTAATTGACCATATTTATTAACACTAGCTAACATGTTTCATGTTTCGCTATACTGTGTTTGTAGCATCATCAGATGTCTGACTTCCATGCAGTCAAAAAAAAAGGTTTCTCTGATCAGAACCAGATTATACTGACTATCATTCAACTAGTAATATATTAATGTAATTTGTTGCTTTTAGGAGAGAATAAAATAACTCCTATTCTCCGTAATGTTCAAAAACCAATTTCTTATTCTTAATAGATTCATTTATTTAAAAGTTAAACATAAATACTAAACTTACCGATGCAATTACTCCACCAATAATAGCTGCATTTCTCTTATGCCTATTCGCAGTCCTATATCTTGCAAACAGCTTCTTGCCAACCCAAACTGGAATGCCTGAAATGATACTACGTATTAAATCAATTTTTTTTTTTTTGTTGCTACTACTACATGAAAATGTTATTTGCGTTATGACTTACCTATAACCATTGCGGGAACGGTGATACCGGCGACTAGAGCAATACCAACAGGAGCACCAACAAGGGTGCCGAGCTGCCAAAGAATTTTCTTCTTCCTAGACCAGGGTTTCTTTCCCCAAAATGTACAACCAGAAGGACTAGAAAATAATTGTTTTTTTTTCACCAATCATTATCACTTAAATTCTAAAAATTGAATACCTCAAGAAATGAAGGTCATTAATTTCCTTCATGCACAGCCAACAAAATTCAGCACCACAAACAGCGCATAACATGTGATTGCACGAGCCGTCATCCATTTTTACAATCAGCACCTGACAACGAGGGCATGGCTTTATGTCATCCCCTGTAAAAAAAAATACTATTTATGCCCAATCTTAATTACTTATGATGCGTGGTAAAATTCAAGAATCAAGGGATCTGATTTTTGTTATTTGGAACATTGTTTCTGTTCTCAATTCAGTTTATCCCTAACCAGAGGCTTGAGTTACCGAATATATTGATGTTTTCCAGACAAGTTAAAGATTGCTAGAGTTACTCCTACTCATAAATCAGGACATACAAGTTATTACAGGCCAGTTACCGTTTTATCAGCGCTTTCAAAAATATTTGAAAAAATACTACACAAACGAATTTTTAATCATGTCAATCATGTTATTCTGCTCCAACAATTTTAGTGTGTTTAAGGAGTTTTTGGCTAAACATGTGAGCAGTGGCCTATGGGTTGATGTTGTGTGCATACGGACCTAGCGAAGGCCTTTGACAAGGTGTACCATGATGTCCTTATAAGGAAACTGAAGCAATTCTCATTTAGTGATAATCTGATTCGTTATTTGGTCTCATACATGGCGATAGGCCTCAAACTGTCAAATTTGATGAAGCTAACTCTCAGAGCTATGTGGCCGTGTCTGGGGTACCTCCAGAAATCCGTTCTTGGACCGCTGCTCTTTGTGTTGTTGGTTAATGACATATCTAATTATGTGTTGGTAAGTAGGTCAGAGTTACCATATGCAGATGATTTAAAGATCTTCAAAATTATTGAAAACGAAAATGATGCAATACTTCTATAGAAGGATGTAGATAAAATCCTAACTTTTTGTGAAGATAATTCAATCTACACAGATTTCTCGAAGGCATTTGGCAAAGTTAATCATATTTTACTTAGTTAGAAATTTCATCGTATTGGTGTTCATGGCACCTTACTTAGATTGATTGAATCGTACTTGAGTCAACGTACACAAATAGTTACAATTAATGGTTATTGTTCACTTCCAATCTAAGTTACCTCTAGAGTTCCCTAAGAGGCTCACATGGCTCCACTTATGCTCAACATTTTTATTAATAATATTTCATCTTGCTGTGGTTTCTATCAATTTTTAATGTTCGCAGATGATCTGAAATTTTTTTCAAGGATTGAATCAAATAAGGATACAGTTATAATCCAAAAGGACTTGGACACCTTTCATGCTTGGTGTAACAAAAATAGATTATTCCCTAACATAGATAAGTGTAAATATATTTTTGTGCTACCCATTCTGTAAGTTGACTTTTTTGACCTACGTCCATGAACTGTAAGTGTCACTTACACTCCGGGTCAAAAAAGTTACTAACATTTTTACAACTAGTCACATTTAACAGAGGGATACTTTCCTGTATTGAAGAACTTAAAATATTGGAATGATATTTATTATCTTGAATGTACGGTAGCACAAAAAATATCATATGCACCTCGACTTGTAGCGTGTACTTTTTTGACCAGGCCAAAAAAGTGTTGATATGAAAGGTGAAAATTGCTTGGTTCATATATCTGTCAAAATAATGTCACAAAAACACTCGACTTCTTAAATAAAAAACCCAAAACAAATTAAGGATACAATTTTATTGAAACAAATAGAAAATACCTAGACGTCAAAAAGTTGAAATTAGCATAAACAGATAGGTAATAATATAAAAATGAGATACTTCATAGTTATTTACTTTGTAATATTGAAAGTAAAAGAAACATTTTTACAACTAGTCACATTTAACACAGGGACACTTTCCTGTATTGAAGAACTTAAAATATTGGAATGATATTTATTATCTTGAATGTACGGTAGCACAAAAAATATCATATGCACCTCGACTTGTAGCGTGTACTTTTTTGGCCTCAAATGCTTGCAAACCTCGGCCCTACGGGCCTCGGCGCGCAAACTGCATCCTCGGCCAAAAAAGTAACACTTACAAGGCTTGGTACATAAATAACTATAATTTTCCTAGGGATGTTGTTGTGGAATCAGACGACAATTTTTTTAGCTTGACTCAGCTCGAGAAGGTAGTGAAAGATTTGAGAATTGTTTTTGATTTTAAATTCAGTTTTGCTGATCAATTGAATTTTTGTAGGAGCAAAGCATTACGAATGTTAGGCTTCATTTTTACAAAATACACAGGACTTTACTAATTTAAATGCCTTGAAAATATTGTATTTTGGCCTGGCTAGAATTTTGAAGTGTCATTTGGTCCCCATTTTTTCAAAAAGTTTCAAATTTAGAGTCGATTCAGAGAAGGTTTTTGCATTACATTGCCTTTAAGTTAAAAATCCCTTGCAACCACATAGACTTCAGTGAATTGGAGATATTTCTCAATATTCAGTTATTGGAGACTAGGAGGTCGAATTTAGATGTACTATTCGTACACAAAATTCTGAATGGTTCTATAGACTGCTCGGAACTTCGCCAATTTGACTTTTACGTTTCCCCAAGATCATTAAGAAATCATAAAACTTTTCAAACGCAGCAGCATTGAATGTGTTACGGTCGAAACATTGCGGTGAATAGAATCATGGAGAGTTGCAACATTATTGATGTTGATCTATTTGTAATCTCTGAGCTTTGAGGAGGCAGTAGTTTTATGAAATTTTTATCTACTTATTGTTGTATGATCTCTTTAATCCTAGCTTTAATCTGAATGATTGTAGATTGTAATACCTACGCAACTGTTATGGTGTGCCTATATCTGGGTCAAGGTATAGGAGTACTACAAATTGTATTAATTTGAAAAAAAAAATAATAACAGACTGTCACTAAATATTGGTAAATGTAAATGTATTGGCTTCTGTCGTAGTCAAAATCGTATTTTAAATGAGTGTAAATCCGTGATGTCAAACTACATCGAGTTGAAAAAATTCTAGATTTAGGTATATTATTCTGAAAAAATCCATCTTTTGCTTATCATATCGACAAAATTCATGCTGATGCTATGAGGAAGCTGGGATTTGTGATATGAGAACCTGTAATAATTTTGAAAATTCAAACATTTTCTGATTGATATATAACTCACTAGCTGACCCGGCGAACTTCGTACCGCCTCTGAATTATTAAATATACCTATTAAATGTTGTGTTAACGTATCTATTGGCTGAATTAAATTCAGTTTTTTTTTAGATGGTGCATTTGGCTTTGGTTGAAGAAAATTAATGTTTACTCTCTGGATCAGAAGTCACCTAAAATTAAAATTTTACATCATCCTTTTTTAGGCAGCTTGTTGGCATTATTCTTGTAAAGTGTACCAAATAAATAAACTCAGGCACAGGAATGTTCAAAGAATGTGAAGAAAACAAAAAAAATCTCTAGCGCAGCCCTGTTTCACTCTATCTGCACTGCATGCACTGCACTACTTCATCTGTTCTACTCTATACGCACTACTCTATCTGATCTACTCTTTCTGCACCACTCTATCTGATCGGAATAGTGGAATAGTTCTGTTCGAAATAGCTCCAGTTCCTGAGCAGCATTGTTCTATTGTATCTGCAATGCCGAGCTTCGTTCCAAGTATCAGAGATGGCGCGGTATACAAAATACAAAATAAACTTGATATCGGTTATAAGAGATGGCGCCGTATGCGGGCTTAGTAAATGTTTTTCATAAATAAATAAAATAAGTAATGAAATGACCACATTAATGACATAACAACATGCTGGTACTGTCAACGCTGAAAAAAGTTTCAATTTGACAGCAAAATCCCCATTAACAAAATGATCCTCCATTTATTGAATAATTCATTTATTACAAAAAATGTGATAGATTAAGAACCGCTCGACCGATTTTGTGCAAACTTCACATAAACCATCTAATAAATAGTCCGAACAAAGCCTAAACATTTGGTTTGGCTAGGTGAGCCCGTTCTTGAGTTATAAAATTACAACGAAAAGTGGCATTAATTTTTATATATATAGATTAGTTCGATCGAAGCTAGAACAGTAACACCACGTAATTAAATCCATGATTAAAAATTTCAGCTAAATTTAATCTCTGGTTAAGTTCAAAGTTGGTGTTAAATGATAGTTTATCAAAATCTAAGATGGGAATGTAAAATCGGTTTTCCTCTAAAATTAACCGTTCAGGTTCTACAGCCTGTCAAAGTTAAAAAAAGTCAATTTTCAACTGTCAATATTTCCAAAACAGTTGAACTTAGGTATAGGGTATATCATATGAAATCTGCTTAGAATTTTACGTAGAATCCAAATATGCAATTTAATACGGGGTGTTCCATTTAAAATAGTGATGTTGCCACTAGTTTAGAGTAGAAGCGGCAACACCGCATGGTCAAAAATATTTTTAAAGTGTAGATCATGGTCGTTTATCCCGGTTGCCAAATTTTCAAAATGATCCGCTTTTTAGTTCTCCATAAACGTCTAATACGCCATCCACCGTGGGACACCCTGTATTTACGATATATTTTTTTCAATTTCCAATTCCATTTTCCCTGCAACTTAGGACAATTTATAAATATGTAAGTGTCCGCAAGTGATCTTAGAATGTAAGTCAATGTTTGGGGCATTTTTTAATCATAATAAACCTATCTATTTCATGTGTTAATCTGAGGATGTACCTGAGTTGTTATGTTACCATATAGAAACTTCAATGTACCTGATGTAAAGTTAAAGCAAGGAAACATTACTTTTAAGGTAGGTACCTAATTTGTCCACTCCTTTAAATAGATGTCTAAAGAGTGTTAATCAATTTATATAGATAATAATAATAATATAGATATTTTCCTCAGTACAAAGACTGAAGTTTATCGGGAAATTGATGATAATTTAGTATAATAATTTATTATAATGCTTAGTCATTGTTTGTAATGTGTATTTGCGTGCTAAACTGTACTTTTTTTAAGGATGTAAAATCTGTTATTTGTGCAGTATAAATAAAATTCTGTTATTATTATTATTATTTCTCGAACACCAATAAACCCAACAAAAAATAAGTCAACACATAATAATTTTGAATATTACTTTCTTATAGTACAGAGTAATCACAGTGTGTAAATCAACAATCAACATGTGCATGCATAATCCAGATATTTAGTCTGTGTGAAAATTTCTTTTGTAACTTGAGTATATATTCAGATAACCAATTATGTCTATATTACGTCTATGAAAAACTCTACTATATGAAGATACTATATGGCAAAGCTCAGGCGGATTGGTGAAAAATGAAATAGACTTCATCCTCGCTAACAGGAACACTATCTGCAAAGATGCCACAGTGCTAAACAGGTTTGACTCAGGAAACGACCAAAGACTAGTGCGTGCCAAGATACAAATAAACACCAATATAGAAAGGAGGAGATTAGTTACCAGACATAGATTCTCTACAACAGATGTCCTGCAACTCAATCAGGAAACCTATCAAAAAGAACTGGAGAAGACGCTAAGGCCCACGGCACTCTAGGATAAGGACAGAGATGAAATCCTCAATAGTAATATAACTAGTGCAATGGAAATTATTGATAATTTTTGGGAAATTTGCCCGAATGCATTTTTAGTTGAAAAAGAGCACGAAGTGCACGAGTGCTTTTTTCAGTTAAAAACGCATCAGTGCAAATTTGTCGAAAATTATAAATATATTTCCATTGCACGAGTTGTATTTAATGAGAGAATTTCATAAATCAAAAATTCAAATTTTTTGTCAAAAAATGTGAAAATACCAGTTTTCGCACCAGTTAGTATGCAATTATCTGATAATTTGCACTACACCATTTCTACTTTTAGTTCAAAATAGATAAAGTTGATTTCAAAAAGCATCAAATGTATTTCAAAATAAAAACTTTAATTTAAAAAAATATCAAATGTATTTCAAAATCATCATTTGAATATCAAAAAGCGTAAATTTGATTTCAATCTTTATGAATTTTATTTCAAAATACATCAAATGTATTTCAAATTAGTGAAATGTATTCCAAAAATGGTCAGTTTTATTTCAAAGATTACCAATTCGGTTAAAAAATAAAGTATGTGTTTATATCGTACAGTTAAAAAAATCAAATTATAACCAGACACCCTGTACCTCCCTTACAGTTTTTGATGATATAAGAAATGATGATTTTGAAATACATCTGATTTTTTTTGAAGTATAAATGATACAGTTTGAAATATATTTGATTAATTTGAAATACAAATGATATATTTGGAAATAAAAGTGACAAATTGGAAATTAAAATATCCATTTTTGAAATAAAAGTGATTATTTTGAAATACATTTGACCCATTTTGAAATACTGTTGGAAATGGTGTAGTGCAAATTATAGGGACTGGTCACAAATTGAAATTCGCGACCCCTAGTGAGAGATGTCAAAAGTTTTTGTATTAATAGTTTGTCAAATTTTCACTAGAATTTCGAAAAATGGAGCTGGAAATACATTTTCGTTTCCAAAATATAAAATTTAATCACCACGAAGCGGCATACAAAAAAGGTGTGGCTCTAGTGAAAGCTAAACATGTATTGCAAGTAGTTGAACGAGATTTTGGAGGGGACTTATCCATTTTGAAAGGGCATGTTATGCGCCAAACCTCCATAAACAGCTCTCCTTATGCTGTTGAGCTAGGTATAACAATAAAATAGACGCTACAAATCCTTGACTGTCTTTCTGGCTCCCACATTTTACTATTTTTTGAATTGGATCTTAAAACGATAAAGAGTAAAGTAACTACAGGCTTTTTTTTTCGCCAAGATAGATTTTGACATCCTCAACTTTGAAACATAACAATGCCGCTTTTTGGTCGGAACATGCCATTTGCACTGATAGCAATTTCCATTTATCGAACCAGTGTAATTTTTTTTTATCCTTATCCTTACATGTTACATGCTTTTAGAAAAGATGCGGATAAACTTACTGCGCACTGACTGGCAAATGGAAATCACCATGATGTCAACCTGCAGGGACACCTCCTTTGCGACCAATCAGGGCCAAGAGGTATTGTTTACGTTTCAAAGCTGACAATGTCAAAATCTATTTTATGAAAAAAAAAGACAATAAATCAATACGAAAACTCAGTGTATAGTTCCTGTGTCTTTGCTGATCATGGGACCGACTAGGAAAACTGTAGAAGTGAACATTTCCACTTGTGTTGGCATAATTATTCCCACAGTTAACAACACAATAATTTGTGAAACTGTTCCTGGGTGAAGGCATGACAAGTAGTGGGTATGCACAATAGCCTGAATAAAAGATAATAAAAAGCGTTTGGCAAATAATAATTACAAGAAAAAAAGTGAAATTAAATACAATTGTTCCGTGTAAACAACCGTACCTTTATAATGAAAAATATTTCGCTTTGAAATCGTTTTTAATAACAAAAATTACATTTGTGTAAATGGAATCAAGCACTTGTCATAATACAAGAACTTACATTGCTGTTGAAAGAGGGCGCTACTGTAGTTTATGGACGGACTCTATAGCGTAATTAAAATCTGATTGGTTCAAATCAACAATCAAAACATGTCAATTTATTGTTGGAATACCAGTTTTAACAGATGTATGAAATTCTCAATAAAATGGCATAACTACAGCCACAAAGAAAACATGCAGTAGGATAAGACAGAGATCAGATACCAAATTAAAACCAGAGACGATATAACTAATAAGAAAAAGAAGAAAAACTGACAAGAGACTCCCCAGAATATAATACCCTAAATAAGACAACGAAAAAAGAAATAAGAAAAGACCGAAGAGAAAACAAAATCCTGGAAACTATAGAGAAAAATAAAGGCATGACAGTTTTAAGATCGAACTAAGAGAAGGAAAAATAGAAAATTATGAAAATAAGAAACAATCAAGGAATCCTAATCACAGACAACCAGGAAATTAGAAGGGAAATACAAATATTCTACGAACAGCTTAACCAAACAACTATAACAAGCCCAAATTGACCACCTAAACACATTACAAACATAGGCTCAGAAGACATGCCGGAAATATCACCATCAGAAATTAATTACGCACTCCAACAGATGAAAAACGGCAAGAGTCCGGGAGGAGATCGAATATCACCGGAAATGCTAAAGATGGGTAGAAAAACACCAACAGAGAGGAATGCTGTTAAACAAATGCCTGATAGAGGGAAAAATTCCGGAGCTATGGAAAAATGCCGAAATCGTGATAATATACAAAAAAGGGGATCGTTCAAATATAGAAAACTATAGACCTATAAGCCTGCAATCACACCTATATAATTTTTTCACTAGAATTATCGACTGACTGCGAAGCTGGACTCCTACCAACCGGTAGAACACACCGGCTTTCAAAGGGGCTTTAGCACTATAGACCATCTGCAAACAATTAAAGCAGTCATCGAGAAAAGAACAGAATATAACATACCCCATCTGGCGTTTGTGGACTAGCAGAAAGCCTTTGACAGCGTTGAAACCTGGTCTTTTCTAGTGGCAATGGAGGATGCAAGAATCGATTCGGGATACTCTACCCTTATTGAGAACATCTATAATAAGGCAACCTTTCACGTAAAAATAGACGAATATTTTGGAACAGACAAAATATCACTTGGTAAAGGAGTACGACAGGGGGATACCATCTCTCCCAAGCTATTTACCCTAGCACTGGAGAATGTTTTTACGAAGCTGGAATGGGAAAACAAGGGCCTAAACATCGATGGAGTATACCTCAATCACCTCAGATTTGCAGATGATATAGTCTTAATGAACACCAACATTCAAGAACTGAACAACATGGTAAACGAGCTAAACGAACAATCCAAGAAAATAGACCTGAAAATGAACCTTAACAAGTCCAAAATAATGAGCAAAAATGAAGGTAACATCACCATAGACAATGTTACTATAGAAAATGTAGAATATTACATATACTTAGGAGATAAAATTAAGCTGGGCAAAGAAAACCAAACGGCGGAAATCAAACGCAGGATCCATTTGGCATGGGTGGCATTCAGAAACATGAATTTTATTTTTATAGATAAAAAAGTACCCATAAAACTAAAGAGGAAAGCCTACGACAGTTGTATTCTGCTGGTTCTTACCTACGGCTTAGAAACTATGGCAATAACCTGAAGAGCAGCTGAGCAACTGAGAGTCGCACAGAGAGCCATGGAGAGAATAATGTTCAAGGAATAAAATATGAAATGATCAGATACATGAGATAGAACCAAAGTGACGGATATTGTGAAAAGGGTAGCACGCCAGAAGTGGTAAAGGATCGGACATGTGGCGAGATAGGACCCAGATAGATGGACCCAGAAAACGGCATTCTGAAGACCAAGAGGAACAACAATAAATGTGGGACGACCGAAAAAGAGATGGATAGACGATGTCAGAACGGTGGCAGGGGGATAATGGATGAGATTAGCGAGAGATCGCGGGACAAGGAAAAACCTGGAAGAGGCCTATATCCGACAATGGATGGACACGAGCTGACGAAGAAGAAGAAGAAGATGTCTATAATAATTGTCTTTTAGGTTAGTAGGCTGTTAGTCCAATAGTACAGAAAATTCAAATTTAATTTTAAAATGTTTTTAATACGGCTTTTCTCATCCAGAATAGCAAAGAAAAAACTAGGAAGCCTTGGATAACTAATGATGTTAGAGAATTTCATAAAAATACAGAGTTGCTCCAGACAATTCGGAAATTTACAGATAATGAACTATTTCTGATATATTTGTGAAAACTATTGGAAAACGAATAGCCTCCTTCATTGATGGATTTCAGAATTATCCACATTAGTCAATTCAGCTTTCAAGTCAGTAGCAGCAGTTTTCTCAGACTTGGCATTGAACTATGTCAATCATAGGGTGGTTCTGCAGAAGCTAGACATTTATAACCTCAAGTCTGAACTGGCTTGATTCCATCTATCAGTGGACGTGGCCAGAAAGTAGTGGTTATTTGGCGGTAATGAATCGCAAGGATCTGAGGTCCGTTTGTGGAGTCAGTTCATGGAGCAATCGTTTGTTTCAGAGAAAAGTTGGATCCTTCATCCTAGATGCTTGTATTTTGGTAGTACACTGACAAACCTTTCTCCCATTTATAACAGTGGGCAACTATTCCACCATCTACTTGGGTCAATTAGAAAACGACAAAATCAGATTACATTTGAAGGTAGAGGTAGGCCATGAAACGTTTACGACTGTTTAAATTTACATATGTCACGTAGTCAGATACACAAAATCATTAACTTGCTCTTAATACAAATTGAACTTATACTCACTGTGAGAGTCCTGACTGTAAGCTACAGAAGATGAACGTATATTGGGAGAACGTTGTGCCCTTGCTGCATCGCATGTCTGATTCGGGTGCCACTCGGCCTTGCAGTGGTAACAAAAGTACAAATGGCATCCGGGACGCTCGCAGCGTAGTTTGGGACAGCTCGCGCATCCCCACGCTATCACGGCAAAACTGCAATCTGGAGCTGGGCACCATCTAAAAGCGACAAAATATGAGAAAAATGTTTAAACAATAATTTAATTATTACCTTGTGTCTGGATCGACAGCAAGTACCCTGCGTACCATAAAATCCTCATATTTCTCAAACAGTGCCGGATTATTCAGGATACTTTTAATTTCTGTAAAAATAATATATTATTGTGCATTGAGTAAATTGGAAATTCCCAGTCCTTTAAGTAACTTAAAAATAAACATTTATTGCATTGATATTTTGCAAAACACCCATAAACAAGCGCAGTATTCAAGATAAAATAGATTATTGCATGTGGAGATTCTAATTAGCATAATTTGACGTGACTCACCATTTGGATGCATCGGCTCCAGACACTCAGGACAAGAAATACATACTCTAGACTCAGTAATTTCCACTCTCAGGTACTGTCGGAAGCATGTTACACAAGCCCTGTGTCCACAAGCGGCTAGTTCGCAGAAATCCTCAAACAGTGCTTCTCCGAAGCATAACGGACATTCCATAATGCAGTACCCTCCATTGCCAATCTAAATTAAAATAATTAGGTAATTATTGTAAATTTGAAAAATAAAACACTAACCTTCATACTAGAGGCGTACATGGAGGATTTGCTAGTAGCCCTTAGTAATTCTCCTGGATTTGTATCTGTAGCTTTCGATGTTTGGGCTGATTTTCCGTCTAGTGAATTTTTTCCTGTAAAAAAAAATCGATAATAAGCTCTAATTGATTTTTGAAATGAAACAGAATTAACAATATTGAAACTTTCTATATGCTAATAAAACTTGCACAATCAATATTGAAAAGAAAAATAATGTTTCAAGTTTATCGGTCACTAATAATAAGCTTCCAATGGCTAAATAAGGCACGTTTTATGAATAATTCGCAAATGTAGGTATATGTATTTATTGCATTAATTAAAGAACCACAATGAAAATGTTTTAAAATATTCTAAACATTCTAATTGGGAAGGAAATTATGATTAAAATTAAAATCCTTTGTTGATAAACTTGGAAAAGAAATTAATATATAAACTCTCGAGGCGGTTTCTCCTGCATTTGCTCATGGAACCAAACTTGTGCAAGTGGAACTTGAAAAATATCTGTAAATATAATGCATGATACCTTTCTTTAACGTATGACTATTGCTTCACTGTCTGGTCCAACTAAAATTGTACCAGACTATTCCTCATACGAACTATAACATTTTTATATAGCACTAGTTTCATGTATTGCTAACGAAAAAAAGCATCTCGATTTCTTTTTTATTGAATTATTATTCTTAAGGCAGTTATTTCAGTATCTATTACAAATTTTACCAAAATAAAGATCCTATCATCTGTTTTGCAATTTAATTTGTAGTCAGGAATGTTTTGTTTTATCATTTTATTTATTTATTTCATGTACCTATGTACATTTGAAATTTTTTATTGTAGGTATTACTAATACACATTAAGGATAAAGTTTAGCCATTATCTGTGGTTTTACGAATTTGGTTTTAGCTCAATTTACTTCTTGGGTCTATAGGACCGAGATGAAAAGTTGGAAAAACTTTTTGTTGGACTAATTATAGACCAAGACGGCTACATCATAGGTCAGAAGATAATAGCCTAATTCTATTCTAAATTGACTTTCTTAGGAATTGATGATAAATTACCTGGATATTACATACCTACCTACTAAATGCCATGATATTATAAAATTCATAAACAAGTGTGCAATCTGAACCTTGAGACAGTGAGGGACCAAACCGAATATTGAATCGAATAACTTTGGATAGTGAGAGTATTGTTTTGAACAAAACCTTAAATTGATATCAAATGGTGCTGAGATAAAAAAAATTTAACTTTTATTCTATTGAAATCTTTTGATTGTCTAGATTTTGGTGATGATTCAACTTGACCAAAGACAAAGCTCAATACTTTTATGGCCATTTCCATTTTTTTTAAACAAAAATAGGTATTAGCTTTTGCCTAGGGATTTCTGTGGTATATGTACTTGATAAACTGAAGTGAATTTTGCATTTAGCTAAACGAGCAATCGATCAAATTTATGTCATAGCCACATAACCGAAACGCAATTTCCAATGAACACATTCTCAATCAAACTTGTCTGAATAGATCGACGCATAATAATTAAAATCAACAGATAACATGAAAACGCTACCATGCAATGTTCTATTTTGGTTGTTCCAATTATTTGCGAAATAAATTACTGGAATTTAATTCTCTCAATAAAGAAACTGTTGTAATCCTACTGCATAGATATTGCTAATTAATCCAACAATACATTATTTCCATATTAGATATCCTCCTTTAAATAATCAGTAAAATGACAGACAGCGGTGTCGCCTAAAAAAGAAGTATAACTTACCAATAAAACTTTACTATTCTATTTATTTAGTATTCCTGTTAATGTAAAAGGGTCTACTTTCTGAATATTTTTAAAAACATAATGACTAAGTAACAAAAGAGCCGCCAGCCGTCTCAAATAAACATCTAGCAAATGGCCCTTTTTGGGTATAGATGATTTTAGAATACTTCATGGGTTTTTACGTACCAATCTGCGAAACTGCTGGTCAAGTAACCGACAAACAACATTCCCACCAACTAGGATTCAAAAAATTAGCTTTGAGAATAGCCGTAAGTTTGAGGACATTTATATCTTGTATCTTGAGAAAGATACTTGAGTTCTAAGACGGAGTAACGTCTCCATTTTTTAGCCATAGTCATATTTTGTGTACAAGTATAAAATAAACCGAAACTGTTCAATTTTTAAGTATTTTTGTATTATTTTGTGGTGACGATACCAGATCACTACAAAACGCTGATGGAAATATTCTGCTTAAATATTAAATTTTTATTTATGGGGATTAATGGATTAATCATTATATGCCTGCAAAACCTATTAAAATCAAAGTTTTCTCCAATAAGCCAATTAATAAACTACATTATTAAATGTGTGTTAGTTTCTTCACAAATTATAACCATTGAATTTCATACATAAAGACTAGCAATATTATTAGACTGCCTTATCAAAAGTCAGTGGCGATTATTCAGTGTGCTCTGAGAGATATCTATAGCTATAACTAAACTCAATACCGGATATTATCAGGTTAGTTGGAATCAATACATTTTATCGATAGTGTACGGGGAAAATTGCACAATACATTTATTTATTTAATTCTTTTCAATGTAGCGGTTTTCGCGGTTTTCTCAAAGTTCAGAATGATGACATATAAATTAGAATCAAAGTAATAGTTGAATGGAGTAAAAAAATCAAAAGTCAACAGATGATCACTATATTTAAGAGAGTCTTATACTGAAAAAGGATTTCAATGAATTTGTTCATGTTGATGAAAAACTACCAAGTGTATTTGGAAGATGATACTAGTGTCACTTGTGTGTCTTCTGGAGTTAAAATTGATATGAAATTATAGAAGTGATGAAGATGATGATACTGTGAATGAGAAAAACAGGGCACCTACATCACCAAATACTCGGAAACAGTTCCGTAAATACAGGGTGTTTTTTTTTTTAATATATTGACACCCCATTTACAGCCTTTACCTTTACAGGTAGAAGAAAGGTGTAAATACAAAAGTTGTACAGTTTTGGCTGAATTTTTAGAAACCATGGTCAGAAACAAAATTTGAATGTCAGAAATGTGAAATTTTGCATACTTCCAGCTTTTTTCATATGGGATGCCCTATATTTGAATCCAAATTTTGTTTTTCAATTAAATTTAATTTTTTCAACTAGAGTGCCATGATCGTTCTAAAATGACTCTACATGCTTTACTTAATTTCAGAAAAATACAAACTCAGTTTTATCTTTGTAAACTTTTTTAATAGAGGGCTGTAAACTTCATTATTTTAGTATTTTTGCCTTAGCTCAAAAACTAGAATAAAAGCATATCACTTTCTTAACATTACTAAATGCAGTATTTCAAAGCGAATCCAACGATATAATACACCACGACATTTTTCTTAATTTTCGTTCAAATATTTTTGTTTCATTATGTAAGTAATTTTATTTTTTCTACCTAAAATTTAATTTCAAAACGGAATTTGGACAAAACTCGATTTAAAAGTGGTACATTAGGAAGTAAAACGATCTGTAAAATCCAAAAAACAAAAAATATACAGGGTGTGCCATTTGAAAATAAAAAGTTTCGGTTATTTCCGGTGAAACCGGAAGTCAGGAAAACTTGTCATAAATGCATAAAAATGGCGTTTCGTTAGAATATCAAGCCTATCAAGTTTCGTTGATATCGATAAACAAATAAAAAAATGGCAGCCGGAAAGTAATCTCGTGAGCACCCGGTATATAGAGTCAGAATTTGTAAGATTATCCACTTTTTGTCAATTTGCCTTTCAACAGGAATTAGTAATGTTACTTTACCAAACTAGTAACATAATGTGACAAGTTATTCAAGCACAAACGAGTTGATTGTTGCGGAACTTATGGGTGGACCTCTGCGGAACTCGCTGCGCTCGTCCCGCAGAGGTTCATCCATAAGTTTCGCAATAATCCACTTATTTGTATGTACAGGGTGTTTTTTTTTTATATATTGACACCCCACCTACAGCCTTTACCTTTACAGGTAGAAGAAAGGTGTAAATACAAAAGTTGTATTGTCTGTCGATTTTATTCTGATACTCGGACGGAATGTGAGCTGGTGGCTCCCTACATTAGAACGCCAATGGTTACCTGACGTCACACCTGTTTTTGCCATATGAAACACCCTCTCGCTCCTCATACCGCAAGTATCAGTTAAAAATCGACGAACAATACAGTTTTAACTGAATCTGTAAAAACCATGGTCAGAAACAAAATTTGAATGTCAGAAATGTGAAATTTTGCATGCTTCCAGCTTTTTTCAAATGGAATACCCTATATTTCATTCTATATTCTTGAAGAGCACAATGCCCCGATCTATATTTGATTGAGCAATCTCTCATATATTCGGCTCCAAAAATTGTAAAAATACTATCCTACTACTGATTTTGTGAACCATTCTACCCGTATAGGTGAAAACTGCAGGTAAAATTTGAGATACTTGGTTTCTCTGATAGTATTTTGAAAATTTTCAGAACCAAATAAGTTGGAGACGCCTCAACCAAATATAGACAAACTATATAGTTTCGAAATCGGGAAATTGTGCGCTTCAAGAATATAGAATCAAATATAGCGCATGCCATTTCAAAAAAGCTGAAAGCATGCAATATTTCACATTTCTGACATTCAATTTTTGTTTCTGACCATGGATTCTAAAAATTTAGCCAATACTGTACAACTTTTGTATTCACACCTTTCATCTACTTGTAAAGGTGAAGGCTGTAAGTGGGGTGTCAATATATAAAAAAGCACCCTGTTCATTTTAACAGTATTAGTTAGTTTTTTTTTTTCAAAATTAGGACTAGAAAAGTTCACAATAACGTTCAGCATTCCATTACGTAATGTTTAAAATCAAGAAGGAAGAATTATAATGTGCGATTTCGTATTTTGAGAAAGGCAATGTGTAAAACACTCCGGTCAAAGAGGTTGTTATCATTCCTTCAAGGGGAAGATCCATCAATTACTTCTAACTAGCCTGCAATTTCTAAAGTCGTGGAGACGTTTGTGAAAAATAGACCGACCAATTATTTGAACCAATTAACCTTCTGTTTCGAGGCCAACTACTAAGGATATATCAGGAAAAAATAGACCATCCACAGGGATAACGGATCTAATCGCTCGAATAATAGGGAAAGTAGATAAGAGTTTGCATGTATATTCTTTTCATTAAACGCCTGTAAAGCATTAGATACAGCTAAGGCCTTTTGCTAGAATTATTGAGGTAAATTGCAGTTAGAGGTCACTCTTGACATGCTTTGGAAAGGTTGCACACAATTTATTGTTTATTATCACTGACTATGGTGTTTATATTTAGATATGTACCTATATTACATTATCCGCATATAGGGAAAGTTCTGGGGTTATTTATTTATCAATCTTTATTTAGGATGTATAAGGGCCGATACTTTTGATCTCGAATAACAAATTTGAAACGTCGTTAAATTTAACAAGGTTTCGCATGGGCCAAGGTATGTAAGAATGATGTGGTTAGAACTCATTCAAACTCCTGCTCATTTTTAACGGCTGTCAAATTCGAAAACTGAGAACAAAAGTAGCGTTTCTCAACAGCGAGTCACCTCCGGGTTGGTTCTCCAGCGTAAGCGTGTCCAGTTGCTATTTTCATCCTGGAGTTATGCTTAACCCGGGGATGACCTGCTATTGAGAAACCGGTCCCTAGAGTATTGAATACAACCGTATTGGTACTTGTAGACTTCCGAAAGGTCTTCGCCACCGTAGAACTTCCTGCAATGTTGAGATCACTACAAAAAAGTAGAGTTGATCACCGATATTACGAAATTATTAAAAACATATACGAAAATGGCTTGGGAGCGAAAATAAATAATCATCGATGGGGAAAGTCCTAATAATCTTCGCTTTACAGATGATATTGTCCTAATATCAGACAGTCGGGGCGAAGCTAAAGAAATGCTCCAGGAACTTCAAAATTCCACGCAAGAAGTGGACCTAAAGATGAATTTTTCCAAAACCAAAATGATGACTAATCTGGTTCCCACTGAGCAAATACAGATAAGCAATAATAACATAGAAATAGAGGACAAGTACGTATACCTGGGTCATGAGATGAGAATTCACAAAGATAACAAAACATACGATTTGAAGAAAATAATAACCTTGGGATGGGCAGCATTCGGAATGTGTTTAGGGCTGACATTCAAATATCCCTAAATGGAAAAGCATTCAACCAGTGTGTCTTCCCAGTCTGGACCTATGGTGCGGAGACATTGACTCTCACCAAAGCATCAGCAAAAAATTTGGGATAACCAAGCGACGAATGGAAAGATCCATGCTTGGATTGAATTTAATAGGCCGAGTGAGGAATAATGAGATACGCATAAGAATTGTGGACGATATTGTAGAACGTATCGGAAAAAAAAAGTGGAAATGGGCAGGCTACGTCGCACGGGAGATGGACGAAGAAACTTCAAGAGCCGACAAACAAAACCGAGGAAGATTTCGCACTCAGCTAAACAGACGACCTAAAAATAATCTCATCAAATTGGATCACAACTGCTTAGAACAGAAACAACTGGAAATGTTGATTATTATTAACATTCGCCGGATCATATGATTTTCTTATGCCAGGTCATGATTTTATAGTTGATATGAATAAACAATACCCTATTTATTTGGAAAATTTAGTGCGAATTCAGATAAGATAACATGCAATTTCTGGCAAATCTAATACAATGAATTAGTATGTATTTTATTGTTATCATATCATATAACTAAGTAAGAAGTTAAGTTCTGTACGCTTTATCAATTGTTGTTGAATTAAGTTAGTGATATCATTTTATGGCTTCCAAACAGAGGGGATGTGTGTTAATGCATACATACCTGCCACTGCTTAATCAAATCTAATCAAAATATGCTTTATTGTTGAGAAAGACACACAATAAAATAATTAATCAGAAAATGAAAGATTAGTAGATATTTTAATTAGCCAAAGCCATATTCTAATACTTCTTTTCTCTCACTCATTATGATCATTTTAAATTGCCAAGAATTTGTGCAGCTTTTCTCTTGTGAAACTACTTTGACAGCTATACTCTATTTTCTTTTCCTCAGTAGTACAGGGAAAGGCAAGAAAAGGTCGAAGATCATAAATCGTATGTAGGTTAAGTTATTTTCTGAATTTTGCACTTGGTGTATGCACAGTGTGTATTTATTGTAAAAATGTCATCAGGTTTTAATCCCATAAAACGTAAGGGCGTTCTCGATTCCAAAGCTAGTAATGAATGTACATGATGCACTTAAGCATCAGATGCCTTTAAGGCGGTACTATCCGATGTATAGTCTCCATATGTGCCAATATAATAGGGATCAGTGAATCAACAATCTCTAGACTTCTTAGCGAAAGAAAAAGTGATAGTTGTGTGAAGCTTGAAAAATTCCGGAGAAAAACCGTAAGAAGTTGATGCAGTAGCAAGAAGTATAATACGAAGGAAAGTATATTCGTAGATAAAGAGTTTCTGACAGTAGATGAAATATTAGCAATAATCAAGGGGTAAACCACTAGTGGAAATCTGGGTGGAAATCATTGTACATTTTTTTGGGAATACATGGAAATTACTTGGGAGTCCCTGAGAATAACGTGGGAATCGCTAGGAATCTCTTAGGACTTTATGGGAATCACATAGGAATCCATTGGCAATCGCTGAGAATCATGTGGTAATCGCTAAGAATCAATATCATCTCATTCTAACCCAGAAACCGCATATCATACAGTTGTGTATTTACCTTTAAGACTAAGTTTTAGGCGACATTGAGTGCTAGATAATTTGAATATCCCAACGAATTTCCCAATAATTGAACCTGAGACTACGAAGACTTTAGAACTTGAAGAAAAAGAAGAATGGTATGAAGATTAGGATGAAATTCGCTCTGACTGATTTCTGTGAGAACAGACCCAAAGTATGACAATGTTGCAGATCATAAAAATGAAAACATGAATCTTGAAACCTCTCTTGAATCCGACTTGCCAAAAGAAGACACAGAATTTCTTCACACATCAGAGTTTAGCAATTGCAATTTGCTACAATTAAAAGATTATTTAGGGCTCAACTTTAATTTGGTTCTTTTCAGAGAAGCAGGGAGTGCAGGGACGTTTGTCGATCGAGTATTAAGAACTATGGGAATGTCCCTGAGGAAGACACAAAAGAAAAAGTCGGGAATTCAAGGCAATGAGAACTTGGAAAGGGAAAGTAGAATGAATACTAGGCAGGGCGAGAAGCAGAGACGATAGCACACCTGAATCAGAAATAAGTTTTGCGAGTGAAGTCCTGACTGAAGATGTCTCTGATCCAGATGAACATCCTGGTGAAATCAAAGAAATATCCATTGTTTTAGATCCATATTATGTAGTGTAGAGACGTAGACACGCAATGGTATCTAGAGCTCAACAACTATATATACCTACATCAAAATCGGTGTGGCTGTGGAATGATAATAAAAGTCGCTAACTTTTGGAAGAGTTGCAAATACAGATGTTGCCAATTTTTCAGTGGAAACGTATTTCTATAAGAGAAAAGACGAAATCAGCTGGAAATCGGATGATTGTAGGAAATCATCGAGGAAATCAGGTAATCAATTGGGAATGATATAGGAGTCCCCAGAAAAAATGGAAATCACCTGGTCATCATACAAAAATATCTGAAAATCATTGGCAATCAGTCGCAATTCTTGGGATGAGAATACACGAGATTCATTAATCAGTGATTGCAAAATATGGTAATCATTGTACATTTGTAAGCATAGTGATTGCCCCCTCGGCAATAATAAAGGCGGACGAGAATATTCCACAAATGGGACGAAAAAAATCGTGGAAAATATTAGACGAGTTAAACTTTTGTTGGGAGAAGCAGAGCAGAACATCCATATTGATTGACCAAGAGATAAAGGGAAGTACAGAAGATAACAAAGAAACATTTATTACTTGGACGAAACGTGGATTAACGAAGGACACAGGGTAAATGAATTCTGGCAAGATAAAAATATCCACAATTCTCGCCAAGCACCCTGATGGAATTCCAGCAGTGGTCCTGCAAAATTGTGCAGCTACCCTGAGCCAACCCTTGTCTGATCTCATGAAAAGAATTTTTGAAGCTTACAACTTTCCTGAGACTTGGTCAACATCGTTTGTGATTCCAATATACAAAAAAGGAGACAAAACTGCTCCATGGAACTATCGTCCAATGAGTTTGACATGCAATCTATGCAAGTGTATGGAAAAAATTGTAGTGAAACAGTTTTACTGGAGCAAAATCCATCACTGAAGCACCAATATGGCTTTCTTCCAGGGCGTTCTACTACAACCAATCTCACACTATGCTTGGACGATTGGACATGGGACTTTGACAATAACGAGCAACTGGATGTGATATATCTCGATTTCGAGAAGGCGTTCGATAAACCGATACTATCAAGTAAGAATAAATGCAACATTTTCAGCCAAAAGAAAAGTCCAAAGTGGGGTGCCCCAGGGATCAGTACTGGACCCTCTTCTTTTTCTAGTATATGTCAGCGATATAACATCAAATTTCCAAACCAAAATCCTAATTTTTGCTGACGACACGAAATTGTATGCAAAGGCCTCAGAGCACAAGAAATTGCTAGAAGATCTCAGAGCTATAGAAGTGTCCAATACCTGGAAAATGAGGCTAAACGAAGAAAAATGTACTACCTTGAGCATTGGGACCAATACCACTGAATATGTCTACAAAATAAACAATGTTGAGCTGAAGCATGTAAGGGTGTCATAGTAACCTATAATCTAAAATGGGAGATGCACGTAACAAAAATAGCCAAAAAATCTAACTCATACATATACCTTGTAAAAAAGACCTTTGAAGACCAGTCGTGTGACACCATCATTATGAAACTGTATAAATCTTTTATACGTCCAAAACTAGAATATGCCCACTCAGTTTGGAAACTGTACTTCATCAAGGATATTGGGATATTAGAGTGTGTGCAGAGACGAGCAACAAAGATTCCACCATCACTCCGTAATGAGGATTACATTATTCGACTATCCACTTTGGGACTCACTTCTTTGAGAGAAAGGCGTGTGAAAGGAGATCTGATCGAGAGAAATTATTCGAAATGTCTACTTCTGTAACCTTGACCTCTCTACTCTCAATGATAACATACTTTAGAGTTGTGCAATGAAAAAACCGCCACGCTTCCAAGAAGGAACTTCCTAGCAAATCGAATTGTCTACCCATGGAACAGCCTGTCAAATCTACAGTCACCGCGCAGTTTGAATTCTTTCAAGAATAGGGTCGACACCGATATGAGTGCATTATTCCAAGTGGATATTCATTATGTACAATAACTTATCAAAAACACGACGATAAACTTACAAGTAAAGTATAACCATTATCAATTGAAAATCACATCTCTATGGTGACTACTCAAAATTAGAAAAATACCCCTTATAATAATATAAAATAATTTTTATATTTTTAAGCCTAGTCCTGGTACACTATAACAAAGACACCGCACGCCGGCAAAAAAACTTGAAAATTGTTGGCGATGCCGCTAGGCTTTGTCGCTTGCGGACAAAGCTAAGCCGCTCTTGTTGACAGTGTGAGATATTCTCTTTAGAAGTGGACAAAAGTATAAAATTACACAGATAATTGAATAAAAATCAATTTCAAATTTGAATTTTTAATAAAGGAATAATAGTCCCATTCAAATATTTATATTTGATTTATTATTATTTCAATACTTTAAAACGGAATTTTAAGGATTACCTACTATATGAATTTTGTCCATTTATTAAACGTATTAACTCCACTGTATTCTAGAGGTAAATCAGCTAGAATTTCGGCGCAATGGCGTTCCTCATTTCAGTTTTTATAGAAATATCAGGAGTATGTTTATTCTTTATTAACCAATTTGTTTTCATTTGTCATGATAATAATATTTAGACGCCTATGGATTCCCACGTGACTTCAAAGAGATCAACTGAGCCGCCTTTTTTATGAAATTTCAATTAATAATGGTTAAACTTTACCTAATCCAATAGTTTCATCAGTGTAAACTGTTTACTACGAATTTCATTGGTTGAAAACAATCAGAAAACTAGTTTCAACCAATGAAATTCACTCTGACTGGTTTGTGATTTCTGCAGAAATAGACCTAGTAATAAACCAACGATTGTCCTGAACAAATGACGGCCTATGTTTCTGAAACTTTTCTGAAATAATAACATCCATTCCTAAAGGTTCCTTCATTGTTATAGACAACGCCAGCTATCATTCCAGAATACCAGAAAAATCATGTTCCTGGCGGAAGGAAGACATTCGAAATTGGCTAGATGAAACAAGAATACCTTATGAAAATTATATTTTGAGAAGTCTCTGAAAATAGCAAAAGAATAAAAGTCACAGTTCAAAAGACGTTCTGGCCGACGGATGGGACATAATTATACTTCGCTTGCCAGAATAAAACATGTGGAACCTTGACAACCTCTTGGAAAAGACTGTGAAACCATTAATAATTATTATAACTATGACATCTGATTCACATGAGAGTAATTCAGAGGAAAGTCTGTGCTCTCAACCAGAAGGAAATAAAGTACAAATCATCATAATTCTACAGTAAACATTAAATGTCAAATTAGAAAAATTCAATGGTGGAGAATTACTGCTTGTTGAAAATGTTGATAAGTTTGTTACATGGATCCAACATGGGGGATTGAAAGTAAACCAACTTTGAGAGAAATTGGAATGATACGCGGAATGACAGTAATGAAAAATAAATGTGAAATTCAAATTTCAAGCTGCAGGTAGGTATTACTGAAATTCTCAAGAATATAAGGGTGTACAAAACATTAGGAACATGAAGAACACGAAATTACATCGATGCAGATCAGCAGACTCCAAGGTGCACTACCTGCGTGAGTTGATATTTATTAGGAATTTGTTCTATTGTGAAAACTACCAATGACAAATGAGGTGTACTTACAAATTTTAGGTAAAGATTGAACATTATGGAAATTTATAGGTACCTATGTATGATATAATTTGCAGCCGAACCTAAATTAAAGAAAAACTATATTAGTAAGTACCTGTATTACTATGATCCACTTTCCGATAAACTTTATTAGAAGTACCACCGCCACTACCGGAACTGCGCCTTCGAGACAACGGTGAGGAATAAATCAATTGTCGTAGCGACCAGCGCCCCGGGAATCGTTTTTTGTTTCGTTGAGTTCCGACGCATGGTGACAACCCAGCAGCGCCTCCTCCACTATCGCCATTACCATTATCCAGCGAGCCTTTCATAATGATAAGCTTAGATTGATTGAGATCTTTCGCTTGCCCTTCTACACATTACTGGAAATCTGAAATTAAAAAATACAAAAGTTATATTTACAAGAATGCATAGCAATAATATTTGTTATAAATAGATATAAGCTATGATGAAATAATTTAATGATATGATTAATGACAATAATTTAAAAGCTCAAGCAATATTTGCAATATAATTTGGTATCACGAAAACAAAGACATTTTTATTTTGATTGAACTAAAGGTCAAGCATGAGGAGAACTTTACATTAAAGGTCAATGTTACTTTTAATGTATAAATAATATTTTATTCTTTTTGAATACGTATCTTTGTAAGACTTATTTGGAAAACTATATAAATTCATTAAAAATTACAGTTTTTTTTAGAGACTACTACGCATCACTATAAAATTAAAATAGTGAAGTCTCAGTATCAATAGAAGAACTTTGCAGATAATTTTGTCTTGGTATATCCCTGAGTAAAGTGGTTGAATGATTTAACTTAAATAGGGTGTTAAATGCTTCTCCAAATATAAATTACCTAGTTTATGAATAGGTAAACAAAATTTTAAATTTGAAAAGGACCACTAAAAGGAATTTGAGGAAGTGATTCTGGTGAAAGTTGTGTTTTATGTGGCAGAAATTGTTGTTTTTTTTTTTGCTGAAAATATTTCTTCATGACTCTATAGCATTCTTTTAACTGTCAAAAAACCAAATTTCTAAAGAAATTTTTGGTATATTAAAATTACATTCATAAGATTATTCCTAAGATAAATTGCTGATATACGCTAATTGATTAAGTAATTCACGCTTCTATTAATAGTCACGGTTAATAAAACATGAAAAGCTGATGAATGCTATTTAATCCAACGTGACACGATCCTTTCATGATTTGGTTTTATCTTTGGCTTTATCATATTCTGGCTATGCACTTTTTAATTATGTGAGTAATAGAAATCACTATAAAGGAATAATGGGAATTCTGACAATATTGAAAGATTTATTTTTAAATCCTATTTATAAATTTGTTTGTGTTTAATTATGTTAAAAATTTGGGATCAATGTGATTAAAAATTAAATATATCGCTATTTGTGTCACAAGGTCAACTGATTGTACTTTTTTGGAGAGCTTAAAGACAGGTAACAAGCTATTTTTAACAGAGTGGAGTGTTAAATGAATATGTAAATTTACCAACAAATTAGTTAGTTTATATTTTAAATTTATTCGGTTGCTTACTTAAATGACTGCTAAAAAATGTTTGTTAGCCAATGCATGTAATATAAGAATATAATGTTGTGAAATTTTATTATCCATGTCAATACGCAGTAGAATTAGAATTAGAGGATAACTTAAGGTTTGCTTTATCTGCTTTTGGTAATATGTATTTAGATGATTTATCAGCTAAGTCCTTAGTAGGTAAACTTTGGTAGGGTTATTGATCCAGTAGTCTGAAAAATTATTAAGGGTTGGAATGACAGCCTTTGCTTAATTTAACGATTTGATTTGAAACAGTTCTAATTTGAAAATACGAATTGTTTACCTATAAGACTGAAATTGCTTATTTTATTTGAAACCTAATCGCTTGGAATAAACCAGCAATTAATTATCAACAGTCGCAAACCTTATCGTAAAACGTAATGTTCATTTCACAATAGTTGACAATACACAATGGCAAATCATTTTTAGTGCCATGAAGTGATTAAGTTGGAATTTTCCGTCAGCTTTTATAGTCTTTTGGTGGCGGCATGATTCATATGGCTTATTAAATAAATAGTGGACTTTGTTGACAGTGAATCACATTCAATAACTATTTAGAAGAAATGCTTGTGCACTATCCAACCACAAAATTAGCCCAAACCAAACAATATTTTTGGCAGGGTTTTTTAACGGCAAACATAATAAACTTTAATCATTATTTTTGCATGCATGGTTTTGAATATTAAATTCATCAAGCCACACTGTTTTTTCAATGAACTTTGAAACACAATCATAGTAATAGTTTTGAAAACCATGAATGACTAGAATAAAAAATTGGACAGCTCTGACCTTGACATAAAATACGAAATTTTGAGATTGCCAAAAAGTTGCTAGTGCCTATCTTATTTATTTATTTTTGTTTTCTGTCGAAATGTTTATTTCTTACTATAAATTAAACTTTTCCTTGAAGCTAAATAATAAGTTACGGAAATTTCAGCAGACTTAACATTATGATAAATAAATCGGTTAGTAGGTTTTACTTTCACTGTACAACAATTATTGTATAACAAGTTAATTTTAGCAGCACAGGCCATAATGTAAGTGTAACACATTTATTTATGGTTGTGGACGACAGTGGTAGATCCAATTTAGATTTAACCCTTTTCATGATCTAAAATTGTACATTTTATCAGTGGGATTGTGCAGTATGTCAGAAGCTGTCGTAGTAGTTGACATTGAATGAACATAGGTTGAGGATGTGGTCTAAGGTTTCTATTGTTTTTGTGTCCTGCGATTCAAATTATATGAAAGTTTACTATTTAAATAACTTTCACTTGAATAATTAACAAAATTCAACTATTCTGATATTCCAGGAGGCAGAAGAAATACAGATACATTTGGTCGGTGTATTTGCCTTGTTTGATTCCTATCTCAGATACAGCATTCTTTTTTGGGGCCTGAGTAGTAAGTGCCTGTTGTTCAATCTGCAGAAGGTTGTCAGTTTCATTGCGGGTATTGGGATGACAGACTCTGGGGCCCGATTCTCGTCTCAGGGAGAGGAGAGCTCCCGGAAAAAACAAATTTTTTGTCTTTATCATTCTCGTTCACTTTTCGATTACGTTGACAAGGACAAAACATTTGTTCTCTCGGGGAGCTCTACTTCCTGGGGACGAGAATCGGGCCCCCGTAGATTCTGCTTCCTTCGTGCCTCTAAGAATTAAAACTCTTCTTCCTTTAAGGTCAAGACTACATCACTGTCTGTAAAAACAGAACTACCATTTCGTCTCGTCAATTGGCTAACATGCTCCTGCCAATCTCTTTAGGTCAGCTAACCAAACGCTATTTGATTAACGTCTGTAGAAAGGTTTGCAATCATACAGACATTTTGTAAGTGTTTTTGTTGCTGTTGCGGTTTTGACCCTGTTATAACAGCATTTTTGTGTCTTAACTGATTTGGATTTTATTATTCTATAATATATAACTGTCGGTCTGTAACATTCCACGTCTTCCAATTCCCGATCTCCAACCATCTTTCCCAATCCAGGCATCCTCGTTCAAGCCTCAGTCTCTCATTTCCTCGTCTGCTGCACTTCTTCAGCTGCCTCTCGGCCTGCCCAGTCTTCTGCCATTCCATGTACATGCCTTTGATATTATCAACTATTACGTTCATAGTTTATCTAATTCTCTGGTTTGTTATCCTTTCCATTTTTGACCTACCTGCCATTCTGCTCCAAAGGTCCATCTCAGTTGTCATTTCTGCGTTTTTGTCCTTTAGTGAACAGACTTATGAACTAAACTAAGCATCAATCGAACGCGAACACCCCAATTTTTGGAATGGGAAGACTGAACTGGTAATTTTAATGAGAGATAGTATGAATGCAGAACGGCACCTTGATTTATGTGTAAGTGATATTGTTGTTCCCTATGCAAACAACTTTGGTATTTTATAATGATTTTGTCTATGTGGATGATATATTTATACGGAAATTCTTAGAAACGACAATATAGAAAGACTGGAGTGGCCTGCAAAGTCGCCTGACATGAATCCGATTGAGCATGTATGGAGTAGAATGAAATCAAGACTGGCTGTGGCGGATGTGATTAGGAATTGGGGAGGGCTTACCAACTACTAATCTTTTTGTCAAGTCCATGTTAAATTTATGCTTGTTTTTGTTAAATTTCATTCAACATGTATTTTGTTTTTATTTAATTTTAATTATCCCTACTTAGAATTGTTTTTTTTTTCAATTCATTATTAGCACAACACAACTAAAAATCTCAACAATTGTCCCTATTCCAAAAACGTCCAATGCACAGATGGCAGCAGAATTTAGACCTGTTTGTTAACATGTTCAGCTCTGTAACAAAAGTTTTTGAGAAGGTCTTGTATGAGCAACTTGTAGATCATTTAGAGGAAAATAGTATTTTCGCTCAATATCAGTCAGGGTTTAGAGCAAAAAATAACTGCGAGTCCGCTATACAATATGTATTGGACGATTGGAAGCGCTATAATGCCAGGAATCAGGCGGTGTGTGCTGTTTTTCTGGATTTGCAAAGGGCTTTCTAGACAGTGGATAGAAGAAGGCTGCTTTTAAAACTGAAAAAGGTAGGCATTGAGGATGAGGCACTGGAATTGCTTCGAAACTGGGAGTAGGCAGAAAGTCAGGGATAATCAAGTTGAATCAGAACTGGAATAGGTGTTCGACAAGGAAGCGTTTTAGCACCATTGATGTTTCTGATTTATACTAATGACATTGCTGAAGTTTTTGAGGGAATTGAGATCCATTTATTTGCTGATGATGTATATTATTTTCATCTTCAGATGTGGAAAACATTGGAAATGTCATTAATGGAAATCTGGATAGCATACATAGGTGGTGTTGTGCAAACTCATTGAAAATCAATATTCTAAAAACAAAATGTATGATACTGGGATCAGACAGGTATTATAGGGAGTTTGTAAGCAAGGGCATTGAAATAAAAATTGACAACAATAAGCTAGAGATTGTAGAAAAGTTCAAATATCTGGAAGTCATAATTGATAAAAACCTAAAATTTAAATGTCATGCTGATTATGTTATAAAGATTATTTCTTTCAAGCTCTCGTTCTTGTATAGATGTGCCTTTTCTTTGACTCGGTGGTCGGAAATTTTACTATTCAATTCATTGGTGTTACCACATGATGATACTATCTTGTCCGAGAAGAACACCTATTCGTGGAATGAAAAGCGCATTTGAATGGTTCTGAGTAAAGGAACTTATTTTGTACAATGGTGTTTATTTTCAAAATTAGAGTGGGACTGCTGCCATCATATTTAACGAGAAAGATAAACTACATTTCTCAGAGGCATGAAAGAAATTTGAGATCAAGGGATAATTTTGTTATCCCCAGGGTCCGGTCTGTACAAGCAGAAAAATCATTATTTGTTAGGGGATTAATTGAATTTAACCAATTACCGACTGATATCAAAGGCTGTGAACAAATCAATACTTTTAAAAGAAAACTTAAGAACATTTTTGTTCTTTTTGTTTGTATTGCCAGTTTTATATTTAATGATTGTGTTTGAAATTGATGTGCAATGTTAATTGATTGTTTTTCTGTGTTTTTTTGAAAAAGAATAGATAATGTTAAGTTGACTTATATGTAACTCCAAGATATAATAGACCTCTTGCACTCAATCAAAATTAGGTATATAATTTATCTGTAACGAAAGTGTATTTTATGTACTACATAAAAGTATGGTTGGTTAATTTTTCAAAAAATCTTAAAGCCAGAAATTGAAAGAAAAAAAAGCAGATTATTTGAATTTTGCGCCATATTTTTGCACCAATCAAAAATCACTGATTGTCAAATTTCCATGTTCCAAACGAATCTTTTTTTTTTCTTCTTAAACACATCGGACAAAAAAGGAGGCACATATACATCAAAATCGCTTTGCGTATCGACTTTGGTACAGCCCTACTTTTGACTTGAAACTTGAAAGAGAAGAACGACATCTATTAATTGAAGTATCGACTAGTATCGACGAATTTCTTTCCTTGTCTATAAATGCGAATTAAACAAAGAAATCGGTATCTGTACTAATCCGGCACAGTATAAAGTACGGAAACGATAAAGGCGATTTTTGTTTACTATCAGGTAGTGACCCCTGGCCCTGGCCCATCACAAACAAAATAAACAATAATTAAATTAACAACAAAAAACAGCAGGCTGGGGCAGTATAATTTAAATAAAAAAGAAAAAGGATGTTTTTGTCTGTGAAAATTTAGAAAGGTCTTTAGGGAAACTGGAAGGTATGGAATACAGACACATAAAAATTATACTCGTGTTTTACTTCCCATAAACCACTTAAAAAAAAAATAATAATTTTAATAGTTAGGTAATTATTGTTTATTTTGTTTGTGTGATAGAGGATGGAGATGAGTTTGTAAAAGCCGATTCCAAAAACTGGCAAGAGGTGAGCATGGATATGCTTTCGGAAAAAAAATCACATGAAGGGTAGGTACTCGGTAGATAGGTATTGGTATTAGTAAAATGCAGGTAGAGTAGAGCAACCTTCCCCAAACAATGATTCCCTTATATGCTTATTGGGTAGAAACTTCTCAATGGGTAGAGAAACCTCTAAAATTAACACACGCACACACTAGTTAATGAGTACCTAAGGTATTCAATTATGAACGACATAATAGCCTTATGCTCGGGGTTATGGTTTGTTTATTGATGGTTTGTGTGCCTTCTCTGCCTTCTGCCTGTTTTGGAGTTTTGGACAGGCTAATAAATAAAAATAAATAATGATTATAATGAATTAAAAAGTTGGGTTAAGTTTTCCATTTCCGTCCGATACTTAGAAATCTGTGGATTCGATATATCGATTTAATTGTCCCCGCCAGGAAAAGTTTACATGAAAACCATAACATCTTGGCAACACTGACCAATCAGAAATTTGATGCTGTGATGTCACGGCACCGAGAAATTTGAACTTCAAATCAAAATTTAAATTTAGAGCCTTTGCAAGTCCGAAAAAAATCGGAAAAAAATATAGTTGAGCTTAATTTTGACTCCTCTTTCCAATAAGCAAATAAAAAAAATTCATGCAAGAAACCCATTAGTTATAATAGCTAAATAAACGATCACAACAACTCTACTCTTAATAAATCTCGCTCAAAGTGGCAAGGATGAAGTGCATGACATCTGCTTTTCAATATCACATCAGCTAAACTCAAAAATAAAAACAATTTTACAAAATTTCGTTTTTTTTTCGGATTTCTCCGGAATTTTTCAAATTTTAAACCGCCATTTATTTTTATTATGGCCATAAAATTGCGCGACTTTTGCCCTAATTTAAAGGCCGTTTTACAGCTTGCAAGAAAACTTCAATGCCATTTTTTGCATGCAAAAAAATTGCATTCTAGATTTCTTGCACGTCGTTTTACACCTTGCAATTTGACTTGTATCTTTCTCCTCTAACCTCAACCATACTTTTTTGTTTTTAATGTTGTGTTTTTTTTTTATGGATATGCGCACTCGCAAGGAAATGTCCTATCACGCTCGAGAAGCGGCAAGTGCGCGGAAATGTCGGTGTATGTTGGTCTTGAAACGGTTCAGGTTGTAACCTGCAGGGAAAACCGTCGCAGGGAGTTTATTCCACAGCGATGCTGTTCTCCAGAGATATGAATTCTGATATAATGAGGTTCTTGGTACCTCTAGTTTGACAGTAAATTCATGGTTACCGTCTGTTTGACGGGTTCGCCTGGTAGGTGCTACTCTTGGTGGAATCATACGTGCCAACTCTTCAGAGCATTTTCCGTGATAGTACCTGTAGAAGAGAGATAAATCGCCCACAGATCTGCGATGTTCGAGACCATCCAAGTTACAAGTAAGTGCGGGGTCATTGATCAGCTTGATAGCTCGTATTTGCACGGTGTTCAAAAGCATTAAGGTATGTTTGGGTGCTGCACTCCATATATGTGAGCAGTACTCCATAGTTGGTCGAATCTGGGCTTTGTAGAGTGTCAGCAATTGGCTTGGTGTGTACAGATGTCTTGTACGAAATAACACCCCCAGCTTTTGGGACGCCCTTTTAGCAATATCTGCCACGTGACTGTGCCAAGACATGTTGGTCTCTGCAGTAGGTAACCCCCAAGATGTTCAACTGACTCTGTAATGTGACAGCACTTCCAGATAGCATGATGTTTGGCTCACCGGTGCTGGTCTTTTTTGAAAACCGAGCTGCTTGGGTTTTCTGCGCGTTGAACTGTACAAGGTTTTTGTTACCCCAGTCCTCTATTATCTCCAGGTCGTTATTTATCTGCCATATTTGAGTTAGTCTAAGATGATGGAATTCACGCGCGGAAAGACCTGTGGGTGGTATGAGTGAGGAGACTACATTGCCATCGTCTGCAAAGCAATAAAGTGGATTTACTGTTTTATCTATGAGGTCATTTATGTAAATCAGAAAAAGGGTTGGCGAAAGGATTGCTCCCTGTGGCACGCCAGCATTTATTTGGTAAAAGTTGGAGTTCTGGCCATCCAGTGCAACATAAATGGATCTGTCCTTTAGGTAACTTTCAAACCAAGTGCAAAGTTTCGGCGATAATCCCATTGCTTTGAGCTTGCTGAGCAGATTTTCATGCCAAACTTTGTCGAATGCTTTAGATATATCTAAGGCAATTGTTCTTGTTTCACCCCGCAACTCAATCGCTTTTTGCCATAAGTGGGTGACGTATGTAAGTAAATCGCCAGTTGACCTATATTTTCGAAATCCGTATTGCTTATCGTTGATAATTTTGTACTTTTCCAAGTACTTGGTTAGGTGATTGTCCACAACTCTTTCCATTACTTTTGATATCACCGGAAGTAGAGCAATTGGTCTATAGTTTAACGGATCTGTCTTTTTTCCTTTCTTTGGAATGTGTTGTACTGCGGCAGACTTCCATGATGATGGATATACTCCTTGCCTGCAAGACAAATTGAATAATTTTGCGAAAGTTGGGGTGAGTTCGTTGGCGCAATTTTTGAGTACTATTGCGGGAATGCCATCTGGACCCATTGCTTTGTTTGTATCCAGCTTTTTAAGGGATTTTCGTATTTCTCTGTGACAAAAGGGTACCTCTGGCATACTATGGGAAACCCTTTCAATGAACGGTGGAGTTTTTCCGTTTGGCACTGTTAGGTTGGAGTTGGAGGAAAACATTTGGGCAAGCATATTGGCTTTTTCCTCTGATGTTGTGGCTAAGTGATTATTTTTATCTGTAAGTGGTGGTATGGATGACTTGGTGAAGTTAGATCCAACAGCTTTTGCAAGAGACCAAAAGGACCTAGAACTACTTGGACAATTCAGCAACCTGTTTTTTATTCTTTGATTGTATGTTTCTTTAGCGGAGTCAATAGTAATTTTGCAACTATTTCTGGCTTCTATAAATTCTGTGTGGTTTTGAGCGGTTTGTTGTCGTTTCCAAAGGTTATATGCTCTGTGTTTTTTCTGTACAGCCGTTTGACACTGGCCGTTGAACCAAGGTTTTGCATTAGCTCTACGTTTAGTTGTATGTGGGATATATGCATCCATTCCAGATAAAATTACTTGTGTTATTTCATTACAGCAAATAGCTGGATCAGCTGTTTTAAAGCAAACCTCTTGCCATGGAAAATCCAGGTGAAACTGTTTTAGGTCATTCCATTTTGCCGATTTATAGTGCCACATTTTACGAGGAAGTGGTTGTTGGCTTGGTGGGATGAGCATTTCGCACTTTGTTATTATAAGTTTATGATCGGACGAACCAAGTGGAGTATCTACTTGGATTGTGTACGAGTCAGGATTTGTGGTTAGGAACAAGTCTAAAAGCGCTGCAAATTCGCCTCTTTCTGAGATACGGGTAGGTTCATCGACGAGCTGCGTTAGACCACAACTTATGGCAAAAGCTTCTGCTTCTCTGCCTTCGTTATCTGTTTTGTTGTGGTGTTTCAGCCAGGGTATATTGTGGACGTTGAAATCGCCTAAAAAGACAATTTCCGCCTGTGGATAGTTTGACTGTATACTATCACAGCTTTCGGATAATGTCGCGAAAAAGTTTTGGTACTCGGTGTTACATGGCGGTCGGTAGAGGCAGCAGATAAACTTGGTCGATGACTTTGAGGTGAATTTTAGCCATATGATATCGAGGTTCGCTGGTTCTAGCTTCTCCTCTCGATGACATGAAAGGTCATTTTTATTGTACACACAGATCCCAAAATTATGTCGAAATCGGTGGTGTAGGTCATAGCCGGGATAAAGATAGTTCACAATAGGTGTTGCAGAACTGATTTTAGTTTCAGTGAGAACAAGGATGTCAGGTCTTTGTTCTTCAAGATGTTGGTGAACTGAATTCATATTTGTACTTATTCCTCTTATATTGCTAAAATCAATTCTGAGTTGAGTTTTTGATCTTCTCTTTATATCTTTGCATGAAGGACCCCCAGGATCACCCGACGCCCGGATATCCGAGTGGTCGGGTATTTTACCTCCGGAATATTTTGATCCTGGAGGCACCATCATGCTATCTGTTACTCATTGTTGGAACCGGACTGCCAGCGCAGTAGCGGAACGTGGTGATACCACTTAGCGCTACTCAATTCTGGCATGGTGGTATCTCACCGGTCGACGCCCAATGAGTAAAAGCGTCTACCACCTACATGTTGATGTTTGCATTTTCCAACAATGAAAAAAGTGATTATAAGTCGATATAAAAAGAAGAAAGCAATAGAAGCCACTTTGGGCATCAAAATTGATAAAAATTCCTCAGCTTGCTCGAAAACCTTCAAGAAAAATGGCACCAAACCGATTGCATGCAATGCCATTCAAGTTTCAAGAATCCTGCAGAAAACAATCAGCTGACTAACTTCTGCGCATGCTCTCGTTCAAGTTTCTTGCATATTGCAGATAGAATTGCAAGCTGTAAAACAGCCTTAACTGACCTCGCGGACCTCGTATCTTTTATAATAACCAAGATCCCTCTAGCTAGAAAAATAGATATGCACTACGCACTATATATTTTTGTAGGACTCTGTATAAAGTTCTAAGTGTTCCCACAAGCGGCATAATAGTAGTGTTTGTTTGGAGAAGAAATAATGACGTCAAAAGCTATATTTTACATAAAATCGCAGAACAAATAGAGAATCAATCGGAAAATTCCAACTTAACCACAGCGAAGTTGATGAAAACCAGACAAAACCAAAAAAAAAAAAACAAAAAATCTAACCTAAAGCTGAAATATGGTTCCATTACAGCTGAATTGAACTCAACTAAAGAGAAGTTGGCAGGCTTTACCAATCAACAAGCGACCATAGAAACGTTAAAGAAGGAGATTGCACTACTAAGGGAAGAAATCAAACACAAAGATAGTATGATAAGTGTTAATGAGGAAAAAATCAGGTCCAATAGATTCCAATAAAGAACTTATCAGATTTATGTCCACTGAAAACTCACAAAACCTTCTGGCTTCAACTATTGTTCGTCGATTTTTATCTGACACTTGCGGTATGAGGACCGAAGGGGTATTTCATAAACAGGTGTGATGTCAGGTAACCATTAGCGTTCTAATGTAGGGAGCCACCAGCTCACATTCCGTCTGAGTATCAGATTAAAATCGACGGAGAATACTCAATTATGTGCTGGCAAAATAACTGAAAGTCGTATGCAAACTCCTCATGTTAATCCACCTTCACAGAATTGAGTTCCAAAAAAGTTACAGCCATCTTCAGGTGAGTAAGAAAGGGTGAGCTTAGAAAACACATATTCTGATTAAAAAAATTAAATTTGGCAAATATCACCTGAAAATGAAAACAATGCAATTGTAAACTCCTTCTTTACCAACAAAATAAGTTCAAACAACTTTTCTCACCAAAATTTGCTGGACCAACAAAGTTTTCCTGGTGTTTTGGGGAAACAGACCAACCAACAAATTATCTGAACTGGGTACAAACACAAATAATACAAATCAAATTAAGTGTGTATCATTCTCTAACAAAAAATGGCTGTATCTAGGAAGAATCTCTGCAGATTGTTCAAGCAAAAACATTACAGCAGTCGAAGATGAAATAGTTGTAAAAGAACTTCGTTGTGATAAGAGGAATAAAATCCTTCAAGGTTGGAGTGGAAGATAAGTTTTCTGAGGCTGTAAGCAAGAACAAGCTTTCGGCCATTGGGTGCAATTTTTTGCGAGTGTAATTTCAATGTTCCCAGAAGATCACATTTACATGCGCATGCTCAAAATGACGGCAAATCATCAAATTTTTGGTTGGAAAATCAGCAAGTGTCAAACTTAAACTGAGTGTTTATTATCAGAATGTTAAGGGGATAAAATCTAAAATACTCTTATGTAATCTATCTATCGAGAATAGGTTTCTTGCATGAATTTTTTTTATTTGCTTATTGGAAAGATGAGTCAAAATTAAGCTCAATTGTATTTTTTCAGATTTTTTTTGGACTTTTAAAGGCTCTAAATTTCGATGTGAAGTTCAAATTTCTTGGTGCCGTGACGTCACGGCACCAAATTTCTGATTGGTCAATTTTATCCAGTGTTGCCCAGATGTTATGGTTTTCATGTAAACTTTTCCTGGCGGCAACTAAATCGATATAATATCGAATCCACAGATTTGTAAGTATCGGGATATGGAAAAACATAACCCAACTTTTTAATTCAATTATAATCATTATTTATTTTTATTTATCACCATGTCCAAAACTCCAAAACAGGCAGAAGGCATGAAGGAGGCACACAAAGGTTGCTCTACCTGCATTTTACTAATACACAATGCTAATACCTAGTGTTGTGAGTTTTAATTTTACATTTTTAATTTCGAAATAGGAATATATTAAGGTCCGCTCAGAGCTTCCGTAACGTAAGACTTAAAACTTAAGCCGTAAGACTTTAGACGTAAAACTTAAGAAAAAAATGGCAGTCAATTCAGAGCTAACCTAAAATTTAAGAAGTGAGAAATTATAAATTCCTAGGTTTATTTATTTATCTAGTAATTCAGTGCTGCCGCATCCGCCGATTTTGCGGTCCATCTACCAAATTGAACCTGTTTTTTTCTAGTATACATGTATTATAAAATTATATTTGAAAGGAAATTTAATCACCAGAAACAACAAGTCCACAGAGTACATTAGTCGGCTATCAGTTCCCAGTGTCTGTCGCGTCCATACATGATTTAGCAAGTTTTTTATATAACGAATTGAGTGAAATCACAGAAGTAGTAAGTGGAGTGTGCTTGAATACTTTTGAAAATGAGTTCAGCGGAAAAAGTTATTGCCTTGGCAGTAGCGGCATGGCCGCCAAGTGTGAATGAACATTTTTTAAATTTTTTTATTTAAGATATAATTACATACTTGTTTCTCAAAACAAAATTAGGTTTTCAAAAAAAAAATTTATATTATAATAAGTTTGTTTTCTACTTTTTACCCAGAATCTCTGTTTTTGTTGATCAAAAAAATATTGTTAGTCTTGCTTTGATATTGTTATTGGTCATTCAGTTATCCAAAAATAGGAAAGCTGCAGGTCCAGACGGTGTCTACTCAAAACTTATTAGAATCCCAAAAAATGAGGAGCCACTACACGCAATAGTGAAGCTTTCCAATATTATGGTTTACCAACCGGGCATCATTTCCTCTGACTGGCTAAAATCAACATTTGTGACGCTTCTAAATAAAAGCTCTGCGAAAAGATCTTGAAGTTATGTTTACGCTTAAAAAGCGAAATACCGACTTCTCAAATCAAGCTCATAATGGATGGAAAAAACGAATGCAGAAGTGGCCCTAGACATCGAAGAATATCTTGGCTAAAGAATCTGCGTCACTGATATGGCGAAACCACGATAAGTCTATTCAGAAAAGCAGTCGTACAGATAGCGCTAATAATTGCCAACGTTCGTAGAGGACAAGACACTTGAAGAAGAATAATGTAGTTTTGAATGATTGATTCATCCAACATCATAATCATTGATGATTATAAAGCTTCTAGAAAATCTGTAATAGCATACACTAAACCGAGATGTTTTTTTAGATCTGAATTTTAATGATGCTTTGTTTGTGTAAATTTAGAAAAAAAATAAAAAAATTTGGAATTTTTCTTTATGTTTTTTTCATGTGTGTTTGAATTTCAAATTGTTGTATTTTGCGAAGGTGCTTTGCAACCCAGACATATTTTCCTGATGTCGCATTGTTCTATATGAGTTTTGTTGCCAATAAAAGATGTTTATTTATATTATTATTGATGTAAATAAATAATATACTTGACTCACTTGAATGAAACTCTCGAAAGCCGACATGTTGTAAGTGGAATGAAAGTGATACTGATAGAAAAGAAAAACAATAGGACTCTTGTATAAGAGAAATAACGAAACGAATTGCTGTACAGAAGCAATTAAAGATTTTCGTTCCACATTGAACAATTACAAAAAAAAAAACAAAAGGCTGGTATTAATTATATAAAAAATTTAATGAAAAGGAAACGTGTGGTTTCAACTGATTATATCACAGAACATCTTCCAAGAGTTAATAAGCCTCTGCAAGTCAACTACAGAATTGGCAATGCCACCCTATCTGGGACTTCTTCCCTCAAAGGATCTTCGGGTTAGTATTGACTTCATTTATTCGATCCCAAAACAGTCTTCAAACAGGGCCGTATCTAGGGGGGGGGGGGGTTTTGGGGGTTCAAACCCCCCCGAAAAATATTAAAATTCAAAAAATTTAACTTAAAAACAAACAAAACTTATTAAATACTTATTTATTATTTTTTATTTTTATTACTAGTGTAACAATTTTTTTTGCCACTTTGCCTAACCCCCCCCAAAATTTTGGTCTAGATACGGCCCTGTCTTCAAATCTCTGAAAATGGTTAATTATTGTCACTTTGTCATGCTGGACTTACACAGAGTATCTTCATTTTGTTTGCTTTAATTTCAGCCAAATCCATCCGATTTTATTATATTTATTTTTTTAAATTATGTTTTGAGTGTTAGATACTATGATGTTATTATTAAGTTTAACTTTTCCAAAAGTGCATGTACGCTGATTGAATCTTATCTTGAATCTAGCTAGGTCAATACAAGTTGAAGTGGGTAGATGTTTGTCTTCTGATTTTATTGTGATCTGGTGTCCCTCAGGGGAGCAATCTGGGGCCCTTACTATTCACTTTTTTTGTTAATGACTTGCCCTTATGTGTTAAGCACTCTTCTTGTCTGATGTATGCTGATGACTTTAAGGTATATAGGGAAATTTGTGATGCTGAAGATTGTAGAAAGCTACAAAGTGATATCGATTCAGTATCCAATTGGTTTCAGTTAAACAAAATGTATCTTAATGCTGATAAATGCTCAGTGATAACTTATACACGTAAAGTAAATGTTATTAAGTTCGATTACTTCATAAACAATGCTTCAGTTACAAGACAAGATAAGTGTAGAGACCTAGGAGTTGAATTTCAGTCAAACCTAAATTTTTCTAGTCATTATAATAGTATTATTAATAAAGCATACAGAGCGCTTGGGTTTATAATTAGAAATAGTAGGCATTTCGAAAGGATTGATTCTGTAGTAAAACTGTTCAATTGTTTGGTGAGACCTCATTTGGAATACGCTGCGGTTGTTTGGTCACCTCAAACCGAAGTTAACATCAACCTTATAGAGAAGGTACAGAAAAGATTTCTTAGATATCTTTATGTCAGAAGTTATAATGTATACCCATTGTTGGTGTCATATAGGAGTATGTTGGATGATTTTAAGATTCAATCGCTACACAGTAGAAGATGTATGCAGTCAGTCCTACTCATTTACAACATAGTCAATAGTCTTAAGTACAAGTCATCCTTATTGATAAATTATGTAAGTTTTCATGTACCAAAGATAAACCTTAGACTTTATGGTAACAAGATTTTTTCATGTAAAAATGTAAACAACTCTCCAATTAATAATATGCAGTTGGAATGTAATAAATTTATTGAAAGGCATCATATTGACATTTTTGCTTGTCGAATGGGAAGGATCAAATCATTATTTTTGGCGGGCTTTACAAGGCATCTGTCTAACGTTCCTTTTTTGGTTATTTTTAGTATTTTATTGTTGTTTTTATTATTGTTATGTTCTGTCTTTTATTTTTTTTTACTTATTTTTTCTTGTCTTTTAGATTTAGGCACTCTTATATGTAATTACAAATTATTGTGTATGTAAGATGTATCAATAAATAAATAAATAAATAAATATAAATAAATAAATATGTAAATAAATGTTTTTTGTGATTTTTGACTGTTTGTGGTGTTATATTATATTGCTTGTTTGAACTTCTACATGGGTTGGATCCTGGATCCTTTAATAAATAAATAAATCAAATACGAGATTTCCCTCGTGACTTCTGTATCGGGTTCAGTTAGATTGCGGTACAAATATAAATTATTAAAAAAGTTTTACTTAAAAATTTAATTACCTACAGTATGTTGTATCTTACCCAATTTTTATAAATAATCACTTCTTTCAACATATATGTATTTTTGTAATGCAACTTTGGAAAGCTATTTCAATAAACTATTTCATATAGCATTTAACTGTTCAATACATTAATCGTCAGCTGAAAAAATCGAATTAGCTCGAAATCGTCCATTGGCGCCTGCATTTGACGTTCAACCACAATTATGTTTTTTGCAGGAAAATTAAATTGTTTATTTTGAAAAGTTCCGGCAATAACATATTTAAACTTGTTTTTTTCTTAACTGCATCTGTATTTTAGAATATGTTAACTTTCCAATAAGTAATTACTATTTTGCTTAAATAATTTTCTTGTTCAAATTTATGATTGCGGCTTGGTCAAGCATGTGAATAACGATAATTAACTAATAGCATAAAGTAAAGCGCTACACAAATGCTTTGGCTTTTCTAGAGTAATCAGGTTTTCCAGTATTGGTGTATCTCAAATTGCTTTTACATGGGGTTTTCCTATTTCTTTTACATTCAATAATTAAATTTTATTTATAGTTGTAACTGGTACGTCCCTATGTAATAGTAGTGTTTACCTATGTACTACAACATACTTTGCTTGGGATTGCCGATAGACTCTACTATGTTGCTTATTTGTTTATTGAAGACTTGATATTGTTTCTGTAGGGTTTTCACTTTCTTGTAATGTTATAAGTTTTTTTTAGGCAATATTGTTTATTTTCAATTATTGTATGGTTTACCTTCAATGTGTTCCGACGAAAGTAACATCCTTTCAAATGACACGTGATTTTACTATAAAGTTTAGTATACTCGTAACTCGGTTATATAAACAACCTTCTTGGCAGCAAAAAAAAATGAATAAATTGAATTACACATGAGGAATGAATATGTAAAGCAAGCAATAATTAGTTTACCAGTTGCTTTAATCAGCAAAGAATTTCATTGTTTGATATTTAGCTTTGTACTTACGTGCAGTTTATATAAGATGTTCTTTTCTGTCTTATAAATTAATTAGCTTGCCATTACCTTTCTTATTATGTATTTATGATAATTATTGTCTGGATTTTCACTTTGTTCAATTAATCACATAAATTGTTTCATTTAAAAATTGGAGCTACCTCGGGTATATTTTAAATTAACAAACCAACATGAACGAATGGTGTAATTATAAAATATGTAAATACATAACAATGCACCACTAAAATTTTAATAATACGCCTAGAAAGTGAACTTGCAATGGGTAAATTAGATTCAAATATTCTCATCATTTACGTAGCTGATGAAAACACACAGACAACCTGCCTTGTGAATAACAAGCAGAATAGGCTTCTGTTTAAATTATTATTACTAGTTTGTTCTATTTCATCTTAAAATGTAAAACATGTAAATGCGCGGTTGCTTTAATTTAAAACAAGCGCACACATTTAATTAATTCCTCTTCAAGATTACAACATGACATTACAGAAATTATTATTCATTATACAAGCTGTCGTTATTAGGTAGACCTGTGTATTACATCCGTTTATTGTAGACGGAATTTATTTAATTGGAAGTTTGGTTGTATGATGATTCTTCAGAAGTTTAGGAAAATATAATGTTCACCTATTTTTTATATCCTATACGGATTGCAGGGTAAATCATACGGAGAAGGATGAATAAGACAATGAACCGATTTTCATGTAGAGAAAATCTATTCAGGAAACAGAAGAAAAAACCATACACACCGCTTGGAAAATAAGACTTACATTTGTTTAGAATACCTACCATCTTTAGGTTATTTCAATGTCAAGAAACTACCTTGAAAATTGCGAACAAAATTATGGTGATTGATACAAATTTATGCCCACTGACAGTGTGTGCCCTAGACTCTGCATGTCATTTGAATTTTTTTCAATTTTATAAACCTGCAAAACATCAATTCAAGTTGCAGTTTATTAGAAAAAATAGATATGACATCATTTTAGGATTTTTGTTAGATAAATATCAAAACTAGAAATAATTAGCTCCAGAAATAAGGACGATAATCAACAGATAGGGTTCTCTTCTTTCACAGAAATAAAGAGTCGCATGATTATTTTAGTTTTTGAAGAGTTCACTAGTAATACTCAACTAGAATTATAGAAAATTTTAAAACAAATAGCCACAATACCCATTGCATTTGCAACCCAACATTTGAAGTGCCTTATTACAGATTTTGTAAATATGATGAACCGAGAATGCATTCTTCTATAAGAATCGGATTTTCTGATTGATAAAATATCTTAAAGCTGGAATTTCTAAATCTTTAAATTCATGCAGTTAGCTGCACATCATTGGTTCAGTGAATCAATTCGGTGCTGCAGCAGCCCAGTAGAAGATGTCATCATGAAGATTTCAAAGTCATCTGCAAAAAGAAGACTGGAACCAGCTAAAAAGTCATTGGTAATGGCATTTATAAAAACATCAAATGGGACCTCCAGGGCACAAACAAAGCAATTGTTAGATTTAATACATATACATGAGGATATACATATTATATTTAAACAAACTGAAATACAAGGTACGGTATATATACCAAAAAGAATATGTTTCTTTTTAGGAGTAATGTGAGTAAGCTATAACATTTTTGGCTGGCTCGTTTACTTTATGTGGAATGCATCAAAGAAAATATATTTGCCTTTAGTGCAATAAAATATCCTTCCAAAAAATCTAAAAATACTGAACAATAAATGAACGCGAATTGCCAAAAAGCATGTATCCTTTAAAATTTAATGTGTGCAACAAACTGGAAACTTCGAACGAATATTTTTAGTTTTTTTCTTTTTATATTGGTATGTCATGTTTCATAATAAATGTTGTTTTTAATTGTCTTAACAGTTGTTATCTTATGAGCAAATATTTCAAGGTCAAAAAAATAAGATCCATTCCATTAAAAAAATTTTGACACAACTAAAACCAGATACATTAATTTAAAATTTATGATATGTATGCCTTCGAAAGTAATAAGTTTCAGCAAAGGACAATGGTCACGAACAAAACAAGCAGAGCCTTGGCATCGTTTTATATCAAAGCCGTTGCACAACGAGCCAGGACCACAAATTCGAATATACCCACATACCTACTGCACTGCGCCTCAGCAAGCAGTTTCACTCTATTTATATTGCATAGCTAGTTACATTGTCGGCCCATGATAATTTTTTATTTAATTTTATGTTGTGTTGGCTAGAAAGGTTACATTTTAAATGGAACTATGTATTTTTATAAACGTAGCCAGCATCAGCAAGCACAACTAGAGCACAAAACAAAATTAAAAGCAGAATTAACCTAACCAATTTAGACAAAAAAGCTACTAGAAGACGACCATAAGACAAAAAATACAGCTAAGCATTTGAATAGATATTTAACCCTTCATCGGTGTGGTAGGAAAAAGTTCCATTGTTAGTGTGGTATGTCATACCCCAAACTTTTTTTCGCTTTCCAAGTTAAGGTGGCATCAAATAAATATTTAATTAGTTTTAGTCTAGGAAAATAGTCGAAAAATACATGCATTGCAAAAAAAAAATTCCTACCCAAATGAACTTTTCAGGGATGATAGGGGGCGGGTGGGTGATCATAAAAACGAAAATATCAAACATTCACCCCTCTGGCGTTTTGCGCTATAGGGGTTGAAAGTGCGCCATTGGCGATTACTTGGTACCTTTTGATTTTACAAGAAATTGTTTCAAATAAAAGATGTGCAACATTATTTGATCTACAATGTTTATCTAAAGACTTTTTCGATTAAGGGCCGTCTGTGGTCATAAGGGCCGTTTGAAATTTTATAATGAAAATAAAAAATTGTAACCAACGTGAAAAAATTTTCTAGAACACATACAACATTTTTGCTTTATGAAGTTTTTACTCACCCCCTGCCGTTTTTCAATAGGGGTAGTTTAAAGTTTTTTTATTTTTCTACAAAAAATTTTCTTAATAAAAGTTTTATAAGATTACATTTCCTACAATTTTCCCCATAAACTTTTTTTATAACTCACCCCCATTCAGCGGGGGGACACTTCTCTTAGGAAAATTTTAGTTTTTAGGGGTATATATTAATTTTTTTTTCTTTTCTCGCCTTTAGTGTATATAAAAAGTTGCAATTAACATTGTATTGAAAGGATTTTTTTTCCCACCACCTTTTTGTTTTTAGGGTTAGTTCGCCTATTTTCAACTTTACAAAAAAAATTTATTAAGAATACTTGTTCATTTTATTATTTTGAGCACCTTTTTTTAATAAATTTTTTTTGTAAAGTTGAAAATAGGCGAACTACCCCTAAAAACAAAAAGGTGGTGGGAAAAAAAATCCTTTCAATACAATGTTAATTGAAACTTTTTATATACACTAAAGGCGAGAAAAGAAAAAAAAAAATAATATATACCCCTAAAAACTAAAATTTTCCTAAGGGAAGTGTCCCCCCGCTGAATGGGGGTGAGTTATAAAAAAAGTTTATGGGGAAAAATTGTAGGAAATGTAATCTTATAAAACTTTTATTGAGAAAATTTTTTTGTAGAAAAATAAAAAAACTTTAAACTACCCCTATTGAAAAACGGCAGGGGGTGAGTAAAAACTTCATAAAGCAAAAATGTTGTATGTGTTGTAGAAATTTTTTTCACGTTGGTTACAATTTTTCATTTTCATTATAAAATTTCAAACGGCCCTTATGACCACAGACGGCCCTTAATCAAAAAAGTCTTTAGATAAACATTGTAGATCAAATAATGTTGCACATCTTTTATTTGAAACATTTTTTTGTAAAATCAATAGGTACCAAGTAATCGCCAATGGCGCACTTTCAACCCCTATAGCGCCAGAGGGGTGAATGTTTGATATTTTCGGTTTTATGATCACCCGCCTGCCCCCTATCATCCCTGAAAAGTTCATTTGGGTAGGAATTTTTTTTTTGAAAATCGACAATTTTCCTAGACTATTTCTTTAGGTACCTTATTTATGGAATTAATTTCAATAAAAACATGATACGGACTCTTAGATTTTCTATTTAATGCTTCATAATACATACCTAATCATTGTAAATCTGTATTTTTATCAAATTAAACATACTGCGAAGTTATTATTGGTTTTGAAATTATTTAGTGAGTTCTGGACATAGAAAAGCTCAACATTTTAAATCAAAAAACATAAGTCATTATCGTGTTGAAAAAATTATCCCAAAAGAGTGAATACATAAAATTTTAGGCTGCATCAAAGTCGATGCAGTTTTGACAAAAAAGGTAAATTTGCATGTCCCATGCATATGGATGTCCCAGATTTCTGACAGCAGTAAAATATCTTCCTCTCTTTAGCTTGAGGACAAATCATACATCTTGATGAAACTTTTCATCGTTTGTTTTGGTTTTTCATGAGACTAAGCTGATTTTTTTGACTCAATGGTCTCAAAACCCTGGTCTCGCCTGCCCAGAGGCGATGATTTTTCTCTATCTACCTCTTCCCTTAGTTTTCGCAAATGAGCTTGCTCTGCCTCGTATGACGTAATATCCGACTATTACTACATAGAAAAACGTATTTTGAGCGAAAAACTGATAAGAAATAACATATCTTGCGTATCTACTTCTGCAGAAAATAGTTACACGATCAGTGTGGTGGGGTATGACATGCCCCAATCGTCTTTGGTGTCACCTTATTCACGAGTGGTACAATATTTGGCGGTTCGCATTATTTTATTATGTAGATCAACACAATATCTCAAGCTACTGGCCACTAGCTGGCGTCACGTACTCGAATTTGGAAAATGCAAGGATATAAAGGTCGTCTGGGGCTCGTCTGGGGTATGCCATACCCCACCACACTAACGAAGGGTTAAAAAACTGAATTGAAAAGGACGCGGTAACTATATGTATATCTGAAAAACTTCTATGACATAATATGAAATACACCAACGATTAATCCTCGACTACTTCAAAACATCAAACTGTAGCAAAAGGTAAAATATTTGGAACCTAGTTCTAGAAATATTATTGAAAAGCAACAATGATAACAAACACCGAAAAAGAATCAACAGTTGTTAAGTGATTCAAACAGCATACATACCGTCAGCTAATGACAGATTTTGCTGACCGATTTTCTCTCTATTTTAACACATTAACATTATAGAACAATCTAATAGTGAAAACCCAAAGCCATAAGGTTTGCATGTACTGGAAGGGTTGAAATAGGGGCACGATCTTGTGAAATAATACTCGGTTGCTGATCGTTTTCTCGCTTATGGCAATCGACAGAATCAAATTTGATATCGTAAGGAACCAGAAAAAAAAATCCCATATGCCGGTCAGCTGTTGAAGTATATTTTACGGCCGCTACAAAAGGAAAGTAAATTTTCCAGATGCCTAGCAGAGGTCTAGTCGCTAAATTTTCATTTTTTGAGCTCAGCACTGACATAATTTTCAGTCCAAACAAAATCGACGTGTTTCAGCGTTTTTTTAATTTCCTGATAATTTTCGAGAAAATCCAGGTGGATCCTTTTTAATTTTCCACCCTGTATAAAGGTAAAATGAGGGTAGATAACTGCTAATAGACGAAAATAATTGAAAAAACATTCCTATTTTTCGCTTTGTACCTTTGTAGATAAAACCTTGTACAGGATGTTTTTTTATATATTGACACCCCACCTATAGCCTTTACCTTTATAGGTAGAAGAAAGGTGTGAATACAAAAGTGGTACAGTTTTAGCTAAATTTTTAGAATCCATCGTCAGAAACGAAAATTGAATGTCTGAAATGTGAAATGTTGCATACTTTCAGCTTTTTTCAAATGGGATGCCCTATATTTGGTTCTATATTCTTGAAGAACACAATTTCCCGATTCCAGAAATATATAGTTTATCTATATTTGGTTGAGCCGTCTCCAACATATTTGGTTCTAAAAATTTCAAAGATACTGTCAGAGAAACCAAGTAGGTAAAGTGTGTTATTTTTTTAAAGATAAAAGTCAAAATGACATTGAGCCTAATGAATAAAAAACAAGCAATTGCTTGGAGCAATTGCTATTTAGCAAAAGCAATTGCTAATTAGCAAATTGCTACAAGTAAAAGCAATTGCTAGATCTTCATATGAATAAAGTTTTAGGCAAATGCTGCTTTTCCAAACATCTTTCCAGCAATTGCTTACTGAAAACAAGTCCAGGCTTGTCTTATTTCACTTATCATTTCATTCCGGTGCCGCCCGTATTTTGTTAGTTGAGTACAACCCCGCGGATTAGTTTGCTACGATTATTTATATTTGTGATGGCAGATTTAAGTGAAGAGGGAAGTAGTAGCGATGAAGAATTTGAAGATATTAAAGACAAGCAATTTATATTTATACAGAAACTGAAGGAACATAAAATAGTTTTCAATAAGTCACAAGTGCCCCAAGTTAAACTAGAAAAAGAGGCCGCTTTAACAATCTTAGTAAAGCAATATAGAGAAATATTCAACGTCTTACTAACGACAAAACAGTTAGCAAAGAAAATTAGTAACATGAAGGCAGAGATAAAAAAGAAGTTTGATGTTAACAAGACAGGCAACAAACCATTGATCTACAAAGATTGGGAAAAATTGTTGATGGATATGCTGGATGTAAAGAAAAATCCCGTCTTTAATAAAATACCAGGTATAGTAGCTAATTTTTTTTAATAATGCCCCTTGAAACAAAATAAAAAATACAATTTTCAGGCGCTATTTCCGTCGGAGATGACGAACAAATGATTCGTGATAAGCCTTCTACATCATCGAATGACATTTTTATTACTAAAGATGAAGCTTGCAGTACCACTCCTAGAAAAAAAATTAAAATACCAGATAAACTACCTGAAACTGATGAAACGAGAAATTTGTCAACTGTTGAACTACAACGATTAGTTTTATTAGAACAGCTTAAATTATGTCGTATGCAACAGGGAGAAATCTTGAGGAGAAAACAAGAATCTGATGATACATTTCATGTCAACAATGTTGTTGTGGAAAACGGCAAGAAGTTCTTCCAGTTATAGTGAGAGTGCACATATTTAAGAAAATGTATTGCAATCATAATTGATTAAGTTGAAAATACACCTGTAAAATTAGTTTTCATATTTGATTGTTTTCTTCGAATATTTAATTTAAGATTTTGATTAAAATTTGATTTTCTTATCGAAATTATATAATTAGATAATTATTATTTGTTGTTTAATAAATAAATAAATTAAATCTAATACATACATGATTAATTAAAGAGCATTTGAGTTATCAATTCTCGTTTTTGCTGTCCTAATTGACGAATCACATTTGTCGTTAGATCGTTTGGTGGTTGTAGCTGGATCATTCAATTGTTTAGCGATATTATGAAGGACAACGCAGGCAATTATCGTCGATGGAATTTTATCTAATTTGTTCCGAACTTTATACCGAAGGACAGGGAACCTTGCTTTCAACTGTCCAAAACATCACTCAATTACCACACGTTCTCGGCAGAAAACGTTGTTGTAATTTTGCTGCTCCTGGGTTGCAGGATTTTTCCAGGGAGTCATAACCGAAGGCGATATGGAGTAGCCATCGTCTCCTAATAATAAGCAATCTTCTGGGCTATTTTTAAGAATGTTGAATACGTTGGAATTTTTGAAAATTCTGCTATCGTGCACAGAGCCTGGCCATTGGCAATCTACGCTTGTAAACATTTCTCGTGCATCACAAGTTGCTTGCACGTTGATGCTGGGGTACCCTTTTCGGTTAATATATTCATCACCAAATTCTTGAAACTTTGGAATCCTGACGTGAGTACAGTCTATCACACCGATGGCATTTGGAAAACGGTATCTGTCTGACCACAACCGTTTAGCTTCCACAACAGCTTCAGCACTCCTAGGGAATTTGATGAAAATATTGGCCTTCTCAACAACTGTATTGAGTACGGAAGTGTATGTCTTACACACAGAAGTTTGGTGAATTCCAAGTTCTTCACCAACAGAATTTTGATAGCCAGGATCTGCCAATTGCCGCAGAAAGACTTTCATCTTAGTTAAAGGTGATAGTGCGCCCCCTCGCGTTTCCCCCACATCAGTCAAAAAATAATCTGCCAACCATTGAACATTCTCGCGATCGAAGCGATATAACTTTTTGAAATTATCGTCTCTGCAATTTTTTCGTAAGTACACTGTAAATTTTTCTCTTACGCAAATTCATATATTCAGCCATAATTATACGCTACAGCAACTATTCATCACAGAGAACTAAATTTGACTGAAGTCAAGTAAAGTAAAAGATGCAGGGGTCAACCTAGCTTGAACATTTGGAAGCAATTGCTACACTAGAAAAAGCACTTCCTTATTTTATTCATCACATTTTAAGCAAAAGATAGCAATTGCTATCATTTTTTAAGAAAAAGCTTTGACTAGAAGCAATTGCTGCACTTCTAAGCAATTGCTGGAAGCAAAAGCAATTGCTTTGGTTTTTATTCATTAGATTTCAAGCAATTACGCCACTTTTATAAGAAAAAGCAATTGCTACGTTTTTATTCATTAGGCTCATTATGTTGGCAATACAATGTAAAATTTTCAATGCTTTCAAATTTTTTATGTAGAAAAGGCTTGTGTTGCCAACATAGTTACTAAATTTTTGACTTGGGGAATTATCTTTTAAAAAAAAAACAGACTTTACCTCAAATTTTACCTGCAGCTTAAACCTCTACGCTCGCCTCTACGGATAGAATGGTTCACAAAATCAGTTAGTAAGATAGTATTTTTACAATTTTTGGAGCCGAATATATAAGAGACTGCTCCACCAAATATAGACAAACTATATATTTTTGGAATCGGGGCATTGTGCTCTTCAAGAATATAGAACCAAATATAGGGCATCCCATTCGAAAAAAGCTAAAAGCATGCAAAATTTCACATTTCGGACATTCAATTTTTGTTTCTGACCATGGGTTCTAAAAATTTAGCCAAAACTCTACAACTTTTGTATTTACACCTTTCTTCTACCTGTAAAGGTGAAGGCTGTAGGTGGGGTGTCAATATATAAAAAAGCACCCTGTACATCACACGTGCGTTTAAACATGACTAAAAAACTCATGTGATTAGAACGACTCGGTCTAGGACCTTTCTAATCTTTCACACTCGTTAGTCGTTAATGTAATAATGTTCATAAACGCACGTCTTGTAATGTAATGTGAATAACTATTATTAATGTCCAAAATTTTATCCAATGCAACACAATTTTCATTCACATGCAAAGGAAATTGGATCTAGTAAGTACTGTCGAACATGAACGTTGGTAATTTATTGAAATGCAACAATTCACTTGTAAATGAAGATGCTTATCATCCTTCTCTCGAGTTTTCCGTAATAATACATTTCTCCGACTCCACCATGGACTGCATGAAAAAGTCGTTTATTTATGACTACTTAAAACGTGATTATCTCTTGTTATGTAGACTGATTCAAGATGCTGACTGGGTAGAATTGGAGGGCTGTTTTCTGTTATGATGTGGATGCATGCGTGCAGCTCTTCTATGACAAGTTGTATGCCTGTATTCTATATTGATCAATCAGTTCCCAAAAAAACAGTCACGAGAAGCATCAAACCGGTATCCGGTCTTTTTTCCCCGTGATCTTATTCTAAAAATTAAATGTAAGGACCATCTTTATAGGCAAATTAATGCTAGTAAGTAATGCAGATTTCTCGATTGTGAATAAGTACAGAACCTTGAGAAACTATGTGAAAAGGCTTAGTAGGGAAGCGCTTCAGTCTTATAATGAAAATATTGAGAACAATGTACACACTGACCCCAATAGTTTCTGGCCCTTTGTGAGATCTCGTGGTATGAGCAGTGGAATTTCATCAGAGGTTTCCTATGGGGTGAAAACATAACTGGCTGTCAGGCTATTGCTGATGCCTTTCGAAAATACTTTGGCTCCGTTTTTCAAGAACCAAATAATTTGAATATATTGGACTGTCAGGGGACTTTTTCTTTTTCGAGAATAACAGTAAAACAGGTTCTACAAAGTATAAAAAAATTAAAGCCAAAGAAGGCGGTGGGGATGGTGTACCAGCCTCTATTTTTAAGGAATATGCAAGGGCTCTATCTGTGCCTCTTGCTCTAATCTATTGAACAGGGTAAATTTCCTAGTAGCTTGAAGCATGAGGTTATTACTCCCATATACAAATCTGGCAATTCTAGCTGTGTTGAGAGCTATAGGCCTATAAGTGTTCTGAACTCAGTTCCCAAAATATTTGTGAGATTGCTTTATAATAATATTCTGCTTTTCTTTAGAGACAGCTTCTCCCCAAAACAGCATGATTTTTTGCCGGGAATGGCTACTGTCTCAAATCTGTGTTTTTACAAACTCAGCAGCAGAAGCTATTAATCGCAAAGCTCAGCTAGATGTCATCTTGACGGACTCTACCAAAACCTTTGACAAGATGGATCACTCTGTACTTATTCAAAAATTGAGCAAATTTAACTTTGGTTTCCAGGCATGTATGTATGTGGGGTCATATCTCTCTGGCAGGTTAAATCAGGTTAGAGTGGGAAAGAGTCTGTCTTATTAATGATTTGCCAAGATGTGTTAAATACTCAAAAAGCCTTCTATTTGCTGATGATTTCAAAATGTTTAAAGAGATCTCAACATTGCACTACTCACAGGAGCTACAATGCGATTTAGATTCAACTTGTCAATGGTTCAGGGATAATAAAATGATGCTCAACACTTCTAAATGTCAGGTTTTCACAATCACACGAAAAACACAACTTTTAGAGAACGAATACATAATAATTGACTAATGACAACTCTGTGATATGTAGAAAAATTTAAATTCAATGAGCACTATCAGATTATTGTTGGAAAGGCATACAGAACACTCGGCTTCAGTATCCGGAACTCGAAGTATTTCAAAAGAACTGAAACAGTTATACTATTGTACAATGCACTAGTAAGATCCGACGTAGAAAATGCATCTCATATGGGCCCCGAAACCCGAATCCAGCAGTGATCTGATAGAAAAAGTTCAAAACAGATACCTGAGATTCCTCTATGAGAAGAAATTTAATATTTACCCATATATGATTTCCTATAATAGCATGCTGACTGGTTTTACTCTACCTTGGCTGAGCAACAGAAGAAATGTGCATTCAGCCCTATTTGTTCATAACATAATAAATAGCATTAAGTACAAAGATTATTCCTTGATAAATACAATGACCGATAAATAGTATTAATTTTTTTGTCCCAAAGGTGCACTTAAGGACTAGCAACTTCGGACTGTTTTTTACCAATAAGTTTGATTGTTCACCAATGAACAAAATGTTAGGAGAATGTAAAATTGTGATATAGACTTTTTAGTTCATTGGTAGGTGAGATCACACATGCCTTTGAAGCCAACTTTAAACCATATTGTATGTTGATGTTATTGCTCTTTTTATTATTTTTTTTTTGTTTGTTCACTTATTTTTTCATGTTAGCATAGATATGTAGTATGTAGGTTAGTATTGGCTTGGCAGTAAGCACTCTTTTAATGTAACTACAAAAATTCTTGTGTTTTAAATGAGTATAAATAAATAAATAAATAATAATAAATAAGTATTTTTTCAAGTAATTTTTAATGAATTTTTTGAATTACAATAATTTACCTATTCTAAGATTCTTTCTAAGATAACAATACCTATGAAAGAAAAAAAACACATAAACAACAATTAAAAACCCAGAATTCCTCGCTGAATTCCTAGACTACTTTTGACTTATTAATTAATAATCAATTGAAGGTAAACAAAAGATGATTGTTTTGGAATTTCCATTTGTTGAACATGTTTTATAAATATTTTTCAAATCGTATTAATCAGGATTTTCCAATAATTAAATATTCACTGCCAGAATTAGGCTAACAAAATAGTTCAGACATTAAGTATATTGAATTCTCGATATAATTATTAAAAATATATTTTTTTCATACAGTGTGCGCCATAAAGTTGGGTACATATGAGAAAATTCTTAATTATTCCTTTTTTGAAAAAAAAATTTTTGGGGATCGTTAGGGCATGTTCGATAACCAAAAAATCGATTATGACATGTCATGTGATTATCGGTTTAGCGGGAATTTTGAAAAAAGTTGATATTGATGTCGAAAAACGGGTAAATTTGGCAAGATATCAAAAAATTTTATAAGAAAAAGTTGTTCAGAATCGAAAAAGAACTCCACTTGCCGGTTTTGAAGCAAATCAGAGAAAAAAAAATAAAACTAATTATTTTACCCATACCATTAAATGGAAAATCGAAAATATTAATTTTATTTCAAAAATAGCTTTATTCAACTAAACTACATAAGTTTGATATCAAACGAATCGATTGTTTTGCGAAATACACACTTGAAGGTCATAAATTAGAAAATACTGTCTGGTCGTGTCGCTATAACTGTACCCATATGTCCCTTTTTGCACAATTTCTGGTCATCAGAAAAATAACATGACATGTGTCATAATTGATTTTTTGGTTATCGAACATGCCCTAACGAACCCCAAAAAAAGTTTTTTGATAAAAGGAATAACTAAGAATTTTCCCATATGTACCCAACTTTATGGCGCACACTTTACATAGAAGCATTAGCAATAAATGCTGTAAAGACATGATAATTTCAGGTGTGGCTTTTTAAAAAAGAAATATATTCCGAGGTCTGGATTATCTATTTCCATTCTATTCTATCAACAACATATTACCACAGATTTATATAGTAAACAAAACTGTTGTTGCCAAGATTTCATTCAGAGACAAGATTGCAATAAATATTTTATGCTGGTATTATTTTGATTTGACTAAATGTTTAGCAACTCAGGTTTAAACATACATAAACTGAAGTATAAACTATCCTATAAGATCAACATGCAATCCCATTTAAGAAAATCAAATTAGAATTTGCTTCACGTTGCGATGAAATATCAATTAAAATATGACAGACTGATCACAAACACATCCATAGTAAGAAACCTCTTCGACACTCTATTTTTGACGTATGAGTTCGGATTGACAGCAAACTAAATCAGTTACTGGAAATTTATTTTTACAAAAATCATGCTGAGATTCTATAAACATATTTTTACATAACCAGGACCGTTGTTGAGCTACCAGAATGTCAAATATACTACGAACATTTCCAATGTCTGTTTCCAACAATTCTTTAATACAGGCCCAATGGAACTCTCCTCACAAGCCTCAGGACACATTGAACTATTGAATAACATAAATAAGTACAACAGTACAACAGTCAAAACACATTTTTGTAAAAGTAAATTGGGAAAACCATGTGGACCAACTTACTAGAAAGTGATCTAATTCTAGGATCGAATAATTTCGGAGATATAAGGTAACAGTAAGTTCAATGATATTAAAAGGAACAGTTTGACAAAGATATTTGAATAAATTTGCAATTTCTGGTCCATAAGATGCAGATTGTTTCCTTTAAAACGAAGAACTCGGCAGCCATAACTAGAGCGCTTGGCGTTAACATAACTTTCAAAAAAACCAGAGTTGCTTTGTAAGCTGGCATCCATTCCTCTTATGTAGGTACTGGCTGAAGTCCAATGCCTGACAAAAGTTTAGGCTCCGATCTCTGAATAGCAAAAAGTCAACTTTCTACTAAATGTACAGGAAAACTAAATATTACACAAAAGGCGACGTTCTGTAAGTTTCCAAAAGTGCAAAAGATGCAATTCCTAAATAAAGAATTTCATAGGAAAAACTAGTTGAAAGTTGAAGCATCATACCATGAGCCAAGCAGTCCTGCCAATTGTTAGAAACCAAGACATTCGAAAACTAGACTAGATGTGTTTGAAACTGTCCAACAATATTCATATCTCACATAATGTAAACTCAAGTCCAAGAGGATTCTTTGAACCAATATACCATACTCATCATTGGACCATACTGCATTGGACAAATTCTCATGTGAGTTGTAATCAGGAAACATGTAGATATTCTTTGAATGATACTGCAGAAAAATATTTTCTATGGCCTGACAATCCCAGATATAAATCTCACGAGGTGACTGAAGAGGAACGTACAATAACAAACCTTGATCCATCAACCAGGCACAAAATTAATAGCTGTTCTAAGCATTCCTTGTTAATAGATATATTGTGACTGAAATTTGTCATCAAATAAAAAAATATTCGTTTCAATGAACTTTGTTGACCAGACAAACAACTCCGAGGGCAAATACTCCTAAGGAAGGGGCATTGAATTGCACAAACTGCTTTCAGTTTATTGTAAAAATGTGACGAAGTTTATTAATTCAGGTAGTAAAAAATGAAGAGTCAAGAACATTGCAATTCCTGTTTTGAAATTAGGCTACTATGCTGTGGAGACAAAATTTCTCTTAGTTCAATCTGATATGGACTCATAATCACATAGAATGAAACGCTCCATCCTTATGTGAACTCATGAAAAAAAAAATATCTACTAGATTCCCATACCCAACACTTGACCCATTGTGGTGAAGAGAAAAATATGAAATTAATGAAGTAATATCTTAGTACTGGGTATGACCAAACTGCAGTCGAATAAATAAAATGACTTGAAGTCTAGTCATGAAATAGGTATAGAGTACAAAACTTTCAAGGCGTGTATTTGAGTGGAACTTTCTTGTTTCAAAAATAAATTACTGCAAAAAACATACCTACTTAAATTGAAAAACTAAAAACAAAGTTTTTGGTTTTACATTTATATTTTTGTCAAAGACGTCATTTTGCACAGTCTAGACTAATTTTTTTATCGTGTGATTAAAATTATTATAATGTGTTTGAAGTTTTTTCCATGGATTTCTTATAATTTTTGTACTTCTAAATGTGAAAATTTTCATCAAAACAAGTAATCTGTACTGCACAAGTACACATCAACCAAAATGCTACTAAAGTAAATATTTTTTTGATGTGAAACTACAATTTCCAGAGCATTTGCAAGATTTCTCGACCAAAAAGGATTGCGGTATTTTAGATTTCCTTAACACTGCCTTAATTTTCAAAGAAATGATAAAACTAACCAAATACCTAAGTGTACAGGGTTACATTTTGGTTGTACATAAGGGATAACTTGACTGCTATTGGGGTTAGAAGGATGTGGTTTTCGGCGTTTTCGCAAATTTTAGCTACTTTTTTGTCAAATAAAAGATGCCGTCAACAGAATTGTAATCACCCTTTTTGTTTTTCAGATAAATAAGGTGTTTTTGAAACTGTTGCATTTTGGGACACCCCTTTGTATCTTGGCTCTCATAAGTGATCAGAAAGGTGACAATGGGTTCTTATAGATCTTTCTACGTAGATTTCAGTGGTGTAGTCAGCATTCCTCTAGAAGTAATAGTTTTTTAATTATAAACCAAACACTTTGTCGAACATATATGTTTCCTTACAGTCAATGGTTTCTTCACAGTAGCTATGCTGGGTGTCCCACAGAAATAAAAAAAAATTGATAAATAAAAAACTTATAGCTATTTTTTATAATAGGTGAAAATCGAAAATCGCCCTGTATCAATGGTACCATTGAAGATATCGTGATACGGTTTTTGACAATCGACGTTTCTCAAAAATCGATCCCATGACGTCTAGGTCAATTTTCCTCTATCTGGTCTGGAAGTATGTTTTTCCTGTTGAAACACTCCAAATTGCAGCACCCTGTACAATGAGTTAATAATATACAGGGTGTCTCATTTGAAAAAATGCATGTCTGATTTATAATTTAAAAACTATTACTTCCAAAAAAAAAGCTGACTACGCCACTGGAATCGGTATAGAAGGATCTATGAACCCGTCGCCACCTTCCGATCACAATTCATTGCTTATGAGAGAGCTGAGATACATAAAAAGTAAGTCTCAGTCTCAAAATACAACATTTTCAAGAACACCTTTTACCTGAGGTGTTTTCTCGCGTCTCAAATGTTTTAAAACATTATTCAAAACTGGTTTGAAACAGTGTCACATGACGTCGTAACTGCTTGGCGCGAGAAAACGGTTTGAAAACGTGAATTGGATTGTATTTCGAAATGGTTTGAACCAATTTTAATGTGACGCCACGGGTTCATCGCGAGAATATACTGTTCCAAACCTGGTTTGAATCATTTTCAAAACAATGAACTCGAGACAACAGCTCTTGAAAACAAAAAGGGCGATGACATACTTTTTGACATTGGGGGTAAAACTGAGGGTGAAACGAGGGGTAAAATTTGTGTATGTTGTTAAGGTATGTTCTCATAGAAATCACAAACGTATCAGAGCGAATTTCATTGGTTAAAAACAGTCAAAAGACTGGTTCTTGGCGATTTGCACCAATAAAAACGCTCTGACTGATCTGTGATTTCTATGAGATCCGACCTTAATATGGCAATTTCATGTTGTGCTCCACAAACTTTTCATATTTTGCTGTACAAGTACAACACTCCAACTCCATATAAGGCAATTTTTCGCAAGGATAATCAATAGGGATGATATTGCGACTGTCTATTGGCGTTTGGGAAAGTGTCAGAGTGGGCCAGGATACTGGGCTATAAAATTTTTCAATTGTTTACCAAATAGTGTTAAGGATTTGGATATGAAGGACTTTAAAAGTAAAATGAAGCAAATTTTAATATGTCATTGTTTCTATTCATTTGCAGACAGTGATGTAAAATGACGGTCATTTAAAATCGTGACGGTCATTTGCGTTATGACGTGTCATGACGGTCATGACCATGGTCATAGTTCATAGTAATTATTTCAATTTTAAACGCCACTACCTACAGTCATCGTCTATTAATTCACAAATGGGTTTAAAATAAGGATAGTCGAATATTGATTATAACATTTTGATAAATTATTAAGGATTTCAGAACAGAAGAAATTTCAACAAATTACAAAATAAGTGGATAAAAGCTATCCTAGCCTAGCAGGTAAAATAAAATATCAAAAATAACAGTTATTCACCTAACAAATGCAGAAGTCAATCGGTCCTTAATTGGGCCGTTGCCTAATTAAAATTCAGAAGTGATACTTTACCGCAGGCAACAGCAGTCTAAGTGCGGTAAAGGCATTTTACGCATGTGTTAGGTACAAAAGTATACATATGAGCATCTATATATCTACCAAAGAATGTATTATTGAAATTTCTGAATGAGAAAGGATTTTTGAGTGTACCTGAACACCGAATGTACTTCACCGCATACTATGCAGTCTACTTTACTGCATATTTTCACACTATGCTTTAAAATGGTCATGACCAATGGTCACATTGAATGTAACGTGACGGTCATGACCGTCATGACCCACCGTCATGCGCGCTGGTCATGACCCACTAACATCACTGTTTGCAGAGTTTTTAAATTTTGATATTAATAATGTTTTGTCATAGTTATAGTATTTGAAATGTATCTTGTAACTTGTTATAATGTATTTAAGTACCTATGTATTAGATTTATATTTTGATATTTTGATTTGACGTGTGTAAATCGCTTTGTGATGTTGACATAAATAAATGATTGTGATTGATTGAATAATCAAGCATAATCTGATTATGCTGGGTTATGTGATGTGATGTGTCAATTCAATTGGAAGGAAGTTAGGGGAGTATGACACAATTGACTCAATTGTGTCATACTCCCCTAACTTCCTCACCATCAAATTCTAGGCCTGCGAGTGACGTCACTATCAGCAGCCTATAGTGATGACGTCACCCGCAGACCTCGATGGAATGCTTGCAATTCAGGCTGCGCTAGTGAGTTAATATTTTAGAAAAGGTGATTTTCCGTCTGTTCTCACAGAAAAAATTAATGGAGTTTCCGATTGGTAGATTCCGTGCGCACTGAGTGTATTTGCATCCTATTAATCGACCTGTAGAAGAAACAGACAGAAATAGAAAAAATTTTACTAGTTCTTCACTAGATCTACCAATCGGAAACGCCATAAGTGTTCTTGATTCTCGAGTATCCCAGAGTTTGATGGTGGAGGAGTTAGGGGAGTATGGCACAAATGACACATCATATAATCCAGCATAAAGAATATGATTGATTATCCTCAATCCTTGCAAAACCTATAAATTGAAATTGAAAACTGTTGAAAATGTAGTTTTGGAGCTATTTTCTGAACTGAGCCCTTACTGACATAAGGAAATCTGACACTTTTCTAACATCGTTGACATGTAAAAACCTGGGGCCGGATTCTATTTTACGAGTCGAGTCGAAATTCGTATCGAATTGTCAAAATAGCGATTCTATTTTTTGATTTTTCCATATGTATTACACGGTACGTCCGGAGCTGTCATATTCGATATCGAGACAATTCGATTCGACTCGTAAAATAGAATCCGGGGGCAGTATAGGGCAATCCAACGACCTGTCAAAACGTAATTCAAAATGGAAGTCAATGCCTTTTTATATTAAAAAAAATGCCATTTTTTTTGCGGTTTTTGATTTGTATAAAGTCTGTAAAGTGTTTATTTTTTGGAAAATGCATACATTATGTATTGTACTTAGTTGTGGAAGCCGTTCTAATCGCGAGAAAGTCTCGTTTTATGCCGTTCCTGTAGAGACAAAATACAGGTTTTTACCGGAGAAAAACGATTTGTCTGTACTTTGTAAGGGCTTCATGGATTGTAGCAAAAGAGGAAAAATTTGACGAAATCCATATTAAAATACCAAAAAGTCTCGCTACATAAACGGTGTATAGATCCAAGCCATTTACTATCCTCAACATCAACTTGTTTCGATACCTTGAATTGCAGACAAATAAAATATAAAATATACATCAGGATTCAGGATTTTGTTAAGAAAAAACTAAACAGAAAACAAATCCTGGATAGTACCTACCTAATTGTTTAGTAAATAAAGGTTTGTCTCAAAGAAATCATAACTTTTGCAAACATCCGGGTTTTCAACTAATAATTTATTAACCTAAAAACTCTCCATCTTAAAATAGGAAAATTATCCTTCCAAGTACTAGAAAATCATCTAAAAACACCACAAAATACACAAAAAACAGTTTTTCGATCAAAAATGTCGCAGTTGTTTGAATTAAATTCATGGCGCCAATTTTTTGGCCTTGGCCGCCATTTTGTTTGGATTGCCCTATTTGTGACGTCTCATGGTGCACGAAACCAATTAGGGAGTCAAAACCAGATGACTTATAGCCCAAGGTTCCTAAAGTTAATAAAATGTGTTTTTTTTTAAAGATAAAAGTCAAAATGACATTGTGTTGGCAATACAATGTGAAATTGTCAGTGCTTTCAAATTTTTTATGTAGAAAAGGCTTGTGTTGCCAACATAGTTACTAAATTTTTGACTTGGGGAATTATCTTTAAAAAAAAAACAGACTGTAGGTTGCCTGGTAATGGGTAATTTGATGACGCATCTGGGGTGCCTCATGGAGATTTGCATTATGATGAGGCACCCCAGATGACGTGATAAAGTTATCAGGCAACCTGCCTTTCTCAAATAAACCTTGACTATAGCCAACCAGCAGGCATTTTGAAATTTGAAATTTTTATGAGGTTAGAATACGGGTTTTAACATGTCAACGATGTCAGAAACTCTATGGTGTCAGTATTCCTTATGTCAGCAAGGGCTGAGTTAAGAAAATAGCTCCAAGAGTACGTTTTTACATGTAAAAATGTCACTATAATGTTGATTATTGTTAAACTTCCCTAAAAATAGTCGGTGCAAACAGCCATAACAGTTTTCACTTTCAATTTATGTGTATTGATAATCCCGCCAAAAGAAAACATATGTTTTTTGTTTATTGTTTGCCTACCAGGCGCCATTTTTGACAGGTCCTTGCTTAGAATTGCCTAATTGTACAAATCAAATTTGTTTAGCAAAAGCAATCACCATTAAAGTCTAAATTCAGATAATGGGAATTTCATTAGGGATCCTATATTTTATCTATTATACCTATCTATTTAATATTTATTAGTTTTAAAGAAAGGTACCTACTGACTCAGGTATTGGGACCCAAATTTAAAGGTAAATTCATTAGGACAATTATAGGTAGGACATGGATTTCTAGGCTTGAAAATTGAAATCAAAAGAAGGGTTAGTTAGGAACTTTTTGTATTCCTGATTCAAGTGTTGAATCACAGAACTACGATAGTAATTGAAAAGAGCCTTTAAATCCCAGTCTCATTTAAATTTGAATTGCAAGTTGTAAACATTGGGTCCCGACCCTACCTGCAGTGCAGTAAAAATACCAGACAAAGTACTCTTTTATCTTTTATGATACCTACCTACCAATTAGGTACTTTGGTAGGTAAACTTTCAACTTTGGGCTTTGGCAATGACCAGAGCAATTTGTTTCCTTCTTTGGCTCTATCTCATTTTTTTTTTTAAGAGAGAAAAAGACAATAATTGATAATTGTAGTAAAATTGATTGTTGGTGAAGGCTCCAATCTAGTAGGACCTAGTTATTTCAAATTTGAAATTATCAGCACTTATCAGCTGGAAACTTGTGGCCCTTCAGAGGGCCATTTAAAAGAAGTTTTATTTACATTTGAATAATAGAAAATCATTAGAAATCTCTTCTTGTAATAGAAACAAGAAAATAAATAAATAACTAAAACATCTGGCATAAAAACCGCTTCCAAATCAGGTCACAAAGAATTTCAACAAATATCCTTGCGAAATAATCATACAAAACGTAAAACCATAAACAAAAAAAAAAAGCAGAAATCTTACCTGAAAAGTTGTTGATCTGTGGGGTCAGGGATACTTGAATAATCAAATCAAGGAACTCTGAAGCAGAATGGATGAATCACAACACAAAGGGCGTAGGTAGTTCGATAAAAACACCAACTATTTTAATAGCACTCTCTAGGTCACACTGTCCCAGGAAATTACAAAAAACTGTTGTCCTTTTTCGCTCCTTTGCTCTGTATCAATCCATTTCTAGCACGATTTTCTTTAAAAATTGAGCACAAAATCCCAGACAAAAGTTGACGTTCGACCAGTTGATAAGAGAATGAAGGAAAATCGAAAATCGTGCAATGAAATTCTAGTGCGTTCGGGTTCGGTTCGGCTCGGATTTCATTTTCACTTGGTGGATGATTGTTTTCACAATATTCGTTTCAGCCTTCAGTTGATTCTGTTTTTAATTTTTTCAACGGCGACATCTCGTGAGAGGACCGGAAACTATAAGTTTCTGGTATAAATCTAGAGATGTCGCCACGTAATATAACTGTACTACAGAGAACTGTACCACTCGCTATACTACAGATAACTGTACTCATTGAGAATCCAATTGGCACACAACAGTTCTTAGAAGAGATGTGTTAGTTTGTATAAAAACCAGAAACCACATTGTTTCATCAAGAACTCACCTAGATTGAATAAACTTCTAGGTATAGGCTCCATTAGAAGTATTTATTTGGTTATTATTTGTTAAGTGCATCGCAGATGTAAAATATGATGAGAACTATGAGATGGAACCAATAGATTATAGAAGCATTAAAGAATACCAATGCATTTTGTTAGAGTGAAGCTCAAACACCAACACCAGGGGTAAGTAACTTTTTGAATTCTTAGGTATTTGAAAAGAAGTTTGACATCTACAATAAAGGGCAAAGGATGAGGAAAGTACTAGACATTTGGTAGTTCTGAAATAAACAAACTACTTACGTGAAAAACTGGAGGGTCTCGGCTGAAAACTTCCCTGTCTGGTCACAGAATTATGGAGTGCAAATCAGAAGTAATAAGCACCTCCAAAGCAAGACTCAAGAAGAATCTGGAAGAAGCTGTCATAGCAATCAACCTGCGAAGAGTAGGTCATCACCTAGAACTGGAAGAGAAAGTACAGCGCGTCAACCAGGAAGTAATTGAGGCATTTGACTCTAGCTGCCCCATAGATTCGAAAAGCTGCTCGAATGGAGCCCGATGGTGGAATGCAAACGTTGCATGCCTCCGATAGGACTAGCGTATATGTAAGGGCATATTTGGGAGAATATATATCTACACCTTTATACAACAAACCCCCCATGTCACCCCCGTAAAGCGGGCAGTTGTGGTGACATATTTGGTGGAAGTGCCATCTCGAAACCGACGCCCAAAAACGGACACCGTAAGGCGCCTTTGAAGCAAGCCAACGCCCAAACACGTCACGACGAGGTACGTCGACAAACGGTACCGTGACGAAAGCACTCAAGAGAAATTCACGACAGCGTGGCGAAGGTGAAGAAAAGACTCGGAGATTTGAAAACTAGTGCCAATAGAAGAATAAATTGTGACTGGTTTACTGTCGCCATCGTGGCAAGAATAGATGCCAGACAAACCCAAATACAATTTGAGGCCAAAGAACGCAGCAGCAACGACACCAGTAGAATTATTAAGAACACCCTATAGGAGCACAGAATCAGAAAACGCGCTCTTTCTGCCGAGAAGATCACTGCAAAGATCACCACCAAAGTCGCCAAGTATCAGTTTAGAGCAGATTACCAGTGAGATAGAAAACCAAGCAAATAATCAGGCTGCGAAGAAGACAGTGTTTTTGGTAGCCCACCAGACCTTACCCTTCAAGAAGCACCAAAAGCAAGGTAACCATCAAAAGAGGAAGTAGAACAACCGGATATAATGGCGAACACCACAATAACTGACGCTATGACAGCGGAGAAACAGGCAAAGTTGCCTCAGTTTATCAGCCCTCAAACCTTCCAGCCGTGTAAAACCAGCGCGATCGAGTTCCTAAGAACATATGACAGATCAGCGATAGCAAATGGATGGGACGAAAAACTGAAAATTGTTTATTTTGAAACATATTTAGACGGAGCCGCAAACCTGTAGTTTCAGGAATATAAGCGCGACCACCAAAACAACAGCTGGAAAGACATTATCAAAGATTTTTCAGAGGAATTTGAGGATACAGATTACCAAAGGGCACTCAAGAAAAAAGTCGAAAACAGAAAACAAGGTCAAGATGAGTCAGTCAAGGAATACTTGTACGATTTGCAAGTATTATACCACAATTACACAAATACATTTTTCTGCGATTGACAAGAAATGTCAGCATTTTTGACCGGTTGACAGGTTGCAAAACTCCATATTCTGGTATTTTAATTATGTTTCAATAGTTGCTAAGGAATCAATGAATAACAATACAGAAAACACTTTTCCGGCCTAGGCCGGGAAAGTGATTCTCGTACTGCTAAATAATTAGAACCAAAATACAAACATTTAACAGGTATTTAACCGATCGCAGAAAAAATAGTATGTATATTTCGGTGGAAGAGCACATTCTCGGCCTTCGGTGTTTGCCGGCCTCGGCTACGGCTCGCCCGTCAATTTACACCGTCGGCCGAGAATGTGTCACTTTTCCACCTAAATACACAATATACTATTGATATACAAGAATTTGTAACGATTTTTAGCGAAGGATTGACGGAGGCAAATCATTACAATTACTACTGGTTAACAAACCCGCCGAACATGCCACCATCATCACTTATACAATTAAAAGAAATAGCAGACACGATAGACAATGCTCCGAAGAAAGGTGCAACTAACCCAAATTACCAGCTGTACGGAAAGAAATACAATCACAGACACAGAACTAAAGATAAGGACATGTGATGGCCACCTGCAGGATCCGAATACAAGGAGAACACACAAGCACAAGAGTACCAATATCTAGCCAAACGTGTTATAATTCTGGGAAAACAGGACATTTCGCAGCTGTATGTAGGAGCCAAAAGATGAGAAATCATAACTCCAACTCAAAAATTGCCACCGTTTGTTACAACTGTGGGAAAACAGGACATTCTGCAACAGTATGCAGAAGCCAGCCTCAAAGGAACAAATCGCATACGCCACGAGACAACAAAAACAATCCTGGTTGCTTTGTTTGTGGAAAACAGGGTCACTATGCAAACACCTGTACAACCCGACGACAAAACCCAAACGAGAAAAGATGGCAAAATTAAAAGCCCCTGCCATCCTTACTCTGGAGAAGAACAATAACAACGGAATCTTGCACATCACAATTAGATTAAATAATAAGTACATGTCAGCAATCGTGGATACAGGAGCACAATAAAGTGGCTAAATAAACCTTTACATACAGTGGCGACAATAGAGGTCCCGCCGCCATTTTGTTCCCAACCTCTCGTTACTTTTAAATATGAATTTATAAGTTTTAAATGGACATTGTTGTGACGTCATCACTGTGTCACCTGAAAAATGAAACATCTGGCAACAGCGCGCTGTCAATAACCAGAAGAGAGAGAAAAGGCAACCAACGAAAAACGAGAGAAGGCGGCACCATGTTGATTCCCTCCGAGCAACCGACAGCAACAACATGCTCTTATTATCATTTCTATTGAATTCTATTTTTTTATTAAAATTATTGTAAAATAAACCATCATCAATACAGTCCACTCAATTATTCTATCATAATAACAACATTAAACATATTTTGGTCCTTCAACACGGATTCGACAAGCGACGATTATATTCGAGCTGCTGGCTGGACCCTGGGAGCTGATAAATAACTGGAGTACATTCAGATAAGTCCTTTTACCATCTTTCCCTTTTTATTTTACGTTTATTTTAAATAAGCTTCAATTTGCAACCAATAATTATCAATTTTAAACATTGCCTATTATTATTAAATCATGACAGAACCTGCTATAAAATCATTAAAGCTGAGGAAGGCCTCCTTGAAAGGATCCCTAACTCGTTTTAAATCTTTTTTAACAAGTCTCCACCTAAATGAACATAAAATCAATGAATTGCCGCGTAGGTTACATTCAATCTTGCCACTTTTGACTGAATTTGAGAATGTTATCACTGAATTAGAAGCATTAGATGATAGAACGGATATTTCAGATGATGAAAAATCCCAGGAATATCAAATTGAAATAGGGTTGTTTGAGGATGACTACCATGAGACCTGCTCCCGCGCTAACCAAATTTTAGTTGATACAACTGGCGGTGGCAGTGCTAATGCACACAATAATACAATGAATCCTAGCCCTCCTGTTTCAAATATCAATTTAAACAATAATCAGTCTGAAGGTGTTAAATTGCCCGTTATAACATTACCAAAATTTAGTGGTGGTTCTGAGAGATGGCTAGCATTTTCAGAAACATTTGAATCATTGATTAATGACAACAGCAATTTAAATAAAATTCAGAAGTTCCACTATTTAAAATCATGTTTATCAGGGGATGCAGAAGCTGTCATTAGTTCTATAGAAATAACTGCGGCGAATTATGAAATAGCATGGAATCTCTTACAAGAACGTTTCAAAAATGATCATTTAATAATACACAATCATGTTCGGGCTATTTTTGATTTACCAGTGGTGTCAAAAGATAATCCAACTGCTTTACGTAAGTTTATTGATGAAATCAAAAAAAATCTACGTATTTTAACAACATTCAATCAACCGGTGGATAGTTGGGATACTATTTTGATTTATTTGTTATCAACCAAGTTGGATTTTCTTATCAGACGAGACTGGGAATCTTCAAATATTTCTTGTAAAACGATGCCTTCCATGGATACATTTTTGAAATTTTTGGATGAGAAATGCCAACTTTTGGAAACACTGGTTTCTAAACAATCAACTGAAAAAGATATGCGCTCAGATCCAAAATTACATTATGACAAATCTAGGGATAAACCACCATTTCGAAAATCATTTTTTAATTCTGGCCAAGCGAATGATAAAGTTACCAAGATAAAATGTTTATATTGTAATGAAAATCATTTGTTGTTCTATTGTGCCAAATTTCTGGGTTTGTCAATAAAATCAAGGATTGCTGAAATCAAAAAATTACAACTATGCTTTAATTGTTTCAGATCAAACCATACTTATGATAAATGTTTTGCACATGGTTGCAAATATTGTCATGAAAAACATAATTCTCTCTTACATAATAATCAAACATCACAATCAAACAATCAAAACAATCCATCATCATCATACAATCAATCAAACAATTATCATTTAACAAATCAATCACAATTAGCCAATCAAACCAGAGACAATCAGTCTCATTCATTCAATCAATCAAATCAGGGTCAATCAGCCAATCAATTTAACAATTATCATTCAACAAATCAATCGGAATTAGCCAATCAGACAAGAGCCAATCAGTTTCACTCACTCAATCAATCAAATCAGGGTCAATCACCCAATCAATTTAACAGTTATCATTCAACAAATCAATCACAATCAGCTAATCAAACAGGAGACAATCAGTTTCACTTACTCAATCAATCAAATCAAAATCAATCAAATCAGAATCAATCATCAAATCAATCCAACAATTTTCATTTGTCAAATCAATCGAATGAATCACAATCTTCAAACCAAATCAGCAACAATAATTGTCAACCACTTAATCAATCAGACCAATACCAATCACTTATTCAATCAAGGAATCAAACATTAGGCATCAATGAAAGTCTTATACCTAGTGGCTTGGCATCTCATTCAGTAATCTCAAGGTTTTCTGAAATTTTATTATCAACAGCAATAATACAAATTCGTGACAACAAAGGTAATTTTCATGATGCTCGGGTACTTTTAGACTCGGGGTCTCAATCAAATTTCATGACTCGTGAACTCTGTGACAAGTTAGGTTTACAAAGACAACAAACGAATGTACCAATTACCGGAATAAATTCTAACACAACAAAAATTAATTTTTCAACAAAATCTAGAATAAGATCCCGCTTCAATTCTTATTATCAGGATACAAGTTTTTTGGTGTTAGAAAAAATAACAGAAAATCTACCCGTGAAATTTGTGAATATTATTGACTTAGTGATACCACAAAATATAGTTCTTGCAGACGAGTGCTTTAATGTGCCAGGTAAAATTGACATTTTGCTTGGGGCGTCAATTTTCTATGATTTATTGTGTATCGGTCAAATACGAATTCAAGGCCAAAAGGCCATGTGGCAAAAAACAAAATTTGGATGGGTGATTTCGGGTGAAGTACCGTGCAATATAAATCAAAGCACTAGCGTGTGCAATTTTGCGCAATTACAACTAGAAGAACAACTGCAGAGATTTTGGGAGCTAGAAAATTATGACAATAAGATTCACTTGAGCAATGAAGAAGAAGAATGTGAAAAAGAAATACAAAATACTATAAAACAAAATGAAGAAGGGAGATTTATAGTGCCACTACTTATCAAAGACGGTATAGAAGAATTAGGAGACTCTTTTGAAAGAGCACTAAAAAGATTTCAGTATTTAGAAAAGAAATTAGACAAAAATGAAAATTTGAAAAGATTATACATAGCATTCATGCAGGAATATGAAGAACTAGGACATATGAGCAAAATATCAAAAAATGAACTGAAACCAAATAACACTCACTTTTATCTGCCGCATCATGGAGTTGTAAAGGAAACAAGTACTACCACCAAATTAAGAGTTGTATTTGATGCCTCTGCCAAGACAGATTCTGGCATATCGTTGAATGACAAACTGAAAGTAGGTCCAACCATACAAGCAGAATTATTTTCAATATTAGTGCGTTTCCGTAAACATAATATTGTCTTGATAAGCGACGTAGAGAAAATGTACAGACAGGTTCTCATAAAGGAAAGTCATCGGGATTTGCAAAGAATCGTCTGGCGATCAGATCCATCTCAACCTTTACAGCATTTTAAATTGAACACAGTAACGTATGGAACGGCTAGCGCACCATTTTTAGCCATAAGGTCCTTACAGCAAGCTGCATCGGAACATGAAAAAGAATACCCTTTAGCCGCCAAGGTTATAAAACGTGATTTTTATGTCGATGACCTAATTTCAGGCACTGAAACAATACAAGAAGCAATTGACCTGAAAATTCAAATTCAACAAGTCTTATCACAACACGGTTTCAACTTACGAAAGTGGTCATCCAATCACCAGCAAGTATTGGCCACTGAATTTGCTAATGTAGATTCAAATTCCCAACACATAGCCTTTGGTGATACTATCAACAAGACACTTGGTCTATATTGGGACAAAATACAGGACACATTCCAATATCAAGTATCAGTTCCAAAGAATAACAAAATCACAAAACGAAGTATTTTGTCTACAATATCTCAAATATTCGATCCTTTGGGATTAGTGGGACCATGTGTGTTAATTGCAAAAATCTTGCTCCAAAAACTTTGGAAAATTCATGTGAACTGGGATGAATCTTTGCCAATTGAATTACATACACTTTGGTGTGAGTTTGAAAACCAAATTTCAATTATTAACAACTTGCGTATTACCCGACATGTCCTACACCAGAAATCAACAATCATCCAACTTCATGCATTTTGCGATGCTTCTGAGGCCGCATACGGTGGTGCAGTATATATCAGGTCTACGAATGATGTAGGAAATCATATTGTGAAGTTATTATGTGCAAAATCAAAAGTAGCACCTCTAAAAGTAGTTTCATTACCACGATTAGAGCTCTGTGCAGCTGTCCTGTTATCAAGACTAGTTGACAAAGTTAAATCATCGCTAGAGATTGAAATCACTCAAACATTTTATTGGTGTGACTCCACAATCACTTTATCCTGGATAGCAGGTGAACCTTATCATTGGAAAACCTTCGTTGCAAATAGGGTGTCCCATATACAAACCTTAACAAAAACAAATCAATGGCATCACATTAGTTCATCGGATAATCCTGCGGATATAATTTCCAGGGGAATGAAACCGGAAGAAATTTTGTCATCATCTTTATGGTGGTCTGGGCCAGTGTGGTTAAAAGATGATCAAGAAAGCTGGCCTGCATCAAATATAAAAATAAGTGAAAAAATTCCAGAAAGAAAAACGAACTCCAACGTTACTTTAATAGCAACTGAAAATGTAAATAACTGCAATATTTTCTCATTGTATTCATCATTAAATAAGTTACAACGTATTGTAAGTTTAGTTTTACGATTCAAAAATAATTGTAAAAATAAAGCAAATAAACAAACTGCTCATTTATCTATTCAAGAGTTGAACAGTGGTCTTAATTGTCTCATTAAACTTTGTCAAAAACAATCATTTTCAGATGATATTGACCGTCTAATAAAAGATAAATCATTGAAATCTCATAATAAGCTTGTATTTCTCAATCCATTTCTAGACACTAATAATATTTTAAGAGTAGGTGGAAGAATCAAACACTCCAATTTTGATTTTTCGCAAAAACATCCAATCATTTTGCCATCAAATCATGTACTGACAGAACTAATAATACGACACCAGCATTACAAACTCTTGCATGCTGGTCCGCAAGCTCTACTTGCCAATATTCGGTTAAATTATTGGCCCATATCTGGCAAAAATCTGGTCAAAAAAGTGATTAGAAAATGTACAGTTTGCTTTCGGGTGAAACCAACTTTCATTAATCAATTAATGGGGAATTTACCTAAAGAACGTGTAACCCCCTCTAGACCATTTCTATATACAGGAATTGATTTTGCGGGTCCTTTTTCAATTAGGGTCAGTAATCTGAGAAATTCAAAAATAATTAAAGTTTTTCTTTGTATTTTTGTGTGCTTCAGCACAAAGGCTTGCCATATTGATGTGGTAACTGATCTTAGCACAAATGCTTTCATAAACTGTCTCAAAAGATTCATCGGCAGGCGCGGTAGGCCCGTAAAAGTATTCTCAGACAACGCCACCAATTTTGTAGGAGCAGATAATGAGCTCCAAAAATTGATCGCTTGGATTTTTGATCAAAATACTCAACTTGACATTATCAAGTATCTTTCATCTGAATCAGTCTCGTGGCACTTCATTCCAGCAAGAAGTCCACATTTTGGAGGAATTTGGGAGGCTGCAGTAAAGGCAGCCAAATTTCATTTAAAGAGAGTAATGGGCAATTCAATATTAACTTTGGAACAATTCAGCACAATAATTATTCAAATTGAAGCTTGTTTAAATTCTAGACCATTATTTCCAATTTCCTCGGATCCTGATGATTTCCTAGCATTAACCCCCGGCCACTTTCTGATCGGTAGCCCTATCACTGCTCTCCCAGAACCTTCTTATCTAGATATATCAATCAATCATCTTAGTGAGTACCAGAAGCTTAGTCAAATGGTTCAACGGTTTTGGTCCAGATGGTCTTCAGAATACGTTAGCCAAATGCAACACCGTACCAAATGGAAACTGAAGTCCCAACAAGAAATAAAACCAGGACAATTAGTTTTACTCAAAGAAGAAAACCAGCCACCACTAAGATGGAAACTAGGAAGAATCCTTCAAACATTTCCTGGCAATGATTCACTGACGAGAGTGGTTTCAATCAAGACTTCAAATGGCACAGTAAAACGTGCTATAACCAAAATTTGCATTCTCCCTCTTGAAGAACAAACTAACTAATTGAAACTACAGAGTTTCAAGGCGGGCGGCATGTTGTGACGTCATCACTGTGTCACCTGAAAAATGAAACATCTGGCAACAGCGCGCTGTCAATAACCAGAAGAGAGAGAAAAGGCAACCAACGAAAAACGAGAGAAGGCGGCACCATGTTGATTCCCTCCGAGCAACCGACAGCAACAACATGCTCTTATTATCATTTCTATTGAATTCTATTTTTTTATTAAAATTATTGTAAAATAAACCATCATCAATACAGTCCACTCAATTATTCTATCATAATAACAACATTAAACAGACATCTTTCATAAAAAATTGAAATCGACGTATTTGATGACTATTATTAGGTCCATCAAATACGTTGTTTTCCATGTTTTGTGATGGATGTTCACCCAAATCCCATATATTCATATTTGAAATAAGCAATAGATGGGAACAAGATGGCGGCGTTTTCAATATAAATATATGGGATTTTAGAACCAATCAAAAATAAGACAGCAATTGTCGCCACTGTGGGAAATAGAGTCACTGTAGAGCACAAGATAGCGTTCTACAAAGAAGTCTAATCAAAGAGGAACTAATAAGAAATGACGACACGGTTCTAGTCACTGCAGGGGGACACCAGGTTAAAGTTTTGGGAGACATTGAAGTTCCGATAGAAATACCAGGGAGTCAAAAATGAAAGGGCACACTAAACGCCAAAGTGATTCATCATTAACTCAACCAAAAAACAGAGGAAAACTATAAAAAGAACACCATGGATTACCAAAGCCCTTACAAAATCAATAAATACACGTGATGAACTTTTTAGGCGCGTTGAACAAGATCCAAATAATGAGGTATTAAAAATTCAATATAGAAACCATAGGAATAAGATTCATTCTCTAATTCAAAAAGCAAAAAATAATTATTATCTATCCGCTTTTGAAGAAAATAAAGGAAATCCTCGGAAGTTTTGGGGGACGGTTAGGAATGCATTGAATATGCAGTCTTCAGGCCATGAAATCGGACGGATGAGGAACGATGCAGGACAAATACTGAACAGTGACTCGGAGAAAGCGGAACAATTCAACGACTTTTTCGCAAACGTGGGAGAAAACTTAGCCAATCAAATAACCGTTCCAAATCAAAATAGCTACTTAAAGCACCTTAGCTTTAAATGCAGAATAAAAAAATCTTTTTTCCTTTCTCCGGTCACAGAAGCAGAAGTACTCACAATACTTCTAACACTAAATAATAACAAGGCACCGGGCCTTGACGGAATAACACCATACCTTGTAAAGCAGATTGCTCCCTACATCACGAAGCCCTTACTGCATATTTTTAATTTATCTTTCGTAACAGGGGTGTGTCCCAGTCATTTGAAAGAAGCCAACATAAAACCTATATTTAAAAATGGAAACAAAGAACTTTGTACAAACTATCGTCCTATATCATTGTTATCTGTTTTTGCTAAAATCTTCGAGAAGCTTCTAAAACATAGGATTACAGAATGGCTGCAGAATCATAAAGTTCTAAATAAAAAACAGTTTGGCTTTCGAGAAAACCTAAGTACAGAAGATGCTTTGGCGGCAATTACAAAAACTATATATTCTGAACTAGATAACTCCAGACCAATAGCAGGTATTTTCTTGGATCTTAAAAAAGCTTTTGACACTGTGGACCACTCATTGTTGCTGAAAAAACTAGAAATTTTAGGGTTCCGTGGTGTAGTGCTTCAACTTCTGAAAAGCTATCTTTGTAACAGAACTCAAAAGGTTACAATTGGAAAATCAACTAGTACAGGTAAATCTGTTAATTTTGGAGTCCCTCAAGGAACGGTCCTCGGCCCTGTACTCTTCCTTATCTACATAAATGACCTTCTTAGTCATGACCAGACCTTGGACTGTATATCCTTTGCTGATGACACAGTTATACTTATTGGAGGCGAGTCGTGGAACAACATCAAGAAAAAGTCTGAGATGTCTTTGAAGGTGGTCAAAAACTGGCTAGATTTAAATCTTTTAACTATTAATTGGGACAAAACAAAATTTTTACCATTTTTTATTGACGAGCGTGCAGAACCCAACTTTCAAAAAATAAACCTTCACGCTTGCTCGGATCAAAACGCTTGTCAATGTTCTACATCCATCGAAGTTGTCGAAACAATTAAATATTTGGGAATTATACTAGATAACCAACTCCAATTTAAAATACATGCTGAAAAACAAGCAAAAAAATTAAGAAAAATGGTGTTTGTTATTAGGAAACTGCGAAGTTTTCTAAGTAAATACAACCTAAAGACTGTTTATCACGCAATTTTCGAATCGACCATGCAGTATGGCGTAATAGCTTGGGGAAGCAGTTACAAAACATCACTAAACTGCTTGGAAGTAACGCAAAGAAGCTGCATTAAAACTATCCTAAAAAAAAGCCTCCTATACCCAACAGAATTACTTTTTGAAGAATTTATCGTTTTTCGTCTGAGGCAAATGTATGCATATAAAGCCTTACTGTATATTAACAAGAATCGCGACATTATTAGACCTCTAAATATGAACTTCTATAACACCAGACAACTTTCCCAAGAAACTGTCGAAATCCCCAGGAAAAGTAAACGCATCTCACAGAAGTGTATTACGTTCATGGCTCCAAAAATATTCAACCTTATACCTTTAAATATAAAAAATCTGATAGACCACAAATTCAGGTTTAAGAAGAAATGCAAATTTTTTCTATTATCGTTGAATTATGCAACATTAAGCGACGCTTTTCCCTAAAAATCTCAACTGAAATAAACCAATGTTCTCCCATTTTTAATTACTTTATTTACTTTTTATTTTTATTATTTTTTTTCATTGTGTGGTAATCTCCACACTTTCTGAGTGGCATATTTGTAGAATACTTAGTTAAGCACAATAATATAGTAGGTACTCAAAAATTATATAGGTTTAGATTTAGAACTAAAAAAAAAAAATAGATTTAACCCATGTCTAAATAAATGTTTTAAATTATGAATATATGGTAAATGTGCTGCGCGCTGGTAGGTAAACTGCCTTAGTAGCACTCACCTATTTATTCGGATTCCTGTAATTTATAACAATGTTGAAATTATAATTCTTGAGATTTGATTAAGGTTAGATTAAGGTTAGGAAACAAAATTGTACACTTTGAAGGAATTTGAATAAATTTACATTTACATTTAAGAAAAAAAAAAAAAAAATAATAATAGGCTCTTTCACTAAAATTTAAATACGTAATTTAGGTATAAAATCCCAAAGGAGGGACTATTTTAGGCACATATACCAAAAAAAAATGTTCTACAAGGTTAAATAAGTTTTTTACAGGCATTTTAAACTACCAAAATTTGAATTATTTAAAAACGCGCCGATTTGCTGACGTCGCATAAATATTTTTCATTTCGCTTGTTGTTGCAAAGAGCTGTCCGCCTCTGCTGTATTTATCCTGTAGTAAATGCAGGTAAAGGTTCGAATGCGCTGTTGTCGGTGGTGACTAAATGTAGTGCAACGTAAAATAAATAAATAAAACTAAACATAGAAAATTATATTAAATTGTGTTTAAGCATAATTTCAATAAAAATGTTATAAAATCTTGAATCCATAACTAATTAATTTAACTACTTTTCATGATATTTTGTATTTTGGGAACATTTCAGAATTAAATCTATTACAAATTTTCAATGTTGACAATTAGTGGCAACACGGTCAAATAGCGAGCTGCGACGTCATAGAAATAAATTCTGGGTTTTTATTTGGAGGTATTTCTTTGTTTTCTGTTTTCTCAAGAAGGACTTTGAATTTTTCAAAAGTAAAAATACAGAAAATTCTGTTTTTAGTTGCTTTATCCAAATATGCCAATTTCAAAAATTAGTGAAAGAGCCCATTCTAGGCATGCAGTTTTTGACAAAAAATAACGCGATCATAGATCTCCCACGGAAAAAACTGATTCTGAATGGTCAGCATGAAATACCCCTAAGACAAATGAATAATGAAAAAATCAACATGTCAGGTCTGGTCACAACAAAACAGCCGACTCAAACGAGAGAGCTTAGACTAGATACTTCAAGATTCAAGAGATGAACAAGAGTTTAACAAGTTTGTAAGAGAGCACATTCACATAAAAGATAACCAGGTTAACGGTCTCCTGAAAGAAGAATATGGAAACATAGACGTCCTAACAAACGACGCCGTTTTAGTAGTAGGAGTAACCCAAAACTACAAATTAAAAAAATCAGTTTTCAAAAAATATAGACATATGATTCCAAAAAACGCAGAGAAAGGGTCCATTGGGGTGCTATCTATGTCAAAACAAGGAAAAAAAACAGTCATTTTTCTATTCACAAGAGAATCAATGAAGGAGAAGCCAAGTCCAAGAAACATGTATAAATGTCTTATAAATGTCTTATCTTAACATGTAACAATATCTCAAAAAATAAATCCATCAAAAAATTAGTCATCCCAAGACAACGATGGGGATTAGAAAAAGAATGTGCAAGATTTAAAAGATGATATATTTTCTATTTGAAGATGCAGTGGTCCAAATTCACATTTATAGGGAAAAACCTGGGTATAAAGTTAAAGAAGAAAAGCAGGAAGAAGAAATCAGGCATCTGATGCAAATCGGTACAGAAACTAAGAAAAACACATATAAATTGGGTACAAAAAAAGATTACACGGTATCTCAGAATGAGTTGAAAACATTGGAATTAGATATTATGGGCAAACCTAGTGAGATTAAAGATAATACTAGGTATACATGCAAATATAATTTAGACTGGTTAGCAAAAAATCATCTTGAACTAGAAACGCACATTCACACCAATGAAGGTAGCCTCATTTTAAAAGTACAATCAAACACAAGGAACCCAGTAGATATATACGCCGGAACCACAATAGCATTTTTGGCAGAAACAGCATTAGAGACAAATGTTTCAAACAATTTCAAGTTGCAAGAAGAAAAAGATGAAGAGAGCGAAGAAATAACAATGGAAGATCATAAGTTAGACAGCATCACAAACGAGAAGAACAAGCATGAACTCAAAGAACTCCTTCTGGAATACAATGGCGTTTTCGCGAAATCTACAAAACATATGGGAAAGACAAACTTAACAGAACACATAATAGACGTCGGAGAGGCTCGCCCAATAAAGAGTCGCCCATACAGAGTGTCACAAAAAGAAAGGCAGATTATTGACGAACAAATTCAGGAAATTCTCGATAGCAAAGTAATTCGGCCTTGCCACTCTCCATGGGCTAGCCCTGTAGTGCTAGTTAAGAAAAAAGATGGAAAAACAAGATTTTGTGTAGATTACAGAAAGGTTAACACAGTAACAAAAAAATCAATATACCCACTACCGCAGATCGATGATATTTTGTCATACTTGGGCAATGCAAAATGGTTCAGCACACTCGATATGTTTTCCGGATATTGGCAAGTTCCAGTCGAAGAGAAGTCCAAGCAATACACTGCCTTCGTGGCGCAAGGACATTATGGGACTTACGAATTTAATGTTTTAAGTTTTGGATTATGCAACGCTCCAGCCACTTTCCAAGAACTAGCAGACCAAGTTTTTTGGGATATGAAATGGAAGGAAGTGCTAATCTACCCAGACGACATCATTATATTCTCACAAACATTCGAAGAACACTTGAGCAAACTAAAGAAAGTTTTTGAGCGATTGCGACAAGCTAACCTTACTCTAAAACCAAGCAAATGCGAATATTTGAAAAAAGAAATCAAAATACTAGGATTCAAAGTAAAGGAGCAAGGCATATTACCAGATGAAGAAAAAAATATTTGCATAAAAGTGTTCCCGACGCCAAAGAAAATTAAAGATGTACAGAGCTTTCTATGATTATGTAATTTTTATAGAAAATTTATACATATATAACTTCGCATCAATAGCAAGACCGCTACATGAAGTTACAAGAAAGAACATAGGGTTCAAATGGGGTTCTGAACAAAACAAAGCATTTAACATCCTTAAAGAAAAACTGGTTTCCGCACCTGTGTACAGCATTTCAATCCAAATAAAGATACCATTTTGCACACCGACGCAGCAACATGTGGAATTGGGGCAGTACTTTTACAAGAAGACGACAAGGGAGAAGCACATCCAATAGCCTACATAAGCAGAAGTCTTTCAAATAGCGAAAAAAAATATTCAATTAGTGAATTAGAACTCTTATTAGGCGTAGTGTGGGCATTGAGCTATCTGAGACACTTAATTTACGGAAGACCAGTAAAAATCGTCACTGACCACCATGCTCTTTGCTGGATGGACTTCATTAAGGAAAGCAACAGACCCTTGGCCAGGTGGGCACTGAAACTTGCAGAATTCGATTACACGGTTGTATATAAAAAACGCTCAACACATAGCGACGCCGACTGTATGTCCCGCAATCCAGTGCTTCAACCAGAATCCCAGGAAAAAGAAGGACAAGAGGAGCTTCCCTCATTCACAATTCACATTAAAATCAGTGCGAACGGCTACATTACAGGAGAAAGACCCAAGTCTAAAACAAATATTCAAAGCTATAAGAAAACCAGACGACCCAGAAATTAATAGTGGCATCAGAAGAAGAGCAAAAAAGTTTAGGATTGAAAAAGACTTACTCTATAAAATAAATAAGACAAAAAACGGCTTAGAAAAAGTATTAGTAGTACCAAAATTAATGGGAGAAGAAATTATGTGGGAGCTAAATGCATCACCGACAAGTGGACACTTGGGACTGAGCAAAACAACGGACAAAATTAAAAACAGATTTTTTTGGGACGGAATGCTAAAGGACATCGAAAATGCGTTAAGGGATGCCCAGATTGTCAAGCTAGAAAGGGGCAACAATGTTAGGGATGTTACAACCAATACCGGTGGGAACAATTTTCGACAAAATCGGAATTGATCTTTTAGGCCCATTTAGAAGAAGCAGTAAAGGGAAAACAATGATAGTTGTAGTTACCGATTACGCCTCACGATATGCCATCACCGCCTCCCTACCGAATGGAAAAGACGGACCAGTTGCAAATTTTTTACTGGAAAAAGTATTCTTGATACACGGGATGCCAAGAAATCTGCTCAGCGACAGAGGAAAAGTCTTTCAATCGGAATTAGTATGGGAATTAGGAAAATTAATGGGAGTAAGAAGCCAGTTTACAACCGCATACCATCCTTCTTGTAATGGTCTCACTGAAAGGCTAAATAAGACTGTTGCAAATTCATAATAAAATAATTTCATTTACGTTGTATTTTACCTCTGTAAGAATTTTCAGTTTTATTTGTGTTTGGCTCTATAAAAGTGCAGATAAAACGGCCCTTCGTCAACTGTGTCGCCTTCCACCAGAAATCTATTTTTAGAATGGTACCCATGTTTTTTTTTGTATATTTTTTTTTGCTTGAGATAAGAGAGGAATTTAGGTCATAGTCTAGGTATACCTATTTCTTTTAAAATTAGTTTCTCACTTGGGTTTTGGCTTTCAAGCTATAAAGAGGGTTTAGTTTTAAAATTATTATCATTATTTTTGTGTATCTTGCGTGCACAGGGGAAATTTATTGTTTATTAATTTAAGAATAAAACTATAAGTTGTGTTTACCGACGATTTTGGTTTTATTTCGTTGGTTGGTCCTTCGAGGTTTGTTGAAAGCATTCAAGGAAAGTTGGGACTGGGAAACTTCAAGAATTTTTCTACAGTCCATTTTACGCGTCCCAACAAAGACAATAGCTGACATGTTATCCATGTATTGTAACACACAGCAAACAGACTGGTGTAGATATCTACCATTTATAACATTTGCGTATAATCCAGCAATACAGGACACAACGAGATTTAGCCCATTTATGTTAACATATGTAAGGGAACCCACACAAACAGCAGAAACTGCATTGTTGGACGCTGACAACTTATTAAGAGCCATAGCAGTAGAAAATATACGAAAAAGGACAAGGAAAAGACAGGGACATTTTGGCGAAAAATTACTCTTAAGATGGTTTGGACCATACAAAGTAATTAGAAAAATGGGAGAAGTGAATTACGAGGTACAAAAGATTGGAAGCAAAAAAAAAGGATATGGTCCACGTGAGTAGGATGTTGCCCTATTACGATCCATGGACAGAAGCTGCGCCTATTGAAGAAAGGGCAGAAGTGACAGTTATTGCCGCAGACGCAGAATCTGAGGATGAAGGAGAAGAGGAAGGAAGTGAGGAAGAAAATGAAGGCAGAGAAGCCGAAAACGAGGGAGAAGTAGACTAATTATACGGATAAAACATAGGCAGAACTATAGAGTAGGAAAATAGAAATAGGATAGAAAAAATAGGGTAAAACATTAGCTAGAGAGTATACGATAATCGCCAGAGAAACTATGTAATTACTAGCTGACCCGGCGAACTTCGTACCGCCTCTGAATTATTAAATATCTCTGAGTTAAATACCTATTAAATGTTGTGTTAACGTATGTGATAAATGAAGAACCGCTCGACCGATTTTGTGCAAACTTCACATAAACCATCTAATAAATAGTCCGAACAAAGCCTAAATATTTGGTTTGGCTAGGTGAGCCCGTTCTTGAGTTATAAAATTACAACGAAAAGTGGCATTAATTTTTATAGTACAACGGTCGAAATTTGATCGTGGCGCCATCTAAGATAAAGATTCAACACCAAACAGCAATTTTTGCTGCAATATGGTGACTGTGAAATATTTTCTCATTAATTTTTATATATATAGATAGGAATAAGCACATTTTTTAAAAATATTAGAGAGTTATTGGACGTGCAATAAGGACAAGCAGTATTTAAATTACCCTTATTTTGACATCTACGCATGCGCATTTGGGTCTGAAAATAAGGATCCCCTTAATAAGGTTACTGCTTATAGGGCAGTTTGATGTTTGACGTTCAAGATGGCGTTGCGGCATAGCAAACATAACCTCAAGAGACTGTGTATTTTCTGTGAATTTCTAAAGTGTTTTTATCAGTTTAAGAACGTTTTTTGATAGAAATTTTTATTTTTAGCGTTGTTGTGGTTCATGTAATTTATGTTTTTGACATTCATTTGTCTCTGGCACAATTTATATTTTTCAAAAATGCCAAGATTGGCAAGGTATGTTTCATATGCCCATTATCTTTTATTACAAGTGAACTACAAACTTTTACCTCTTCCCAACATCAGGAGATTCCAGCAATAACTTTTGTAGATAAGCAAGAAAGCATTTCATCAAAAATCAAAAAATATTTATGAACTATATGTTTCAGACTGCTTACAGTTCTGAAGCACACGAACAACTGATCGGAGGTGAAGAAAATCATCTTGATGTAACTTAGATTTAGGCCTTTCGCCTTTCTACCTACTTGGAGCACAGTTTCTTGGGGTCCGTTTTGTACCTGATGTCCAGGTATTTTATTAATAGATAAATATTCCAAGTAACTACGAACATTAAAGGAAATTGAAATAAATTACAATTCATCAAATTAAACTCTGAAACAGGTAGAAATAAGTGAAATAACACACATTTATATCTGTGTTTATATGGAGGCCCGTCTAACCTCAATAGTTTGTTTACATTTGTGCCGCATCGCCATCTTGAATTATCAGCTGATTCGAACTGCCTAATTTATGACCTTTTTGACGGATTTGACGTTTCGCTTTTCGACGATGATGTAATTTTACTGAGAGAATTTGTTATTTACAATAATTTTTCCTTTTACTGTAGGTAACATCAAAAAATGGGTATCAGCAGAAATTCACATAAAGTCTGTTTTTTTTTAAAGATAATTCCCCAAGTCAAAAATTTAGTAACTAATGTCTGCCCAGCGAGTCTGTGTCTACGGGGCAACGGTAAGGGGAATGCAGTTGTAAAAAAAATGGCTGATTTCATTCATAAAATACCCAGCTGCGTGCGGAACTTTTTGGAAGTGTTATCGTATCACAACTCGTACACGAAAATCGACAATGACCAAACCCCCGCCACTGGATATTTCAATATAAATCGATATTCCAAGATGGGAGGATAAAATGACAGAAGCTCTGGCCAATAGCGAGATGTAAGGTGACGTTAGCCCATTGACAACCGCATGGTTCCTCCTGGCAACGGCCATCCTGCCAAAAACTCCACCAATCAGGTACATCCAGGCCGGATGCTTGCCAAATTGTCAAAAGCTGATGGTATCTTTAGAAAATGTTTATTTTTTACAATGGACAAAATTGGAGAAATCAGTTATTAAAATAAGAATAAATCTAACAACTACGTTGAAATATTTAGTGTTTTATTGGTTTCTATATTTTGTTATTAAAAAACGGATTTTCAAATGAACTACCTTCATGCCTAGTATTTTCGCTTTTTTTTTATAATTAAACGTGGCAACATCGCACATTTACGTCCGAATTCCTTCCGTAGACTCAGAACCGCTGGGCAAACAATATGTTGGCAGCACAAGCCTTTTCTTCATAAAAAATTTGGAACATTGACAATTTTACATTGTATTGCCAACATAATGTCATTTTTGTTGAAATAATATACTTGTTCAACAATAATCATTTTTAAATTTGAATAGGTAAACAGTTTTCATGGGTCTGTATCAAGGTTTGAGACAATCAATAGGATTGCATTCTTTTATTTATAATTATTTTTTGTACACCTGTGAACCAGTTTTTAGTTAGTGTGACAATTTGTCAAAGTAGTAGTCATTTTTTATATTATTTTTATTAATTTCTATTGTTCATTTTCCGGTTAATAAAATAGTTTTCTACTTTAAATTGTATCTGATATTATCTCTTACAGGAGAGCTAACGCGACGTAGCTGGGCCCATAACCTGTTCAAATTTGGAGATAATATCAGATACAATTTAAAGTAGAAAACTATTTTATTAACCGAAAGATAGTGGAAAATGGATGCAAGCTATGCAAGACGAATTCAAATCATTAAAGGTTAACGAAACATGGAACTTAGTACATGCACCGAAAGGAAAAAATATAGTATCATGTAAATGGATATTCAAGCTAAAGACAGGTGAAGATAAAACGTCGAACAAATATAAGGCACGACTGGTGGCGAGGGGTTTTAGCCAAAAATTCGGAGTTGATTACGATGAAGTATTCGCACCTGTAGTGCGGCAAGCAACTTTCCGAATATTGCTAACACAGGCATGGAGTCAAGATCTCACAATAAGACATTTAGATGCAAAAACAGCTTTCCTAAACGGAGAACTGACAGAAGAAATTTATATGAAACAACCTGAAGGATTTGAAGAAGGAGACACAAGTTATGTTTGCAAATTGAACAAGAGCTTATACGGATTGAAACAGTCTGCCAGAATCTGGAACCAGAAACTTGATGAAATATTGACAAATGATGGATTTCGTAAAAGTAATATTGATGCATGTTTGTATATTAAGATTATCGATGACCAAAGGGTTTACATAATAATATACGTAGATGATATATTGATTGCAGCAAAGGATATTGAAGAAATTGACTTTTTTGAAGAAAAATTAAAACATTATTTTGAGATAACAAGTTTGGGGTTATTAAAAAATTATTTAGGAATAAATATTGTGAAAAATGATCAAGGAATTTACAGTTTGAATCAAGCAAAGTATATAGACAAACTGTTAGACAAGTTTGGAATGAAAGATTCAAAAACATCAAATATACCATTGGATAACGGATATTATAAACTAGACCGGCTGGAGCCTATGAAAAATAGTGAAATATACCAACAATTAATCGGAGGATTGCTATACATTGCAGTAAATACGAGACCTGATATATTGGCTAGTGTAACTATATTAAGTCAACACAATAAGGATCCGAAAGAAGTTGACTGGAATGAAGCTAAAAGAGTGTTGAGATATTTAAAGAAAACAAAACATAAAAAACTCGTATTAGGAGAACGCAGTTCAGATAGTGTACTATATGGATATGCAGACGCGCTGATTGGGCGGAAGATAAACAGAACAGAAAATCGAATAGCGGATACATATTCATGATACAGGGTGCACCTATTAATTGGGGATGCAGGAAGCAGAGCTGTGTGTCACTATCGTCAACTGAAGCTGAGTACATAGCACTAGCTGAAGGTTGTCAAGAAGCAATTTGGTTAAAGCAGATGATACAGGAGTTTGTGGATTTGGAACCGAGAGTAGTTATGTATGAAGACAACCAAAGTTGTCTCAAGCAACTAGAAAACCATAAATTTAGTAATAGAACAAAACACATTGATACAAAGTATCACTTTGTGAAAGAATTGTGTGAAAGGCGGGTTTTTGATTTTAAATATTGTCCGACTGAGGATATGATTGCTGATATGTTAACCAAGCCGCTAAATAAAGTGAAGTTGGAATATTTAAGTGCCAAGAGTGGCCTGTCTGACTGATTGAAAAATAATTATGGTTGAGAGGGGGTGTTGAAATAATATACTTGTTCAACAATAATCATTTTTAAATTTGAATAGGTAAACAGTTTTCATGGGTCTGTATCAAGGTTTGAGACAATCAATAGGATTGCATTCTTTTATTTATAATTATTTTTTGTACACCTGTGAACCAGTTTTTAGTTAGTGTGACAATTTGTCAAAGTAGTAGTCATTTTTTATATTATTTTTATTAATTTCTATTGTTCATTTTCCGGTTAATAAAATAGTTTTCTACTTTAAATTGTATCTGATATTATCTCCAAATTTGAACAATTTTGACTTTTACCTTTAAAAAAAAAACACACTTACAAAAATTAACACTACATGAGGTTGAAATTTATAAAAATTGCCATCAGCTGTCAAAATTATGAATACAAAATAAGGTAATACTCTAAACCTACTACTGTCTTCCAATAACTGTTATTTTCTTGGAGGAATAGTGCTGATGCACTAATAAAATAACGTAGATCTTAATACTTAATAACTCTCTATTATTTTATTTTTTGTATGTATATACAAAACCACCAACCAGGGATGGACTACAAAACGAATTCAAGTGAAGGCATTGTAATAGAAGGATCTAGAGTAAAAATCAAACCAGAAGAAGCCACACGCGTTATCGTTTGTCTCACTTTGAATGAGACTGACCCAGAGAAAAGGAAATCTGCCTTCTTTGTCAACGCTGACGTCAATGGCTTCTTCTCGTTTGATTTTTACTCTAGCCTAGCTCTGGACTGAGCAGGGGCTAGAAACTTCAAACCAGAAGAAACAAATGGGTATGGACCAAAAGTAGACAAACCACAGTACCATTTCCACCATACTCACAAAAGAAATGATCAGGGATTACTTGGGCCGTAGGACCGCGCAAACCCACGACCCAGATGACCAAATCACCAGGAAGTACTTGGAGCCAGAACCAATTCACTTGAAAGACAGTACGAAGATTTTGGCGATCAATCTTCGTTTTCATTATTTTCTTCTTCACTTTCATCCTCATCAGGAAAACCTATATGTGTAGGCATTGAAAAAAAATTATAACTTGTACATGTGAGATTTCAAACATTTGTACAGGGTTATTGGTTATAAATGTCACCCCCCTCTATCTTTTTTATTTGACATTTTAGAAAAAAGTGTCTCAAATAAAAGTTTTATGGTTGAAATTAAATTTTTTAAAAAACTCACTTTTGCATATACAGGGTTTTCAGAAAAGCTGGTCGTGCTCCAACTTTCTTATTTTAAATAGAATACCCTGTATATTATTGATTGAATATTCGAATTCTACATAGAATTCTGAGCACATTTTATTTGATATACCCTATACCTAAGTTCAACTGTTTTGGAAATATTGACAATTGAAAATTGACTTTTTTGCAACCTTGACAGGCTGTAAAAGCTGAACGCTGAACGGTTAACATTTGAGCAAAACCGATCTTACATTTTTTTCTTAGATTTTCATAAGCTATTATTTGACACCAACATCGAATTTATTCGGGGATTAAATTCAATTGGAATTTTTAATCATGGATTAAATGAAAAGTTGTTTTCAAATATTAGTGTCAACTGATAGTTTATGAAAATCTAAAATAAAAATGTGATATCGGTTTTGCTCTAAAATTAACCGCGTAGGTTTTACAGCCTGTCAAAGTTGCAAAAAAGTCAATTTTCAACTGTCAATATTTCCAAAACAGTTGAACTTAGGTATAGGGTATATCACATGAAATCTGCTCAGAATTTCATGTAGAATCCGAATGTTCAATAATATACAGGATATTCCATTTAACATAAGAAAGTTGGAGCATGACCAGCTTTTCTGAAACACCCTGTATATGCGAAAGTGAGTTTTTCAAAAAATTTAATTTGAACCATGAAACTTTTATTTGAGACACTTTTTTCTAAAATGTCAAATAAAAAAGATAGAGGGGGGTGACATTTATAACCAATAACCCTATACGTAAGCAGTCATTTTGCCTTTTAATAGGTATTCAGTTGTTTTGATAGTAACTACTCAATTAAGTTGGCAGACAGAAGAAAATTGCAATTTAACAACCATATGTGCAACTTATGTAACTTATTGCGGTTTCTGCCATATTAAAAATATGCATATTCTAATAGCTACATTCCACTTAACCAAATGGCAGACGAGTTGAAAACATTCATCATATAAACAATTTTTGTCGCAATTTGGTTCATTGTTTATTATAGTAGGAGAGCCGGCAATATGAACGGGTATGTGATCATTGCAATGGATAATTTTCACATAAAAGAATAGCTCATAGCTTGATTCTCATGGCCACAACCCTTTGATGGCTGGGCCTAAACTACCCCTCCTTTTTCGAAGGAACAATGTTATCGCTGCAATAGCTGAAAATTGGTAGATATATTCTTTAATATGTCTTCCCAAATAATATATAGGGCTACCTCGATTTTGATGGCCGGAAATGATGGCAACCCTCATTGAAAGTCGAGCGCGCGCATTATTTTGCTTGCTAAATACAAATTTTTGAAAGTGACTCTTTCAAAGTCACTTTTGAACTTAAAAGAGGACTCTGTGAAGGGGATTTTGCATACAGCTGTAGGTCTTTAGACAAAAAAAGAAATATGAAATTATATTAATAAAGTGTTTGCCGCATATGATGAGAACCCCCAACACCGCAAGGTACTTCTTATTTGTTTCGCTTATGGTTCTTGAAGTATCTCTTTATAAAACAACTTTAAACAACTTTACGGCCATGAGAATCGAGGCAACCTCTCCATTTGGTTTAAAGGTTACTATGAAGTATTGTTTTATGTAGAAATTATCCATTGCAACGATCACATACCCGTTAGTATTGCCGGCTCTTGGACTATTAGGACTTGTACCAGTCTGCAATTTCTGCCAGTCAAAACTTAAGCTTCTGGTAGTAACTTATTTAATATAAATTAATGGCAGACGGGAAATAATTGATCTCAAACTTGAAAAATTTTGACATTTTGAAAAATTAAAAATAAATATCTGTACCACTTCAATTTTTCTGCCGGTGCAAAGGTACATTATTTATCTAAAATCCATTGTAACAAAACATGTTTTAGGCGGGAGAAAATTGTTTCAACATCTCAGCATTTTGATACAACTTCAAAAATTGTTAAATATTATTATACCAACCGAGATTTTCTGCCATTTACTTATTGATGTATTACATCGTAAATGTAAGATAAATTTAATTTGGCAGACGGGAGGTCGTTGATCCACATGTCCGATTTTTGCGACATTTTGAAATTAGTAATATGACACTTTATACTAACCTAGGGTTTCCGCCGTTTAGCTTCCTTTCACTCATTTTTGTTTAAATTACCTTCACAATGTGTGGCAGTCGGGATAATATTGATCCAAATCTCCACTTTTCATTACATTTTCAAATTAGCATATCATTGTGTTGTCACACGCGGGGCTCTTTAAAATTTCAGCCATTCCATTTCTTATTGCATAAAGAATAACCATCTTTAATGGCAGACGGGAGAAAATCGTTTTAAAAAAATGGTCGTTATGCACCGGTCTATAAGGACCCCAGTGTTGGAAGGGTCATACATCCTATAGGACTAGCATATATGTAAGGGCATATTTGGGAAAATATATATCTATACTTTTATACAACTTGAGCGAGTTTCTCTTCATCGACCCCCAAAGCTACAAATCTCCCATGTCACTCCCATAAGTTGTGACAATATTTATGTTATTGATTTTTATATTTACATTATGGTCTGGAGTTTTCTCTACTGTCATGATGTTCCTACCTACTTAGTGACTAAACTTTGTATCTGTTGTGGAAGCTTTGCTCTATTGGCTATGCAGTATAAATAAAGTTTTTTATGATTATTATTATTATTACAGGGTGGCAAAAAAGTATAACACTAACTAAATACTTGTAAGTAGATAATTAAAAAAATGTAAAATATTGTTAGTTTTGTTTTGCAGTTCGAATGAGGTAGGGACATGATTAAAATAAAACTCAAACTTAAATTATTCCACATATTTTTATACAAAACAGAAAAAAAAACATGAAAATTGTCAAAAAATTATTAGTGTTAAATTAAAAATTATATAATTATATTCTAACAACACTCAAAAATATAGGACAATTGGCAAATCACAATTTTAACTTTCCAAAGCATTGCACTTTGCCTGTTTAATTTTTTTTTTATTGAATTTTATTACTCATCACAGATAATCTTAACTATACAACCACCAAAAAGGCAGAAAAATAAATACAACGTACATTTAATAGACAATTATGCCTTCCTTAACAGCAAAAAGCTTAAAATAAAAAATGCGCTTTTTATTATATCTACATTATTTAATTTTATATTGTTTTGAAAATATTTTTTTTTAATGTATTTTTTTCACATACTTATCTACAGACAAACAGACACAATCACTTTGATTATTTAAATGTTGTTATATTGTTGCCAGCTAAGATCGAACCAAATATCATGATGCGACCTACAAATAATATCCTTAAGGGCATGAATTATTTTGTATTTACAATATTTACAATAATTTTATATTTAAAAATAAAATCAGCTCATCGATTCATTTCAATTTAAAATTCAAAAAGTATTTTGAGAGAAAATGAAATTTCGAAAAAGTATTCACATTTTACTAAACTAAAAACTAATTCACATAGTTCATATACACAACCCAAATATATATATTTTTTTTAATAATAAACAAAAGAAAAATAAAACAATAATAATATTAAGGTCCCTGAGCAGTATGACAAAAAAAAAATGCTGCAAATAAATATAAAAAATTATTAATTTTAAATAAACTAAAAATAGCAATAATAAGTATGGATTTGTCTTTGCACGTACAAAATATATCTAAAATAAGTAACATGTAGTATGTAAGCGATAAGGGCAAATTATTAAAAAACACTACATATTATATTAATTCAATAAAAAACATCGATTGCACTTACATGTGGGAATTTGGCCTAGTATGAAATAATATAATGTATTTATATATTAATTAAACTCCTGGTAACTAAAATAAATATATAAATCAATTAAAACTTTTTGCTTGCATCAAAATAATAAAAAAATTGCTTTAAAAATGACCACAACAATGCAATTAGCAACAGCAAACAAACTAAAAAATATCACCTTTTTTTTTGTACCTACATAACTACCAAGAAGAGTCATTCCATTATTAGATAAGTAATTTGATATTTTTCTATTTTGAATTTTTTTATAATACTGTCAAATATTGTTTTAATATTTTGTAAAAGTTTGTAATCTCATTAAAGCAATTACAAATAATTTCAGTTGATGAGAAATCAATTGAAGTAGAATTTAAATTTGTGTCAGTTGGAATGACACTTCATTGCCAATTACAATCGAAGTTATGAAGTGCTTGAGGAATATTATTTGTAGATGTTGTACACAATGGACTTGTTTCCAGAGAAATCACAAACCAGTCAGAGCGTTTTTGATTGGTCCAAAACGCCAACAACCAGCTTCCTGACTATTCTCAACCAATGAAATTCGCTTTGACTGGTTTGTGATTTCTGTGGAAACTGACCTAAGATAAATAACTAGCCAAAAATATTTAGACATTTGTGTAAGATACCATTCAGAGATATTCTGTCAAAATTTAAAAAAAAAAAAGGAAATTAGACAAGACAATTTGAGCCTAATGCAAAATGCTTGTACAAATGCCCAAAAAGACAGGGGGTTATTTTAGCTTGCCTCAAATTGGCTATTTAATTCATTTGGTTTCTGCACTTAAACACATTTCTTCCTTATTCATCAACAAATTATTCCTAACTTGCTCATAACTCTGTGTGTATATTGTTCTGTAAATGATACATCAAATTTAATTTTAAAAAAAAGACTATTTTTACATTGACGTATGTCACCTAGCCGTTATAGAGGCCATTTCAATACCTAACAGTTCTTTCACTCTGTCCGTATATTTCACTAGAGCTATCTTCGATGCTCTCGCGTTTATTTTCTCACCCATATTTAAAAACTGGCAACAATGCGCTTGCTCCAAAAAGTCCGACATTTTAAGTTCCCTAATCAAGTTTTTATTTGATTTTTGTACTGTTGATGTAGGAGGCGCAAGTTGTTTCAATAACGCGTCGCGTGATTTGATTTTGAGGCAGTTTGATAAATCTTGCAATAGAATCCATCGTTCTGTAGGGGGATCACCCCGTAAACTGTAGAGGTTGGGTAGAAGAGCTTCTGACATTTCGATTTCGATGTCTTCAAGCTCCGCTTCGGAGTTCTCTTGTGGTGTGTGGTGCAGCACGTCATATCCTGATTCTTCTGGATCTGAAATGAAAATATTCCGGGATGAAATTTAATGAGTCACCTACAGCCTTTCATTCTAATTCTCAGTATCATCGTTATCACCATTCATAGAAACATTTTTATAAACAAGACTGTTAAACTTAAATACATAAAATATGAAAAAAAAAATCCAGGAAAAAAAATCAAAGCATTAAAACAATAATAATAAGGGAGAAGTTAACTAAGCTGAAAAAGGGGGAGCATCGGCAGTGCCGTATTTCCCTATACGTACATTACGCACAGGCGTAAGGCGTCAAATCTGGGGAGGCGGCAAAATTTAAAGAAAAAAAATTAAGAAAAAGACAAAAAATAATCAGAAAAAAAACCCGAAGATCCATCGCGACACACGGTTCTGTTTCGCGTTGGCCTTTATTTGATTTTTCATTAGTAGGTACAGAAAAAAAAATGAAAAAAGGCTCAAAATAAACGTTTTTGGGCATAGACACCATCCTGAAACCAACATGGTTCTCACAAGATTTGGAAGTTTCGAGATGATCTTAAATGGGGCAATAGAACAATGCATTCCATTGAAGCCTGTGAAGGCAAACCAGTAAAAGCCTTCGATTAATCAATCACTTTTTAAACAAATCAGCAAAAAACGTAAACTTTGGAAAAAATACAAAAACAATAAATCTGACGAAAACTACCAGGCCTATATGACCCAAAATAACACACTCAAACAAAACTGGGCGAGGCTAGGAGAGTATATGAGCATGGCTTAGCTAAAGCAGATTCACCAAAAAGGATCTACAAATATATAAGCAGAAATTTGAACTTTAAGGTGTCAACAATAACACTTAGAGATTCAATAAATCAAGAAGTTTGAGACATTGAAGCCATGGCTGCAAAATTTGCTGAACAATTTGACAAATCCTTCACCCAACAGCAGCACTTATGTCTTCCACCCCTACCTGCAAATACCAGAGTCTGGAATCCGATAGACGCCATAGAATTTACAGAAGAAAAAGTCAAAAGACCCCTGAATAATATTAAAAAGGCCTCAAGTCCCGGGCCGGACAGAATACCAACCATTATGCTACAGAACTGAAGTGCGTCGGTTGATTCTCTACTCTGCAGGAATGTTTCGATTCGGGACGCATACCAGACAAATGGAAGCTTTCTATAGTGACCCCCCTCTTTATAAAAGGCAACAGACACAATCCGGAAAATTATCGACCCATAAGTCTAATATGTAGTCCATTGAAGTGCTTGGAAAAAGTCATGGTCGAGGAATTGACAGATTTTTTCATTGAGAACAATCTAATACCACCTTCACAGCACGGGTTTCTATCAAGATGCTCCACTGTCACCAACCTACTGGAGAGTCTTAATGACTGAACAGAAAATCATGATAACCTTCAGCCCACTGATATTATATATCTTGATTATGAAAAGGCTTTTGATAAAGTACCACATAACCTGTTGCTTGGAAAACTAGAGCATTTTGGAGTACGGGGAAGGTTGTTGACACCCATCAGAGATCTTCTATGTGAAAGATACTACCAGGTTCGAGTCAATGGAACAATTTCAAGACAACACCTTGTGAGGAGTGGGGTTGTCCAGGGATCGGTTCTGGCCCCATTGCTCTTTATAACATACTTTTTAATCTTGTTGATTGTATTGAAACAAAAATTAAAAGTTTTGCGGACGACGGAAAACTATATGCCAACCCTCTTCTCAATGTAGCACAACTAAAAGCATACTTGCATAATGTTGAAGTATGGACTGGAACTTGGGGTATGAAACTCAACGAGTCAAAATACACAGTACTTATCATCGGCCTAAACAATCCCAATGAAGAATATACTCTGCAGAACACAGCACTAAGAACTTTCACTGAGCAGAATGATCTCGGAGTCCTAGTAACATCCGACTTGATATGGGAAAACCACATTGTGAAAATAGCAAAAAAAGCCAGTACATTTGTCTATCTGATTAAACATGCTTTCAAAGACCACTCCGTCGGAATGATAGGCAAACTGTACAAAAGCTTCATCAGGCCTTAACTTGAATATGCCTACACAGTGTGGAATCTATATTTTATCCAGCACATAGAAATCTTCGAAAAAATACAGAGGATTGTAACCAAGATACCATCAGAAATTAGAGAATTAAGTAAGTTATCCTGAGAGACTGGAGATATACCCCGATTAACAACATTAAAAGAAAGAAGGCACGAGGGAGATCTGATTGTTACCTTTAAGATAAAAAGTGGACATTACAATTGCGACACGTCAGGGATATTTCACCAAAATCAAAACCAACAACTTTGAGGGCACTCAAAAAAACTAGGCAAAGAAAAAGCATCCAAACTTCCTAACAAATCGTGTCGTTTATTCGTGGAATGGACAGGTCAACTTCAAACAAAAAAGATTAGTACTGCTGGTCAACCTTAGCAAGAAAAGTTTCAAGACTCTAACCGGGTTTCTCTCGGGACATTGCAGGCTCAAGAAACCCCTACAAAAGTTGTGGTTAGAAGAAGGTGGCACCTGCAGATTCTGTGAAGACGGAGAAGAGACACCTCACCATCTTCTACTGAACTGCGATGCCGTTAGTCGCTCAAGGATGAAGAACCTGGGAAGTGCCCTTATACAGATGGAAGACGGGGCTGCTTTGAGCAGGAAATCCGAATTGAGCAGCAGAAAGAAGGGTACAATAGATCAACCTTGGTCGCGGTGCAACTGACACCTCCAACACACACATACACAAGCTGAAAAAATTCAAATCTGCCTCCCAGCAACAATAATAAATTCGGTCCTTACTAAAGCTTGAAACAGAGAAGAAAAGTTCTCACCAAAACATGATGCTGGTCCATTGAAATGCCAAGGCGATCCACATTCTCCATCTCTATCAGTCAAATGGCCCTTGAGTAACGTTTTAGCATTATCATCAGTAGCCAAAGATAAGGGTGTTGAACCAGCATACGTAGCCAGAACTGGATCAGCGCCATAAGCTAGCAACAGTCTCACAATCTCCACAAATCCATTTTCCATAGCTTCGTGCAGCGGCCTAAAAGAAACAATAATTAATATAATTTCTTGTCACATTTAAATGCAACAAATTTTTTTACCTTATTCCACCCTTTGCAGATTCATGAACATTGGCACCGTATTTCAAAAGCAACTTTGCTATTTCTAAGTGGCCCCTAGCGCAAGCTTCGTGCAAAGGAGTATAGCCTGCATTATCCTTGGGACCAGGCGGACAGTGCATTTTTTCCAAACAATATGCAGTGATATCCTAAAAATAAAATATTCATGCATTGGAAAACCAAATTTTAAATAACAAAGTTACCTCATATCCCAATCTTGCAGCCCGATGTAAATGCGTTTCCCCAATTCCTTTGTTTAGCACCCAAGTTTTGATTTCTTTCTGTATATCGTCGATTGATTCTGGAGCTTTAGCTGGCTGGGACCGTTTCTTTTTCCTTTCCACACTTGTGTCAGTTTCTTCTTTCTTAATTTTCTTCTTTTTTCTAATGTAATCAAATCCTGAGCTGAATTTCCTTCTCATTTTTCCGTATTTGTATTTCCGTTTGCCAGTCAGTCCTGCATCATCGTCGTCTAACGACATGGTTTCAGAAAAAGTATCAGGGTCTTTTTTAATTACCAAGTCACTAAGTTTTTTATTTTCATCATCATCTTCAACAATAATTTCTTTTTTAATTTCTATAGTAATTGGTTCTTTTGCTTGCACCTTCTGTATAATTTTTTCACTTATATTTGATTTTTCCTCAGTTAAAATTAATTCCTTTACATTTTCTTTTTTGATTAATATTTCTTCCAAGTTTTTGGAAAATGGTTCAGGTGTATTAAATAACTTTTGGGATTCCTCCATATCGTTAACACAACTTGGTGGAGCTGATGCAGGTCGATCTTCTCCAAATACTTCTTTGATTGTAGCTCTTTGTTTCATTGCTCTTGTTTCTTTTCTGGTTCTTGATGATAAAACTATAGTTGTAAATTTATCATGAACTGCAAGTAAATTGTTCCCGCCATTTATAAAAGCATCCTTGAAATTGCTTACAGTGTCCTTTCTAAAAGATAGAACAGCAGATTTAGCATTAATAACTGGAGAAGTAAGTCCTTTTGATTTTTCTGGCGATTTACTTGCAACTGCTATACCAGGAGTTGGTGTTGGTAAAAGTTCAACAATATTATCTGCTTTTTGTACAATTTTTAATGTATGATCATCTTTTTTTTTGTTTTTTCTCTTTTTTCTGCCACCACACTTTTCTAATAATTTATCTAAAATAGACGAATTCTCTTTCCTCGTATTTGGAAGGCTTTTAATTGAGGAAGAACCCTCAGAATCATAATTAGTCTTTCTACTAAACACATTAAAGCTACTTGTACTTTCACTATCGCTATCGACAGGTTCGGATTTGAATTTTTTCAAAAGTTTTTTATTGTCAGTGGTTGATTCTGCATCGGTTATTATTGATGTGGTAGGGGACTGAGGATACGGATCTAGATCAGGCAATGAAGTCGATAATCTCATTGGTGGCCTTGTAAGATGTATTAAACTAGGCGGCATTCTTAACGATTTTTTATACTTATAAACACCTTCTTCCCATCCTGGATAAAAATGCGAACCATCTCCGAAATTCGGCTTTTTTACTGGCTTTATCCCACCCACCAAATCAGACTCTTTAGAGGGGCTGTCGATAGATTCTTTAGCAGTTTTTGAAGCTTCAGCTTCAACTTTTTCCGGTTTCTCAGACCTGATTTTTGAATCTGCTGTCTCATCTTTACTTGAATCTTTATCTTTTGTTGTCTCTTCGCTTTTACCTTCAACAATATGACTAGTTTTTTGTTCATTGTCCCCCTTTTCGTCCTCTACAGCTGTTGATTTAACTCCATTATTGCTATCACTTGAAGATAAAATTCTGCGTTTCACTCGATGTTTATGTTTAGCTATTGAACCTGACTTATTTTCACTATCCGACTCACTATCATTTTTGAGGATTGTCTCAATTAGACTACTATTAGATTTTTCCATACCATCAGACTTACTATTGGCAGTCTCCAAAGGACAATTTGTGTCTTTTGGAATATTAACTTGTTTTGCCACAGCCGAAGATCCCTCTTCTACAGGTTCAATTTTGATTTTAATATCTGGAGGCGGCAGTTGCAAGTCAGTTGATAGTTCAGGTGGTTCTGTTTTTATATCTAGTTTCGATTCTGTTATCCTCTTCACTCTTCTTGTAGGTTTGCATTTCAATTGTTCCACAAATTTATCACAGATTGATCCGAATATATCATCATCAGGGCTAGGGGCTCTAGAAGATGACTCAAACGCCTCTATTTTTACATCTGCATCTAACGAAAGCAGAGGCGCAGAAGATTGTTTTAATGAATTTCGCCGATCTTTTCTCATTGCATCCAAAGTCTGCCTTTCTAGCACAGGCATTTCATTTTCATCCTCAGAATCTGGAAAATCAAAAACGGACGTTTCTGACGAACTTCTCAATGTTGATTTCTCCCTCAAAGGACCCTCGTGCTTTGCAATATCTTCCTCATTTCGGCTAAACAATCTCTTTCTTGGTGCGAAAGCACCTTGTCTTTCTTTTAGTAATTTGGGTGGACTTGCATTTGTACTAGAGAGGCTGGAAGAACTCGAAATTAGCATATTTGGTCTGTTTGGCGATTTAATTGTGTCTTCTAAAAATGCTTGTATTCTAGCATCACGAGCCGCGTTATTATTCGCATTTTGTGTATGCGAAACCTCCTTGAGTTCTCCTTTGGTTCGAATTCGAGCCGCCAAAAAGGCTGCTAAGCCATCATAATCATTATTTGCATTATTATGCATAATAACCGTATTTTCATCGTTATGGGCCTTGTTAATTAGGCCAATGTCTTGGATTATACGTGGTTCTTCAGATGTTATAATTTTTGGTGGCATTTTGCATATATTTGGATCAGGTACACTAATGGGAGTAAAAGGAGAAATATTATTCCTATCAATGCCAGGTTTAGGTTGCAATGGAGCTGTAACATCCATACTAGGATGCTGTATGTCAGTTCTATGACTAATAGGAACATCCAATGATTTTTGTTGTTCTATTTTCTTTTGTTCTTTAATTTCAATACTATTCCTAAGCAGACTTAAAACTCTTTTATCTGCGCCAGCAGCCGCGCTAGGCTTGACCATATTTAACAAGGAAGGACTTGAATTATTAGGCCTTGCAGCAGCAGGGTTTGCATACAGGTTTTGAGTTTGTTTATTGGGAGCATTATAATAAGAAGGATAATGATGATTTACAGATGAAGGCACATAACTTTGGCTATACTTTATATGTTGGTAAGGATCATTGGGTAAACTATAAGCTGCTTGTTGATTTGGTTGGCTATATTTTGGATAGTTGTACATGTGGTTTGGGTTAACATGAGAATAACTTCCATTAACTAAAACAGTTTTAGGTTCTTCAATGGCTTTATGCTGCTGTTGCACCTGTTGCACACGCTGTGGGTGCGAGGGCTGCTGACCTTGTATTTGTTGTTTGTAATGTGATTGTAACTTTTCTTCAATTTGAAGGTTGATAGATTCCCGCCAATTTTCTACCTTAGCTATTTTGTTTGGAATCGCTGGAGATTCTACCTGACCTGGCCGTTTCGCTGTTAGCTCGCGTGCCTCATATGGATATGTTTGTAACAATTTTTGAGTACCACCATTGTAATCATTAGGCTTTTGAGTATTTGTTTGGTAGTATTGGTCTGGCATACTAGGATATCGGCTATTTGGGGGTGTAAGTTGGTGATAAACCATTTGTTTACTATTGTATTTAGAGCTGGCACGTGCTGGAGGTGTTTCTTGAGAAATGCGATTTTGTCCAGAATCCTCTGTGGCTCTAGGGGGATTCCAACTGGAATGTCTCGAAGATAGATTAAAATTAGGATGGAATTCCACTTTGGGTGCTGTGGCAGTTGATAACTGAGATCTTTGATTGAAGCTTCTTTCAATATCTAATGTAGGGTAATTATGACTCGCGACTACGTTTTGCAATTTATTTTGTCCATATTTCATTTTTGCTGCTTCATTTTCAGTAGAGTCAGCTGTCGTTCGTACAGTTTTGACTGATAAATCCAATGGACTTTCTTTTCTTTGCTTAATAACAGAGGTATTCGACATATTTAGTACCGTATTTGTTCTATTGTCTATTGGATTTTGTTTTGGATAATTCATATTTTGAATTGGCTGACTATTAGGCATATTTTGTACATTTTCCAGTTTAGTTCTTTGATACGTCATAGGAGGATTTTGATTACTAGAACTGTTGTAGTTAGTGGAATTCGATGGTGTCATTATAACATTGGTATATGTTTGTGTAATTACAGTTGTTACTTGCTGATTTAGTTTTTGGCTATTAGCAGGATTATACATGGTATGGTGGGTATTTGGTGCCTGGGAGTAGGGGTCAGATCTAACTTTACTGTGCTGAATTGTTGAAGGATGCGTTGGAGGTTGAGATATACTTGTTGCAAAAGATGTTGATGAAGGTACTTTGGCGCGAGGTAGAACAGATTTAGCAGAATTTGAAATTTTCGTAGGACGATAGCTTGCAATAGGAGGAAGATTGTGAGTAGTCTTATAAGCCTTTTCGTTACTAGTTGGAGTTTGATATTGACCATTACTTTGAGTGTTATTACTTTGAATAGTTGCTTCTCGTCCTTCCAGTTGATAGCTAGTTTGCTTCATTGACATACTTGGCATACTATGTTTATAATACGTTTGTTGTTGGGAAGCTTGTGGAACTTGAGGAGGAAGGTAACTGTTAGTGGATTTGGCTGTTACTGATTGGGGTTGCGGAGTAGCATAATTCGGTCGAGACTGATGATAGCTATATTGGTTTTGGCTATAACTAGCTGACGATGTGTGCTGGTAAGATTGCCTTGTTGATATTAACTGTTCCCTGGATGATGGCCTGGGTATCTGTGGCGAGACTGGTTGATGATATGTTGAATTGGTAACATTATGCTGTTGCTGTTGGTGACTTGAAAGTAAATCTCGTGATTGGGGTCTCGAGAATTGAAACGAGGCTTGCGGCATGTGAGCGGTAGGTTGCAGGTCCGGCCCTTGCGGTGGGTACGGACTTGAATATTGTCGTGAAACGTCTTGGTACTGGGATGAATGGGATGGGGGTCGTGAACTCGCAGAACTGTGCGACGATGGTGGTCGTTGAACTGGAGTTCTTTCCCTTGGAGGTGGCCTAAAAACAAGAGAATAAAATAATTTCTAATAACAAAAATCAAATGTACATGTGAACAGTGATCGGATCTTTAGTAAAGCGATGCTAGTTAAAAAATGAAATTGTTGTGACACTCTATAGTCTGGCAAGTGGTAACCTGATAGAGACGAAAGGGGGAAGCAAAGTGGGGCGTAGCCTAAGAATATTCACTGACACCACCTGATGACAACCATGTCTTTGGATTCAGTGACACCGAAAACACCAAGGAAATCTTCTTCCGGTGCCGTGTCTGTCTTCAGGCGTGGGCTACGTCCATGACAATCTGGTTAAATTTGTCACTATCTGTCGCTACTCGGAATAGTTGTTCCACTCCCAGTCCGGTTCAATTTCTAATGATTCGAAGCCATGACAGTTTTTTGCGACCTATCCATCTTCTGCCCTCAACCTTTCCCTGGATGATCAGGCGAGGGATGTAATATTTGGTGCCTCGATTGATATGTCCGAAATAACTAACCTTTCTTATTTTTATGGTGTTCAGAAGTTCTCGGTTCTTATTCAGCTGTCTTAGTACCTCTTCATTGCTGGTATGTGCGGTCCAAGGGATTTTGAAAATTCTCCGACATCGCCACATTTCAAACGGTTCTATTTTGTTCATGGTATCAGCTTTAAGCGTCCATGTCTCACATCCGTACAAGAGAATGCTCCATACGTAACAGCTGAGTGTTCTTAACCGCGTCTGGACTGTGAAGTGTCTATTGGTGAGAGTTGGTTTCCATTTATTAAATACCCTACGTGACATTTCAATCCTCGCTAATCGGAGTTGGTTCGATTTTATTTTACCTGCGGTCATCCATTTCGTTTTCTTGATGTTTATATCAATACCCCATCTTTGGCTAGCCTCATGCACTCTATCCAGCAGTAGTTGCAAATCTTCCATGTTCTCCGCAATGATGGCAGTGTCATCTGCGTATCTTACGTTCTTCATTATTTCGCCTCCTATCTTTACTCCCTCTACCCTGTCATGTAAAGTCTCACGAAATATGTTCTCTGGATAGAGGTTGAACAACAGGAGTAACAGAACACATACTTGTCTTACGCCTCTTTTTATTGGTATTTCATCTGTAACGCTGTTATCCAGCCCGACTACAGCTGTTTGACTATGATACAGGTTTATCAATACGCCCTTTGATCATAATAGTCTAGTAATGATTCTAGACATTGGAAAAATTTGGTGTCTTTGACTCGATCGAATGCTTTTTCGAAGTCAATAAAACATATATAAATGAGTTTTTGAAACTCACAGCTCTTCTGCAATAATGACCTCATGCAGAAAAGGGCTTCACGCGTTCCCCAGCTCGCTGCGGAAACTAAATTGTTCCCTGCCAATATTGTGTTCACATTTAGTGTATGTTCTATTGAGAAGTATCTTTATAGGAGTATTTTTTTCAAAGTGTGACTCATTAGGCTGTGTCGGACTAGGGATCATTTGGCCCACCGGGCAAATGGTGAAGTGGCCTACCCAACCCAAACCCCATTCAATAAAAACAATTTTGATAATCATTTGTTGAATCTGGTGCCTAGTTGTATTGAAGGCATAAAAAAAATAGGTAAGTATAAAAAAAAGGTACAGGGTGTTTTTTTTTTTATGTATTGACACCCTACCTACAGCCTTTACCTTTACAAGTAGAAGAAAGGTGTAAATACAAAAGTTGTACAGTTTTGGCTGAATTTTTAGAAACCATGGTCAGAAACAAAATTTCAATGTCAGAAATGTGAAATTTTGCATGCTTCCAGCTTTTTTCAAATGGGATGCCCTACATTTCATTCTATATTCTTGAAGAGCACAATGTTCCGATTCCAAAAATATATAGTTTGTCTATATTTGATTGAACAGTCTCTCATATATTCGCCTCCAAAAATTGTAAAAATACTATCCTACTTCTGATTTTGTGAACCATTTCACCTGTACAGGGTGTCCGAATTTGGATGGTTTTAATAGGAAACATCAATTTCTGAGCAAGATACAAAAAAATGAACCCCCCACTCCGAGGCTCAAATTTCTTGAAATATTGATTGGTGCAAACCGCATTTTGATATCTTTAACCGTTTAGCCGCTAGAGGGCGATTCTCGATTTTGAGCAATAATGTGAAACCATCATAACTTTTTTGTTTATGAAAATTATTGATTTCCGTAAAAACTTTCTAGAAGCACTTTTCCAAGCAGAATTCAATGACTTTCTCAGTTTTTTTCTAGTTGGTCCCAACTCCGAGATATTGACCAAAGTCTGGTTTTTTCAATAGGACACTCTATATATTAATAGCTCATTAAAAAGGTCGGCTTTTTCTGATTTAAATGATATAAAGTTCGATAGGTTCATCTCTAATAGTTTTCGAGAAAAAAAATTATTTCGGTTTTTGTCATAAGAAGCAATGTGTAAGAAAAGGACTTTATATCTGTGAGGAAACTGAGAAAGGTCTCTTTCTAACTAATTGTTTCTTATGACAAAAGCCGAAATATTTTTTTTTCTCGAAAACTGTTCGAGATAAACCTATCGAAATTTATATCATTGAAATCAGCAAAAGCAGAGCTTTCTAGTGAGCTATTAATATATAGGGTGTCCCATTGAAAAAAATCGGATTTTGGTCAATATCTTGAAATCGAGGCCCAATAGAAAAAAACTGAAAACGTCACTGAATTCTGCTTGAAAAAGTGCTTTTAGGAAGTTTTTACGGAAATCAGTTATTTTTATAAACAAAAAAGTTATGAAGATTTCACAGTATTGCTCAAAATCGAGAATCGCCCTCTAGCGGCTAAACGGTTGAAGATATCAAAATGCGGTTTGCGCCAATCAAAATTTCAAGAAATCTGAGCCTCGGAGTGGGGGGTTCATTTTTTTGTATCTCGCTCAGAAATTGACGTTTCTTATTAAAACCATCTAAATTCGGACACCCTGTACAGGTGAAAGCTGCAGGTAAAATTTGAGGTAGGTACTTGGTTTCTCTGATAGAATTTTTAAAATTTTTAGAACCAACTATGTTGGAGACGGCTCAACCAAATACAGACAAACTATATAGTTTTGGAATCAGGAAATTGTACTCTTCAAAAAAATAGAACCAAATATACGGCATCCTACTTGAAAAAAGCTGAAAGCATGCAACATTTCACATTTCTGACATTCAATTTTTGTTCCTGACCATCCATGGATTTTAAAAATTTAGCCAATACTGTACAACTTTTGTATTTACAGCTTCCATTTACTTGTAAAGGTGAAGGCTGTAGGTGGGGTGTTAATACATAAAAAAACACCCTGTACTTGAACAATAACTTATTAGGTATATAAAGTCAGAATTTGTGAGATTATCCACTTTTTGTCAATTTGCATTTTAACAGGAATTAGTAATGTTACTTTACCAAACTAGTAATATAATATGACAAGTTATTTTAGTACAAACGGGTGGATTGTTGCGGAACTTATGGGTGGACCTCTGCGGGTCGAGCGCAGCGAGTTCCGCAGCCATCTATTCATCAATATGTTGTTTAATTACGATGCTAACTTAACTCACTCAAATGTGAGTTATTCTCATTAGTTCGCACGTTTCAGGTGAATGTCTTATTTGAGTACTTCAACAGTATATTGGTGAGTAGATGGCTGCGGAACTCGCTGCCCTCGTCCCACAGAGGTGCACCCATAAGTTCCGCAATAATCCACTTATTTGTACTTGAACAATAACTTATTATATAAAGTCAAAATTTGTAAGATTATGATTATTCACTTTTTGTCAATTTGCCTTGCAACAGGAATTACTGGAATTAGTAATGTTACTTCACTAAACTAGTAACATAATGTGACAAGTTATTCAAGTACAAATGAGTAAATTGTTGCGAAACTTATGGGTGGACCTCTGCGGGACGAGCGCAGCGAGTTCCACAGCCATCTATTCATCAATATGTTGTTTAATTACGATACTAACCTGACTCACTCAAATGTTAGTTGCCTTAGTTGAACAGTTCAACAGTATATTGGTGAGTAGATGGTTGCGAAACACCCATAAGTTCTGCAATAATCCACTTATTTGTACTTGAACAGTAACTTATTATATAGTCAAAATTTGTAAGATTATCCACTTTCTGTCAATTTGCCTTTCAACAGGAATTAGTAATGTTACTTTACCAAACTAGCAATACTTATATTATGACAAGTTATTCAAGTACAAACGAGTGGATTGTTGCGGAACTTATGGGTGGACCTAGCCCTCTATTCACCAATATGTTGTTCAAGTATGATACTAACCTGATTCACTCAAATGTGTTATTCTCATTAGTTTAAAAACTACACGTTTCAGGTGAATGCCTTACCTGAACAGTTCAACAGTATATTGGTGGGTAGAAGGCTGCGGAACTCGCTGCGCTCGTCCCGCAGAGGTCCACCCATAAGTTTCGCAATAATCCACTTAGGTATTTGTACACGGTGTTTTTTTATATATTGACACCCCACCTATAGCCTTTACCTTTACAGGTAGAAGAGAGGTGTAAATACAAAAGTTGGACAGTTTTAACTGAATTTTTAAAAACCATGTCAGAAACAAAATTTAAATGTTAGAAATGTGAAATTTTGCATGCTTCCAGCATTTTTCAAATGGGATGCCCTATATTTCATTCTATATTCTTGAAGACCACAATGCCCCGATCTATATTTGATTGAGCAATCTTTCATATATTCGGCTCCAAAAATCCAAACCATTCTACCTGTATAGGTGAAAGCTGCAGGATATTTTTAGAACCAAATATGTTGGAGACGGCTCAACCAAATATAAACAAACTATATAGTTTTGGAATCGGGAAATTGTGCTCTTCAAGAATATAGAACCAAATATAGCGCATCCCATTTGAAAAAAGCTGAAAACATGCAATATTTCACATTTCTGATATTCATTTTTTGTTTCTGACCATGAATTCTAAAAACTTAGTCAATATAATAAAAAAACATCCTGTACTTTAAGTTTCCCTACCTGCTTATATTTTGTTGTTATTTACATTTTTAAATGGAATGCCCTGTACTTATATTGTCGCTCTATCGATATTCATCAAAATATACAGGGCATTCTATTTAAAAAAGTGAAGATTCATGTGACATCTCTTTTTTGGGTCACGTTGTATAAATACAAATTAGTTTAAAAACAGCGCCACTACAAATTAAGATCGACGTGTCCGAGCATTTTTCAAAAAAAAAAATATACAGGGTGTATATTTTAAGTGATACCACTATTGATATATCCGAAACGGTAAGAGCTACAAGGTCGATTAAATTAGAAAAAAGTTGCCTTTTTTGATGCCCATTCAAAACTTGTTTACAGTGTTGCCAAATTCCTTCTAGTTTATGAAATACTGGGTGATTTCTGAAAAACGCCCAAAATTATTTTATCAATTATTTCGAAAACTATTGATATTCAAGATAAAATTTAAATTTGAAAGTTTTATAATTTTTATTTCTCTACAACATGGCGTCTTCAAATTTTGAATCCGACGTTTCGTGATCGAGCTACCATCATCAAGCTCATTTTTTTAAATACGGACCTGGTTTTTTTATGTCATTTTTAGAGAGGGAATAAAAGGCATTTTCCGAAAATGACATAAAAAATCCAGGTCCATATTTAAAAAAAAATGAAGTTGATGATGGTGGCCCAATTACGAAACGTCGGATTCAAAATTTGAAGATGCCATGTTGTGAAGCGAAAAAAATTATAAAACTTTTAAATTTAAATTGTGTCTCGAATATTGATAGTTTTCGAAATAATTGATGAAATAATTTCGCTCGTTTTTTCGAAATCACCCTGTATTTCATAAACGGAAAAGAATTTAGCAACACTGTAAACTATACTTGAATGGGCAGCAAAAAAGGCAAAATTTTTCTAATTTAACCCACCTTGTAGCTCTTATCGTTTCGGATATAGCAATAGTGGTATCACTTAAAATATACACCCTGTATATATAATATGAATTTTAAATGAAATTATCCGTTACTTTACGGACACACTGTATATTATCTCAGAATTGGGGCTAGATCATAGACAATAATGTACTTCGGATTGTTCTACAGCATATTCTTTATTTCTTCATGAAGTCGAAGATAGTCTGGGCAATCCGGGCATTGAGTCTTCATGAACCGAACCTCTTCCTGGTTTTCTGATATTAAAGGCAGGGCAGCTTGTTGGGCTACTGCTTGATGCTGCTTTTAACAGTGGGTCATTTCTTGCAATTGGGGATAGTTCTTCTGTTTCTAGGATCTTTGTAGAAGTAGAACATGCAGAAGCATCCTCGAAACTTCCCTCGGTTGACGGATTTGTATTTGTTTTAGTATTCAAAAAAAAATTAAGTCAGTTGTTGGCTGGATGCTGCAGCTTCTAATAATTGTTGTTTTCTCGCGATCGCTCTTTTTTCTGACCCGTTTTATATAACTTCCTCTTTTTTACCAGATTGCGTGTATATTCGTCAGATTGCATACCTGACAGTTTATCAGAAGGTGAATTAACCGGCCCTTAGAAGAGTTAATTTGTAAAGATATCATAATCAACAAACAGAAGAACTATTCAGTTTTTCTAGCGTTGCTGATTATGCTGATTTTCGGAAAAACATGGTGATTGACTTGCGAAAAACGAAGAGTTATTGAAACATTTTTGCGAGTCTATATATTTTTCTTTCTATATCTATATCTACATATAAAAACAAACAAATCAAAACCAAAACCAATGTGGATGTGGCTTTTTTCACAAATTCACTACCCTGTCTCTGTATTTCTAAAAATCAACAATCAACAACGGGTACGTTAGTTGAATTCAAATTCATTGAAATGCGGCAGGCGATTTCTACGCGACATCGGCTGTTGATTTTTTAGCTTCCTAGATATAGGAAGCTATGGTGATAGCCCGATTTTGAAAATGTCAAAATTTCATTAAATCTTGACGTTTTGGATCATTTTAAGCCTTTTTGGCAAGGTGGCACATTTCCGTCTGTGTGTATGTATGTATGTATGTATGTGTGTCTGTGTTGGCATTTTTCTGAGAAAACGGCTCGATGGAATTTGATGAAATTTTGGAAATAGGTATAAGAAGACGTGTAGGGAAAAGTTACGGAGAGATATAGGAAAAAAAATAATAGGCTCGTACAGCATATTTTTTTTATTACTTATTCTAAAAGAGCGTATTGAGTTTAGCAGTTATGCAAAATTTCATAATTTTCCGAGCCCTTGTTCATATTTAAATAAATTATCAAAACGCTCCCATTTTGAAAGTTTTGAAACACGCGGTGACGTCACTGCATCTCTCACGTTGGTTGTGTGACGGCCTTTAGCCCGTCTTGACTCGAGAGATGACGTCATACCATCTCTCAGCATCTCAGCGATGAATTTCTGAGGCATAATGTTTTAATATTCAAAGCCGCATAACTTTTTTAATATTTATCCAATTGAGCTGAATTTTTTTTTTGTGTGCTATGTGTGAGTAATACTCCATAAAAATATCGAAAAACGTGGTTAATGAAACTTCACTGAACGAGCCTATTCCTCTTCAAGATATGACGTTATTGATCTTTTTTTTAAATGGGAACGCCATCTTTTTTTTTCATTGATTGGTAAGAACTCATTTTGCTTTATATAATACAAAAAAAAAAAATCTCAAAAATCTCAATAGGTTTCATTGGGACATTTTTGAAATTGAAAAATTGAAAAAAAATTATATTAAAGCCTGAAAAAATGTCAAGATCTATTAAAATGAATTCATGGTTTGAAAAGACAATAATTAATGACAATGACAATAATTAATTAGGTAGTTATTTGTCTAGGAAGCGTTATGTCAGAAATTTGACATCTGGTTTTCTACTGACATTTCATAGTATGCTATTAAACGATTAAAATTATTTAAAGTTTGGGACAAAGAATAATTATTATGGAAATAATGAGCGATAAGGAAGAATTTTTACTTTTTTCATTATCATACATTGTCAATAGATGGCGCCACCAGTTAAGAAATTTTGATTATTTTTTTTTGAATGTTGACAGCACTCTGTTTATAGTTTTTCCATGGTAATTTAGCGAAAAACAATGATTTTATAAAAAAATACTTCAAATTGTTATTAAAAGTTACCTAAAGTTTCGGATGAGGCATTATTATGGTTATACAACTCACTGTACATTATTCCCATATGACACGAGAGGCTTAAAAAGTGATAAGCCTTTTGGGATTATCGCGCTTGGTGGCAATATTGTTATTATTAATGATAAAAATTAATAAAGTACTGAAGTTTTGTTCGTTGTATAACCTTTTGAATACCACTCGATGTTTCAGGATTACCTAATACTTTTACCTGACACTCAACGCGTAACGCGTTTCGTGACAGGTAAAAGTATTATCCGATAATCCTGAAACCTCTTGTGGTATTACATTCGAAAATATTGAGTGATAACGAAGAATTTTCACTAACACCTCCAGAAATTATACAAAGGGCGACAAATGCAGGTAATAATATACTACCGGACAAGTCCAAGAAAATTTACGAAAAATTATATGGACAATTTATGAATTGGAGAAACACCAAAAACACATCGTCCTTCTCAGAAAATGTTTTGATAGTATATTTTGAAGAATTACAACAAAAAATGAAACCTGCAACTGTATATGGACGCATTACTCAATTATAAAATCTCTATTCAAAGTTAAGCATAATAGCATAATGTTGACATATCTAAAAATCATAAGTTTTATCAATGGCAGTAGAAAAAATAGTGTATGCAACTCTCATGTAATGGCCATTAATACACTCGCATGTTATATACGAAACTCGCCTGCGGCTCGTTTCGTATCCTACAACATGCTCGTGTATTAATGGCTATCATTACATGATCATTGCATAATATACTATTATAAGGATGGTGGATTACGCGAAATAACGTATGATTTGATGATCAATGGCGCGGGGAGTGGGATATTTTAAATTATTTTTATAAATATTCGAATGGCCCACCCAGTCGAAGACGTCACCTGGCCCACCGGGATTTTGCCCGGTTGCCCGGTGGGCCAGTCCGACACTGATTATAGGCTAATTAGCCGGAAGTCATTACATCTATTAGCGTTGTTGATTTTGGGTAAGGCGATAAAGATCGATTTCTGCCAGTCGTCGGGGAGTTTCGCAGTTTGGTAAACCTGGTTGAAGAATGCTGTCAGAATAGATATGCTTTTGTCATCGAGTAGTTTTATTAGTTCTATAGGAAATTCATCGGGTCCTGGAGTTTTTCTTGCTTTTGACTGGTGTATTGCCTTTTGAATTTCGGATCAGTCAAAAGATTCTCTGGTGTTTCGCGAGTCTCGTCTTCGAACAGTTGTTGAATATACTGCTGCCGTTCATTACCCTGATCTTCCTTTGTTAACAGTGCCTTTCCACCATCGGTATACAGCACTGTTGTGGTTTTCTTTTTGTATATGCCAGAAAGTTCCTTTATTTTTTTATGTAAGTTAAAGTCTTCGTGTATTGTCTGAAGCTGCTCTATTTCCTTGCAGGATGCCTGGAGCCACACTTCCTTTGCTTGCCTAATTTTTTCGCGTATTATCCGATGTATTCTCTTTACTCACTATGATTGTTGTTTTTGTGTTTTCGTCTCTCCTCCATAAGGTTCAATATGTCCTGCGTCATCCATTCTTTTTTGCCTTTTTTCCCCATTGGTTTTACTAGTTGCTGAATTCTTCCATTTCTCAAAGAAGTTTTGAGATCTCGCCAATTTTCTTCGACACTTTTGTTATCAAGGGGAACTGATATAGTTGTAGTTGTATGTACATTGGTCAGCAAAATTAACGCACCACCAACTTATTTCTATTTTAATGAGGTTGGAATTGAAACTATGGATTGGCTAGCAAATAGTTCTAATCTTAATCCAATTGAGGATGTCTGGAACATGCTCTATCGCCTTTTTGAAGAACTTCCCAACCCTTCTAACACTTTGAATGGGCTTTGGAGATATTGTCCAAATATGGAATAATTTGGATTAAACGAGACAAGGCCCGTAATTTTAATATTAATAATCGCTGCCGTGCTAATATTCAAAATGAGGAGGAAATACCGGTTATTAATTATTTTTGAATTTCCTTGTTTTTTTTTCTTACCTTCTTCTGGAATTTTGTCTTTTGTTAATACCCTTATTAAGTTAGAATAAGAATATACTTAATCAGGACATACAAATATTTGATTAATATTATGGAATAATAAATAGTTTTCAAAATATAGTAGTGGTGCGTTAATTTTGCTGGATTTATTTCCTTCAATAATTCTTTGATGGCCTTTAATTTGTTGGTAGAGTTCTTAGACTTCGTCATCATCATGGTCAGTAGTAGGGGCATAGACCTGAATAATGTTCACATTTACAGGTCTCATCGCCAGCTGTAAAGTTCGCCTTACGAGTCTAGCACTATGGAACGAATGCGGATAAAAAAATTGCAATATTGCCTATCTGACTTCCAATAGAAAATACCTTAATATTTATCTATGTTACACACCTACATTTATAAGGAAAAAGTAATATTTAAAAACGCTGCGCGCAAGCCTATGACAGGCAGCATAAAGCTCGAAATGAATGGCGTTATTCCCCCTTGCCTTTCAGACGTCGTAGTGCTAGACTCGTAAGGCGAACTATAGTAGCATTACTCTATCTGACAAGGGTACAAAGGATATAAACCAATAAAATTATTAGAGAAAAATTCTTTAGTTTCACCAATAAAGACCACTGTGCTGTTGTTCAGGCTCTAACCAATAGAATCATATCTCTGAATAATCACGCCTCACCACATCCTTCATTTCGCAATGTTGCCGGATTTTTCCCTATTTCAAAATACTACATATACCCATATTGCAAAAAAAATATGTAAACTTGTTTAATATCGTTTTTGTTAAGTTTGGCAAAGCAGCAAATTCCTTTGCAGTTCCAGTTCGCCGTGGCTTGCCCAATGAGGTATTGCCAGACTATACATAAAGGTCTATATTCTATATACTCATTTGGGAATTAACTCAAATGAATAGGTATGATTCCGAGAACATTTTCAAACATTTATTTTTTTCGACCGAGTCAATGTAAGTTTTGAAAGAATTAAAAAGGAAACTGAGAAAGCCTACTAGAGTCTGTTCATAAAGTCTATAGGCTGAAGAGAAATGCTCAATCGGAGATGATCCACGCTGATCGTCTAGATTTTGGTGCCTGATTAGGGCCTTGGGTTAATCGTTTAAATTGAGCGCTCTTCGCCCAAGTCGACCCCCGAATTATGGCCAATTAGCGTCGAAAATCTCAGATCACGCACTTGATAATAGGTCTGTTTCTGCAGAAATCACAAACCAAGTCAGAGCGAATTTCATTGGTTGAAAACAGTCAGAAAACTAGTTTCAACCAATGAAATTCACTCTGACTGGTTTGTGATTTCTGCAGAACCAGACCTAATATTAACACGCATGCTTCAGATGGCGATTTTTCCATTTCCTTTCTATTAACATTCGCATCATCATTATGAGATCCTGATGCTGCCGATCTACATATTATTTATTGTATTTCTAATTCCATCCACCTAATAACCGCCTCCAAATACCAAGAATATACAATGTCATTTAAATTTAATAGTAGTATCAAAATATATCTACTGATAATTACCTATTCGCTTCCGAGGGACTATGTTGCTGAATCCAATGGTTGACAGATCCTGTGGCCGCTGCTGGTGCCATACTAGCCGAATACGGATCATTATTTTGCTGGTAATAGGTCTGTTGCTGCTGCTGATGGTTGATCTGTTGTTGATTGCTCTGCTGTTGCTGATAATTACTTTGCTGTTGATGGTGGTTGATTTGTTGCTGCTGTTGATTGCTCTGCTGTTGCTGATGGTTGCTTGGCTGTTGCTGATGGATGTTTTGTTGTTGATGGTTGATTTGTTGCAGCTGGCTCGACGGTCGTTCTTGCGGCACGCTTTGCTGGAAATAGGGGCCGTCCGCCGCGCTCGCTGACGGTAGCCCCTGAAAATATTGACGCGCCCCCTCCAATACGTTTGTAAAAGACACATCCATAATCTGCAGGCTTTAACCTGCAAACCGTTGATCTGTCTGAAACAAATGAAAAACAAAAGTTAGAATAATAGTTAATCATCATCAATAAAATAATTTGAATGGGCATTAAAGAATTTAAACTCGGAAGCGTAATAGTAAGATTTGCATAATTATATCAAGCATATAATTTAAATGCTACTGCAGATATTCTTAATATGTTAAATATCTAACAAACACAAGCTTCAGGCTAAAGACGGTCTGCGAGATGCCGTTCTCGAGCCCTAGATAATCAGAAGCTGAGCTTTTATATTATAGGTAGGTAGGAGTTTTACCATATCTATGTAAGACCTTAAATGTGGTTGGCGCATTTTAGCAAGTAAAATGATTGACTGAGCAAAATTGATCTATAAATTTAATATTGTCGCACAATTTTATTTCATCAATATAACACCATTCTTCTTGTTCATTAATATAACAATACGACGCAGCATTGGAGTCATCCGCATAAGGTAAATGTTTTTGTGCAGCAAGTTACCTTGAAAGTACCAGTGCATGGTTCACGATTATCTGCCCCCAGAGCTGGGACTCTGTAACGAATAAAGATATTTCCTTTATCTCTATTAACATCCCCTCTCTATTGATTTCGAAAGAGAGAGGAAGACAGCAAATGCCATAACGATAGGGATAACGATCTCTATCAGTTACAGAGTTCCAGCGCCTAAACGGTACTCTCTGGAACTTCAGAATATAGATATATAATTTTTTTTTGCCTTGGGTCCGAATAACTGATTAAGCCAGACTTGCATGTTACGTCCAATATAAACGAACACATGACATGATGATTAATTAGTTTCCCGAACATCCGAAATGTTAGATCAGATAAAAGAACAACATCGAGGATTATGGTCACATGCTTCTAGTCTATTCTTGAAACTGGGGAGCAGTGTTCCCAGGAGAACAAGTGTCCTGTCTTTGTTACTTATATTATCATTTGCATATCATTGAGAAAGACGGAACACTTGTTCTCCTGGGAACGCTGCTCCCCTGTTTCAAGAATAAGGACCCAGAGGGGGCCGATTCTCGGGCCAGAGAGTAGAGCTTCCCGATGGAACGAATGTTTTGTCTTTGTCAACGTTATCGAAAAGTAAACGAGAATAATAAAGACGAAAAATTTGTTCTCTCAGGGAGTCCTACTCCCTGAGACGAGAATCCGGCCCCTGTGTCAATGTAGGACATTATTTCTACAATTCACAAAGTACAGGTGGATCCGGTTTGGAATGATAAAAACACATAAGGAAAGAAACAAAGGATCTTTTGTATAGATTTTATTTGTTGCATAATTATTGTGAACCTGTTTCTGGTATTGTCTACCAGTGACAGAGATCATAGAATAACAGAGATCTGATTGAAGAATTGTAATTGTCAATATATGATCGTATCAAACCTTATTCTATGATCTTATCTCTATGGATCTTATCTTTCAATTTTTAATAGTTATTTACATTACAAGCGCGTTTATGAACATGATTACAATAACGAGTGTGAAAGATTAGAACGACGAGGTCGTAGACCGAGTCGTTCTAATCACACGAGTTTTGTAGTCATGTTTAAACGCACGTGTGATGTACAACGTTTTATCTACAAAGCGAAAAATAAGAATATTTTTCCAATTATTTTCGTTCATTAATAGTTGTCTACCTTCATTTTACCTTTACAGGTTTACCTTTGACATTTGTCAAATCACCAAAAATAGTTGTGGTATAGACTCATATAACCTCGTCCATAACACCACTAGTTGTGTTATGAATTCATAACCTAGTCTATAACACCACTAGTTGTGTTATGAGTCTCATAACGTAACTCAAATACTAGAAAAATGGTTATGTAAAAACGTCATAACCAAACGTTTGTAGATAAAATATATTTAGTTCATTGAATACAGTTTATTACTATTACATCATTACAATAATGTTATATGGTGGCAGCGGAAACGAGTGAAGAATTTCGTATAACATAAGTCAATTGAAATGGCAAATTTGCAAGCACCAAAATCATTTGAACCAGGGCCCAATCAGGCATTATCATGGAATAAATGGAGACAGAAAGTGGAGTTGTATTGGGTAGCTGCTGATATAGACCTTTTCAAGGTCCACAACGCGCTTGCGCGTCAAATAAGTGGGGTTATGTTGGCTGTTTGTTTTGCGGTCCAAAAAGCATAGCAAGTATTATAAAAAAGTTGTAATTAATACCTTTTCCAATTTAAAATGGCCCAAATGCCTTTTAAAAACGTTAAATTATCAGCAGCAGATGTGCCGGGTGCAATTTTTCGTAATGAGATTGTAGAGAAAAATAGCGTATTGGAACTTAAAAGGAATTTATGTTGAAGACGTGGCCAGGGAAAGCGGTAAAAAATTAATCCCTCGGAATATCCGGGTCTTCCAACTCTGCTGTCACTATTACACTTTCCAAAAACACAATATTTGTGTGCCCCATCGCTTTTACTAATTTTTAAATAGGTTTTTCCAATATTTTCCCATGCATAAACGTGTAACATGGACCGCAAAACAATAATCAGCTGATCGAAGAAATGACAGTGAAATTGTGCGATGTTGCCGGTTTGTACAAATTGAAGCGCGTTAGGTTTAAAAAAAAAACTTTACAAAATGACCATCAATATATCTTTTCAATAAATAGCTTGAGTCTTTGACTGCATCAAATATAAGGTTAATTAATAATAAAGAATTTGAATCTCAGTTCTAATGAAATCGAAATTGTTCATGATTCTTTCCTGTATAGCGTGATAGAAACCGACACTTGGCAACAATGTTTTGCGCATGCGCAACAGAATTATTCTACTTTGAAAAGGTCTATTGAAAAAGCTAAGGTAAAAAAACAAAGAGCTATATTGTAACATCTCTTGGGTGATTATGGACTAGAAATTTATAACACATTATACTTTGCTGAAAAAGATGATGAGCTTACTGTAGAAGTAATTTTGAATAAACTTACGAATTATTTCAATCCATATAAAAATGAAACATATACTAGGTTTTTATTTTTCTCTTGTAAACAAAAAGAAAACCAATTAAATAATGAATATTTTACTGAATTAAGACAGAAAGCGGAAGATTGTGGATTTGAAAATTTAAAGAATTCATTGATTAAGGATAGAATTGTGTGTGGCATAACAAATGATATTCTTCAAGAGAAGTTGCTTATTACGAGGGATTTCGATTTATCTAAATGTATAGATATTTGCAGGGCAGATGAAGGATCACGAAAACAAGTTAGAGCTATGTCTGGTATTTCATCAGATAGTAATAATTTAGGGATTGACAGGTTGAATATATTTAACAAATACGAAGCTAAAAATCCAAACTTCAAAAACTATTTACCAAATGATAAAAAATGTTATCGTTGCAATTTTTCCCATGATTTTGGCAACTTTCCAGCTTGGGGAAAAATATGCGGCAAATGCAAAAACCGAAATAATTTTTCTTCATGTTGCAAGGTGAAGAAGTTATATGAAGTTCAAGAAAATAATAGATGAAGATGAGCAAGAATATCAAGAGGTATTGTTATTATTAGTATACAATAAAAATAAACTAAATGTTTTAGGGGTTTGTAGATTATCAGCCAGGTATAACGATGTTAAAAAGGATTTTGATTTTTACATTTTAGAAGAAAATTATGAGCCTATACTAGGATTGATGAAGAGTTGTATGCAACTTAATCTAATTAAGAGAGTATAGAAAATATGAAGGAAGGCAAAAATTCCGCTCTACAAATTATTGAAAAATATGATAACGTTTTTAAAGGTATAGGTTGCATTAAAAACCAGTGTAAAATTACACTTCAATCAAACTCTGAACCGAACATTGCCATCAGATGCCGTAAACTTCCTTTGGCATTGTACGAACAAGTAAAGAAGGCTATTGATCAAATGGAAAAAGACGGAATAGTTACAAAATTAGAAAAAGCAACAGAATGGTTGAATGCACTTATTGTAACCGAGAAGAAAGATGGCTCAGTTCGTTTATGTATGGGCCGAAGATCTCTGAACAAGTATATCATACGACAAAGACTTGAACTACCTACCATTAATACTATTTTTTTCTTAATTGGTCAGGCCAAATGGTTTTCAGTGCTACATGCTTCATGTGCTTTTTGGCAGATACCATTAGATTATAACGTACTTATTTTGGCAATTGCCTAATTATACTGCATACGGCTAGTCAGCATCAGTCCGGAGGCCATGGGTCTATGGGTTCCTTGTATACATCTTACCTTTGGGCGCCACCAAGTTAAATGTGACTTAACTAGGAAGATCACTTATTGATGTTATAACAAAACTTGTACAATTGGAGCGCTTAACAACTAATTAGGTACAATAATGTATCTGGCTTTCTTTATTAAAAAATAATAACAATAATAATAAGGCGCCAAAAAGTGTAGCCACCAAGTAATTAGGACTTAACTATTGCGCCAATAAGTAGCCACGAAGTTATTAAAAAAGGTGTTTAGGATTAGGCTTGTACCTAATTTGTGCATATTTGAATAAATAAAAAAAATGTAAATAATGAATATATGAATTTAAAATAAACAGTTTTAACTGTTGATTACCACCTGTGAAAGATTAAAAGGACAGTATGGGTTACACTTTACCAACAGGCAAATTAAACACAGAAAGGTGAAAGTTATTCTTTGGGCAACCTCAGGGTAAAATTCTAGAATTTTATTTAAGGGGCACGTACTGACGTAATTCGGCGTCAGATGATTTATATATGATTTGCCTAAATAGTAAAAGTGCAACTTACATGTATACAAGTGAAATGTATGTGAAAATCCAGAAATTTCCAAAGTGAGGTTATCTACAGGTTTGATCTCACTATTAGATAGACTATGGTATGGTAAGTGAGTCATGAGTCCTATCCACGTTGTATCTGTTTAACGTAGAACCCAATGTGGTTCTAGCAGAGCGGTACCAAGAGGGTTGCTGAAGGGAGGCTACCAAAGCCAACTAAGAGCAATCTAGATCTAGTCTAGAATCTCTTTCTAGGAGCTGTCCAACTATAGCCTAAGACTGTCTAGCTACAGCCTAGCACTAGGACTAGGAGTGGGATTGTCCAACTATAGCCTGAGACTAGGACCCTATAACGATGTTCGTATAAAAAAACAAATCGAGCCCCAAATATTAGAAATAATCTTACCTCAAATTGAGGGATACTCTAGACCAAAGGTGAAGTCTTAAACTTCCAAATGCTGCTCGGAACAGTCCTATTAAAAAAAATGGAACACGTGTTGTAGGTTAATATTTCCTGAAGAAAATCTCAAACTTACCGAAACAGAATCCAAAAATGACCAAGGGACGACTCTAGACAATTATCAGCAAGAAATTAGTCTAAAACTTGAGCTCCCTGGCACAAAATTCCAAAAAGTCTCGCCCCAAAAATAATTAGGGCCGAGGCCCGAGACCGGACGACTACTCAGCGTGAGGTCGCAGATCAAAAGGGGCAGATTCTTCATTTAGAATTTAGATTTTGGAAGAAGACTTTCATCTGTCAAACTTCTAATTTTGACATTGAAGAAAATTATAGAAAAGGACGTGTTCAGTTTCACCCCAAAAGTACGAACTGAGAATCGGTTGTGTAAAAAATGACTGGTGAATGTTGAAAAGTGCCTATAGAACATATATCAAAAGGTAGAACAGGTCTAAAGAAAACGCCTAGACAAAACAGCTGTTCAATGACATGATGGAAATGAAAAGTCAAAGAGTAAACAACAATTATTATCATAACCTCAGATTATTGATTGGATTTGCAAACAGAGATGATGATGGTACTAACTCCTTTTCCTAAGATTCTAATCAATAACAGCGGGCCCTGCCGTACTGAATCAAACCTTCCTAGATCAATTAACCAAACTTGCAAACCTGAACCAAAAAAACTTCTAGTAGAAGGCAGCAAGGTAACAAAATCTGGGCACAAAAAAGATAGTTGTTTATTCATTTATTTCATTGTAGCTCTATATGGAATCATATCCAGTATGGCAAAACAAGGTAGCTTATTAGCCAAGAAATTGAAAACGTTACAAGATGAAGATAGTTCGGACCTATGTTCTGTTATAACACCTTTTGGTCGATACAAATTCAACAGACTACCATATGGATTATCAAATGCACCAGAAATTTTTCAAGCATGTATAAATGATTTGGTTTGTGGTTTTGATGGAACTTTGGCATATATGGATGATATTATTATATTTGGCAATACATTAGAAGAGTATAATAACCGATTAGAAAAACTTTTTATCAGAGCACAAAATAAAAACATTAAATTTAAAAATATAGTTGCAATTAGCTAAAACAAAAGTATCTTTTTTGGGACATACTTTAACTGATAAAGGAATTGAAGTTGCCCATGAAAATATTCAAGCTATACAGAATATGAAAAGGCCAAAAAATGTAAAGGAGTTGCAGAGTTTTCTGGGAATAATTAATTATTTGTGCCGTTTTATTAAAAATGTTTTTGAGTATAGTTTTGGGATGTGAACATTTTCATTATTACCTGTATGGTCGTCCATTTAATGCTATAACTGACCATAAACCTCTTTCGGGAATAGTAAATAAGGCAACTGACTCTTTATCTCCGAGATTGCAAAGACTGACAATAAGATTATTGAAATATGATTTTATCTTAAAGTATTTACCTGGGAAAGATATGTTTATTCCAGATACTGTATCAAGAACACCACTAAATACTGAAAAAACAACAGATTTTTTAGATGATTTTCAAGTTAGAACAATCATAATGGCTTCAGATAAAAAAAGCAATGACATACATAGAAAGTACTAATGCAGATCCAGAACTTGTTGCAGTAAAATATTATTTAAGAAATGGTTGGCCTAATCGAATTTCTTCAGTTACACCAGAAGCAAAACCATATTACCAATATAAGGATGAAATTTTTGAATTGGATGGATTTTTATTTAAAGGTAATAGACTTATAATACCAAAAGATCATAGACTAGATGTATTAAAATAAGATACATTCTGTCCATCAAGGGATTATTTCCTGTCAGAAAAAAGCTCAAGATTCAGTGTTTTGGCCTAATATCAACGAAAATATTCCAAACATGATTTAATCTTGTTTAACCTGTTTAAAATATTCAAGATCCAATGAAAAGCAACCTTTACAACAGCATCAAGTACCAGAATTGCCTTGGAAGAAAATCGGTATGGATTTTATGCAAGTAAAGAGGAGAGATTATTTCGTCATTTGTGACCAAATTTATTGAACTAATACCATTACCCAGAAAAAAATTCCAATGCAACTATTGAAGCTTTATTAAGTGTTTTCAAATCTCATGGTTTACCAATGACAATAATGTCAGATAATGATCCATCTTTTGACGGGAACGATTTTCAAGAGTTTTTATGTCAGCACAATATCACTCATATACAATCTAGTCCAAAATACAGTCAGTCTAATGGATTAATTGAGAGGCATATTGAAACTATGAAAGGTATGATAGTTAAATGCCCAGAAAAATATCCTTACATTATTGTTATGGAATATATTAGTACTTCAATCACCATCTGAAATGTTAATGGGAAGAAAGTTTAGGATCGACTTACTTTGCTCAAGAAACAAATTAAAACCAAATTTTAATACTGAACAACATATTGAAATGTTACATGTAAATCAAGAACGAGATCAGCACCAGAGCTGGGCAAAGCCCTCAGTAAAAGGGCTTGAAGCACTAAGCCCTAAGCCCTCTATCAAAGTGCTTCAATTTCAAGCACAAATTCCTTTTTATTTTGAAAAGTGCTTCACAAGCACAAAGCCCTCAAAGTGCTTTGGGCTTGACAAGCACAAAGCCCTCAAAGTGATTTGAAAAGTGCTTGAAGCACATCAAAAGAGCTTGGGGTGCCTTGAAAAGGGCTTCAAGCTCTTTAACTGTGCTTCAAGCTCTTTAAATGTGCTTCAAGCTCTTTAAATGTGCTTGAAGCTTTTTGAATGTGCCTAAAGCACTTTGAATTTGTAATAAAATTCTCAAAGTGGCATAAGTTACCGCGTACACTCATCACACAGAATTGGTATAGTAAAGACGAACTTCACATTCCACAACGTAGCAGTAGTATGTTTTTTTTTGAGATGTAGTTTTGGGGTACTTGGGGTAGTTGGGGTACTACATGGTAATTCAATTTTAAAGTTTTCAAAATGTTCAATGGGGAAAAGTGAAAAAAATCCAGTGATAAAGTTAAATAGGGTACCTATAAATTATTTATTTATTTGAATAATAAGTTCATTCATTTTTTTTTTTTTAATTCCATTCTAAGCTCAATCCTTCATTGTTAAGAGAGAAAAGACATAAGACGGTTCAAGTTCAAATAATAGAAAAAAAAATTAAGGGACAAAACACGATCGAAAATGTTTAAGTGGGGGATAGGTTGAATGATGGTCAATTCAAATTCCTTTCAAAGTGCTTCAAGCCCTTTTAAAGTGCTTCAAGCCCTTTTAAAGTGCTTCAAGCCCTTTTAAAGTGCTTCAAGCCCTTTCAAAGTGCTTCAAGCTCCCAAAAGTGCTTCAAGCCCTCTTAAAGTGCTTCAAGCCCTTTCAAAGGGCTTCAAGCTCCCAAAAGTGCTTCAAGCCCTCTAAAAGTAATTGAAGCTCATTGAAAGGGCTTGAATTACTTTTTTAAATTACAAATTACCAAGCACTTTTCTAAAGTAATTGACTTTGCAAGCCCCAATTACAAATCTATAAAAGGGCTTGAAGCACAGGGCTTTCAAGTCCTCAAAGTGCTTCAAGCACTTTCGCAAGCACAAAGCACTCAAGCCCTGTCCAGCTCTGATCAGCACTACTACAATGCAAACAAAAAACCACTCGCTCCATTATCTAAAGGACCAGTAATGATTCAATAAGTCTGTAAGGAGGTGGGTCCCTGGTGAAATTGTTAATGAAGACAAAAATCCCAGAAGTTACTTTGTCCAGTCTGAGGATGGTGGTATTTATAGAAGAAATAGATAGGTATCATCTTCGTCCACGTCCAATACCAAATGTGCTTTTGAATTCTCCCACTAGAACTGGTAAACCCAGTACCTAATGAAGTTTGGAATAATTTTATTTAGATTAGTTTATGTTTATTATTGACTATATTGTTTTAACTTTAGGGAGGGCATGTTAGATAATTATTGTGAACCTGTTTCTGATATAGTCTACCAGTGACAGAGACCTGATTGAAGAATTGTAATTGTCAATACCTATATGATCTTATCTTTCAACTTTTAAAATATATTTAGTTCATTAAATACAGTTTATTACTATTACATCATTACAATAATGGTATAATATTCTAAATCAGTACCTTACACACAATTTCAAAAACTGAACGATAATTGCTTCCAAACTATTATCCAATAGGATGAGTGTCATGAAAGCCTCATAGTTTAGTGGCAAAAGCTGCTGCGCTTCCAATTTACTTTCAAGATTTTATACTATCTACACTTTATGATTGTATCCAATCTATGGTTTAGATTATCTTCCGATCACCCATCATAGGAACAGAGGTTGCCCTCACTCAATTCCAAGTGTAGATATAAGTTAGGTATAATATTATTAGAGAGATAACACATCACTTATAAAACTAATTTATAATTTCTGTAAATATTTGAGTAATTGTTTATGGAAGACTATTATGTCCACTTTAGGTTTATAAAGGTTCTATAAACGCCCTAGGATATTTTCTCAAAACAAGCAACAGTATCGAAAACATTGTTTAGTAAACACCTGATTAACGCACATAATTATGTTATAACTTCATAATGTTCATATTAATCGTTGCAAGCACGTAACCTATTTATATCAAGGCCACGCACCTCCCACACGCCTCGCAGAATGTGTTTCTTTTATCTAATTAAGTGTGGTACACAAACAGATCGCTTGACCTTTCCCAAAGATAAACAAAACCGCCGGTATTGGTATTTTCATAATCATCATAAAACAAAGCGATTCAAGTTCATGACGTAATTTGTTGATTGTAGATGGATTTTATCGCCTAGAGCAAATTTAGTTTGCCGCTAAAAACTAGCGAGATGTGATTGTGCTGTATTAAGCCACTTCGCGGTCTATGCAACAGGTAGTTAAAGTGATTTCCAGATTTTTCGAGTTATTGCAAATAAACTTCAATAATGATGAAAGAACTTGATGTTTAAAACAACGACCTACCGGATCGCATGGCGCAGCGACTACAAATCTTTGGCGATAAACGTTTGCGTTGTAATGTGCAATAAAAGTTTCTTCAAGTGAGACGAGACCCAGTTCCATTATTTTCTCTTTGCTTGTTCCTTTATGGCTCGGCTCGCATGTGTGGGTAGCAAAAAAGAACCTACTGGTGTTTACGCTTTGCACTAGTAGGGTTTTAATAATAATGAAAATGGTTTTTCTATTAAGTAGTAGCAAGTTTTCCTGATGGCATGACAACAAGTTTAAAGGGCCGGATCTGATGCGGAACATTGATCGTTATACTTTATTGCGCCGTTCTTCGTCCACACTGTTATCTATTGGGGTTATCTAAATCTAACTAATGGGTAAAAGTAGAGAAGTTAACATCGACTCCTTGAGCCAATGTAAAAGTTATTTACCGTTAATTATATCCAAGTTTTATGTTTATATACTTCGCAGATGTTGAATTAGGCATGTATATCTGCAGCAACGACACTGATTGGTCACTACCCGTGAGATTTACTTTTACTTTACTTTAGATAAAATAATTTCCTAATAACAATGTTTTTTTTTTGGCTGAATTCCTTCCGGGGTTCATACTTTGAGTGGCGGTCTTAACAAACTGTATGCAATATTCACAAACAATCTTGAGATTAGTTATCAAGCAAATATAGGTATACTAGGAAAAAGCCGAGGAAAAAGAACATCACAACTAGACGAAGGTTTCCAGTTTGTAGGAAAAATAACTACTCTTTCATTACTTCATTAATATAAATTGGAAAAGAGGTAAAGTGGAAAGAAGTTATGATGTCGACAGAGCTTCTATTCACCTATCGCATATATTTAGTTGGAATATCATTTCAAATTTTTGTTTCTCATTTCCGAATTGCTACAGTTGCTCTGAAGGCGTGAGTCACGTTCGAAAGATTTATTCGATTAAATAAAAGTCAAAAAAGCAATTAGGTGCCCGAAAGGGAAGTGTAATACGATATATTCTACAACGGGAGGTATAAGGTGTCATTCATAAAAAAGCAGACTATTGCTGTGGTATAAGAAACTTTGGTATAAGGTAGTCTGTGCCTCATCACCTTCCATGTGTTATTGACTCAAAACTTTTCCAGTATAATAAGTATTTTAACAAAAAGAAAAAAATATATAAAATGTATCTGAAACTTAACCTTATACCTATCAAACCACCAAAAGGACAGATATTTTAAGTTAAATATTTTTATCAAAAGCAAGAATATCAAATTTCAGTAAGCAATTGTCGTTTCCTGTGTTTCTATTATATTACTTTCCGATTGGATTCTGTACGTAAACAATATGACATGCCTCATAAAAACATAGAGCTCGAGAAAATTCGTAAGAAACCTTGAACGCATTTTATGAGCCAACGGAGTAACGAGTTTGCCAAAGGTTTTAAGATGTGTGGAGAATGGTTTGTAGCGAGGGTCATTGGAAACTTAGTCACAGTTGTGCAGTGTGGCTAATTTAAAAAAAAAAGTGGACGTGTTTCTCCTGTGTTAACTTTTTAGATAGGTACCTGCTTATTTTAATATTTGTTTTTTGTTTTTTTCTATTGATGTCGTCTAGATATGTTAAATGTTTGAACCTAAGTCGCAATTAGTGTCGAAATAGGTTATTCTCCAAACTACCTTGTCTATCGTCTATCGTATGTTATCTAACCGTTTATTGACCACCAAATAAAGAAGGTGTTTACGCAATAGTATTTGAAATTTAGTAAACTGGACTGCACTGGAAAATCGCGCAAACAAATAGAAATAGAAATGAAAATGATACCATAGGGTTGTCGAAACACACAAAAGTTATTACCACTCACCTGGGTTTTCTTCTAAGCTGTGTGTATACACGGGGATCCACTGGAAAACAGTTCTCCACAACCACCAACGTATCACCATCGACTTAAGGCACTCAAGGTACCTTTTTAACGGCACAAGTCATAGACTTTTCGAGCTTAAAACACGGAACCGGAAGAAATTGCAACGTGCATATCAAATACCATTGATCTAGTAGTGTGTAAATCCAAATCTTCAACAGCTATCTGCTTCGGCGCAGGATCGTAGAAAATACACTCCTGTGTGTTTTACGAGAAATTGACAATTAAGTAATTCTTTGATAAGAATGAGAAGAAACCAAATTTGTAAATAATGTTGCGTCAACAGAAGGGTTTCAGCGATGTTCAACCGACTAGCTTGTATTATAAAATATACCATATTTAGTTCCGCAGTTACGTTGGAGACAAAAATATGGTCATATTTTAAATTTTATAGCGGATACAACCTATCAAGAATTGAACTGTCTATTTCAGTGTTTTATTAGGTAAAACTGCAACGAGGTTGTCGATAAAACTATGGTTTCAAGGACTCATATTTCACATTTTAGCGACGTTAACCGAAATTGCTTATATTTTAGAATTTTCTTAACTAGGTTTAAGGTTTCGACGACCATTTATTTTGGGTGGTAAGCGCCATGTCGTTTTCTTATAAGTTTTTGGAAGACTTTTAGAAGGCTTCTGCCGCATTGTTTTCCATTTTCAATAACAGGTTTTGGATCGATGGACCATATTTATTCTAAAAAAAGTCAGCTTATGCCATATTTCGGAGTCCTTTCCAAAAAACCTACTCTGCAGGCATCTTTCAACTGCCAATATTTAATAAGTAAACAAAATATTTATTAAGGCTGAGGAGACTTTGTGACGGGGTCTTCAGAGCCATTATTTTTTATTTATGCTTACGATGTTTCCTTTTGCATGGGATTTTGCAAGATTGAAAAATAAAAGGATGTCAGAGGATCTTCTCGAGTAATAACTTCATTCGAAGATCAGTTTATTGGGCAAATATATGCGCTTTGCACTCTGTGAGGATTGATATTAATTGATTGAAAATAAGACAAAAGTACGTCAATATCTTCAAGCATAGATAATACGAGACTCTACTTTGGTCATACATACGCATCCTCCTATCACTAAATTGAAACCGAATAAATCTCACTTATCTCAGAGATGGGTATCGTAGATTTAACCTCGGGTATAACCATACATTTTTAATTAATTATTTAATTTCCTACTGAACTATTATAACCATATAATACCTTGGTTACGATAATCATAAACAGGGTCTTAACTCCCAAGGGAGTTAAAGGATTTCATAACTCCCGCGCGGAAGTTAAGGATATCATAACTCCCAAGGGAGTTAAGGATTTCCAAAACTCCCGCCTTTACCTTGAATAGGTGAAACTTTGACAAAAAATACAAATTTTGGTTTATGGTTTATTCCTTTATAAAAATGGACAAAATACAGTAAATTCAGTAGGAAATAAAATTATCTATGTACCACGGGAATTATTAGGTGTTAATACCCACGGGCATATGGTGTCCCTCGGGCCTTAACTTTGCCCTGAGGTATTAACACCCTCATAATTCCCTTGATAAATAATTATATCATCCACTGTAGGTATTATTATTATTATTATTATTGTCTCTTATCTCACAGCGTTTCTTCAGCTATGGTGGTATTTTTTTTTGTTACGTTCAAATTTTGCCTAATACGTAACTGGGATTTCGAATGAATTCGGTAATTAATTCAGGTATTTGTGAGGGTATTTATGAAGCTTTTATACCTGACGATTAATATTTTTCGGTGATTGATCAGTTTCTCATTGGATTTTGCTAGATTTCTACCTTTTTGTTTGGATTCGAAACAATATCTAGTTGTTGGACAAGGGTATATTTTTCGAGGTAATAATGAGTAAATTCTTTTTATTGAGATGACAGGGTAGTTTTAGGATAATAAAGCCCTACTAATAGGATCGAAATATATTTTATTTAGCTTACGAAAGTTGTCTAAAAGGTTCTAAATATCGATGAAAAGGTTTGTTTACCAAATAAGTATCAATTGGCAACACGTATTTTCCATTATTAAAAATTCTGCAACATCACACATCACTTTCACAGCCTTTAAATCGCTTTTTCACCCTTAATTCCGATTTTATTTAGATTTTCCGGTTATTTACTTTCGCCAAATAAGTGTGGTTAAGTGACACTTGTTGTTTTGTTTCAGGCAGCGTTGTTGCCGAGGTCTCTTGACCACTGTGGGTAATAGAGTCACTGTAGTTGTGACCACCGAACGACTGGTCATTTTGATAGTTTTTGCACTAAAGACTGAGTAGATGCTGATTATTAAGTATTAATTAGTGTTAATTGGTGTTAGGGGAGAAAATTTGATAACAACTTTGAGTTTTGTTGGTCATCAATGTGTTTTGGGTTGTTCCGTTTCAAGCTGATTGTTCCGTTTTCCTGGTCAAGACCGGAAAAAAAATCAGAATTCTGGGGAATTTTTCATGTGAGCTCACCTAATAAATTGCCGAAAAGGGATCGTTCTCATTTTAAATTCGCACGTTGAGCAAACAACAAGTGGCAGATTTTACCAGCGGTCCTCTTTGCTAAGTTCCTTGGAACATCCACCTTTTGTGGGATTTTGGAGGCGTTGGAAACTCAAGTGGTTGCTGGTTTAATTATTGGTTTTGGGGTGAAACTTGGTTTTGGTCGTAAGTCCCCATATTTGTAAGCCAACCACTCGGAATTTTCTGGAGACAAAGGTCTACGTCATTTTGTTGAATTGTCGATGCGAGAAGAGAGCACGTTTTGTTCAACAAGCCCAATTAGTAACCAGGGTTTTAGGTTTTAGGTTTTACATTTTACCTTACCATTGGGTTCTTCCTTTTTGACGGTTTGCTAGTCTCAAAGTTGAGGTGTCAGAGTACCCAAAATACTGAACTTGAAACCGAAACATACCATTTTTAAGAAGGGAAGTCAATAGAAATTGATGGGGTCTGTTATCAGGGCTGAGAGGCTGTCAGGAGACAGTAATGTATATAGATGTTTTAGGCTGCAGACAGGACCACAAGGGGGTGATGTATCCGTTCATTTATTAACGTTTCTTAATATATATTGTTTTTTTTTAATTATTATTAATAGTATTTCTTATATTTAACTTGATACATTTCCACGTTGTTTCACTGCCTTAATTATTACAATGGGTGTACTGCACCAATGATTTTTAATTGACTACATTTAAGGTGACGTTTTTGTACAAACCCGCCCCGGTGTACCATGTTATAAGCGTGCACAGGTTTTAATTAATATTATTAATCTTTTATTCCTTAATTGTTTCTCTTTAACATTCATTGGAGTAAGGTGGTCACACATTTTATTGGTAAATCTTGAATTTATTGGAGTAACTTATAAAACCATTACAAGTTGGTCTTGCTACCTTTTGGTAATTTTACCAATTACATTTAATAATAATTACTGTGGTATTTTATATATTATATTGCCTTCTATTGGTCTTTGTAATGCAATTTCAGGTCTAAATATAACCCCCCCCCAGAACATATTAAATAGTTTTATACTCACTATTTTTATATTTGACTCTTATTTTACCCCTACTGACCTCAACCAAACTAAGGTAAAGTTGTTTTTAGAGGATAGGTACATCGGGCAGGTACATTTTTATAGGAATTTTGGAGATCAGGGACTTTCTGGTTCAAGTCTGCGGATTTTATTTTGTAATCCAGTGGCGCCCTATAAAGCTCACTTTCACACCACTGAGTAGCCGCGAGCACTTTGTTACGCTGGCCGCATTCCTTAAGGGTGTCTCACTGTACCTAGGCCTATCAGGATTTATTTATTCAAATTTATTATTCAAACAGTTTAAGGGTTAATTTTTGCGCAACATTTTTGGAAAATCACCAGATGCACACCGTACACCTAAGGTGTTCGATTTAGTCTGATGATTTGTTTTTCCTTGCTAAACTATTTTTCGCACAATATGAGCTGTGCTCAGCACTACTGCCTTTTGCATGCTTAGTATATTGTGAAGACTGATGACCAGGAACTTCTTTAATGATTTCGCATGTATAGTTGGATACAAGTCCTGTGACTCCAATCACTATGGGTATAACATTTGTTCTCCAGGTTCCACATTCGTTATATCTCAATCTGCAGGTTTTTGCATTTTATGCGTTTGTCAGCTTCTTTTTGAGTGATGTTGTAGTCCGATAGTAAGAGTAAGACAGTATCGCAACATCGATAAAGGGGCAAGTTTTCTATTTTCTATCTTTTAGTATAATGTCTGGTTTGTTAGCATCGATTTTCCTGTCTGTCTGTACTTGAGTATCCCAGATTATGGTTATTTCAGGTGTTTCTATAACAAGATCTGGGATGTGTTTATACCTTGGTCTTGTGCGTCTTCTATTTGTCTTCCGTAAGCTTTGCATATATTCCAAAGCAGTTGTTTTGCCACAGTGTTATGACGGTCTTAATAAGCTCGTTTAGCCAGGATTGGGCAGCCAGACACGACGAGATGAATAGTTTCATCAAATGACCGGCACAGTCTACATTTTGGGTCAGTACCGGTTTCCATTATTTTCGCCTTCATAAAATTCGTCGCGATGGCTTGCTCCTGACAAGCGGTTATTAGTGATTCCGTCTCGGATTTCAGATCTGCGTGAGTAAGCCATTTCCACGTTTGGCTCTTATTAATGGCCTCTTTTTCGGCTTCCTGTCAAAATTTGGCCAAGCATGGTCTTTTACCTTCATTTTTCTTTTTGTTCTTGTTTTGACTGTTGTCTCATTTTATTTTTTATGGTGGGTTCTATTTGCTCGGTATCATATTTTGTGCGCCTTTATCAGTCTGGTCCAGTTTTTTCTGTTGTTGTCGGTATACTATCCCAAGGTATTTGTCTTTTTTCTGCAGCTTCAAGTAGTTTTCCAAACCTGCCATAGCGATATTGTGGGCTTGTCATTCCTCTTCTTCCCTCTTTCCGTGGGATGTACAAACAGTCATTTCAGCTCTGAGGTGGAGTGCTCCATTCATGGTAAGTAGTTTTCTTGTCTTAATCAATATTTCTTATTCCTGCTGTATTTTAGGATAGGTACTGCTAGAGATGTAATAGCTGTGGCTTTGTATTTTGTATTTAATTCGGTTTTGAGGATTTCCCTCCTTAGTCGATAGTACTCACATTTTATCTTGGTTTTAATTTTTTCATGCTGTACTCCGTTATGCTCATCTATGCCTAGATAATTGTAAGCTTCATGTTGTTCTAAGGATTGTATTATTAATTGTTTCGTCAACTATTGAGTTGGATATTTTTTTTTTCGCTTGTACCTTCCCATTTAGGAAAGTTGCCTTCGTACATTTTTCAAGATCAAATTCCATTCTAATGTCGTCACTAAACCTTTTCAGTATCTCTAATTGTTCTGATAGTTCAACCTAATTCTTCGCTAACAACTTTAGGTCGCAACAAACAGAAGGTGATTGATTTTCTGTGTCTCGTTCTTACATCGGTATCCTGTATTCGAGCTATTTAGGATGGAACTTAGGGGAAAACAAGGCTATGCAGAAAAGTAGTGGTGACAAGGAATCTCCCTGGTAAATCCCGTTCTTAATTCTAATATCTTCGATGGTTACAGTAGTCGTGTTTGTTGTTAAGTTTAGATCGGTTTTCCATGTAGCCATGGTCCTACATATGAAATTTAGTAGTATTGGTGATGCACGGTATCTGTTTAGCGATTCTATAAGCCAGCTATGTGGAATATTGTCAAACGCCTTTTTATAATCAATCCAAGCTAGGGATAAACTTTGACGGCTTTCTTTACAGTCTTTGTGAATTGTTTGACTTGTCAGAAGGTGGTTTTTGCATCCATATGAGTTTTTAATCTTTCCTCTTTGTTCTTGTGCGTATAATTTGTTATCTGTTAAATGTGCATGTAATCTTTCTGATATAATTTTGGATAGGGTCTTGTATATGTTATTTAGAGAGGTGATTTGGAATGTATGTTTTTCCTTTGGTTAGACATTCGGGTATGATGAGTTCTTCGTTTATTAATTTATTATATGCTGCGACAAAATTTTTGTGATTATTATTATTATTATCAATATTTTCAGTTCTTTTTCTCAGTTTCGAACTGATCAACTACTAGACAGACGGGCGGACCAAGTCTGACTAGTTTGGTACTATCTTAAGAATGCTCTTATATGCAGTTGTTCAAGGTGTTTTGTGAACTATGTGAACATGATATGTGTAATACCCGTGGCTGAGATAATAAACGGAATTATATAGACTTGGTTTGTTTCCATATCGTTTCTAGCTCTAGCTCCTCTAGCAAGAGGAGTGTATTATTGTTCGCCGATTTTTAACTGACACTTTCCGTATGAGGAGCGAGGGGGTGTTTCATATGGCAAAAACAGGTGTGACGTCAGGTAACCATTGGCGTTCTAATGTAGGGAGCCACCAGCTCACATTCCGTCCGAGTATCAGATTAAAATCGACGGACAATACCATATATTATCTATTATACTACGTATATCGCGGGTTGGTTTGAGTTCTTGAAGCAAACATTATGAGATAGAATGATGCCTTCTTTGTTTAAAGTGAACTTGTTTTTTTCAATGCGCATGCGTCAATTTGAAGTTATTCCTCCAATAAGATTTAATTTTGAACAGCTGATATTGCAGGGTTGCCAATAAAATTATTGTCATCTTCGAGTTATTTTAAATATTCACAAAAAACATGACGAATTTTGTATTTTGGAGTGTAACACAAACTCGATTTCGACAAATAAACCAATATATTCGTTATTATTAGAGTTTTGAAATCAAAATACAATCGACCAAATTATAACCTCAAAAAATGATCCTAATTCATTGTACTTATTAGCTTAACATGACAACACGGCAAGAAAAGCTTGTTGCAAAATGGAAACCGTCGGCCAATAAGAATCTATAGTTTAACGCAAGCGCAGTTGGTGACCTTGTTCTACTTTAGATAGACTTATGCCAGATCATATATCTTTATCTCTCTTTGTTTGCTTCAAAAACCGCACATTGGGTAAATGGGGAAGTAGCGATATACGTAGTATAATAGGTATATGGACAATACTCAATTTTTTCTTGGTATTTTTAATTTATGTTTGTATCAGTTGGTATAGCTCTGTAGATCAAATAAGTCACTTTACTTTCTGTGTCCTGTATGGTAATAGAGAGTTATTGGACGTGCAATAAGGACAGGCAGTATTTAAATTAGCCTTGTTTTGACATCTACGCATGCGCATTTGGGTCTGAAAATGAGGATTCTCGAATGTAATACCACAAGACGTTTCAGGATTACCGAATAATACTTTTACCTGTCCCGAAACGCGTTACGCAGCAACACCACGACTCCGAAGGAGGAGTGGTGTTGCTGGTAACGCGTTGAGTGTCAGGTAAAAGTATTAGGTAATCCTGAAACATCGAGTGGTATTCAAAAGGTTATACAACGACTGAACTTCAATACTTCATCAATTTTCATAATCATTAATGACAAATTAACAATATTGCCACCAAGCGCGATAATCCCAAAAGGCTTATCACTTATTCAGCCTCTCGTGTCATATGGGAATAATGTACAGTGAGTTGTATAACCTTAATAAGGTTACTGCTTGTCTTTATTTGTGTATGGTTCGTGCAAGGTAATAAACTTCCCTTATTTCAGTATTTCTGACATTTTTGACGACGATTCGCTTTTCGACGATAACGTAATTTTACTTAGATAATTTGTTTTTTACAATAGTTTTTCATCTTACTGTGGGTTACATCAAAAAATGGGTATCAGCAGAAAATCAAAAACAAAAATAAACACTTTTTGAGGTTGAAATTTATAAAAATAGCTATTAGCTGTCAAAATTATGGACACAAATAAATAAGGTAATACTCTAACACCTACTACAGCCTTCCAATAACTGTTATTTTCTTGGAGAAATAGTGCTGATGCACTACTAAAATAACGTAGATCCTTAATATTGCGAGGCAGTATTTAATAGTTCCAATAACTCTCTAATATCTGATCTATTGCACGTGATGGTTTTATCAGTGTGTATAGTAAGATCATAGTATAGTCTGTATTGTTGATTTTTGAGGACGCTCTCAGGGTGGTATTTTAGTATGGTCTACTTTCGCACAGGAGCTCATTTTTAATGGATATTGCTTGATGGATTATTTTTGCTACGTTGTTATATCTTTCCGTGTAATCAATGCCCGCTAACATTTTGCATCCTCCTACAATATGTCCGATGTTCTCTTGATGTATGTGACATTTTCTACATGTATCATCAATTCTTAGGATTTTCATGATATATTTCTTATAATTTTTTGTAGCAATGACTTGATCCTGTATGGCAAGCAGAAACCCTTCAGTTTCTGGGTAGAGTTCACCTTGTTGCAACCATTTGTATGCAAGTTCTTTACTGAAGTTTTCATTTTCAACAATGTGTACATATTTGCCGTGGAGTTTCTTCTGTGCCCATCGATGTAGCTTCTCTTTGGGATCTAGCGTGTCTGTTTTGTCTTGTCCTATGTTTGAAAGATTAGTGGTGCGATCTCCGTGTTTACCTCTGTTATCGCTTTATGTATTGCTGTGTTTTTGCCGTGAAAGTGTTTTTTTAACATTTGTATCTGTTTTCCATAAAGCACGCAAATATCTATAAGTTCCCTTTTCCGATGCTCTCTGTCTATCGTTAACCTCTCTTTGGCCGAGTGGGGGTGGTGTTTTCTGTGTTTGGTTAATTCAGCCCTTGTAATTATGTTAATTTTCTCCATGTCTGTTTTTGTCCATTTTATGATTCCAAGCGAGTAAGTGAGTAGAGGTATGGCAAATGTATTTGTAGCTTTAAACAGGTTTTTTGCTTTTAGTTTTGTTCGTAAGAGTCGCGATAGTCGATATTTATATTGTGCTAGCTCGTCTTTTATTGTTGTATGTTCAATTTTCCTATTTTGCGTGATTCGTAGGTATTTGTATGTTTCATCCTTCTGCAAGTTGTCTATTGTTTGGTTGTTTAGCGTATATTTTGAATCTTTTTTTTATTTTCATATTTCCAGCATTTTGCACTTATCCATACCAAATTGCATCTTCAAGTCTGCGGTTATTTCTTCAATTAGTTTCACAAGATCTTTCATTTGTGTGTCAGTTGATGCGTATATCTTTAAGTCGTCCATGTAAAGAGACCTCAATCCTCTAGATTTCATTTTATGCGGATGTTTGGAAAACGAAGTATACTTGAGGAATTTCGTGGACGGATTACAATGACTGGCATAGTGCCAATAATCTGTATCTTCGGTAACCTTATCAGATAACTTTTTTTCCAGACATTATTGTCCAAACATATTTTTGTGTGGTAAAGTAAAAAGTAATTTCCTACCATTTTGCAACAGCTTGCTCTACGAAAAGCATAAAATATCTTTAATTCGTTACCGTATTATTATAGAAACAGTCAGACCATTGGTTATTTTTAAAAACAGAATTCCCTACATAATTTTGTTGAACCGTAAAGCACATCATATCAATTAAAATGGTAATTTCCATAAACAGTTAAAAGTTTTGATTGCCTGTACACCGAATTTGACCCAGATTTCGCGGGACCGACCGAATGCGTTATTATGTGATGTGAACTTGATCTTTAGCAGCGCGACTATTTTGCCTTGGCTCGGCTCAGCGAAAGTCAGAGGCGTTCGCGTTTCTCTTTTATTCGCTTCGGGGGAATGAATAATATGGCCGAACGAGAATTTATTTGTTGTTTGGCTCGTCGGTTGCGAGGTTTTATGTTTGGGTTGCCATTTTCAGTAATTCCATTGTCGAGACATTTGTTCAGGGTGAATTCACAAGAATTGCAACAAGTGCTATCGGATCTTATTCTTTTGTATCCGCAGATATTGTTATGATGGACCACCAAGAGAGGTTTATGTAATGGAATAATGTTTATTTTTAATTATATATTTTTTTAAAAATTGTTGATGTTTCGCCTGATTTTATTGCGTCCTCAGGAGTGGCCAGAAATAAGATTTAGCTACTATATCTTCAATATTTTATGTTCAGCCTTGCTTTGTTCCTCCTGTCTCATTTATAATGACATAAATAATATATAACCACCTGAGCATGGAAATGAGAAATGGCCGAGATTTTAAAGTACCTATCTAGGAGGAAATGAAAAGATAAGCTGTTGTTAAGGGCGTTTTATAGCATTGACGATTTTTTTCAGCAGAATTACATTTGGATATGCTGTAAAATTGATTCATGTCTTCTGGAAAACGGATAATTGTTTTTGATTGTTCCTGAATAATTGTAATGTGTATCAAACTGTTTATTATATAGTGACCACGTTGGTTGGAACAAAATCTATAAAATATACAAATTGATATTTTTCAAAAAATCTTGGACACGTCAATTTTTGATTTTATTGGCCGTTTTTTTTTTATGACTATTTCACTAGAGTGTTTTACACTGGCAAAATGTCATAGGAACGGCCGGTTTCCTACTGACAAAACTTCTACCTGTTCCTACATGGACAAAACCAACATGATGGTTTATCAGCGACAAAATTTTGTGTGGTTAATTTAAAAAACTATTGAGTTTGACAAGTGTCACTATTGAGTTTGACAAGTGTAACCTAAAGAAAATAAATTTTCCAAATGAAAATTTGGCTTGTTTCTCTCGTGAAATAGTCGAGCCGAATACCACTCAAGAAAAAATTATGTAGGCAAAATTATTCTCTTGGTTTTATTCAAGTTTGTTGCGTTTTGGTAATTTCGCTCATGAAATTTTTGACAAAACCACGCGAAATTGCCAAGCAACAAACTTTCATACCAGTCGAAAATTTTGCCAACAAATTTTTTTCTCTTGTGGTATTATATATGATAATACCATATATAGGTTGACCCAAAAACAAGTTATGACAGCTAACTTTATTTTTTTAAATGAAAACACCAATTTTTTATTTCATTTTCAAATTCTACGTTAAATTCTTAAATTAGATGGCATCACTAATTACAGCAAAAATTGCTGTTTAGTGTTGAATCCTTGTCTTAGATGGCGCCACGATCAAATTTCGGCCGTCTTATTAAATTCTAAATATATTCCATGCATCATGTCCTGTACCTATCTTCAACTGTTTCGGAAATATTGACAGTTGAAAATTGACTTTTTTGCAACTTTGACAGGCTGTAGAATCTAAACGATTAATTTTAGAGCAAAACCGATCATACATTATTGTCTTAGTTCTCCATAAACTATCATTTGGCACCAACTTTGAATTTAACCGGAGAATAAATTTAGCCGGAATTACCCATGTATACTTTATAGATTCTATTCCAACCTTTACGTGCTCACTGTACAGGGTGGCCCATTTTCGATGTTTTAATGGGCTATATCAAAAACCAGCAGAGATATCAAAAATCTGGGAGCACATTCTCGAGATCTTTTTTTGGGAAAATAACAATGGCGAAGACAAATCACGGCTAACTTGATGCGTTTAGGAAATACAGGGCACTTTCAATTTTTGTCAATTTTAAAAAGACTCTCTAATTCCCTTATTATTCAAGATATCCAAAAACGAAAAATACTTTATAGAGGCAGTTTTTCAAGTAGAATCCAGTGGCATGACCAATTTTTTTCCAGATGCCACCGATTTTGGAATATTGACCAAAGTTTTGTTTTTTTTAAATGGGACACCCCGTATATTATTTTTTCTAAGGTTTTATACCTTTACCTTCAATAGTTTTTGGTGAAAAAAAAAAAAAAATCCGTTTTTTCCATTAGAAACCATGAGTTAGAAAGAGATAGTTAAACTATGAATCAGCTACAAATTTTCTTAATTCCTAATTTAATTTTTCAATTCAGCTAATTTTTTTAAAATTTAAATTATGAATCGGGGATGAAAAATAGGCAACAGATAATTTATTTAATGACTTATCTCTTTCTAGCTCATAGTTTCTCATGGAAAAACGGAATTAATTTTTTTTTTCTCCAAACCTATAGAAGGTAAAGATATAAAATCTTATATCATTGAAATCAGCTCACACAGAGCTATTCAATAAAAAAAATAATATACGGGGTGTCCCATTTGAAAAAACACAACTTTGGTCAATATTCCAAAATCGGAAACATCTGGAGAAAAATTGGTCATGCCACTGGATTCTCCTTGAAAAACTGTCTATAGAAAGTATCTTTCGTATTTGGATATCTTGATTAATAAAGAAATTAGAAGGTCTTCTAAAATTGTGCAAAATTTGAAAAGTGCCCTGTATTTCCTAAACGTATCAAGTTAGCCGTGATTTGTCTCCGCCATTGTTATTTTTCAAAAAAAGAGCTCGAGAATGTGCTCCCAGATTTTTGATATCTCTGCTGATTTTCGATATAGCCTATTAAAACATCGAAAATGGGCCACCCTGTACATACTACAGTGGTACAATTAATTTCGGTTATCGCCTGCTTTCGTGCAAGATTTCCTACAAGAGCCAGGGATAATAAAATATTTATCACCCTGTATCTTCACACAGCGGTTTATTTTTACAGTCAAATTACAGTGGGTAGAATTATTTGCTATTACCGGCTCTCGTCAATGATCTTCTACATTAAAAGCCAGGGATAATAAAATATTCATCACCCTGTACCTTTACACAGTGGTGGAATTTTTTTTGGATTACCGGCTTTCGTGAAAGACGTCCTACACAACAGCCGGGAATAATTAAATATTGATCACTCGGTATCTTTACACAGTGGCTTATTTTTGTTGAGTCACATTACAGTGAGGAGAATTATTTTCTATTACCGGCTCTCGTCAAAGATTTTCTACTTTAAAAGGCAGGGATAATAAAATATTCATCTCCCTGTATCTTTACACAGTGGTGGAATTGTTTTCGATTACCGGCTTCCGTGAAAGATTTCCTACAAGAGCCGCGAATAATAAAATATTGATCACTGTGTATCTTCACACAGTGGTTTATTTTTATTGAGACAAATTACCGTGGGTAGAATTATTTTCTACTACCAGCTCTCGTCAATGATTTTCTACATTAAAAGCCAGGGATAATAAAATATTCATCACCCTGTATCTTTACACAGTGGTGGAATTGTTTTCGATTACCGGCTTCCGTGAAAGATTTCCTACAAGAGCCGCGAATAATAAAATATTGATCACTGTGTATCTTCACACAGTGGTTTATTTTTATTGAGACAAATTACCGTGGGTAGAATTATTTTCTACTACCAGCTCTCGTCAATGATTTTCTACATTAAAAGCCAGGGATAATAAAATATTCATCACCCTGTATCTTTACACAGTGGTGGAATTGTTTTCGATTATCGGCTTCCGTGAAAGATTTCCTACAACAGCCGCGAATAATAAAATATTGATCACTGTGTATCTTCACACAATGGTTTATTTTTATTGAGACAAATTACAGTGGGTAGAATTATTTTCTACTACCAGCTCTCGTTAATGATTTTCTACATTAAAAGCCAGGGATAATAACATATTCATCACCCTGTATCTTATTTACACAGTGGTGGTATTGTTTTTGATTACCGGCTTCCGTGAAAGATTTCCTACAAGAGCCACGAATAATAAAATATTGATCACTTTGTATCTTCACACAGTGGTTTATTTTTATTGAGTCAAATTACAGTGGGTTGAATTATTTTCTATTATCGGTTCTCGTCAATGATTTTCTACATTAAAGGCCAGGGAAAATAAAATAATTATCACCCTGTATCTTTACACAGTGGTGGAATTGTTTGCGATTACTTGTTTTCGTGAAAGATTCCCTACAAGAGCCGCGAATAATAAAATATTGATCACTCTGTATCTTCACACAGTGATTTATTTTTATTGAGTCAAATACAGTGGGTAGAATTATTTTCCATTACCGGCTCTTGTCAATGATTTTCTACATTAAAAGCCAGGGATAATAAAATATTCATCACCCTTATCTTTACACACTGGTGGAATTGTTTTCGATTACCGGCTTCCGTGAAAGATTTCCTACAAGAGCCGCGAATAATAAAATATTGATCACTGTGTATCTTCACACAGTGGTTTATTTTTATTGAGACAAATTACAGTGGGTAGAATTATTTTCTACTACCAGCTCTCGTCAATGATTTTCTAGATTAAAAGCCAGGGATAATAAAATATTCATCACCCTGTATCTTTACACAGTGGTGGAATCGTTTTCGATTACCGGTTCTCGTCAATAATTTTCTACATTAAAAGCCAGCAATAATAAAATATTCATCACCCTATATCTTATTTACACAGTGGTGGTATTGTTTTTGATTACCGGCTTCCGTGAAAGATTTCCTACAAGTGCCACGAATAATAAAATATTGATCACTTTGTATCTTCACACAGTGGTTTATTTTTATTGAGTAAAATTACAGTGGGTAGAATTATTTTCCATTACCGGCTCTTGTCAATGATTTTCTACATTAAAAGCCAGGGATAATAAAATATTCATCACCCTGTATCTTTACACAGTGGTGAAATTGTTTTCGATTACCGACTTTCGTGAAAGATTTGCTACAAGAGCCAGGAATAATAAAATATTGATCACTCTGTATCTTCACACAATGGCCTATTTTTGTAAAGTCAAATTATAGTGTTTGAAATTGTTTTCTATACCGGCTCTTGTGAAAGATTTTCTACATATTAAGAGCCAGGGATAATGAAATATTGATGAACTTGTATCCTCGCTTGTATCTTTACACAGTGGTGAAATTGTTGTAATTCGGCTTCCGTGACAGATTTTCTACAAGAGCCGGGAATAATAAGATATTGATCACTCTGTATCTTTACACAGTGGCTTATTTTTGTTGAGTCAAATTACTGTGGCTGGAAATATTTTCTATTATCGGCTCTCGTCGAAGATTTTCTATACTGAGAGCCAGGGCTAATGAAATATTCATCACCCTGTATCTTTACACACTGGTGGAATTGCTTCCGTGAAAGATTTCCTACAAGAGCCGGGAATAATAAAATATTGATCACTCTGTATCTACACACAGTGGTTAATTTTTATTGAATCAAATTACAATGGGTAGAATTATTTTCTATTACAGGCTCTCGTCGAAGATTTTCTACATTAAGAGCCAGGGATAATAAAATATTCATCACCCTGTATCTTTACACAGTGGTGGAATTGTTTTCGATTACCGACTTTCGTGAAAGATTTGCTACAAGAGCCAGGAATAATAAAATATTGATCACTTTGTATCTTCACACAATGGCTTATTTTTGTTAAGTCAAATTATAGTGTTTGAAATTATTTTCTATTACCGGCTCTCGTGAAAGATTTTCTACATATTAAGAGCCAGGGATAATGAAATATTGATGAACTTGTATCTTTACACAGTGGTGAAATTGTTTTCATTCGCGACTTCCGTGACAGATTTTCTACAAGAGCCGGGAATATTAAAATATTGATCACTCTGTATCTTTACACAGTGGCTTATTTGTGTTGAGTCAAATTACTGTGGGTAGAATTATTTTCTATTACAGGCTCTCGTCAAAGATTTTTTTCATTAAGAGCCAGGGATAATAAAATATTCATCACCCTGTATCTTTACACAGTGGTGGAATTGTTTTCGATTACCGGCTTCTGTGAAAGATTTCCTATAAGAGCCGGGAATTATAAAATATTGATCACTCTGTATCTTCACACAGTGGTTAATTTTTATTGAATCAAATTACAATGGGTAGAATTATTTTCTATTACAGGCTCTCGTCAAAGATTTTCTACATTAAGAGCCAGGGATAATAAAATATTCATCACCCTGTATCTTTACACACTGGTGGAATTGTTTTCGACTACCGGCTTTCGTGAAAGATTTCCTACAAGAGCCGGGAATAATAAAATATTGATCACTTTGTATCTTTACACAGCGGCTTATTTTTGTTGAGCCAAATTACAGTGGGTAGAATTTCTCTCTATTATACAGGCTCTCGTCAAAGATTTTCTACATTAAGAGCCAGGGATAATGAAATATTCATCACCCTGTATCTTCACACAGTGGTGGAATTGTTTTTGATTACCGGCTCCCGTGAAAAATTTCCTATACAAGAGCCGCGAATAATGAAATATTGATCACTTTGTATCTTTACACATAGTGGCTTATTTTAATCGAGTCAAATTACAGTGGGTAGGTGGGGGGCCCAAAACTATAGCATCAAATGGATATTTTGTTTTCAAGATAGCGGTGGGGTGGGGGCTAGGCACCAAAATTTGGATTGGCCTTGGGAGCCGAGGGTTCTAGTTGCGGCCCTGGATACAGGGCATCATACACAATGACCTAAAACTGTATTAATTATTCGGAAATGATTGACCTGGAAAATTGGTTCTGGTTTCCGTTATGAATTTTACACAACACTGACAAGGAGCAAAAAAAGCAGCAGCGAAAAATGGGTAATGGTTTGCTCAAATTCAAATTTGGTGTCGTAACGTGTGGTAAAAATTCGATAGAGCAGATTGGAGTGGAAAACGGTTGTAGGTATTTACTCTAGAAGTTACTAGAAATATTTAATACATTTTTATTAAACATTGAATTAAACTCCTACGTTATTATTTATTCTGCCTGAAAGATTTTCCCTTTATCTATTTTCAGCTACAGGTTCCCGACAATAAACAAAAACAAACAGGCAAACGACTCTTTCCGGGCTTCAAATCCGATTTTCAAACTACTACTATAAGCTTTGACTTGAAAGGAAACCGAAATTTCTCTAATAAATTATTATTAGGAAACCGTGAAGGTTTCAGCTGACCTATTTTGTCTTAGCAGTTTTGGTTCAGTATTAACGACGAAGGCGATGATTTAAGTTTATCCTGCTAAGTATATTATCATATGGAAAAATGAGTTTATTAGATTTTAATTCAATCGATTTTATCGAAATACGATTGCTATATAAAAAAACATTCCTGGAAAACGCGAAAAGTATCAGAAAATGGATTGCAAATATCTTTCTACGTTAATATTTACTCACTGATATGAAAAAGTTATAAAGAATTTAAAAAGGTATTTACATATTTACCATGCAATCATGTTGCCTTAGGTATTTTATAAACTGATTTGGCCATTCTCTGTAAGTCAAGAAGCAATGTTAAAACTTCCGATTTTGCAAAATAAAGCTATGAAATTAATATTAAAATAAGGTAATTTTCTGAATAAACTGCTTGTCCAATGACAAGCAGTTTATTCAGAAAATTTCCTTCTTTCACTAATAACAATTCATTATAAATTTGTTTGTTATAAAACGGAAAAACCGTCCCACAACTGAACAATTTTCCAATATAGGGTAAAATGTTAAACAAACATCAAACAACTATAACCCGGAAAATGTTTTAGGTGTTTTGTTTGGGCGTCACGTCATCGATTTTTCCCATTTAATAGAAAATTAAATATGTCAAGTTACAATGCGTAGCGGAAAGCGGAAAACTCCGGGCTCCCTGCTAAAAGTCTCCCCAAACACTAGCCCCTTTGTGAAGGGTGCCAGATACGAGGGTTTGCCGGGCTCACGTGTAGTTTTCCACACTGGCGATCGATTTTTGAAATTGGAAAGTACACATATGATGGAATTTTATGCCCTAATGGCCAGTTTCATCGCAGTCCTAATTAGTAATTAGTATACATATTTAGCTTAGTATATGTTACATTGAGATTAATTATTTGCATACATTTTCAATGTATAAAGGATTAAATAGGTATCGAAAGTTCATTTCTATTCGATATTGTTCCAGTTTCAGTTTTAATGCTATAAGCCGGTATGCAATTAAATAAAGTCTAAAGGGTCTAAAAATGGCAACATGGATAGAGTAGATCGTATATTTATAAAGGGAGGGTCGAAGGTCATAGGAGATCAATTTGATTAAGGAATGGGGGAAAAGTTGGAAATCTCAGCTGAATTTTTTTAAAGGAAAAAATATGTTCTATAACTTTGATTGAAGGGTTCAATACCTTTAAAGGAAAAAAAGTTACAATTAATACAAATAACAAATAAACCCAGTGAAAAAATTAATTTGGAAACCTACTAGATATAAGGAGAAGCACAATAAGGTCGCATTGCGGAGAGGTCCATAACCTAAACACCTCAACCATCACAATCCATAATATGTTTACCTTTGAATGGTAACGTTTGACGGAGTTTTTAAATGATAAATATATTAACAAATTTAATTTTCTGTTTTTTATCACTTTGAACATTATAGCTATACTAAAATTATATCAATATTAAGAATATTGTGCGTTATAATGAGGAAGCAAATAATATCAGTCGACAATTATTATTCAGCAACCAGTTTGATAATGCAGTGTGTCAATTTGAAAACTTCCCACCCCTATTATCTCAGAGTAGAAAAATTGTCAAAAAAATACCTGAAACACGTCAACTATAATTTGAAGGGGGATGAGTTTTTATGCAAAATTCACCACCCCTCTTTCAACCCCCCAACCCCCAGAGCCACCCACTAGAAAATCCTAAATGGGAAGGGGGGTCAAGTGATACATCATATTGGAAGGTTTTTAATTCCATAAATTTTAGTGCTAAATTTTAATCCCTAAGTTCAACTGTTTTGGAAATATTGGCAGTTGAAAATTGACTTTTTTGCCACTTTGACAGGCTGTTAAACCTAAACGGTTAATTTTAGAGGAAATTCGATTTTACATTTTTATCTTAGATTTTCATTAACTATCATTTGACACCAACTTCGAATTTAACCGGAGATTAAATTTTTAACCAAAATTTTTGATCATGGATTAAATTCGAAGTTGCTGTCAAATGATAGTTTATAAAAATCTAAGACAAGAATGTGAGATCGGTTTTCCTTTAAACCGTTTAGGTTTTACAGCCTGTCAAAGTTGCAAAAAAGTCAATTTTCAACTGTCAATATTTCCAAAACAGTTGAACTTAGGGATTAAAATTTAGCACCAAAATTTATGGAATTAAAAGCCCTCCAAAATGATGTATCACTTGACCCCTCTTCCCATTTAAAATTTTCTAGGGGGTGACTCTGGGGGTTGGGGGGTTGAAATAGGGAAGATGAATTTTGCATAAAAACTCATCCCCCTTCAAATTATAGTTGACGTGTTTCAGGGATTTTTTTGAAAATTTTTCTACTTTGAGATAATAGGGGTGGGACACAACCCTCTTTACGTATCCAGCCATGAACAAAGTAGACGCGGCAACACTGCTTGGTGGTATGCAGTCTCCATAATCGTGTAACAGCTGATGAGTATTATAACCTCTAAAACTGTTGTTTATAGTTTTCTTTTTATTAAAATAAGCTGAAAATATAGTTAAATTAAAGATAGGTATTGTTGTTAGTGAATAACTAACTAGTTGGAACCATTTCCAGAGTATTTTTGTTAATAAGCAGTCACACAATATCAAGTTTTTCTCTGCTCTAAATAAATGCCGGTGCCGGTTTGTGTGTTTGTAAACAATAATAGTTTCTGGACCCAAATTCGTTGTGTTTCGAAGCTTAAAGTGAACAGTTATGTTTTACTGGTTCCTACGTACCCTCAAATCTTTGAATTTAATAATTTATTATGCCGAAAACGTGCTATGTCCCGGGATGCAATTGATGCAAATCCAATTATGAGAGTAGCCTAAAACAAGGTAAGACAGCTGTTTCTACCTTCAAATTTCCAAATGATGGCGATTTAAAAGAAAAATGGGTAAAATTAATCCCTAGGGATAACTGGACACCATCAAAATATTCTGTTGTTTGTGCTTTACACTTTTCGGAAACAGCTATTATTTGCAAAGATGATTATCTATCACTAAAATAGGTATAATTTGGTATCCAACCACATCTGTTTAAATTTAAATTCATACAGGACCTACTTAGGTGTATGTTTCTGCTTCTTTGTATAATTAGTTAGATGATTACTCGATGATTTAGATTTGTTCTGTTTTGTAAAAATGTTGCTAGAACTTGCCCTCGAACTGGGCCTCAATAAAAAGTACTTTTTTACTATAAATAAAACTGATGAAAATGAACTACTGCTTATTTTCAGATTCTTATATCAAACTTTTTGATATAATCCATAACCATAACTGCTTCCCTGCTGGTTGGGTTTACAAGAATTTCTTCCATCTGTATCGAACCTTCTAGCATCAGTCTTGAATACAACCAATCTGTCAGTTCACAATTTAAGAGCACATGATTGATATAACCCACTTCACCACATTTACAATTCTCGCTGTCCTGCATGCCAAGTTTGTGTTTGTGTTTTGGTATGAGGCAATGTGTAGTTTTCATTCTGCAAAAGACACTAGTTTTTTGTCTGTTAGCCCTTTTAATTTTTGCAAACCACGGTGCTCTTTGAGGTTTCTTCGTTAAATTGTAGTATTGGCTTGGATGATTTCTACTTTTGTTGGTAAATTCAACAGCTCATTGCCTCCATGTCTCTTCCTTAGCTACTTTGAATAGATCATCATAGTGCATTGTTCTGTTGATAGCATTATTTGCCTCTCAGCCTCTTCCAGCAAGTTTATCTGCCTTTTCATTTTCCGTTATGCCTGTATGACTAGGTACCCACAGTATTTTGATTTCCTTGCCTCCATCCTGCATATCTAATATTTTCTTCCTAGTTCTTAACGTGATTCTATCGGTCCCTCTGTTGATCAGATGTCATGAGTATTCCTCCAACAACTTCTGTGATAAGAATTGGCCACCTCTGAACTTTCGTATATTCGAATCCACCCAGTCTGTTTTCCGCTGTTGAGTTGTCATATCCTCTTCAAAACATGGTAGATTATCCGATCTTTCCAATATTACTATGTGGGCCAGCACATAATCCACCACCCCCTCTATTACCGCCGGAGCGCACTTGGTCCGCCAATAAGGAGGATCAGGATTGTAACAAGCATAAAAGTTGAGTATTACCCTATTGACCTCGTCCCCTCTAATGGCTACTTTTCTCAGCATCAACTTTGTACTAAATAGGTTCCTTCGCTTTATCAATGGCATTTCTGCCGCTTCAGATAACAACGCCATTATGGGAGTGCTCTTCATACAGCCAGTCACCACTCTCAAGGCCTGGTACTGGTCGCTTATGTGGTACATCGCTTGACAGCCATAATCAAAATGGATTCTAACCAGCCCTTTATAAATGTTCAACAATATATTTAGATCAGCGCTCCACCAGGTTCTTGTAATTGCTCTCATTATGTTAATTCCTTTCTGCGCCTTGTTTATCACATATTCAATGTGTTCGTTCCACTTCAACTTCCGGTCCAATATGACATCCAAGTACTTAACATTTTCAACCCACCCAACTTCTCTGTAAAACCCTTATATTTGCTATTGGATTATTTCTGCTACCCTTAGAAAACAACATAGCTTTAGTTTTTTCTGTTGAAATATCCATGTTATGACCCCTTAGCCATACTGTCAATCTATTCAAAGCAACCTGCACTTTTCTTATACCTTCTTCCATCTTTTTACGAGCTGCAAACAGTACAATGTCATCGGCATATTGCAATGCATAAGCTAACCACGATTTCCTGAATTTGATTGGTGTATGTACATGTTGAATAACAGAGGACTCAGAAGCGATCCCTGCTACCAATATGGCCGACAGTAAACAAGCGAGCGATGTTTCGTCCGGAAAAAAACGCGTGAGTGGTGAAAACTGTGAAAAAATGTGCGTGAACTGCAAAAAAACAACGAAAAACCACATCAAATGTGGAAAGTGTCAAAAAGACTTTCATTCGGCTTACCTGATTCAAGCAGCGACACAAAAACGACCAAGTTGGGGAAAGTATGACATCTGACGGGCAGTACGCCGTGACAATAGTAACTTCTTTAATTTAGATCCCCATGACTTGGCATCTTTGGTTGAAGTCATTACTAATGTAACATTTAGTGTGGAGTATGCCTTCTTTGATCAAGATAGCAATAACTCCTTTTTTATCATTTCTATCCAATCTGTGTGTTACATAGAATTTGATCTTCAAAGCATTGTTTGCCTTGGGCCATATGTCTCATTAATCAATAAAACAGCCAGGTTTTCGTTATTTATTAAGATAGTCAGATTGCTGAAGTTTTCTAAAACACTCCTAATGTTCCATTGGATTATTTTCATGTTGGGTTTGTTCATAATAAAATTCATCTACATTATCGTGTGCATCTTCCAAAAGGTATATTGATTGTCTAAATCGTGATCGGATCCCCCAGAATCCTGGGTTGCATTCTGGATTTCTTCCATCATTGCATCTTTCACCTCCTGGATCAAAGTTGTCTTGCCAATAAGTTGTTTTACAACCTCTAATATTGGTCTTGGCTGGAACGAGTAAGCACTACCAACTGGCGAGCCTTCCCTTGTAATCTTTGAGTAGGTGTTCTAGCAGGAGCAGGAATCAGACATTTTTTGTGCATTTCTTTGTCGTACCCTGGCGAACAGGGATTTTTTCTTTTCAGGTTACATGCAGCCGAAGCATATGATGGTTTTCTTGGAGTCGTAGGGGTTGATATGTATAAATGTCTCTGATTCACTTCAATTGGTCTACTGGCTTCTGAAGCTCTCCTTGTGGGATTCAGAACTGGAAAGTCTCTATGATTCAAGTTCCCTCTCTGTCCTATATTTTCATCTCTTCCCGGGTATTTATTCCTTGTTTCAAAATAGGAAATGTTTTCAGTTATCATTGTAGTTTTGATTGCTTTTTGTCTCAGGTACTGCATCGTCTGTCAGTGGTTCTATGTTCCATGTTGCAGTATAAGCAATTAGGTGTGATTTGTTCACAGTCCCTTTCTTCGTGCTCTTCCGCACATATCGGACATCTTTGTTCGCCTCGGCACTATTTGGCCATATCTTAAATATTTGAAGCACATCAATACTGGACTTACATAGATAAACTTTGTATGGACTGAGATCATCACATCACAGAAATCTAGGCTTACTGACCTTGGTATCACTTTCCCTTGGAATGTAAACACCACTGATTCAGTGTTTACATAGATACTATCACCATTTTCAGTTATTCTCTTCTTTAGCCTTCTGGCCTCAACATTTGCAATGGATTTTGTATTCTCGACTATTGCCTCTTCTGATCATACCTTTGGCTATTCCTTTGCCCGAAGACACAGATATAGTGTCGTAGCGATGTCATTTCATTGAAAATAACAATGTTTGCAAATAGGTTGAAATGTATCACTGGTTATTGGTCAAACTAATTTCTATGTTTTCATGGTCTAAGGTTTTAATATAACTTTCTCCTTTCGTGCCGCGATATCACGGCAGAAGATCCATAAATGCAGAGAAAGTATTGCATGGTGTGAATTTAAATTTTGTCTAAATTTACAAACACCTTCCTAATTAAAAATTTAATTTAATAATCTCGAGCTTCGCTATTTTCCATAATATGCAAATGAGGCCGGTAATTTTCAAAAAAGCCATTGAAAGAGGAGAGCGCAACAATTAAATCTCATCACATAGTTTGTAATTAGCATTTTAGTCTGACTGTTTGTATAAACTCGGAAAAATTATATAGGCGGGCGGTCGGGATTGTCGGAAAACAAATAATAATAATAAATGAATTCCGGAGCCAAGTTCAAAAATAACAGCGTTTGGTAAATAGCTGACTGCCTGCCTGCTGTTGCTGACCTTGTTTTTTTTTTCACGATTGCCGAGAATATCGTTCGCAATTTCGGTATTAATGATGGTAATTTGTTACCTCCCTAATGGTTGCAATTTATGTTTTGAGGTTTTTTGACTAGTTCACGAATAATGGTGATAACTTGGAGAGAACTAATATTTATGATGATTACCAGAATGCAAGTTTTTTCCGATGCTATTTGGTAAATTGTTGACCACTAGATAGTCGTACTGTTATAAAATTGCATTGGTGCGGAAAAGCCGTTGCCACTGTTAACACGCCAGAGCCAATAATCAGAAATAGGATTTCGCGATTGAATGGTTTTGCATGTGAAGCGCGTAACATGTGAGTCAGTGTCGAGAAGTAAACCACCTAGAAAAATGTGAACTCCAGAATCCCACGAAATCCTACTAGAATTCCACAATATCCCACTGGAATCCCAAGGAATCCTACTGAAAATCCACGCAATCCTACTGGAATCCCACGGTATCCTACTAGAATCCCACGAAATCTTACTGGCATATATCGAGTTTCTTGTGAATTTTTAGAATTACATATTTTGAACGCTAGCAAGCAAAGACACTGGACAAAAAAAGTCTTGTTTTTTTTTCAGTTTAGCCGCCACTACATAGGTACCGGGTGTTTTTTCATGTTTGATATCATTTTGATCACCTGTACATAAACAATGTGTATAAACAGGTGATCAAAATGATATCAAAGATAAAAAAAAACACAGTGTACCTACTAAAAACATCGACTCATCAAGCAAACTAAGGAATCCCATTGAAATTCCACAAAATCTCACTGAAATTCCACGGAATTCCACTGGACTCCCATATGTGTAAAAAAGAGAACTGTTATATCAAGTTAAATAAAAGCGATAGTTCAATGAAAGTTCTTATTGTTAATAAAGTACGTTTCAGATGGTCGAGAGGTGGACCTGCGGAATTCATCACAATTTGGTGTCAGAAGTGGGATTATTAGCCTAAGACAATTGCTGCTCGAAGAGAGAAAGAAAGGCAAGCAGAAGAAGGCCGGAGAAGACAAGAAGAGGAGGACTAAATACGGAAAGAAAAAGAGGAAGAATGGGGCCGGCTTGCGCAGCACTCCTCATCTCCTACAATAACAAGGAGATCTGAGATCAGAGAGCAAGATAATAAATTCAGAAATGTAATGGAAGAAGTACGCTAAAGCAGTTGGGACTGTTCATCCAGGAATTTGGAACGGTCCATTAGGAAGTTGTAATTATTGTTCGTCAGAAATTTGGCACTAACATGACTCTGAAGAAACTCCTAAAAAAGCAAGTCGAAAATCTTACTCGCATCATCCAAGTAATGCTAACTCTGGGCCACTTTCTCGAAATTAGAAATTAGAAAGAGCGGCGAACCAAGCAATTGCACTAAAAGCTACCGCCCCATTAGCTAGCCTCTTGCACTTAGGAAAGTCCCAGAGAGAGCTATCAAATGGGACCTCCAAGACCCCATCAACACATCAAACTTATTGCTCAATGAACAGATGGGGTTCAGGAGCGGGCACTCAACGACCCACCAAGCCACAAGACTGGCCTCACTTATCCAACAAAGGATCAACAGAAACATGAAAACCAGGGCGGTATTCCAGGACATCGCGAAAGCATTTGATAAAATGTGGCACCAACAACTCTTATTAAAGATGCTTCGTTTCAACATGCCACACTATCAAGTTCGGCTTATATCCTCCTTCCTGGCCAATAAAAAATTCAGCGTCACAATAAATAGCCACTCAACGAAAGAAACGAGATCAACGACCAGACCAGTACTAGCCGGAGTCCCCCAGGGCTCACCACTCAGCCCGCTATTATTCAACCTGTTTATGGCAGACTTACCCACTTCACATGAAATATCTCTTCTCTCATACGCCGATGACACAGCGATAGTAGCTACTGCCAAGACCCGCCCCACAATAAGAGCACGCCTTCAAAAACACCTCAAAAGTCTCGAAACTTGCATGGACAAATGGCGCCTCCAAGTAAACTCCAGGAAGACACAAGCCATTTGGTTCTCCAAGAAAAGGAAACATCCGCCAAAAGAGAAGCTAAAATGGAAGAACACGGCCCTACCCTGGAAAACTAACATCAAATATCTAGGCATCATCTATGACAGCAATCTAAACTGGAGACTCCAAGCCAAATATGCCAGAAACAAGGCCATCGGCCAGCGAACTCAACTAGCCTCTTCTAAACCGCAACAGACGTCTGAACACCAGAACGAATATAAACACATACAAGCTGTATATCCGCCCGATACTTAGTTATGGAACGCCTGTCTGGTACACCACAGCAACACCCAGTATCCGCCAACCCCTGGCGAGTCTACAAAAACCGCATACTCCGTCCCCGCTTTCTGAACGCACCATGGTACGTCAGAAATTCTACGATTAGAAGAGCACTCCAGAATCTAGATGACCATATCCAAGACTTATGCACAAGCCACTTTACAAAGGCCCAAAACTCCATCAACCCCCTAATCAAGGAGTCGCACAACCCAGCCCCGCCGGGATCAAAACATCCCCTCCCAGAGAATCAAATCTAAGGCAGCGATGACGCCTTCCACCCATGTAGGATCACCTCATTTCTACCACGACCTGGGAATCCCGAATAGACACTTGGAAAAATATGGGAACATAAAATTCTCGTAAATTTTTTCCAATAATTAAAATGTTGCAATTTAGCCTAGACAAAAAAAAAATAGAGATGTTAATCACATGTGGATAAATGAGATGATGACGTCATATTCGTATGAAGAAACCCGAAGATTGTAACAAGCCAAAATTGCCTAACTAATTCAACTTTTCGTTGATTTTAATCCATATTTTGAATTCCATTTCCAATCTGATTTTGATAATAAACAAATAAATATTCATTTGTCAAAAATATTTTTTTTGGGGTTATGATGTTCCCGAATCATAATAATCCGTTTTCAAAGTGTATGTACCGAACTACTCTGTTCGGCTATTGAAGTCAGTACAGTTTTAGTTGAACCCGGTTCAATCATTGGTTCCATAATCTTTGATATGTGCTCTGCGCTATCCTTGCTTTCTATTTTTTGACTTTTGAAGTGTCATTAATTTTTGTCGATTGGCTTTCGATTAGTAATGTTTTTGGGATCGTCGATTTCGGTTAAGGGTTAAGCCCTTTAGTTTTGCAACACGAATCACTTATTCCATGTCGTATTTTTCAAATTATGATTGTTCTATTGGATAATTACTTGTTGTTATTATCATTATTCGTCAGCTGTTGCAATTTTTCTCTGATTATATTGTTGTGTGCAATTTTTGGTAAGTAAGGATTCTATCGATTAATTTTTGATGTTTGTCGTTATTCTGAATCATCTCTGAATCCCTACCTTTAGGTCAGCTAATTAATTTTATGTGTAGCACATTTCTTTCCACATCTGGACGTTGGAGAAATAAGGTATTTTTTGAAGATTGTCTTTGCCCTTGTGGGATTTCGACCTTATATTCTCAACACATTTTGTTGCCTTACGTTTTCGTAGAGTGCTGTTATAATTCGCATATAATTCGCAGCATCCATGTGGTAAGTTTTGCTGTGCACGTTTTTTTCCCACAGTAGATTCTGACTTTTTCCATTTAATCATTAGTGAAAAGCTGCCCTAAAGAGTAGAGTAACATCTCACTCACTCCAGGATATCGAATCCAGACCTCGATCCAGACTTCCAGCGTATTTTCGAGGCAAACAAAACCCTATTTCCAACAGGTAATAACCTCAAATTTTCTATGAAAACTCGAGGCACATTTTCTTTACTATTAAAGCTTTATATGATTTCATCTAATTTAATTAATTATTATCATAAATACATTGTTATTCAATTTTTCTATTAAAATAATTTTCAAGAGCTAAAGTTTTCTTATCAGGTAAATTTGCTATTTGAGACTAATTAAGTTACATCTTAATTTCATTTTCTAATTCTGTCTATTCATAAGTGCTTCGCTATAGCTATGGTTCAATTACAAATACAGTGTGTTATAACAGTTTTTCTCTTAAGGGTTTTTTTCAATGTGGTTTTTACTCACGGTTACATTGTGACACAACAATACACGTTCAATCGTAACCGAGATTGAACTATAAGGCTATCAAATTCCAGCCTTAGTAGTTGGACGGTTACACAAGCCTTCTGAACTGTAAATTTTGAACCGTAAGATTGGTTGGACCATCTTAACCACAACCAGTAGTCAGGATTAATCTGGTTAATTGTAACTACTGCTACCGCCTGGAACATTTTGGTATCGTACTAGCTTTAGTTATACTATCGTTATTTTATTATTAATTTACCTTTTTGTCCCTATTTTGTACGCCACAGTGATCACCGAGGGGGATTCCACCTACCTAATTTTGTACACCAAAAATTCTAAAATTCTGAAAAATACTAATTTTCATGTTATTATTGTCCCAAAAAATTCTAAAAAATTGAGTATGCGCAATAGATAAAAAATTTAAATTATTTCTAAAAAATTCTAGTTCAATTCTAAAAAATACTAAATAATTCTAGAAATTGCTAGAAAATACTAGAAAATACTAAAAAATACTGATAATTCGGAAAAATTCTAAGAAATTCTAAAAATTCAGTTTGTATGTACACCAAAATTTTAAGAAGGTTTCCCGCTCGGGGAACCCACCTACCTAATTTTGTACACCAAAGATTCTCGAAAAATTCTAAAAAATTCAAAAAAAAATCCAAAAATCCCTACAGATTGCGCAGTGCGCAGGCTCTTGAGCATGCGCAATAGGTGAAAATTCTAAATTATTTCTAAAAAATTCTAATTCAATTCTAAACAATACTAAAAAATTCTAAATAATCCTAGAAAATGCTAGAAAATGCTAAAAAATACTAATGATTCTAAAAAATTCTAAGAAATGCTAAAAAATTCTATCAGTTTGTACACCAAAATTCTAAGGTGGTTTCCCCCTCGGTGATCACTAAGGTATTTTAACTTTGCATGTCAATGAAATCATTTGACATGCATAAAGCCATCTAGAGAAATCGAATATTTCCTTTTCCATTCAATTTTCTCACAAAATACGTCTCAAATGAAGACATAATAAAGTAATTATACTAAATACTAACCTCGATATTAGGATATCGGATATCCAAAGTACAATTAAAATCCCCAGGGCTCGAGGGAGAAATTCAGGAATTTCCCGAATACAGTAGACTGTAATATTATCGATTCCTGAATAATCATAGAGGAAGTTCACAGCTCATCTTAACCCAAATCATTGACCCAAATGATACCATCTAAAGCAAATGTATGTTAATGATACACGTTAATTGAAATACATTAGCAATACATTATTTGCAAAGTTGATCTCCGATACAGTTTAAAAGCGTTAAAAGCTATGTAAATAATGAGATTGGGCACGGACACGAAATCATTTCGTTTAATTTCTTCTTTCCCCAATTTTTGGATTACTTCGCCAACGAGAACGGGAGTTTATGTAAAACTGGCTAAACAAATTTAAATTTAAGTGTAGGAGCACGGAGCAAATTCAGTTGCCTTTTGTACTTCACTGAAACGGTATAAAATTAATAAACATGTGATTATAACTCCATAGATGAACAGGTCTTTTTAACCTCTGAGTTACGTAGTAGATAACTTCACTATGTATTGCTTGAGTACCTCTACTAACTACTAGTTTCCGCCTCTAACAAAAATAGGGTCAATTAATTTCCATTAATTCCTTTTTCCATTGCTTCCAACTATTCCTCCCTATTCTTGCTTCGACGCATTTAAATAAAAATTCAACGGAGCACTTTGCAAAAGTTCGCTCTTCTTGAATTGAGAACGGCAAATAATAGATGATGGGAATCATGTTTACAGACTAGATTATTTTCGAGGAATTTTCAACCAGAAAACTCTTTATAACTTAGTCTTATCGATGTTTGAAAACTCAATAGTAAAAACTGATAAATGAAAAAATATATTTTTACCGTTATAAGAGATCAACCGGTTCCTGTCCTTAAAACGCGTTTTCAACTGGGCATTCACCGGGACTTATCGTGACATCTCAACCCAAATTAATGGAAGAATGAAGCGAAGTTCCAAACTCCGAATTGCCTTTAAAAAAAAAGTAGGGCATCCGATGTTGCCGATTTAAGACAAGAAGAAGAAAATACGATCTCCGCAAGAACAATGGCCTTATCACGTCCGCGTTGTTTAAATTAAAAAGTGTTCACGGTTGAGTTGCGGTCACGTTCCGCGTTTTATAGAGCTGGGCTACAATTATCGAGGTAGAAGATTTTTATGAGGTGTTTCTGTAATCAAGTGGTATCCTTTAAGATGCAAACTGGTTAGGCATAGGCAGGTGTACACAACTAATGTAGTGATTTCAAGGAACGTCCTGGAAATATCAAAATCAATTGATGAGCCATCAAGGAAGTTGCCGTAGTTTCTGTGAATTGATTAAGTATTTATTGAATTGGATATATTTTGAACTACGACAACTTTCTGTGAATAATTGAAATAAGAACGGAATTGTTGTTTTTGTTGCCTTGACTTCTAACCTAGTTTTTGAAGTGTTAAACTTTTATTGAAATAATAGGTGCTTGTGTTATAATTATTGTTAATTTTAATTTGTTTTTCAAAACCTATAATTGTAAAGGAAATGCCAAAGTACATTCAAAAGTAGGCATAGTATACCTAATTCTATACGAAACCTAAAATAAGTAGGAACAGATAACTAGTGCTTATCATAAAATTTGCTCTCCAAATTTGTGTTTTTAAAAAAATTTAATGTAATTTTAGTGTATTTATTGAATTTAGTTTGCTGATGTTACCTACAGAAATGGTTTCTCGGAAGGCTGAAGAGTTTCCGTTAAATATAATTTCATAATACGTAGGAATTCCCAGTAGGCAGTAATATACCTTAATTACGTTTCACATTTTCCCTGCCTTTTATTAATAACAAATTATAAAATTTAGACTAGCAAATAGCAACGTTCTATTTTCTGTTATTTCTTATAAGAATATGATTGCGAGAGCTAGAAAGTATTACCAGAATGCCCTTCCTACTTTTCTAAAAAGACACGCAAATAGAAAGTCTCGCTATTTTTAAGTTGGCTAATTTAATTTTAAATCAAATGCAAATGCGCTAACCACTTGAAACCTAGTCTTTAAACTGACCATAAGTACGCTAATTTTCTCATTTGAGAGACAACTAGCGGAGGACGATTATCCACTTTAATGCCACCAGTCCAGTTATTTCGTAGAGATGGAAGAGATTATCGATTAACGTTCAGCTTTCAGGCATGCGAATCCGGTTTGAATATGGATCAGTTTTGATTGGCTTTAACGAAAGCAATAAAATCATAGTTAATTAATATACATCCGTACATGATAATATGACACGTTTTTAAAGGGTTGCATATTATGTTAAATGTGTTAAATGCTTCCACCTTTTATTTTCTGATTATTTCATCTAATCTGTGACAATACTACCTTAAGGGCCAAATTATGGACCAACTGGTAAGTGTCTGGTTGTTACCTACCAGGTACTTTCTATTCTCTAGTGCATAGAAAGTACCTGCTAGGTAACAACCAGACGTTTACCAGTCAGTCCATAATTTGGTCCTAAATGTGAGTTGATAAAAAATGAAACAAGTTCTGGCAATTTCTCAAGTCCTTTTAAAATGATCTAAATAAGAAGCTACTGAGAAAGTAACACAAAATACCAATTTTAAAAACACGTATGGAATTTGTTTTGACCTTATAAGAGATTCCTGTGTCCCATCATTCGAGAAACAATAACTTCAAGTCTGGCCAGTTTGGATGCTGACTGAGACTGAAAGAAAGCGTAAAGCAAGGACCCTGCGCTATGATTATTGAACTTTCCACCATAACGGATAGGACTCTATAGTAAAAGCTAAGTAGTAACTTTTTCATAATGTTTCTCGTGTGGATCATTTGCAACGAGCGACGGACTGAAATTTATAAGTTGACGTGACGTATTCATTTGTCGGAGTTTATTTTGATTCTTACGAGGTTTTGGCATTTTGCCTATATGTTAACGTGTTAATGTCCAACTGGTATATTAACTTTGTTTTGGTTTAAAAAAAAGGACGGTTCTAGAACGGTCCAAAACAACCGCACAGTTTAATATTGGAATGTTTGATAGCCGAGCCGTTGTCATTTTGTTAATTGATAGACTGTGCGATTGTTTTGAATCGTTCTAGAACCGTCCTTTTTTCAAACCAGAGCAAAGTTGTTATATAATAAATAATGACATTATGTCAGAATCAGTTAAATACGAAATAATTCCCTAGAGCGTTATGCTAAAAAATAATGCCCTAGGGCGTTATGACTATTCTAATAACCTACGTTATGACTTTTTCCAGGTAAATGCTAGTCCTTGATTTGTTTCATATTAATTTATTCAAAATTCATCCACATTCAAAATTTTCTCATATATAAAAAATAATTAGTCAAACATTAAAAGCAAGAAGAGTCGGTAGCGGTGACAAGATCCAACAATAAACTCTCTTAGTAATAACGGATATCAAAGAACCGATATCTTGGCAAAGTAATTCATCAATATCTAAAATGCGATTTACAAGTTGCCTATCTAATACAAAAATTGAAATATTTAATTTATAATTTTTTTTTTTTTGAGTAATAAGTAAATATTGAATAATAAATATTGAAATGTTAACAAGTCTGTATCAGAGTCTGACTGAATCAATTCTACGGTATGCATCAAAACATTCTGCCACCCAATCTAGCCATAGCCCGGAAACCTGACCAATCAAATTCGATGTGGCTATTTTGGGTGGCATAATGTTACTCCATGCGCTGCATCAGGGGTCAGAATGTCGGGACGATGATGGCGCTATTTAAAGGGTCAGAATGTTATTGCATGAGCTAGATTCAGGGTCAGAATGTTACAAGCGATAGAGCATAAGTATTAAACTTAACAAACAATGTTTGATGTTAAAAAATCTAATAACTGTCTTTTGTACGTGTTATACAATTCAGAAGTTTATATTTTATTTGTGCTCCCTATGGATTTTTTCTCATGAATATTTTTTTTTGAAGATTCCAAGGGAGGAATTAAGAAATAGGAAAAGACTACACGTATTTGTACAATTTTCTTCCAGCTGTATTTAAAAAAGTTTCCCATGCATTTTTCGTTTTAATTGAACCAAGTCTTGAGATAAATCTTCTAGAACTTTGGGCACTAGTGCCAAATTGTGTATGATTTTTTTTCATCAAATTGATAAGTGAGGCAAAAAAAAAATCTTCACTAGTGTTTTCCTCTTGTTGAAGGTCACTTAATGGTTGCCGATTTTCAATATTATCATCCGATATTAAACTATTAATTAAGTTAACAGTAGTAAAATTTTCAGGACCTTCATCCACATATCAGTCATATTTTGATTTGCAACTGCAAATGGCATATAAATTTTTTTTGACTGGACATTCTCTTCAAAAGCTAGCTGAGCCATTAAATACCTTGATCCGACACTATAGCTTGGAGTATTCGGAGATACTTTTTGAAAATAATCTCGTTTTCGGATAATAAGTTTGCACATGCAGGATAAGTGTTTTCACTCACATTAGAATAAACAAACGTTGTGGGTAGTTTTATCGCATCCATCTCCATCATAAATAAATATTGAAATGTCTTCGCATAAATTTCAATAGAACAATGAGCGGGAAATAAACAAAGCATGCGGCACTTCTAACGGACAAGTGCAACAGGCCGTCCCGACATTCTGACCCCTGATCTAGCCCATGTAGTAACATTATGCCGCTCAAAATAGCTACATCGAATTTAATTGGTCAGATTTCGGGGATATGGCTAGATTGGGCGGCAGAATGTTTTGATGCCTACGGTATGGAATATTGGTCTGGGGAAGTATGTATAACAACTCCCTAAAACCCCCAGAAACTGTTCAGAATAGAATATTAAAAATTATATTTAGAAAAAATATTTTATATCCTTCTCATCTCATCCCCTCTACAATAATACCATTTTGAACATAAGAACATTATTCTCAGTTTGTTGTTATATGCATACTCATGAAATAATTAAACATCCTATAGATCATGTCTATAATACTCGAATAAATGTAAATAGACATTTAAGTGTTATTCCTAGATGTTATAATGAGTTCAGAAAGAAGTCAATTAACTACTTGAGACCAAAACTTTATAACATTTTGCCTTGTCATTTTAAGAATGCAGATGCAAAATATTTTTCTAAGCTTGCTACAACATACAATATACAGAGTGGTCCATTGAAAAGTATCCACCTAGATTTACCGGTTTTTGTGAAATTTAAGAAAAAAATGCTCGGACACGTGTATTTTGTTTCGGAGGGGGAAATATTATCTGCATATTTTTAGCCCTGTCACTTTCAACCCCTAACGGGGGTGGGCTCCAACCCCTTAATCTTTAATGGAAAGATGGGTCGAGTGATAGCTCGTTTGAAAGGGCACGAAATTAGCTTTCCAATGGTACCCTGTTTGTCGGATTTTCCTTCGACAGTTAACGCGAAAACGACGCTAAGAGCCTCACTCCTGTATTTTTGGAATCAATAAAATGAAGGACTTAAATTTCAGTTATCGCGATTCAAAAGAGCTACAATCATAATTCAAATTACTTATTTAAGTAAAAACTCATTGTTTTGTTTTGTTATCTTTTATCAGAATAAAATGCATTCATTTATTGTGTGCGTTTTTTTTTTTAAAAATAAGTAAGCAGATACACACTTGGTAAATGAAGGAAAATAATTTAGGTTTATTCCGTTCATTGATTTAGTTTGGTTGATTTCGAGACGATCTAAATTTTACTGACAAAAATGATTCATTCCATTGCAGAACGAGTGGAAATTATCAAGCTTTATTTTCAAAATAATAGTTGTGCTAGGTTTACTGCTCGTTTCTTTAATGACGCTCATCCCAACGAAGATGTCAATCATTCGTATGTGGCGAAATTAGTGCAAAAGTTTACCGATACTGGATCTGTTGCTAATGTGAAACGCCAGCCGTAACACAACAGAAATGAAGCTGTGGAAGTAGCTGTTTTGGGACATGTGGCATTGGATCATACCCAAAGTACCCGTCAACTGGCTCAAGTCTCAGGTGTCTCCCGTTCGTCCCTATTAAGGATTTTAAAAGTGCACAAATTTCATCCATACAAAACTAGATTAGTACAGGAACTTAATGAGGATGATCCTGATAGAAGGATGCAGTTTTGTGAAGAAATGAGTCAGCGTTTAATGCAAGAACCGGACTTATTATTTAACATTTGCTTCTCTGATGAGTGTACATTTTATTTAAATGGTACATTCAATAGACATAATTGCCGTTACTGAACCCACATTTATTCCGTGGGGCCCATACCCAACACCCTGAAAAAATAAACGTGTGGTGTGGCATCTTAGGAAATCATATTGTAGGACCACTTTTCATCCCTGGTAATTTAACTGGCGAAGTGTACCTAAACATGCTTGAGGATGCAATTGACCCTTTGATAACAGAAATAAATAGAAGATGACCTAAATCATAATGTTGATCGGCTTCATTTCCAACAAGATGGAGCGCCTCCGCATTACGTTGCTGCTGTTAGAGATTTTTTAAATTTACGTTTCCCTGGACGGTGGATTGGAAGAAGAGGCGCAATTGAATGGCCTGCCAGGTCACCCGATTTATCGCCTTTAGACTATTTTTTGTGGGGACACTTGAAAAATAAATGTTTTGCCACGCAACCCGATTCTATAGAAGATCTTCGCCAGCGAATAATAGCTGGGTGCAGAAGCATGATACCTGATGTGCTGCAAAATGTCCGAAACAGATTTGAACAAAATTTATATTATTGTATGGAAGTAAATGGGTCACATTATCAAAACTTGTTAAATTAACGTTATACTAAAAAAATTAACAGTTTTCGAGAACATCGTATTCTTAAATAACTGACCATGATTGAAAGCTAATAAAGAGAATTCATCAAATAAATATTGTTACTAGTTATTTTGTCTCGAAATAAGTGAAATTTAAGTCCTTTGTTTTATTGATTCCAAAAATACAGGGGTGAGGCACTTAGCGTCGTTTTCGCATTAACTGTCGAAGTAAAATCCGACAAACAGGGTACCATTGGAAAGCTAATTTCGTGCCCTTTCAATCGAGCTATCACTCGACCCATCGTTCCATTAAAGATTAAGGGGTTGGAGCCCACCCCCGTTAGGGGTTGAAGGTTACAGGGCTAAAAATATGCAGAGAATATTTCCCCCTCCGAAACAAAATACACGTGTCCGAGCATTTTTTTCTTAAATTTCACAAAAACCGGTAAATCTAGGTGGATACTTTTCAATGGACCACTCTGTACAGGGTGTCCCAAAAAGATACCGACAAACTTTAAAGGGTAGTAGGGGTCATCAAAACAAGCATTTTTGTTTATATAAACATATGTCCGCATATGAGCCATTTGGGCTGTAGAGTGAAAAAACTGTTTTATACTTTTATTCTTCGCAATAATTAAATCACAGTTTATTTATTAATTTTGCTTTATTATCAAATAAATTATGGTTTAGAATAATTGTTCAAAATGTTGACCATTTACTTCAATGCAAAGATTACACCGTCGGGTCATTGACTGAAAAGTTTAGTCTAGGAAACACCTGTTCGTAATGGGGAAGATCTGATAGCAAGGAAACTGGCGAGTTGTACCCATGTAGAAGCTATTCCCGGAATATTCCAAAGAGTTCGCGAGTTGAACAATTATTGTAAACCATAATTTATTTGCTATTAAAGCAAAATTAATAAGTAAACAGTGATTTAATTATTGCGAAGAATAAAACTAGATACCAAACAGTTTTTTTGCTCTACAGCCCAAATGGCTCATTTGCGAACATATGTTTATATATGTTTTTTTTTTTCCTGTCTTCGTCATAAAAGTCGCATAATATTTTAGATGCTTATTGTTACAAGCTTGTATGTGCATATGTTAGTTTTAATCTTGCAGTCTAATTATTTTATTTTATTTATTATTATTTTTTTAATTTGTCTGTCTATTTTTTTTTATATTGACGTGATCTACACCTGAAAGGGTACAAAATGTATTTTTATATTTTAAAGAGATCAAATAAAGTGAACTGAACTGAACTATAAACAAAAATGCTTGTTTTGATGTTCTCTACTACCCCTTGAAGTTTGTCGGTATCTTTTTGGGACACCCTGTATATATAGTATATTGCAGAGCATAATGAATTATTTTCCTCTGTTATATTCTCTTGAACTACTTAGTGCGCGTTCACATTGACACCGCTCGAGCGGTGAGCGTTGCGCGATGCCGCTGTAGCGATGCCCAAAAATAATTTTAAGATTATATTTCAAGTGAACATGTTAACACCGCGGGACGCGCCGCTCCAGTGTGACCATGTTCATTTGAAATATAATGTTAAAATTATTTTTGGGCATCACTACAGCGGCATCGCGCAACGCTCACCGCTCGAGCGGTGTCAATATGAACGCGCACTTACACTTGTTTATATTTTTTTCTACGAGCGTGCGGGAAATGGCTCTTCCCGCACGATTTGCTGTGCAGGAAGACTTTCTTCCTGCACCAGTGCGGGAAGAGATTTCTTCCCGCACTCAGTGCGGGAAGAGTTTGAAATAATCATTGTGACATGGAATTGTTGATACACCTATACCTTTAATACCTTTACCTTTTTTTTATAAATATCTTCCAATACATTTTTAATTCTACCTTCTGCACAATCGCATTTTATTTAAATTAAACTTCTCGTAACATCAGCTTTAGTATGCTCGTAGAAAAAATATAGTTCCTAACTCTTGCGGGAAGCATAGCCGATTGGCAGACCCAGTCCGATACTTGGGAGCAAGCTGAAGTGCCCTCTGCAAGCATCACAACGAGGAACATGCCTGTTTATATCCGGTCTAGAACCAAACACCAGTCCAGAAGATGTCAAAAAATACATTGAAGAAACCACAAAGGTAACCATACTAGTAACAAAAATGAAAACAAAAACTGAAAAAATAAAAAGCAGTTTTAAGCTGGAAATCCCATCACACATCAAAGATCAAGTCATGTCACCAGAAATGTGGCCCAAAGGACCTTTGTAAATTTTTTTCTGAGACTCCGACAGAGCCCAATACGGGCAAACAAAAACTAAAACATCAATCAACAGGAAATGGTCTGAATATTTTTCACATGAATATTCAGAGTATCCGAAATAAAACACTCGAACTAGAAGTAGTCCTGAAAACACTGGACACTGAGCATCAAATTGTCTGCCTATCAGAAACATGGCTCCAACCAGGTGAAGAAGCATTTGTCAAGCTTGAGGGCTACAACCTGCTAGCATCATTTTCACGCTCTAAAATTCAACATGGTGGTGTATGCATCCTGGTCGGAGATGGAGAGGAAAACTTTATGGAATTGGATGACTTCAAAGAATTTTGTATCGAGGGGCAAATAGAGCTCTGTACTTTAATAAATAAAATTGATAAAATTCTAATTTTCTGTATTTATAGGTCCTGTAAGGGGAGTTGTGAACTCTTCCTAGAGGTCTTCGAGAGGCTGTGCAGAGAGGTCAGGGTGCGCTTCCTGAATTACAAAGTCTTGTGGGCAGGAGATTTTAACATCAACTTGTCACCGACAGTGAGTAACAATAATGACAAAAATAAACTGTTGGATCTTATACACTCTTATAACTATGAACAGACCATATTTGACATTACAAGACCACCAAAGGACAAAAACAGTGAAAAGACATCTTGCATTGATAATTTTTTTCCAAACTTTAGTGATTATGAAAACAGTGTGGTCATCCAGACTGTTGTGAGTGATCATTATGCCCAATCAATAAGATTACCACTAGATAATTCTGAAATAAACAAAAATAAAGAAAAAATTAAAGCGGTTAGGGTTTTTTCTAGAAATAACACTGAAAGATTCTGTGAGGAAATACAGCGCTGCGACTGGGGTAGCATCTATCGGGAGCCAGATGTGGACAGGGCCTTTAATCGATTTGAACACATATTTCTACAGAAAGTAAATCTAATTTTTCCAGTAAAAAAAAATGAAGCAAAGAAACAAACCAACACACAATTGGATCACAGCTGGTATAAAGATATATAGTAAAAATAAAAGAAGACTATTTCAAAATGTTAGAATTGGGGTAACAACTGTGGAGCACTACAAAAAATACTCAAATATACTCAAACAGGTAATAAAACAAGCAAAGAAGCTCAGCAACAAAAACTTTATACAAAATGCTGAAAACAAACAGCAGGCAACCTGGAGCTTAATTAAAAAAATAACTGCCACAAAAACAATACAAAAAGACTCAATTCTAAACCACTTTGAATATGAAAATGAGACTGAGTTCCTGAATGATGTGAATAAGTTTTTTGTAAACATATGCCCTGATGTGATGTCAGAGAGCAGTAGTAGCCAGGCTGATAAATCTGGCACTGTGTGTAAAAAGAATCTTGAACTCCGACCTTTGACAGCTCTAGAAACCTTGAAAATCATAAAAGATCTAAAAAATAAAAAATCTACCGGATATGATGAGATCCCTGTTAGCATTATAAAAGCTTGCGCAAATTCACTTGCAGAGCCATTAACATACCTGATAAATCTATCGATGCAAAATGGCATCTTTCCTGCCAATCTTAAAATTGCACTGCTAAAACCAATCCACAAAAAGGGATCTGAAAAACTACAGACCAATTTCCTTGTTATCCAACTTTAGTAAAATCTTTGAAAGATCAATTTATATAAGATTATTAAACTTTTTAGAAGAAAATGTCTTGTTGAGTGAAAAACAGAATGGTTTTCGAAGGAAAAAATCCACTATAAGAGCTATCTACACAGCACTAAATCGAATTTTGGCATCACGAAACAAGAACAATGTCACCATGGCCGTCTGTCTGGACCTCTCAAAAGCTTTCGACAGTGTAGACCACGGCCTGCTCTGTCGAAAGCTTGAGAGGATCGGAGTACGAGACACACCTCTGAGACTGTTCGAGTCATATTTAAATCATAGAAAACAGGCTGTCTTGGCAGAAAATAGCCTAGGGGAGGTAAAAAAATCGAACTTTGCCTACATAAAAAGGGGCGTACCCCAGGGCTCAATACTGGGCCCACTGCTTTACTTAATATATACAAATGATGTTGCAAATGTACTAGAAAATGAGGTGGTACTCTTTGCCGATGATACTTCTGTGCTCTGTTGTAACAAAACCAAAAACGAATGTGTCACAAATGTCCGGGAATCACTTGAAGGTCTTCAGAATTGGTTTACAAACAACAATCTTCAACTTAATGTGGCAAAAACACAAATTATAAACTTCAATCTAAAACCTGAAGAAATAATGATTGACTACAATGACACTACAATTGCTACAAAGGGAAATGTTACCTTTCTTGGAGTGGTGCTGGATGAGAGGCTAGACTGGCGTGCACATATTGACCAGCTTGCAACAAGCATGAGTAAATACTGTTACGCCCTAAGGGTTCTTAGAGACTCAGCAGGCTGCTCGGCAGCGCTAACAGCTTGCCAAGCTTACATCCAATCAAGGGTGAGATATGGTGTCATTTTTTGGGGTCGTGTCTCGGAGTCGCAAAGAATTCTGAAGCTTCAGAAAAGGTGCTTAAGGACAATTTATCAAAGAAAAAGTACGGAAAGTTGTAAAAATCTTTTTATTGAGAGTAGTGTGCAAACAATTTTTAATATCTACATCTTAGAGTGCATAAAATTTGTTTCAGAAAACCCAGATATTTTTGACCAATTAAAAGCAGACCACCCCCATGATACTAGGTTTAAAGAAAACTTAAAAACAGAAACCGCTCAGTACTCATACATTGCAAAGAACGTTAAGCATAGCATTCTGAGGGTCTGGAATGCTATTCCCATTTCATTTCGAAGGCAACCGCCACAGAATATCAAAAGAGAAATTAAAACATTCCTAAACTCAAAAGCTTACTACAGTCTGGATGAGTTTGTCACTGATCCACAAATTGACAACTTGGTAAAGTAAAGTTTCTTAATATCAAAACACACAAGCAATCATTACCAAACTAACACAGACAAATGGCATAGATGGGGACGCACACTTGGTCCTCTCTGTGCAGGCACTCGAGGGCTCAGGACAACTGAAAATTGCAAGAGCAATATTTGATTTACCTATGTGTTCCTTATTGTATAATGTAAATTTTAAAGATTTTTGTGACTATTTATATTTTTATATTTTATATTTTGTGTTTGTATGTTTGAAATTATTATTGTTATATGTAGTAGTATATGTAATAATCTTATTTATTTATGACATGATCAACACCCTAGAGGTAAAAATGTAGAAAACTTGTGATACGCAGTATACTGTGAATTGTATTTGTCTTTTTTACATGATCGAATAAAGAATCTATCTATCTATCTATCATGAAGCTACTATCTTCCACAGAGCTGTCTATGGGAATTCTTGTCATTTAACAAATTTATAATTTATAGTAATGAGAAACAGTGTTGGGGAAAGAATTGAGCCTTGGGGAACATCGGCATTTATAGGCATTGTATCAGAAGACACACCATCGACCACAACATGCAGTGACCTGCCTTCCAAAAAGCTCCCCAGCCAATGGCAAAATTCGTTCGGAAGTCCATACGATGGAAGTTTGGTGAGGATTGAGGCGACTTTTACACCTGTTCAAAAGCCCTGGATATATCCAATGCTACAATTCTGAATTCACCATGATTTTCGAGAGTTGAGTTCCAAATATGACTGAGGTAGCAAATCAGCAGATCCCTTGCTAATCTTTTAAAATAGAACGACACCCATACTGTTTGTTTTCAGAGATGGGCTTCGAGGTATTTAACCAGTTTCAAGTTGACTGCTCTTTCCATTTCTCTCGAAAGTACAGATATAAGTGAGATGGGACGATAATTATTGTTAGGAAAAGTTTGCTTGATTTTTTTCGGAATGGGATCCACCCTGGCACATTTCCAGAGAGACGGGAAAACGCTAAGAGAGTAAAAACAGTTGGCAAATAACTGGAGCCAATTCTTGTGCGCAAGTTTTGAGGAAAGTTGGTGGAATGCCGTCGGGACCACAAGATTTCCCAGTGTCAAGTTGCAGAAGAATTTTCCCAATAGTTTTAGGTCTGAATACAATGTTGTCCATGTAAGAACCAATATATGGCAGTACCTGTGGCGCTCTGCCATTGATCTCCATTATGAAATTGGATGCAAATTGTTTGGTGAAGAGATCTGCTTTTCCATTGACGAAACTAGAATGGAATTGTTGTCCTTATCTAAAGGTGGAAAGGAAGCAGATGTGATATTTTGTCCTATGATCTTGGCATCTTGATCCACTCGGGCAGTCCAAAGGTCGATTACGCACCTGTTGATTATGTAATTCCTTGGCCTCATTGGTTGCGTTTACTTCCAAAATGCAGCCATGGAGAAAACTTCCCTCACATAAATTCAATACTTCAACCTGTTGGCTCAATACTTCCAAGCTCCGGAGTACTTTCAAGGACAATTAAGCCAACTAGACAACTGATTGAGTTTAAGGGACATTGTAGGCTTTCCAAAAGCCGAGAGGGGTCCCACAACAACGAAGGAGATAAATTTCCCATCCAAATTATTTAAATGTGACTTGGATCGAAATATTAGGGTAACTATTCAACCAAAACCTGAAGGAAGGTATTCTTACAACAGAAATCATCATCTATAATCAATCCTAGCAACACCATAGTACAGTAGCGTCAACATAGAGCCGACAACATTGCTTCTTCAACGTTGCAAGAGTGAAAAATCCATCGGCAGGCCAACAAAATCTCAACTATAGAATTATGTGAAATATGTATTATATAAAATGGCCCAAAATGAAATGGCGATTCACGTAAAGGATGTTACAATTTCAATATGAAAAAATTTAGCGAATTTAGGTATTTACACATGGATTAACTCGTGGATTAAGAAAAGAGAGAGAAATATCGACAGTGCCTAGTAACCTACTTGAGTTAAAATTAAAGAGGAGACACGGAAATATAAAAAAAATTGACCATAGGACTCCTGCTACGTGTCATGTACTCGTATTCTAGGTTATCATACTTCTGTGCAAAAATTACTTGGTCATCTGCAAAACAAAAAAACAAAACCTGAAATTGAAAGGGTAAGAAATAATACAATGCACTAGATACAAATATATGTGAATGAAAATCTCGAATGAAGAAAGCCTAGTCGAAGCAAAAGATCAAAATATACAAGGACGGATGGCAATATTTCCACTAAATGGAGTAAAGTGGGACCAAAATACAAAACAGAACAAACAAAACAAGAATATAAAACACCATCGTCAAGAGTATAGTTACATAAAGCTGAAGGACACAACCCCAAAATGCTGAAAGTAACTGAAATTGACTTTTGGAATGATAACAAACCAAAGCATTAGAGAAATTATGATCGTAAGACACACAACAGTAGAATAGACAAACATCTGATTTGGCTCAGACTCAGACATGTACAAAAAATGACAGATACGAGAAAATCCAAGCAAAACATTGAGTGAAAGTCGACTACCTTGCGTCTACTAGTATTCCATACATGGTCTGATTTGAGCCCTACAATGGAGAAGTTGTTCAGAAGTGAAGAAGTTTTTTGCACGAAACAAAAAAACCTAATTTTTGAGAAGCGGCTCGGTTTTGGCGAACGAAGATACATTTAAAACTGGGTTATCATCGGCGGAAAATACCTTATTTGTGAATATTGTTGCTGTTTTGGAAGCACGGAATTTGACTAAACTCTGTCCAACGAACCTACGGAGTATGACAGAGTCAAAATGGCGGCCAGGTTTACACCGAACACTGATTTATGCCATTTATTTATTTCAAAATCTTACAAAACATCACTCTACAGTGTAAAGCAGGCTGATGAATGACCAATAATAACGAACCTTTTTGAAGGTTCTGTTGTTTTTCACTCCGTAGGTTGGTTGGACTGAGTATAAGCTGTTAAGGCCCCAGTTGGTGATCGTGTCAAGATCACTGTTGATAGAGTGAATCTTTTCTCGAGCGAGGCGTGTGGGAGTGGCTGCAGTGAGCAGTTTGTCAGAAGAGAAAGATGCCATCGGGCTACTATCGCCTGAAAAGCTGTATATGCATGGGGTTTCCAGTCACATTTAACAGCCTTGGGGAACACCAACATTTATAATCAAAAGCCTTCGAGATGTCCAATGCTACAATTCGGGATTCACAATGTTTTTCAAAAGTCGAGTTCCAAATATGACTAACTACGCCAGCAGATCTTCAATCCATTGCTATCGCCTCATAGGTACACGGAGGTTGTATCGGTTTTTGACAGAACCAGTGAGGTTGTGCCTTAAAGAGAAATTGAAGAGAAAATCGAGTTCTCTTTCAATGGATACTTCGCTAGCTGGATACTAGCTTAGCCAACACTAACATACTTTTATTGTTGTTTCCACTTCTACCTCTCTTCTGCTCTTCACCCGGAGGGGTATCCACGCTTCTGGCATTTCAAACATATGATGATTACCTTCATCGTTAAATATTTGCTATCCAGAGCTTTATCCAAAAACTTGCTTACTCAGTTTTGTTTCTTGATGCACGAATCTCACTGAATTTGCCACAGTTATCTTAATAATTCTCGATTCACGCGAATAAAGCATATATTATGAAGTTATTAGCACTAATTTGTCTTGTTACAATGCTTCCAAACTTATGACCCAAACCATTTCGGATCTACTAAACTCTAAACTTACCTCAAACCATTTTACCAAGTTTGTGTGATTAACTGAAGCTCTATCTATTCAAATTTAATTTAAATTCTTTGCAAATCAAATCGACCATGTCAGGGTACCATGTACGTAAAATCCATAATTAAGTTGTTCGGCCTTTACTTGGAAGTTTATAACTCCAAAACTTTCCGTCTTGCCTTGCAAGTTGCAATAATTATACGTCAAGACCAGCACGGGTTTAACCTTGAAAGCAATTTCGCTATCGTTAATTTAGTAGAGTGAGCCAATTTCTGTGTAAACGAGCTACCAGATACATACAACGTACAACCGGTTTTATTTTGAATGGACTTATCTTAAAGTAGTTAGACGACCTACATTCTTACCTATTATTTCTTCAACTATCCAGCAGTGTACCACAGCCAGCTCGTGGCCGGCAATTGAGATAATCTTGCCATCTGAAACAAAGTAAATCGTTAACGACAAAATAATTGCATCCTAGATTTCAAGCAAAATACATTGTTATTATGTTGGTTTTGCAAACTTTGGCATTGTTAAGACCAGTGAATTAAGTGATATGTTATTTATAGATAGATCACTTCTAAATTTCCTTATATTAAACCAACTTTTTTTTACCAGGATCAAATTGAAAAACCATGTGAATTAGGTTAATTGAGTTGCATTCTTTCCTATAGGCAAAGGAAAAATGAATCATTTATACTATTGCTGTAAATTATATGTAAGTTTGATTAATATGCCTTCCTGTCCGTTTTGTCTTTTCTGAAGATAACGAGACACATATAATTGATCCTTATATAATGTTTATTAATTTATTGCGTTTAATGTATTTGTATTTATCTAAAGCGAGGAATTTATGATAATACTTAAAGAACCTAAAATCATTGTCACAACAAAGTTTAGTTCTTCATATATAATAATAGGACAACCATAATAGATAACAACTTCCAGTAAAGGCAAAGTGAGGGATAAAAGACTATCTATCCGACCAAATAAATGCTCTTGGCAACGAATTTCATATTGGAATTTATGCAAATTTTAACGCATTGCAGAGGTTCGATCCATAAAATTGTCAAAAAAACTTCTTTGTTTGCAAGAAATACTTTCTTTTTGTTTATCTTAAATTTTTACATCCAGTCCATAACATCACTTCAAATCGAAAAGTGTAAAGACCTCGAGGATAGTTTTCAGTGGTAGAATGAGCAAGGTTCAATTTAATTGAATCAAGAAATGTTTTGCAATGCTAGAGATGATATTTGTTAGGAAAACATCAAACATGATAAAAACTATGAGTAGATGGTATTCGAGAAAGGGGTATCCAAAAAGTTTAGTTTCTATGCAAAATGTTAGAAAAAGGCATTTCATTGTTTAAGTTTGTGCCACTTGAAACACGTTTACCTCAAATAAAAATAATCGCGGCTGAAAATCAAATGCTTTTAATGTTTGTCTACAATAAAATTCAGTCAGCAAAGGTCTAGACATTTACAAAGTACAAAGCAATCTGTAATAACTTTGGTCTCGAACAAATCCTACTAGCGATACAAATGGTGCAGTTCGACTAATAAAAGTATAGAAATCGGCAATTTATCAGGGTCTACATGAGTCATTGATCCATAATTGCGGAAGGGAAAGCTCTTTCAAGGGAGGCAAGTAATGGTTTAAGCTTCTCATCGTTTTCTGTTCGCATATGCATTCCCCTCATATCGGGGATGATTGGAATAATGATGTGCCAAAGCAGAATAAGCAGTCTCCCCAATTTATGTGCCTATTTTAATTCACAGGATCCATTCCATAAAACAACTTCGTTACGTTATTTGACTAGGGTTTAAACCCTGGCACACGTTATTCTATGTTGATTAAGCAATAAATTGAAATGTTCTTTTTGTTGTTTTCATGCTTAAAGCATGTTGAGGTATATGTGGGACAACTAGTAAAAATATGTAGAATATGCGTTTCCTACCTAATGAAAATGGGGTTTAATCCATAAGCCATTTTTATTCACTAATAAACAAAAAGAACGACCTATGAAAACGATACCTAATAAAAACCTTTTTAATTCCAAATGCAATTTTAATATATTCGATACCCATTTTCAAATGAAAATGCTTTTAGTGGAAGTTATAACTTTTTTTTTATATAAATATACCTAAGCGAAGTAATTGTTTTCATAATACCCTCAAATGTACTAGGTACTGGAAGCAATTAATTAGTGAGCACTAAAAGATAACCTATCACGCTTTTAACTATTATTATTATACAGTGTTATTGATCTTCGGTATAATGCGGACTAAATCGGTCATGGTGACTTACGACTTTGACCCGCATAGTATGAGAAGCTTCCTCAAATTTGTATAAAGTAGCTAAATAAACTTTTGGCAAACGACCAACAATTTTCCCAATTTAGAACAGGACGTTAAATTAATGCATCCGAGAACATATAACTGCAAAAAAACGCACTTCCTGAAGAATGACTGTTGTGAAAAAGTAAAATTAGAATATGGAATATGGATCTCACCATTTTTGGTGAGAATTATTATTATATTTAGTTCACGATAAATTTAGTAGCCTTTTCTACATACATATAGGTACTTTACTATTCAAGTTAAAGTGTGAGAAAGTACCTAGTTCCTAGTTTATCTCTCAGTGCAGAGCAGTAAGTTAAATGTTCCTCTACTATACTTTGAAAGTGAAAAGTACTATAAAAATCAGGACCAAAATTATTTTCTATTATGTTCTTAGATTAATTCATGACTTTGTTATATTTAAGAGTTCATTCGTGAACGTACCCAACTGTCATTTGTCAGTCTGTAAAAAAGTCAGTCCAAGTCTGGAGTCCGGGATGTTGACATCGTAGTTCGGTGTCCCGGCATTTTCTGCATTTTTAATGTTCAAAACCAAGTTAATAAATCTAAGTTCAGTGAAGTAGCTTTCGTTTTATTACATAACATAATTGGCGACGAGGTCCGGTCTAAATCTGTGTGGGAAAAGTGTAAATTATTTCTGTAAACGTGGAGATCAAGGTCACCCAGTCATCCAGTTCAGTGTACTGGGTCCGGATTCCGAACCCACGATTCGATAGTATCGTCTATCTATTTTATATAGACGATAATATCGAATCGTGAGTTCGGAATCCGGGCCCTGATCTGTTCAGTGTTGTTGTCACGTCAAAAAGTTCAGAGAAAAAGAAGAAGTCAAAAGTGTCAAAGGTCAGTCTTGTAATTGGTCTTGTGAGTCGTAGTGGTCAGCGGGTCCTGGCTGGTAAACAAAAATAAATAAAATTAGGTCATTGTTCACTTTCCAGCAAGTATTTCGTGTTCGAATTAAAAATGTCTTTAATCGGATCCATTGAACCTTTTGACCCAAAAACTAGTGATATATCCTCTTATTTAGAGAGATTAGATCAGTTATTCCTCTGTAACGTTGTGGAGAATGACAAGAAAGTGCCTTTATTGTTAACGTTACTAGGAGCTGAAGCTTACAATGTTTTAAAAGACTTATTAGTTGCAGACTCACCGAGCGCAAAATCATTTGATGATCTCAAAAAATGTCTGTTGGATCATTACAGTCATAAGCGTTTAGTCATTGCTAAAAGGTAAAAATTTTAAAATACGGTGCAGGAGCCGAGTGAAGATGTGAAAACATTCGTGACTAAACTAAAAAGCCATGCTCAGTACTGTAGTTCTGAGCAGTTCTTGTCTGAATGTCTCAGAGACAGGTTTGTCTGCGGTCTGCGCTCAATTACTATCAAGCGTAAACGTCTATCTGAGGATAATTTAAGTTTCGAGAGAGCCTACGAAATAGCACTATCTATGGAGCTCAAAGTATTCTGAAGCTAACAAAATGGCAGGTGAAGTCAATGGGTGCAGAAGCTAGCAGTCTGTCAGTTGTTCAAGATAGTTTCGACAAGCTGTCCTTGGGGTCAAAAGGAAAATGGGCAAATTCCCAAGTGTCAAAAAATGAAGGTTCAAGTCGAAATGAGGGAAAGCAGCACTCTAACAAGCAGTTTAATCCGTGTTTTCGATGCTCTAGGAAACATAATCCTGCGAGTTGTCCAGCAAAGAATCGGAAATGCTTAAATGTAACCCTCGATGTAACCGCATGGGGCATACAAGTAAAGCCTGTCGAAGTTCAGGTCAGGGTGTCAATGATCTTGTAGAGGAGGAGCAATCCGAAAATGAAAACTCCTTGGTTCTAGGGTTTCTTGAGTCTTTGACATCAGGTGGAGTGCCTCCAGAGAAAGTTAGTTTAAACATTGAGAGTGAGTTTATTGTATTTGAGCTAGATAGTGGAGCTTGTAAAACAGTAATGCGTGTAGAAGATTATTATATTTGTCTAGTTTAAGTTTATATCCAGTAAAGTATGATTTAAGAGTCTTAAGTGGGCAGGGAGTGGTGATTTTAGGTGAAACTTATGTCCTTCTGTCTTTCAAGCGAGAGATTGTCAAACTACCTTTTAGCCCAAGAAATTTATGGGTTTTCCAAAAAATTTTGCGAGGGCAGGCTGTTTTTTTCAGGGCTGATTGGAGACTGTGTCCTAAGTATTGAGCCAAAAAATCACACTCGAAAGCCTTGTGCATTCAGCCCAATTGGCCTTTTTATTATTTATTTTTTTTTCGACAAAATGACCTGAACAAAACTTGTAGATAATAACATTCTGATCAACTTTACCTCATGTCTTTTTTTGCTAGCTATTTTAGTTTAGGCGTTGCGGCCATTTTAGTGCTCCAGAATTCGCAAAAAAATTAAATAGCAAACCTGCAGATTATTGTAACTTTAATAAAATTACTGGTACTTAATGTACTCTATTACGTTTTCGGTTTCAGTCCAAGAAATGATACATTACATCACTAATCCGGTGAAATTATTTTCCCGGAGTGAAAACGTGAAATGATGATTTTTTTGACAATACTGGGACCTGTTCCCTGTTTGAAAAGTGACAAAATGTTTTTTTTTTTTCTACAATCGGCCTAGAAAGTAGACTTTGTCGATTAGATTTGTGTTCGCAAAGTAGACTTTTCATGATGACCTCCACTTTGCCGCTTTAGAGCGTTAAACTACGTCAAAATCCTTCACATTGTCGCTCTAGAGCGGCAAAGTAGTAAATGCGCTTGCTTTTACTACTGGTTTCTTTGAACCTGAACTATTTTTTATCAAATGCGATTGTAGAAAAAATAAAGTGTGCATTTGCGAATATCAACAATATCTTTCGATTGGCAAAGTACCACTTTGCACTCTTAATACACAAATAGCTATTGTGCAACCGTCCGCGAAATTCAATTTCGCGAAACGCCACATTTTATCTGCAAAATGTGTCAAATACTTAGAAACGCTATGCATGCCACAATGTCCACCAGGTCAAATAAAATTTTTCAAATGCCTAATAGGCCGTACAAGCGAAAGAAATAAACTTACAATAAAATATCATCAAGCAAAGTAATAGAGAATTTTATTAGGTATAATAATCTGCAGGTTTGCTATTTAATTTTTTTGCGAATTCCGAAGCACTAAAATGGTCACAGCGCCTAAAGTAAAATAGCTAGCAAAAAAAGTCATGAGGCAAAGTTGATCAGAATGTAATTATCTACACGTTTTGTAGAGGTCATTTTGTCGAAAAATAAATAAATAAGAAAAAGGCCAATAGGGCCGAACGCACAAGGCTTTCGAGTGTGATTTTTTGGCTCAATACTCAGGACACACTCCCCAATCAGCCCTGGAAAAATCAGCCTGCCCTCGCAAAATTTTTTGCGGCCCAGGTATAAATTTCTTGGGCTACTTTAGTGATTTTGAAAAGCCAGCATAAATTTACACCACTTCTTGGTCGGAACTAGTTAGATATTTTGAATCCAAATTGGAGACAAAAGTTGAATTTTGTTAATGTCAGTATAATCAATAGGGTCGAAAATGCTTGTCAGCAGAAGTTGGAATACAATGTACACAGTTAAACTAGGGTCACTTGTCCAAGACAAATTGAGACTTGAGTCAATTCATGTGAGTCTGTTGTGGTCGAGTCGATAGTTAATGATCCATTTGAGGCAAACGAAACTTCCAAGTATGTTTCTATACTTGAAGGGATTTTAGGTCAGTTTTTGACGAGTCAACTGAGAGTAGTATCAAACATTTTATAATTGAAACTCAAGGAGGGTGCCAAACCAAAAAGATAAAGTAGAGGCGGATTATTAAAGATGGTCAAGTCGGGTATCTTGAAAAAAATTAGTTACAGCAATTGGGCAAGCCCTATTGTTGTAGTACCCAAGAAAAATGCAACTGAGTGGCGCATTGGTGTTGATTTCAAAATAACTTTGAATCAGGCATTAGACAGTGATCATTGTAGCCTGCCTCTTCCAGAGGATATCTTTGCGTGTCTGAGTGGCCAAAGATATTTTACGGTCATTGATTTAGAAGGAGCCTATCAGCAATTAAAAGTAAGCGATAATACTGAAAAACTATTAGTAATTAACACACATATAGGTCTTTATGCATTTTCTAGGTTGACTTATGGTGTTAGCTCCGCACCTGGTATATTTCAATCTGTCATGGACCAGTATCTTGTCTGGCTTGTCTAATACCAAATGCTATTTGAATGCTATGAGAATGTAACAAAAGTTTTTGAGAGGCTGAACAAATTTAATGTAAAGGGGAATTCTAGGAAGTGTAAGTTTTTTGAAACAAGGGTAAATATTCTTGGTCATGTGGTGGATGCCAGTGGTATACATCCTTCAGAAAGTACAATTCGTAATAAACTGCAAAACTTTTTATTTAATTATAGAAGTACCCCCCTCTTCTGTGACAGGGATCTCACCCAGAACTCGTTATGATTTATTGACGCCTTGTTTTGATAAGAGTCCATTTATTAAATCTGATAGGATTAAACATGATTTATATAAAGAAAATCAGCAAGTTTTTGTGAAGAACAAACAAACAAAGTTGTGGCAGAAAGGAGTTGTTGTAAAGGTACTTAGTTTTTGTACATATTTTGTTAAGGTAAAAAATTGTATAAAATTTGTGGATTCTGATTGGTTGCGCTCAAATCAAGCTGCCATGCTTGAACCTAGTGACATGCATGGTGAAAGTGCGATAAAAATTACAAAGCCAAAATATAAGTGTTCAACCGAGTGTTCAACAAAGCGTACCACCGACAGTGTTTAACGAAAGTGTTACACCTACTTCTCCAAAAGAGGCTATATTTTCACAACCCATAACTTGTTTACCAGATAGTGTCAGTTGTAATAATTCACCTGTTAGGGAGGGTGAGGCAACACCCCAACCAAATAATGAAAGTCATATTCAGGAACAGAGTTCTGTGTCAGCTTCCTCGAGAATACATACGAGAATATTTGTTAAACCCCCTTGTAGGTGAAATCTTTCATGAAAGAGGAGGGAAATGTTATATTTAAGAGTTCATTAATGAACGTACCTAACTGTCATTTGTCAGTCTGTAAAAAAGTCAGTCCAAGTTTGGGGTCTGGGATGTGGACATCGTAGTTTGGTGTCCCCGCATTTTCTGCATTTTCAATGTTCAAAACCAAGTTGATAAATCTAAGTTCAGTGAAGTAGTTTTCGTTTTATTACATAACAGACTTGAGATTAACAGAATTGTACTTAACATGACCCCATCGCCTTTGAAATTATTGAAAAACAAAAAACTCAATTACTTTCAACGTAAATAAAGAACAAAGTTTTGAACCACTTTCACACGAACGGTTGTGGCGTAATTCGATTTTCACGATGTTAGATAATAACCCCTCGTTTAGGATCGTGGCAATCATTCGGGCCTCTTTCAGCTTTCCATAAAACAACAAAACGTCTCCTCCTCTCAGGGATCTTGAATTTCTTCCGTATTTTTTTTTGTAAAAAACAGAGCACAAACCTTTGAGGCATGCCACTTCGTGTCATACAAACGAACGGAACTCGAACTGGAGCATAAACAAGATCGTTGAATTTAATTAATTTGGGAATTTAAAATAGGTCAAAGAGGCGTTTGCGGGCACTACAGTACGTAGGTCCGTATAGCAATTGACTCCGACTGGGTGTAGAATTTAAATAAAACGATGTTGACAAGACAAAACAAAGAGTTTTTATTTTCTACTTATAGATAGATACCTATAAAAGGAGCGACACAAAATGGTCAATGCGTCAAATAAAAAACCTTGGCATCCGCAGATTGATACTTATAAATTCCAACAATGCATTTGCGACTTATTAAAAGAACCTGAAATGGTCATTAACATGAATGAAGAGGAAAAGATAAACACCTTAAACGATCGTGAAGGCCCTGACAACAGGCCAAGATAAACATTTCCCAGCAATCAAAGGATAAGCGAAGAAACTAAAGAACTAATGCGAGGAAGAAGAAACAAAAGAAGTGAAGAAACAACCACAGAGGAAGAGCTAAGGGAAATGAACAGACCAATCTCCAAAGCAATAAGAAAAGATACAAAGTGAGAGACATTGAATGAACCATAGAGAATAACAAAAGCATGAAGGTTCTCCAAAGAAAACTTACAAATGGAAGGAGAAAAATATGCAAAATGACAAAGATGGAGAACTTACGACCAATAGAAAGGAAATATTGAATATGGTGGAGGAATTCTATAAACTCCCTTACAAAAGTCAATATGATGAAGAAAATTCTGAACCCGAAATCCTGACATCGAGAGGGGGCATTGTCAACCAAGGATCAGAAGAGCTTCCTGATATTACCATAGAGGGAATAGAATTAGCATTAAAAAACACAAAAAATAATAAAGAGCCAGGGGAAGACAACATAGTTACAGATGCAATAAAAATAGGAGGCCAACATCTACTGCTACTAATAAAAGAGCTTTTTAACCTCTGTCTATTCAATAGTAAATTCCCCAAAAATTAGCATAATTCCATTGTAATCCTGCTTCACAAAAAAGGAGATATAGTAGCAGAGCTAGAAAACTACCGACCAATAAGCCTCTTAAGTCACCTCTACAAACTGTTTAATCGAAGTAATATAACCACCCGATTGGAAAAAAAATTGGATTTCTACCAACCTGTGGAACAGGCAGGTTTTCTTCGTGGATTTGGAACGAATGACCACCTTCAAAGCGTCAAAACATAGAAAAGACAATGGAATACAACGGAGCTTTAGTGAGGGCATTCGTGGAGTTCCACAAAATCTCCGACACAATAGAGCTAAATGCAGTGTGGAATGCACTTCAGGAATGTAGAATCGTCTACCGATATACCAAACTCATCCACAATATCTACAAAAATGCAACAATGACGGTAAAACTACATGAAAAAACCAACCTCATATTTATTGAACGTGATGTTCGGCAAGGCGACACGATGTCACCAAAACTGTACATTAAAATCATGGAGAGTGCATTCAAACACTTGGACTGGAGTCGGAGAGGTATAAACATAGATGGCAATAACCTAAAAAACTTACGTTTTGCAGATGATATAGTGCTATTCTCGGATAATCTAAAAGAAATGCGACTGATGTTGCAGGACCTGCAAGAAGTGTGTGGAAAAGTCGGTCTTAATATCAATATGTCAAAAACAAAATTCATGACAAACCTTGTTCCCAGCTGTGGCTTGAAGATTGACGGAGCTGAAATTCAAATGGTAGATAGATATGTGTACCTTGGCCATGAGATCAGCATCTCAAGGGATAACCCGACATGCGAACTAAAGAGAAGACTAACTCTCTCATGTGCAGCTTTTGGAAGACTTGGGGCCGAATTTATAGTCGTTCCTTGAGCCTTCCTTAGAGAGAGGTTGTGAGTTTAGAATGGACACCTTCTTCTATTTGATAAGTTAGTCTTATCAATTCTAAACGTTTAAGGCTTCCTTAAGGTCTGAGGAAATCTCAAGGAGCGACTATAAATTCGGTTCTTAAAGACGTTTTCAGGAGTGACATTCCCGTCAATCTAAAAAGAAGAATTTCTGATCAGTGCGTGCTACCAGTAATGACATATGGCTCAGAAACCCTAACACTAACAACAGCAACAGCAACAACAAAGAAACTCAGAGTTACACAGAGCAAGAAGGAGAGATCCATGCTTGGTGTGACCTTGAAGGACCACATAAGAAACGAGGATCTGCGCGAAAGAACAGGTGTCAACGATGTCGTTGGAGCTATTGCGAAGCTTAAGTGGAACTGGGCTGGCCACGTTGCACGGATGCGGGATGATCGATGGGAGAAGAGGCTTCTTGAGTGGAGTCCTAGAACGGACAAGCGAAGCAAAGGAGGACCGCCTACGCGTTGGTCGGACGATATAAAGAGGACCCGCATCAACTGGATATAAGCAGCACAAAATCGATTGGAATGGTAAAGGTTTAGGGAGGCCTATGTTCAACAGTGGACGCAGAGGGCTGGTTGATGATGATGATTATAGATCCATAATACCTAGGAAACGAAATATGTTAATACACCTATAACATCCTGAGGGCATTATAAGCCCGGCGGACATTATGATCTATAACGCCCGCTTATGCGGGCCTTATAATCCTGGCCAGGATTCGAACCCGGTCTACCAGCAACGTTGCCCATGTTGTCGAGCGCGTTAACGTACACGACCACCATTGTCTTGCCTTATGAGATGTTTATAGGTATATTATTTTTTTTCTAATTTTGACATTTTAATGACACTTTTCAAAACTCGTTGACGTTATCAAATGCCTTTCTTTTCATCACCAGTTCCGAAAAGTAAAATTTTTCGCAACTGGTGATGAAAAGTAAATTTCACCATTAGTTGCACAAAATACAAGAACAAAATCTGTGATACTTTTGGGGCTGAACTACTCGGAGTACTTTGTTGTTATCATATTCTTTGTACGGACATATTAGGAAGATTTGATTTTATCCAAATTAGTTACAAAATATCACAATGTATGAAAAAAAAAAACTATTACCTAGTTATAAATATTAATACTTAACACAATTTGAACAATTATTGATGATATTGACAACATAGTTTTCTGTGTAGCATTAATTAAATGAACAAATTGAATATTTTTTCATGGAAGTCTCTCCAAGGATGTTGGTGACAATTTTCTGTTTTTTATAGTTATGAAATTTTCCACATAGCCCTTAGCAGCTGTATTAGACTTCCACCACCCATGCTATTTAATTCTCAGCAAATCATCCGCAGAATCTACAAGCAGAGTAGGTAGTCGATGATCGCCGAAAGCAATGACCGGTTTGAGTCGCCAAACTTGACAATAAACAATACTGGCTTCCATGGTAACGGAATAGGAAACATCTCTGAACTTACTACTTGACAATTTAGAAATAATTATAGAAGGGACATTTTTCATGTTTTTGACTCGAATTTGAATGGATCAGATCATAATATACAAAATTAGAAAAAATATTGTGTGAAACACGTTGGGAAACACTATTTTTCGTAACTCGCTTTCTTTCGCGGAACTCGCTTCGCTCGTTCCGCAGAAATCTGCTCGTTACGAAGAATAGTGCTTTTCCCAACTGGTTGCACAAATAACTATTCCGTTTTCAGGTACAAGGTCAGGTAGTACAGGTACATGTCAAAATACAAAACAATATTCTGTCACATAAGTTCAACTAATTTTGATACTAAATAGATGAAAGAACGTTGTGTAGAGTAGAAAATAAAGCATTGTATGCACCACGGGGATTTTGAGATTATAATGCCATCCAGGCAAAATATATTGCCCTCCTGGGCATTATAATCTACATAATCCCCTTGGTACATTAATAGCTATTATATCATTTCCTTAGGAATAAATTCTCTTTTTCCATTCTTACTTTACTCTTTTTCCATTCTTACTTACTTACTATGGATTATTAAGGAATGACATTGGTGCGGAGAAGCCAAGTATCTGAGCGCGAATATTTCGGAATTAGTTCCATGGTGTGATTTAATTAATAAACAAGCATTAAATGCGATTCTAGAGTTTTTCTGATTAAATGGTTCGAATTTAAAGCGCATAATTTGTAAGTCAGCCAGTTAGAAAAAGAATAACATAAAGATTGATTATAGTGATTTTTGTGAAGTTCGGTTCAAGTTGTTAGTTGAAAGTTAGTGGACCCGCAGAAAACGTGACAATTTGGTGTTGTGGGATACTTAGGGAAACAATTAGCGTAATAATTCGAGCTGATTAGTGAAATAATTGTCAAGATAATTAGTAGATTGATTTGAGCTAATTAGTGGGAACAATAAGTGAACTTTTCACTGACACAGAAAAAAAATCATGTGCTTGGTAGAAGTGAAACTTCCGAGGAAACTTCTATCGCTTCGTATTGAGTGTATACGTCGCTCGCTCTTGCTCCACTCCCGTATGACATCAGAGTTGTACTGAGCGTATGCTCGTCACACTGTCTATTCTCTTCCATTGGCCTAGTATTCAGTGAATACGTGGCTCTCTCTCTCTCTCTTGCTTGTACAATGCTTCCTAAACTATTCCCCCTTCGAGCTACTGAGACTTTGGACTTAGCGCACGAGTGGGGGTTAAAGACGAAGGACCGCACAAGAGGGTGACGCGAATAGCCAAAACAGGGTATCAGATATATACAAGCTATAGCTCTCTTTGTCCTACTCTCTACTCTGCTCTCTACATTATTATTTTCTGTTTCATGTAACGTCACGCGTCTTTCAAATCACTCTCCATTCTGGTCCAAATATCAGACCGCTGCCTAAGAAGTTTTACTTCAAACCCCCTCATAGAGCGTATGAGTCGGAGTGAAGACGAAGGACCACACAAAAGGGACACGCACATCTGTAGTGACGTTACAGCGTTCGTCAGCTGTCATTGTCATTGGCAGTCTTCCTCCGTCTCTCTACATTATATTTTTCGTCTCTCTCATGTATCGAAATTTGCCGAAGCATGACGTTATATCAGACCACCGCGACGCCTAAGAAGTTTGACCTAAAAAAGTCCACAGTCATTTTTAAAAACTATTTCATCGTGCTCTGTTTGAAAGTTAAACAAGGTACGGAAATTTCGAGTTCGCCAGAGGCCTTTATATTTAACATCAAATTTCAATGGTACAGAGCTTGACAAATTATGAAGCAAGTGAATCAAATATTTCTGGACTTCATGCAAAATATCGAAAACAAGAAAGAAGAAGAGGAAGCCAAGGCGAAGAGGACCGGCTTGCACCACTTCTGCAACAACAAAAGGATCAAAGTCAGAAAGAAAACAAGAAGACAAAAGACTGTGATTACGTGATTCAGGAAATTTCTTGGTTGAATGTTTTTCTATGTAAAGAACGTAGTGAGAAAAACCACCTATTTAAAATATTATTTCTTCAAATCTTAAGTTTTTAAAAAACGTATACTGAATAAATGGTAAATTTTGCAACCATGTATGCGCCTTCAAGTAGGGGCCCCAGAGAAAAACGAAAGTACCGAAGCGAAGGGTAGAAAAGACAATAAGCGACTAGACTAGGGAAGAAGCGACTGAAGAAGATAGTCCCTTAGACCGTTTGTCCGTCATTATTCATTTTTCAATTTTTATTTTGTATTAAAATGTTTGTTCAATCCAATTTGTAATTAGTGTGTGTGTCAAGGAGCGATCACAGGTCAGTTAAATAATTGTAATTTTGTGAGTTCAATTTATACAAGCATTATTTTTTTCCCATTTTCATGTTTTTTTTGTTCGTTTATAAATTTTTTTTTATAGCATGTGCATTGTTCATGTATTTTAGAAAAATCGTTTCATGCTGTAAACAACACAGATAAAGAGTGAATTAAAACCAAAGAAAAATTATGTGCTGTCTTTTTCTGCTAGGATTTTGATTTTTGGATATGCAAATCGCCCACGATAGAGAAGCATATGGAGAAGTGATGGAGAGGTAGGGAGTTTGGCGCTAATTTGTATAAATATTGCCTAGGGCTAATGTTAAATATCACTCTGATGGCAAACTACCCTAATGATCAAACAGACTTTTTAATAATGATTAAAGATCATGTATCAATGTTCGAATTGCCTATAGATATTACAGCCTGTTTTTGTTAAAATTCTAGGTGGAAGTTCATAGGATACTGATAGCGACACGTCATCATGTATTTGTGAGAAATTACTTTAAAATATGTTTTTTTTTTTCTCTGGGACCGTTTAAAACCGTTTAACTCGTATTTATTTTAAGAGTTTCACCAATCAATTTTATCATTTTCTTTGTAACTTCGTCGCTAGGGGCTTATCCATTTTTTCTCTCATATTTGCTGATATCTCCGTTATTCCTACCGGAAGTACGTTTAGAAAGATTGCTGATGGAATATTGTGTACATTGCTGCATTGTTTGTGCTATATTTTTCCTGATTAGAGTTCACCGAGGGGTCAACCACTATGCTTACAAATTACAAATGTACAATGATTTCCATATTTGGCAATCACTGATCAATGAATCTCATGTATTTCCATCCCAAGAATTGTGACTGATTGCCAATGATTTTCAGATATTTTTTTATGATTACCAGGCGATTTCCATTTTTTTCTGGGGATTCCTATATCATTTCCAATTGATTACCTGGTTTCTTCAATAATTTTCTACAATTATCCGATTTCCAGATGATTTTATTACGAAAACGATGTCTAATTGTTAAGCTCCGCATTGATATGACCAAAATAAACAGTATTTTCTCTTATAAACACACGTTTCCACTGAAAAATTGGCAGCTTCTGTATTTGCAACTCTTCCAAAAGTTAGCAACTTTTATTTTCATGGTTGTCCACACCCACACCAATTTTGTTGTAGGTATAAACATACCATTGCGTGTGTACACTGCATAATATGGATCTAAAATAATATGGATATTTTTTTTAATTCACTAGGATGTTCATCTGAATCAGAGACATGTTCAGTTAAGGTTTCACTCGACAAACTTATTCCTGATAAAGATGCGCTATCGTCTCTGCTTCTCGCACTGCCTAGTATTTATTCTACTTTGCCTTTTCAAGTTCCTATTGTCTGGGAATCCCGACTTTTTCTTTTGTGTCTTCCTCAGGGACATTCCCATAGCGAATTTCATTGGTTGAAAATAGTCAAGAAAACTGGTTGTTGACGATTTGCACCAATCAAAAACGCTCTGACTGGTTTGTGATTTCTGTGAGAACAGACCTAATATTCATCTCGTTCTTCTTCTTCTTCAAGTTCTAAACTCTTCGTAGTCTCAGGTTCAGTTATTGGCTCAGTTATTGGGAAATTCCACTGATCTCAAAAATAAATGGATAAACAATCGTACGGCTTGATTGGCTAAACTTGTGCGAAAATTTGGGGTCAATGTTCTACGAACAGTTGTGCAACGGAACAGCCTAACGCCTGCGCAGTGTCTTACTTTCGAACATCTGTTCTAAATTTTAAAATATCTCTCATTTTCATTGGCTATATTTTGCGCACGCACAGTACATGTATCTACTGCGCACGCTCACAGCTGTCCCAGTTGTTTACATTATGACCTCGTAAATTAGCAGCATTAAAAGCGTTCTCTATTTATCCATTTATTTTTGAGATCAGTGGGAAACTCGTTGGTATATCAAATTTATTTCAAATTGTCTAGCACTATGTTGCTTAAAACTCAGTCTTAAAGGCAAATACATAATTGACCGGTACCTACACTGTATCGTTTGAGGTATGATATGCGATTTCTGGGTTATAATGAAATTATATTCCCAGCGATTAGGTACCACATGATTCTCAGCGATTGTCAATGGATTCCTATGTGATTCCTACGCTCAAAAAAATCTTCATCATAATATCAATGAACTGCTTTCATCAATTACATTTTCATTGATTCAGTGAAATTTTCATTAATCCTAAGTACAGAAAACTGTAAGTATTATGCTTTCATGAATAGCTATCATTAGAATAAAGAATGAAGCTTCATTAAGTTATGAATAGTCATCTACATGAATCTATGTTGAATAGTGCATCGGTTACATGAACTAAGTTTATTGATATTATGAAATTAAACCTTGATATTAAAGAAAATTTCTTTGATGCAGCTTCCACGACATATTCATAACATAAATGAATATTAATATGAATATTATGAATATGGTTCATATAGCCTTACTAGAGACTTATCTTTTTAAGAACGAAATTCATTGATACAATGTAAGGTTCATTTAAAACAAGAAATATTCCTAGAAACAAAGCTGTAACCATTAGATCAAGATAAATCATAAATACAATGAAACAGTTGATGGCATTATTGTACACAGTTCTTAAGCACATGCGCAAAGGTAGCTGCAGTCGGGTAACGACATAGAAAAATATGTTGAAATGAGAATAATTACATTTCTATTTTCTGGGTGCATTGCTACGTACTTCGTTCTAGTCGTTTTTTTCGGTCCTGTGTTGTTCGAGGTGTTAAATAGAAAGTCGGGTATACCTGTCGCCGGTTTTTTCTAAAAGGTAAGTTGTATACCTATATTACCTCCATAATATGTATACCTATTATGTAGGTGGGACTTTGATGCCTTGCACGAAGACGGTCTAGTCTCAAAATGGGAATGCGAAAGAAATGACCTACAGATTTTAATGTCATGCGGTGAGAACGTGAAAGACAAGAGCGTCAAGACCTCCTCAGAATTTCTAAGGAATACTGAAGTCTCTAAAAGTAAGTATACCCAATCTCAAATCAAGTTGTAATTTTTTTCATCTATATATTGTTGCTAAATGGTTTTGTTTCACTAGGTAGAAAAGCACACGATTCAATGCTGCAGCTAGTGTTTCATAGCTGAAGCAAGGAAACCAGCCAAGGCATCAAATCTAATTTTCTGACGTTGCTTGTTTTAGAAGCTTTGGATGTTGATAGTTCAAAAACAACTGGAACAAACATAGACATATTATATATTTATGGAAACAGGATTTGAGGAGGATTTCAAAGATATTACAATATACAGTTAGTGTCATTTGAAATAAAAATACATAAGTACTTAGACTTTTAAATTTTGAGATTTTGGGATGTCCATTGGTTTGTTTGACAATTTTGGAAGATGATACGAAGAAATCATGCAACTTTTGCATTAGAAGCTTTTTTCCTATTGCTCATATTTACCAGTACAGGGGTCACGCATATATAAAAAATGACCCTGTTCTCCATTTAAAATCATAAGTATATTTAAGGCATAATTCATGAAATTATTTCAATAAAAATAAAGAATAGAGTACATATTATTGAAAACGTCATTAATAAATACAATGAATGAAATTCTTAGTATTCAAGACTTTGATTCATAAATACAATGAAAGAATTTCATCGAATTATATCTGAGCTTCATTAATATTATGCCGTCTGTTCATCAGGCCAATGGAAAAGTACATATAAACTAAGAACGATGTTTATTGTCACTATGGAAAGTTTCATTAATACAAAAACCTGGCCACATACTTCAATGTCCGTTGTTCATACACAAGATGAATCAAACTTGGAATTAAGAAATTGTTCTTCCTTTACTAACGTAGAGTTCATGTAATCAAAGAAGCAGTTCTTTGGACCGATTTTGATGAATTATTCATTAAATCAAAGAACAACTTCTTTTTATTTGTGCTACTATTTGGTTGAGTGATGGAGTCCTAGGAGATTCCTAGCGATTCCTATAGGTTATTCCCATGGACTCTCAAGTGATTCCCATGTATTTCTGATTGATTACTATGTGATTCCCAAAAAAATGTACAATGATTTCCACTAGTGGTTCACCCCTCAGAGTTCAGTTTATAGCACCTTTAAGACGCAAAATTTTTCAAACAAAAGTTGCATGTTACTCTATCCAGCAATGGGCTCTTTCACTAAAATTTAAATACGACTGTGAGTCTCTTCTCTTATTATCTTGGCATATTTTGTTTATTTTCTATTAATATATATATATATTTTTTTTTTCTTCGTTGTGGGGAATTGAAACAAATTTAATGGGTATCAAACAAGCAATTTGAAAATCAATTACAGGATACAATTTCAATGAGGCATCCTTCCATTTCACATGCTTGCGCATTTTCTAGATAAATAATAAATTGTCTACACTGCACTGAATTAGTTTTATATAAAATCAGTATTTAAATTTGCCTTCAATTGTTAGCAAAATGTTTGTTATTATAATTTTTAATTTTTTTTTTGTATATGGGTGCATTCAACTCCGATATTTATTTGACTGATTTGCATTTTGGGGGCCGTTTTTTTAACAAGGGTATTATGTGGTTTAATCATTTAAACTTTAAATGAGAATAGGACATTTAAATGTAAGATCTATATTTACAAACTTCTACGAACTGAAAGGCATAATTTTACATGAGGATTTCGACATATTTTTTCTTTCTGAGACATGGCTCTCTGAGGGTGATAATGTATTGTTTTTTCAGATTCCTGGTTATCAGTTTTTTAGGAGAGATAGGATAGGGAGAGGAGGAGGAGTGGCGGTATATATTAAAACACAATATAGCATTGATATAATCAATTTTAACTTTAACATAAATGTGAACTTAGAATCACTATTTTTCAAAATGAAAATTTCAAACAAAAATTATGCTTTTGGGGTATTTTATAAGCCTCCTACAATAAATTTTAGTAGTATAATTCCTGATTTTGATAACATATTTTCCAGTCTCTACCCAAGCGTTGATGAGATTTTCTGTCTAGGGGATTTCAACATAAATTTGCTTAATCTGAGTAACCCACTTACTAACCTATTTGAAAATTATAATTTTTCTCAAATTATACAGGAGCCGACTAGAGTATCAAAAACCTCTGCTAGTTTACTTGATGCAATTTTTGTTACAAGTCTCTCTGCAGTGCTGAAAAGTGGAGTTATTCCAGCGGATATTATTTCTGATCACCGAATTGTTTATTGCAATTTAAATTTAACAAAAGTACCTAACATGCCAAAAATTATTAAATACAGGTGTTTTAGTAATTTTAATTATGCGAATTTTATTAGCGATATGCAACAGTTACCATGGAATGATATATTATACGAAAATAATATAGACAACAAAATCAATATTTTCAATACCCTGATTATAACTTTGTTTGATAAGCATGCTCCCTTGAGGGAAGCCCGTGTTACAAAGCCGAAGGCACCATGGTTAACACCTAATATCCAGATTTTTATGAAACAAAGAGACGATGCTTTGAGGAAGTTTAGGAGGTCCAGATTGGGTAGACATTGGGACCAATACAAAATATTAAGAAATTTAACTTTAGCAGCGATAAGAAGGGAGAAAAAGAAATGCTTAGACTCCTTGTGTCAAGAAAAAAATACCCGTGACTTGTGGAAAACGTTGAAAGGCTTTAATATATGTACCAGTAATCAACAAAATATACCAAATAATCTTTCTGATGTGAATCTTATTAATGATTTCTTTGCAACATTCTTTCAAAATGTTTCAAACTGTATAGATAGAACTGAATATTACAATAACAATACTTATAAACATAATCTCAAGTTTTCTTTCAGCTTAACCACAGTAAAAGAGGTACACACAATCTTAAATGGTATCAAGACTAATGCATTGGGAGTTGACCAAATAACTTCGCGCATGCTGAAGTATTGTAGTCCTTATATTGACATATACTTAACTCATATTATAAACTGTTCTATAGAAATAAACTATTTTCCTGACCAGTGGAAACTATCGATTGGAAGGCCTCTACCCAAAATATCCAACCCTTTAACTTTTAACGATTTAAGAATAATAAGCATCTTACCAGCAATATCAAAAATCTTTGAAAAAATTCTCTATAATCAAATGTATGACTACGTCAATATTAATAGCATTATACCTCCAGTTCAATGCGGGTTTAGAAAAAGTTTCGGAACTTCTGTGGCCTTGGCTAATGTCACGGATGACATAATTCGAGCATGTGATAAAAAAATGGCTACGATTCTTGTCCTCCTGGATTTCAGCAAGGCATTCGACACGATCAATCATAAATTGCTTGTATCTAAACTAAAATATTACGGTTTCGATGTAAAATCGTGTCAAATTATTGAATCCTATTTATCTAATAGATTCCAGGCCATTTCTTATAATAATATGTACTCAGAAAATGCTGCGATTTTGTCGGGGGTACCTCAAGGATCGGTCTTAGGACCTTTACTCTTTTTAATCTACACGTCGGATATTCTTAAATCTTTAAATTATTGCAATGTTCAAGCATTCGCTGACGATACGCAGATGTATTGTAGTTTTGAATGCGAAGACATTAAGGAGGCTGAAGCCGGCATTAATAACGACCTAAAAATACTAAGTGAACTCTCTAAAGGCCATAATTTACAACTAAATCCTGCCAAGTCTTGTATGATGATCTTTGGCAGCCAGAACAGAGTTGATGAAGTTGAAACCAATATTAATATACACATTAGCAATACGCAACTGAGTATTGTTGAATGCGCAATAAATTTGGGAGTAATACTCGACTCAAAGTTAAGATTTGAGGAACATGTTAAAAAATTAATACAAAAATCATATTTTTCTCTTAAGCTTTTATATAATAGCAGGCATATCTTAAACCAAAAATTGAGAAAAAATCTGTGTGAGACTATGGTGCTATCTAACTTTAATTATTGCGATTACCTGTACGGATTTTGTTTGAATTCTGAGAGTAAAATGCGTATTCAAAAAGTGCAAAACTCGTGTCTTCGTTTGGTGTACGATATTAGAAAGTATGACCATATTTCTCACCTTTATAAGCGTATCAACTGGTTAAAGATGGATGACCGTAGAAATTTGCATTTTTGCACATTTATTTTGAAACTTGTCAATGACCCCGCTTCTCCTCAGTCCCTAAAAGAACGTTTAATTTTTCGCCAGGATGTTCATGACATTAACATCAGGGCTAGAAAAAAATTAACAATGCCACTTCATCGGAGTGCTATGTTTCAGAGGTGCTTCACATACAATGCCGTTAATTATTTTAATAGAATTCCCACAGAATTATTAAATTTAAGTTCAGAAAACTTTAAAACTAAATTTAAGTCGCACCTTTTTAATAGGCAAAATAATACTTAATTAAATGCTTTTCCTGTTCGTTTTATTGTACTATTTATGTTGTGTAATAAGTTATATCAGCTTAAATTAGTATGTGCTCTTACTGTAATTAGTACATACTTCTTTTCAATTTTATTTGAACCATTTGCCCAAAATTTTGTTTCATGAACTTTTTTTTTTTTTCTATTACGGCTTTCGCCATCAATTTAGTACTCAACTATATGGATATCTCTTTCTGGTTCAGTAGAGTAGCTATCAGAAAGCTAGACTGCGCCAGTAGTAGACGTCTAGAATGAATTTATTAATTGTAATTTTGTAATTTGTATACATGCAACAATAAAAGTCATTTATTATTATTATTATTATTATTAAAATCCTTAGAATGCGCCAAACGATAACGTATAAGGGATATGAGCGTCTTCTACCAATCAAATTTAAGAAGACTCTATCAACAAAAAACTTTTATGAACTTTTGTAATGTAACCCCAAGTAATTAATTTAAAAATTTTTCTTGGTATTTTGCCAACATTTAGGAAATGAATAAATACATACGTATTATTACAAATTTCCAGTGCTGGTGCTGACAACGAACGGCAACACTGTCATAATTCAAGTTGTGATGTAGTGCGGGTGTGTTTTTATTTAGAGAGTTTTCTTTTCTTCCAAGTTTTTCAAAAGTAAGGGTGCAGCAGAGGTTATTCTAACGTGCAGTTGGATACAAAATGTGCAATAGGAAAAGTATATTGTGCAGTAGGAAATTGAAATCTGTATAGTTATCTCTTCATTTATTACGAACAAAAAACCTAAAGCTTAACACAGAACAAACTAAAAATAATATAGGTACATGGTTGACATAATATGCTACATATTATGAGAATGCAATAGCACTATCAATACATGTATTCTAAAATGTCTTGTTTTTTTTTTCGTCAGAACAATCTCCAAACCCTCCGCTTGCCTCATCCTCATCATTAAAGCATTGGCTTCAGCATTAATAACTTTGTACTATCTTTGTTGTTCGGCCTGTGCAGTTTCATTTTCAGAATCTACTGACAAGCTATTTTGAGACATAGGCTTATAGTTATATCTTTCCACATCCGCACTATGCGATTTAGCATTCAAGACCTGTGCGAAAATATTTTAGTTGCATCAGGGAAATCCGAAGAACAAGTTATAAAGTTAACCAACCCAGAATTCAGAAAGCGTCAGTTTCTGCAACTTTTCTATTTGTCGATGTTCTAGTATTTCGTCATAATCTAACTTGAATTGAGTTATAGGCAAAGATCTTTCTCCAAAATACGACAAGCACTTTAAATGGACACTGGCTGACGTCACACAAATAACCTCACTTTCGATGGGGGGACAAACAATGCGTTCGAAGGCCTATTTATTAGGCAATCCAATCCATCTGTCAAAACAAAAATTCAATATGGCGTGGCAGTCTAGCAAGTTTGTTATGTATATGTGTTTTTTTATGCGTGTTTTGGTTATTTTGCTTCGAGTTTTGCTTGCAAGTTTAAATTAGATTTCTTGTAAAATATTGGTTGACTAGGTACTTAATACGTAACCTATTAAGTCGCGCGGAAACTAGATATTTTTGTTGTATTTAGGGCCGGTTTATTCACCTTCTGATAAACTGTCAGGTATGCAATCTGACGGATAAAAACGAAATCTGTAATCTCATTGGTCGGCCAGTTACCCATCGACCAATAGAATCAAAGAACGGTTAATTTATCTTGCAGATAGTTACCAGCAAGTTTATCTGAAGATGGATAAATCGGACCTTAGTGTTGTAAAATGCCGGATAAGTGTCTGTTTGTTGTGGGATGTGGGAGGCGCCGAGAAAGCAACAATCAAAATATAAAATTTCTACAGGGTCCTAAGCGTGACAATTTCAGTATATTTTCCCCATTTAAATGAAACATAAGAAAAAAGACGAATAGCATGGGTTAGCGGCAATCAAACCATCACATGGTTTTACAATAGGAAAGCCAAGTATAAGGTAAAGGATGTGGATAATCCTGACTTGGGCACCAAGCTGTGGCGAATATTGGCTCTACATAATGATAATATCTTGTCGTATTGCACTTAACAGATTTACCCCTCAGAAAACACCAAGCACATAAAAATGTAAAACTTCGAACAAACAGTAGACTGCAAACGACTAAAAAATGAAGTTTGGCCTATGTGTGGCCGCCACGCCATCTTGAATGTCACGTGGTTTCGATTACCTAATACATGCAGGCATTTCATGTCATTGAGACAAACCTACATGCCTACATCAATGGGCGGTTACACACGGGCGTGGATGGCTTAATACATATACGTGCATACATCAACGTGCAAACAAGAACGTGCATGGCGCCTTTGTACAGACGCTCGCACAAAACTGCAGTCTTGCCGTGCGTTCGTTATTTTGGTCCGAGTTCTCCGAGCTTGACTTTACCGTTCGTTTATTTAAAAAGTGTACTCGGTGCAGCCTCATTCGCGTTCGTTTATTAAAATTTCTGGCACTTTTATACAGCGTTCAACTGCTCTGTTCGCTCACTGGTCACGTGATTACGGCTCCGCTCAGCACGCTCTGCCCTTTGAGCAAAATACCGAACGCAAGGTTGGTATTCTTGCTACAGTATTCCGAGTGTGCATACAAAATTGCACATTCAAAAACGCGACGGTATTTTGCATACACATTGATGTTTTTGTTTGCGCGTTCATGTATGTGCGTACATGTTTTCAGACATCCACGTCAGTGTGTAACCGCCTAATGGGACAAACAAGATATTTCTAAAATGAATCTGGTAATATACCTGTTCAGACAAGTCCGGCGCAGTGAAATTTTTTATCATCAGTGTCACAGTTTTGACCGCTGTAAATAGTTCTCAAACGCTTTGTTTGTGGAATTCTACGAAAAGATTCAACTACTTCCATGATGACGTCTCATAGTTAGCTTCACTTCTCTGTGCAGTGGAAAAAAAATCCTTAGAATAACCTTTGGGGTGCAGAAAATTCTATTTTTAGTTGCTTTATCCAATTATGCCAATATACGAAATTAGTAAAAAAAGCCCATTGCAATAAAATGCGCTTATTATTTCACATTCGCTTCATTCTAAAATATGACGGAGTGTTTCTGTAGAAATTCAATTTATCAAGATACTTTGTACACATAACCCGATAACGTGCGATGTGGGTGCAGCGAAAGTATTATGAGCCATGCGCCTTGCTATAAATCCTTATTGACTCGAACATATAAAAATGACACCATAACTGCACCAAGCAACGAAATTACTCGCCACTAAAATTTATGAGTTATGAAACAGGGAGGACAGTGCGATGTTTGGAAAACAATGATAGTCGAGAAGATGTTTAAAATGTATGTGCATATCCTAAATAAGCTAATTTATGATTATTTAACCCATATAATGAGCCAGCTTTAACTTTCTCTTCCTGACGTGTGGGTTATCTATGTTTAAATGCTTACCAATAAATTAAAAACACGTTTGCACTTTATATTGACTTCCTGATTGACTTTAATTTAATTTTTATTGAACAATGATTATTATCGATAGCTCCTGTAATTTTATTGTTTGTAGATAAAAAAAAATCATTATTATCTCACGATGATATATTTAATTCCTTACAAGTGCAATTATTATTACTCAATGCTTATCTGTAAGTACTTATCATTAACCTGTACTATAGTAATAAAAAGGAAAAATCGAATGACGAAATCATTGAACTAATTTTAATTTCTCTTCCTAAAAAATATGCTGCAAAGAAAACCGTTAATTCATCTTTTAGCATCCCAACATTGCAATTATCGTCTGTGCTAATATAAACGTTATTCAAGCTTCTCGCTAAAACAATGAACAAATAAAAGTAATGGATAAAACTTGCCGCAGCAGCAGAGCGGGCACGTCCCGTTTATTTTTAGATTTTTATTTAGAATTATAGGAAAGTGCTTTACGAAAATACTTTTCAGTGTAGGTCTATTTGAAATGGTTTCATTTGTGAGTGGAAATTTTTTCTTTGGAATGTTGCGAAAAACATTAATGTTTTTCAGAGCTTTGAAGCTTATTGAATTCAATTCTCTATAGTGTCATGCTTTTTTCTCTTCTGTTCAAGTTTGGCTAAGTTTTTGCGAAAAGGCAGTTGGAAATAGCCACATTGGCTTTGCTTGATTTTTGGTACAGTAAATTGCAAATTAGTTGGGGTCGATCAACCCTTTCTTCACGGCGTGTCAAAGGTCATTCGTTTAACTGAATGGCCCCAGAGAGCACTGCAAGATAGAATAAGAAATATAATCTATAAACCGATGTCCTTCTGGAAACTGTTGATAACTTATACAGGTACAGAGCAATATTTTCTTGCGGGATCTAGTAGAAAAATCATTATGATCTGTTGGAAGGTACCAAAAATAACAAGTTGTTCCTATTCATTCTGCTATCGCAGGGAATAGAGAAATCTGTTATATAACCGTGCGTTCGGTATTTTGATCTGAGCTTTCCGAGCTTGAATCTACCGTTCATTTATTTAAAAAGTGTACTCGGTGCAGGCTTACTCGCGATCGCTGGAAACTGTTGCTCGGGATAGGAAAAATGGCAAAGTTTGCCAAAAATACCCATTCAGATTTTGAAAAATGTTTTAGAGGTTGGTTGGGCCAAACTGGTCTTAAGATTCCAAGTATAATATGCATAACCAAGTTTCATGTTCATTTCTCTCGAGAAAAAAAACGCCAAATTGTGATACAAGCATGAAATTTGGCATAGTTATAAAAAACGATATTTTAAGAGATTTGACTCGATAAGCCACCCTCCTAGACTCGTAGGAAACCCGATGCCGCCCTTTTTCCAAAATGGCGGACAAAAATGTGCTAAATTTTAGATTTTTCCAAAATGGGCGATATTATATTCTATACCTACTTACTATATAATTCGAGGATGGGGAATTCAACTAAAATATTTCCAGGTCGATATGACCTTCACTGACCTTGAAAATTGCTATATAATTTCGAAAATGATAATGTTTGCAGACTTTGCATTGAAACATTTTTACACTGCTACCGTGAGAGAATTTATAGCCAAAAAAAGTAATTAACATTTAAAAAGCATAAAAAAACGTCTTTTCTAAAATTAAAGATGTCTACGAAGATCATGGACGGCGCATGAATTTTTTGAAATATTGGTTAGACTTTATAAAAATTTGTAGAAGTCCACTAAATGAAAATGTATGGTCTCCGAATGATTTCACGGCAAATAAATTTAAAAAAATATTCTATCTAGTTAATATGATATTTTTGAGCAAAAAATATCGATATATCGAATATCGATATTTTTGATAGGTACAACCCTATGTACTGCTAGTACGCATCTGCATCTGCACGCCGCGCGCCGTTCAGACAAAATTTAGTATTTTTGCGTTGTTATGAATAATCCGGTCAAAAAATCTCATACAACAATTGCTGCAAATATGTCGAAACTGAGCGAATTGAGACATGTTCTTCCATCTCGACACGCAGCTGATTTTTTAAATGAAGGAGATGGAATACAGTCGACCTTTCAGAAACATAACGCAGTTTGGCACCCAGAATGCCACAATTCATACACTGGTGATCGATTAAGAAGACTTCTGAAAAAACTCCAGGAAGAAAACGATAGTAAGAAAGACGAGCATTTTGCGAAAGAATGTGAGCCTTCATCGTCCCAAGAAGTCCAAACAACTCGCTCTACGTGCTCTTTGGCTCTTTTGTAGGACATGTGCTTTTTGTGTAAAGCCCCGGGTTTTCCAAAAAATCCTCTACAAAAATGCGCCACAGAGAATATTTCTGAAAATGTAAGGAGGTGTGCCGCAGTACTTAAGGATTCCAAGTTGATAGCTCATCTAGCTCAAGGAGACTTGGTGGCACAAGACAGCCAGTATCATCCCAAATGCCTCGCAAAACTCTATAACAAAGCCAGACAAAATGAATGCTCAGCTAAATCAGACACTGATGAATTGGTGTGTGAAGGTCTGGCGTTTGCTGACCTGCTAATTTTTATGCAAAATAAACTTTGCGAATCAAATAACTACGTGTTCAGAATGGCGGATTTATTGCAGATGTACCATGTGAGGTTAGCAGAGCTCCAAAGGATCCCGGAAAACCGGGTTAAACGCGAAAAAACTGATAGGCTTAGAGAAAAAGTTTTGTCTCGTTTTCCAAAATTAGAGGCTAAAAAGTCTGGCCGGGAATATATTCTTTTACAGTCAGAGGCTAGTATCATAAACGCATTCGACCAGGAAGATCAAGATGAAGATGCACTGGGCTTCCATCAGTTTGCCAAATCGCTACGTAAAGTTATATCAGAATGCGAAACTTCATTCACTGGTACTTTTGATGATAGATGTCAGCAAAAAAGTATTCCAAATCGTCTTCTGGCAGCTGTTAATATTTTGTTGTACGGTTCTTCAACTGTTAAGGATTGTCAAGCAACTAAACCTGCGTTAACAATGTCAAATTATTCTCTACAACTTCCACTCAAAAAATCCAAAAGGTAATTTTGTTAGGCATAGTAAACGTAATGAACCCCCACATCCTCTATATTTGTCTCTATCTTCATATGCCCGTGGAAGAGACAAAATAAAAATAGATGAATTACACGATAAGGGAATAGGTGCTTCATACAAAAGAGTGTTAGAAATTTCTGCGCACTTTTGCCAGCTCGTTGTTGAAAGATCTAAGGAAAAAAAGGTTGTGTCCATCTAATTTTCAACATGATTTGTTCACTTGTTATCTGCAGTAGATAACATTGACCACCGCACATCAAGTACTACTGCAATGATCGATTTTCATGGAACAGGTAAGTATATTTAGCATACTTCTATTGTTGGGACCTCCAAGTATATGTGTTTTTTAGGAATCTCACTATTCCAGATAATTGATTCTACCGATAAAGGAAAAGATCAAGAGTTCCAAGCAAATTATCAACAGGTATCAAATCAAGGTCTACAATCGGTTCCTAATTTACCAGACTTTTACACGCAGTTGCCGGAATGTATCTTACTGGATAAGCACCCTCCAATAAACACACCAATATCAGATGACAATATAAAAGAAAAAGTCTTGGATGTGCGTAAGTATTGTGGTTTCGATTATCTAAGATTAAGTACCTATTTTATAGTTTATTTGCTTTTTTTTAGAACCAATTGAAAATGAATAGATGAAGGAAAAAAAACGGTTGAACCATCATATTCATAATGGCCTTTTGGGATCTAACGAAGACGACATTCAACATTTTTCCTGGTCTTCTTATCATGCTCAAGAGCAGCGGGTCAAAGACAAACATAAGGACACATCGGCTTTGATGCCTCTCTTTAATGAAAAATCAAATACTCACAGTATGATCAAGCATTCTATGGATTTGGTGAAAACAACAATGCAATATCTTAATAAGAATCAAACCCCGGTAATGTGTTTCGATCAGCCACTCTACACTATATGTAAAACCATCCAATGGAACTGGCCAGAAATATACGGAGAGGATAAATTTGTTATTCTAATGGGTCTTCTTCATATCGAACAATCTTTTTTACGCATTTTGGGCCAGGTCTTAGAAGGTAGCGGTTGGGTGGATCTATTAGCCAATTCCAACATTATAACTGAAGGATCAGCAGAATCAGTTACAAAGGTATATTTATTATCTCTATAATATTTTTGTTATACATGCAAATTTGTTACTTCTTGATTCTCACCTATAGAATAGTGTTTTAGGTAACTCATATTTTAAGAGCAAGAAGGATGCATCAAATTTCTGCAGCTACCCTTTATTCCCTTCTAATTGATGCTCATGAGAATGAAGAAACAGACAAGACATTACATGATTGGATTGATGAGAAAAGCAAATCCTCACCTATGTTTAAGTATTGGTTTATGGTTCTTAACCTTCAAATTCTATTGCTGACATTTGTCCGATCAGTTAGAAGTGCAGACTTTGTTATTTTTAAGCAGTCTTTGAAAAACATGATACCGTGGTATTTTTTATTTAGTCACTATCACTATTCAAGATGGCTATCTGTTCACATCAAAGATTTAGAAGAACTCCAGCATAAAGCTCCTGATGTATATGAGCAGTTTAGATTAGGTAAACATCCTTTACAACAATTTAAAAAAAAAACACATATTTTTTTTAGGAAAATTTCTGGTGCAGAAATCGACAAGATCATTTTCAGCTTTAGGAGTAGACCATGCCCACGAGAGTGGAGCGATTGGTCTTACATAAGATCCTTGCTCATTGAGACTGTGGTGTATTGGTGGTCCTGAAATACAAAGATTGGTTCAACAGTTTGAAAAGCCTGACACAAACACATCTCTCTTACATCACGAAGAAACTCCAGCAAACCAAAAAAAATTTCTTTCAGACTGTGTTGCCCTGAAGGATGCCTTTTATCAGTTTGAAAACCCTTTTACGATATCCAGTGGGGAGTTATTATGCTTAGGTACTCGTACAGTTGTTGAAAAGAAAGGAATTGACATCCTTTATAAGTTGGAAGAAGATGTCCTTAATTTGTACAAAACTTTTACAACCGAAAGATTAGAGTTAAAAATCAAATCAGTACAGGATTCTATTCCAAGAGTTGACTCAAAAATATTTTTCACAAATAAAAACAAAGCATTAAAAACAGCCACCAATAACTCTTAAGTCGGATGTACAATTATTCTCCAGACTATTTAGTAAGTACTGCCAGAGAATTAGACTTGAATGAATTTTTTCAATACGAAAATCAACAATGGACCTCTTGCACTCAATTAAAATTAGGTATATAATTTATCTGTAACGAAAGTGTATTTGATGTACTACATAAAAGTATGGTTGGTTAATTTTTTTAAAAAATCTTGGAGTCAGAAATTGAAAGAAAAAAAAATCAGATTATTTGAATTTTGCGGTATAATTTTGCACCAATCAAAAATCACTGTTTGTCTAAGGTTTGCCAAATTTCTATGTTCCAAACGAATATTTTTTTTTTCTTTTTGAACACATCGGACAAAAAAGGAGGCATATATTTATCAAAATCGTTTTGCGTATCGACTTTGGTATACAGCTCTACTTTTGCCTTGAAACTTGAGGAGAACGACATCTATTAATTGAAGTATCGACTAGTATCGACAATTTTCTTTCCTTGTCTATAAATGTGAATTAAACAAAGAAATCGATATCTGCACTAATCCGGCACAGTATAAAGTACGAAAACGATAAAAGCGATTTTTGTTTACCGTAGGTCAGTGACCCCTGGCTGGCCAATTTACTTATAATCACAAAATAAACAATAATTAACAACAAAAAACAGCAGGCTGGGGCTGGGGGCAGTGTAATTTGAAGAAAAAAGAAAAATTATGTTTTTGCCTGGGAAAATTTGAAAAGGTCTTTAGGGAAACTGGAAGGTATGGAATACAGACACATAAAAATTACACTCGTGTTTTATTTCCCATAAACCACTTAAAAAAAAAATAATAATTTTAATAGTTAGGTAATTATTGTTTATTTTGTTTGTGCGATGGAGGATGGAAGAGTTTGTAAAAACCGATTCCGGGAACTGGGAACTGGCCAGGAGAACCTGAGATAATGCCAATGCTTTCGGAAAAAAATTCACATGAAGGGTGAAGTTTTTTTTTTTTTTTTGAAGATAAAAATCAAAATGACATTATGTTGGCAATACAATGAAAAATTGTCAAATTTTTTATGTAGAAAAGGCTTGTGTTACCAACATAGCTACTAAATTTTTGACTTGGGGAATTATCTTTAAAAAAAAAACATACTTTAGGTAGGTACTTGGTAGATAGGTATTAGTAAAATGCAGGTGGAGTAGAACAACCTTCTACAAATAATGATTCCCTTATATGCTTCTTATTACGTAGAAACCTCTAAAATTTAGAAGCACAGACTAGTAAATCAGTACCTAAGGTATTCAAATATGGTATAATGAATTGAAAAGTTGGGTTAGGTTTCCCATAGGGATGAGAATCAATTCCATATCCGATACTTACAAATCTGTGAATTCGATAAGTATATCGATTTAGTTGTCGCCCCCAGGAAAAGTTTACATGAAATTCTTGACATCTGGGCAACACTGAATAAAATTGACCAATCAGAAATTTGGTGCCGTGACGTCACGGCACCAAGAAATTTGAACTTCAAACCGAAAAAAATCTGAAAAAAATACAGTTGAGCTTTATTTTGACTCCTCTTTCCAATAAGCAAATAAAAAAAATGCATGCAAGAGGTCCGTAAATGGATCCCTAAGACCTGGGAGCAAATCAGTTTTCATATCTCTTCTTGAAGCTCTGGCTCCTGCGACTGACTCGATTCCGTCGTGCGAAGGATGCGTTTTTGATGGTGCAGGCTTAGTATACTTTTTGAAACCACGAACGGACTTTAAATCGTTTTCTCAATATTACCTTCAACAATTTCAACCATATATCGTAAAAAATTGCTGCCATTACGAAAGCTACTAGATTGGACGTGGCATGGGACTTATACTATGAAAATAGCCTGAAAAATGCTACAAGAGAGAATAGAGGAACTGGCTTGAGACAGAATTATTTGCCGAAAAAGAGTAAGTAAAATTACATTTTAGGTGACCAGTGAATAGGAATATAAACAAAATAAAGTTTGTAATATATATTTTTTTCATCTTTTTAGATAAACTTCCTACCAATACTGGGAAAGGTTTCTGAAAGACTCCTCTAATAAACAAGAACTTTTTACCTATTTGGCAGAAAGTCTCTTAAATACGTTACACATGAATTGTGTGACAAATGTTCAGAAGAATTTGATGGCATCTAACGGTAAGTTGCTGGTAGAATTGCGATCATAGGTATATGCTAATCTTTGATAACCCTTTTCCTAGAAAACATGAAAACCAACTTGAGTAACACCCCTTGCGGAAATATAGAGGAGGCCGATGGAAGAATTTTTCTCCATGTAAAAGATATGGTCCAGAATAAACTAAAATCTATTTTGGTTAGATGCTCCGATACAGACGTGGTAGTTATAGGAATTTCCTTGTTCCACGAATTAAAAGACTTGGGTCTCCATGAATTATGGTTTTTATACGGTGTTGGAAAAACTCAAAGATACATTCCAGCTCACATTATAGCAAATAAGTTGGGGCCTCAGAAGTCACAAGCGCTTCGTGGTTTCCACGCGTTTACAGGATGTGACACTACATCTTTTTTTGCTCTAAAATGGAAGATTAAATGGTGGAAAACATGGGAAGCATGCCCGGGGTCAACTTCGGCTTTCCAATATTTATCATCAAAAGATAGCGTGAAAGAATTACCGATTGATATTATTGCTAAAATAGAAGAGTTCACGGTGAAGCTATACGACCCCAAGAACCAATTGTTAACGGTCAATGAGTTGAGAAAAGTGCAGTTTTGTAATGGTGATAGACAAATATCAATGTGTGCACCAACAAAAGGAAGCCTTATTGAGCAGTGTCGAAGAGCTGCGTACCAAGCCGGGCAAATATGGGGTCGGTCCTTAATTCATAATGAAAAACCTCCTTCACCTGAAGGATGGGGCTGGACATTAAACTCAAATCGATGGGAGCCCAAATGGAGCGAACAACCCCAAATTTGGTCTGTTCTAAGAGGGCTGGAAAAATGTGGGTGTAGAGGGCAGTGCGACAGCATGCGATGCTCCTGTCGCAAGGCGGACCTTCGTTGCACTCCTGCATGTAGTATTTGTCAAGGGACATGTAAAAATAAACAGATCACCTAAATAAAGAATTACGATTTTAGCTGTTTTTTTTTTCCATCATATTTGGCTTGATTAGACATTTTCAAGGTCATATCAACTAGATACCATGTTTATTTTTTTATTTATTCGCCGTAAAATCATTTGGAAGACCATAAATTCTCATTTAGTTGACTTTTACAATTTTTTATAAATTTTAACCAATGTTCCAAAAAATCCATGCGCCGCCCCTGATTGTAGACATATTTAATTTTTAAAACCACGCTTTTTATATTTTTCATATGATAATTACTTTTTTTTGCTAAAAATTTTCTCACGGTAGCAGTTTCAAAAATGTTTAATGCCAAGTCTGCAAACATTTTCATTTTCTAAATTATATAGCAATTTTCAACGTCAGTAAAGGTCATATCGATTTGGGAATATTTCAGTTGAATTCTCCATCTTTGAATTCTGTAGTATAGATTATACTATCGCCCATTTTGGAAAAATCAAAAATTTAGGACATTTTTGTCCGCCATTTTGGAAAAAGGGCACTATCGGGTTTCCTACGGGTCCAGGAGGGTGACTTATCGGGTCAAATCACTTAAAATGGTCTAAAAAACAACTATGCCAAATTTCATGCTTGTATCACAATTTGGCGTTTTTCGTTAAAATTTTGCCCCAAGGAAATAGACTATTAACACACCCCTTCAATTTAAATGTGTTAAAATGTTCAAAAAAAAATCTTCACATACAATCCGCCTTATTCACGTGTCCGCTTGTTTATTGAAATTTTCCAATATTGGATGTTGAGACATTTCAATATTGAAGAGATTTCTTATTCGCGTGTACCCCTTGAAAACGGGATTGTTAGAAATTAGAAAACTGTTTTTTAATTGAATAAGTTGAGGCGGCAACACTGTAAAATTGTCAAAAACCTTTCAAATGTAACCTCAGTTTTCATTTTGTTGTTCTGTTCATTCATAAGTTTATTTATTTATTTATTATTTATTTTAGTGCCCGATTGGCCCGATTTAGCTGACCTCGATTGGAATTTATATTATTTCTTCGCCAGTTATTTGAATTTATTGGCAATTGACATCGTGTCCTGTGGACTTTTGATAAATGCCCTGAGCATAAAAATGCAATGCTTTTAAAATAATCACAGATTTTGAGATGCAATGCGGACGTTCTGCATCTGCATCTGGAAGAAATTGCCCAATTTCCTCAATTAGTAATCTTGCAGTATTTTTTTGAAAACTTGTAGATGTTTTTAAAAATATTTTCTGGCAAATTCAGAGGGTTGCTTATCTCCCGAAGGTTCTTCTTTTCCTAATTGTGCTCAACTTTGCAAAAGTATAGTACGATCATAGTTATACAAGGCATTCTGCTTATTGATTTTCTTAATATACGATTTTTTTATAGCTCATACCACTCACCAGGAATAAAGAGCTTTCTTACCTTCGGTTTTCTTCTTCTAATGCTGCAATTAGCAACGGAAAATTATCCATAATTGAAATCGTTATTTTCCTAACGAGTGCGGAAAGTATCATTTTTCCGTACGCGATTGTCGTTAGCCGAACTCCGCTTAAAGTCCTTTTCAAAGTTTCTACTATTAGTGGTTACCTACTTCTAAGATAGAATCTAGCTGTAACATTTTGCTTTTGCTAAATTTAGAATCTGCTGAAAGTTGTACACCCACCATTCACCGTTGTTTGCAAATCGTAGGAATTCCTTCATTCACGACACGATGACGTGTGGAAAAATAACTCTTTCCGTAGGCCAATGCGTGCGGAAAAAGAGCCATTTCTGCACGCTCGTAGGAAATAGTTAGGATCAAGATTTTTTCTACAAGCACACAATTTATATATATTTTTAAATTTTATTTTAAATATCAATCTAAAAAATGTTTATTTATTATTAATATGGATACTAAAATTACACTTCGTTTTATTAACTTTGAATATTTTAATCAGATAACCATAGCAACCCTATAACTACGCAACTTGAGCAGGTGAGTTTTTCATTGCTTTTAGTGAATTCTATACAGGTGTTCCAGGTATGCCGTGCGGGAAAAATTTTTACCCGCACGCCGTGTGGGAAAAAAAAATGTCCGCACCGTGTGGGAAAAAGATAGTTTCCGAATTAAAATGCGTGCAGGAAAGTGGACAAAAACGCACGCTTGTAGAAAAATAAAAATACCTGTCACTTCTAAATTCTAAACATAACACATGTTGCGGAAATAACCCACAACAGGTTTAATTTTTATTATTTCCAATTTAATATAATTTTCTTCTCTATTATTTACCATAAAAATAATCTAAAAATAGATGCAATTGCTGGACTATTTATCCTGTAAAACCGGCAACAACAACCCTTTGAACCGGTAAAATTGCAGGTTTCTTCATTACCTTATAAGGTAGTGAACCTGTCTCGCCGCTGTGATTGGTCAGCCGCCACACAAAATCCCTAGTTTTTGCGACCTGCTTCCCTGGCAGAGTCTAGTGGACGCACATTTTTCAGTACTATTAGAATAAGCGAAGAGTTCGCACCCTCGCGCCCTCTGAATGCTCTCCAGAAGCAAAACCCCCAAAAACCCCCGTTAGTACGCGCGATTTATAGTAAAATACTACTCTCTGTGTCTCAAGGCCTGACATGGTCTATATTATTGATTACTACTTGTTGCAAGTCACCTCGGAGGAGCAAAATTCTCTCGTACGCGCTCGTCTTTTGGCTCTCTATCACTCTCGACGGGCTCCAACGCGCCTGTATATCGTTGTGTTTTCATCTCAGTGGAAAATTCCCTAGCTGCCAGTGTGAATAGTGATAAATTGATAAATAATCGCCTTGTGGATTTATCTGCATGAACCGGATTGAGCAATTGAGACCGTTACAATTTCTCTAACAGTCGAACAATAAATACTGATTAGTGATTCGCTTGAAATGAACTTTAATTTGAAGTGTCTTCTAACGTTTAATCCAGAAATTTGGTTTTCACACTCGTGAAATTAAAATTTGTATATTTGTATATAGAAACTGCGCATATGTATATAAAGACTTCTCTTGCACATATTGTTTACAGACTTCCGCAGAAAAGTGCTCAAATTGTTAACTCTCAATAAATAAAAGAACTTTCAAGGATCAATAAACATTTTGTGATTACAGTGAACTGATTGAAGTTGACGAATTATTTATATTGTGCTCTCGTGCATTTAATTAGTTAATTTGTGTTTTCGTTTCACTTAACATTTAACCATAAATGATGTTATTATCACATTTCAATTTTCTAACAACTAATATAAATAATTGGAAAATAAAATAAAACAAATACTCTGATCTCGCTAAATAAATATTGCAGATGAACAACTTAGATACTATTATTTCAAATTTTAAACTTTATTTGAAAATACTTAACCTTAATTTAACAAATTTTCCTTTGTCCAAAGATTTGGTAAGGTATCGGCAACATTGTCATTAGACGGAATATAATTCAAAATTATTTCTCCCTTCAAACATAGGTCTTCAATAAAATTATATTTGATCTCGAATGTTTCGAAATCTCAAAATTTTTAACAATAGAAATAGCACTCAGATTATCAATTTGGATTGCACAATAATTTAAATTTACTCAAAATACCTTCAATTCTTGCGCTGCTGCTCCATCTGAAATGTATTCTGCTTCCATTGACGATAATGCAACACAATTTTGTTTACGTGAATGCGAAGAGATTATATATCCTGGATGAAAGCAAATGAATCCGCTTACTTACACTTTTTCTTGTCTATCTTTCACCGCCCCAGTCTGCATCGCTCAGTCGATCAGTTCATTATTGTTTCCCTTGGTCATCATTAGTCTATATTTATTGGTCACATTCAGGTAACGAAGAATTCTTTTTCCTGCGTTCCACGTACTTGTTGGTTTGCCTAAGAATCGGCTCAGGTAGCTAACACTATAAGCAATGTCCGGTCTAGAAACCAGTGTTAAATACATCAAACTGCATATTGATCTTCCATAAGGGGCATTTTCTATGACCGGCTCATCTTCATTAACTTCCATTGGTGTTGCTACTGAACTTGTTTCTTGCACCCTGAATTCTTCCAGTATTCTCAAAATCATTTTCGTTTGTGTAATTTTCAATCAAACCTTTATCAATTTTATTTATTTCCATTCCTAAAAATGTTTTGACCTCCGTCATTTTCTTGATTTCAAATTCTATGTAGAGATTTTTGACGAGTTCATCCACTTGATTTTCAGGTCCTGTTATTAGAGCATCGTCCACGAAAAGTACTAGATAAATACTATTCTTCACATACAAACATTAATCATATTATGATCTTTTGAAAATCAGCTTTATCATTAATTCATTAAATTTTAACATTTTGGTGCATTTTTGAGACGATACAATGTCTGCACGATTTAATTTGAGATATTTTGCATTTATATTAAGCCCCTCTGGAACTTTTATGAATACATTATTCTCCAAAATCCCGTTCAAAAGTGCTGTTGGCACGTCTATTCAATGTAACTCCCAATCATTTTGTACAGATGCAGATATAAATATTCTTATTGTGAATAATCTGCATACAAGAGCATAAGTGAATTTGTTAACTATTCATTATACATACTTCACTTGAAAACCTTCAGCAATCAGTCGTGTTTTTCTTGTTTCGTCAATTTCAAATATCCAGCGTGTATAAATTGCAGATTGACCCTCTGGTAGCTTTTCTAGTTGCCAAGTTTCCAATTTTATATGAACTTAACTCTTTATTTATTGATTATTTCCATTCAGGTATGTAACTTTTGGGTTCTTCATTGATCTCTGATAATAAGCAATAAGCAGTATAAATTTCATATTCATTCATCGATTTGGGTATCCTCACCATCCTTCCAGATTTAGTTATTGTCTCTGTTGATGGTACAATAGTGTCATTATTATCTCCATATTCATCACTTGAATTTTCATTACTAGACTCTGTTTGTTCTTCAATTTCATGTTGTTCTTGAATATTTTCTGTCTCGTGTTCATTTGTTTTGTCTTTTTTTGGGAAAATGAAATATTGTTTGCTGCCCCAAAGATTTTTCTGGAAATTGATTAGTGATTTTTGACTTATATTGTTATATTCCATAATGCTCTCATCGAAACGAACGTCTCTTGACCTTATTGAGGAAAACCACCCATTCAAAATATTATTTCTCTGAATTTTAACATTTTAAAAAACGTTTACTAAATAAAAATAAATATTGCAACCATGTTAATGCTCTGTAAAATTGATGAGAACGGCGGCAAGCCACGGGAAAAGTTACCGAAGGCGAATGGGAGAGAAGAAAATGAGCGACAGAGACTAGAGAAGAAGCGGGGCTCTGGGCTGGTCCCTTAAGACGTTTGTCCGCCATCGTTCAATATTCAATTTTAATTTTAATTTTGTATTAAACTGATTGTTCAATTCAATTTATGATTAGTTTGTGTGTCAAAAGAAGCATCTACAGGTCAGTTGAATAATTGTTATTTTGTTTTTAGGAGTTTAAATAATTGAACAATTATTTACTGAAAAACAACTATAGCTGAGTAGCTTCCCGTATTGGACCTCAGTACCTGCTGGGAAACTGACTAACTAACCAAAAAAACTCTTCAGTATTGAAAATAGGTAGTGTTGATTGAATGTTGTGTGTGGAATTAAAATTTGAGCACAAAGGCAAAGGATAGTACCTAATTTAAACTTTTATTGAATTATTGAATCATTTACTTAAATTATTGAATTAATGACTCACAATTATCATTAAAATGACACAATATTTTTTGATTTTTGAGGAATGTTAGATCAAGGGTTTCTCTGCCGTGCTCTTTTCCCTCGTTAGTTCCAGGTCGTTTCGTTTCTTTTACTTATCAGAACTTCCCTTAAATTTCCCTAATTTTGCTATGTCGGGCGCATATCCAGTAAGTAAAATTAAGTAAGTTTCCACAACGTAGGTTCTATTTGTTTTTCATTTCATTTTTCAGAAGATTTGTGATTTGTTGTTTAGAAGGTAATAAAAATTCATACCGTTCAATCTTGCTGAACGAACCCGGGTATGTTATACTACTATTAATTTTTCCTCATTTAGCAGCCATAGTCTGTAACCACCGCCGCAATATCCAACCATCACTGCTTTCTTTGCTCTCTGATCTAATTTGTTACCTTTTGGCAATATTGTGTAACATGTACGACATCCAAAGACTTTAAGTTTACTCAAGTCGTTTCTTTCATGCCAGATTGTTGAGGGTGTAGTGCTTCTAGGTAGCGCTTTTTTGGTTGATATGATGATGATTCAGCTAATATACTGAACAATTTAAAGCTTCACTCCACAACTGTTTTGGTATTGCTGAATCTATAATTTTAGTTCTTATTTTATCTAGAAGTGTCCTATTCATCCTCTCTGATGCAGTCCCATGTTCTTGAGGAGTGTATGGCATAGTATACATACTCTAATATTATTCCTCTTTTCTTGCAATATTTTTTGAATCTGTTTGAAACAAATTCACCTCCATTATCAAGTCTGAAAGCTCTAACTCTTAGTGCGCGTTCACATTGACACCGCTCGAGCGATGAGCGTTGCGCGATGCCGCTGTAGTGATGCCCAAAAATAATTTTAACATTATATTTCAAATGAACATGTTCACACTGGAGCGGCGCGTCCCACAGTGATAACATGTTCATTGGAAAAATAATGTTAAAATTATTTTTGAGCATCGCTACAGCGGCATCGCGCAACGCTCACCGCTCGAGCGGTGTCAATGTGAACGCGCACTTAGATTAAATTGTCTTTCTACTTCGTTTGTATACTCATTTGAATTTTCATCAGCCTCATCTTTGGATTTCAGCAATTTAATAAGGTACCACAAAATGTGGAAAATAATCTATGATTGTCTGGAAATATTTTGCTCTTTCAACTGAAATTTGATAAATGGACCACAAACGTCGCCAAGTATAAGCTAATCTATTTTCTTTGTTCGTTTTCCCGATTCCTTGAATGGGCATCTACACCATTTCCAAATCCAAGCGGCAGTAAATGACATTTAATAACCTAAATTGTAAACAAACACCAGCCTTCCTATTGGTTGAAACGCTCTACCTGGACTAGAGCCCATGCAAGGAGGACATTTGATAGGTTGTAATGAAAAGGACCAGTTTGTCATTTACTGCCGCTTCGATTTGATTCAACCATAGTTCCTTTCCCTCCGAAACATGCGTTGAGCAAATTTTGTATCCCTAGCTGCTTAGGGGGTTCTTCACCTGCATGTCCTAGTCTTTTATGCCACAAATTATCGACTGCAATATTACCAAATTCTTCTTTATTATCTAAGTTGTCAGCAGCTGAAACGTAAAGTCCATTTTTGTATGTGCATTCTAGAGAGACATTTTTTCCACTTATTTGTAATTTATCTTTTTCAACTATGATTTTATGACCAAGTGATGTTAATTTTGATACTGAGAGAAGATTATGCTTGCTGCCTGGTACAATAAGAGCTTCAATAGATAGGTACTTTTTCACCATTATACAAACATTTTAAAGTCCCCATCTTGTTAGTTTTTAAAATTTGTCCGTTAGCTATGTGTATTGACACTGAATTTTTCAGAATTTTGGCATTAATCATGTATCTTCCAATTCAACCAGTGACAAAATGATTACTTGCTCTAGAATCTATTACAAAGATATTTTGCCTTCAATGTCTGTACATAAATTTGCTGCGTACAGCTGGATTTCCTCTTTCGATTCATTTGCCTGATGTCTATGCTCTTGACTTTGATTTCTATTCATAAAACCACTATTTCTATTACCAAATCTATTATTTTCTCGACTATTTTTGAATCCTCGGCCTCTATAACTTGACCTTCCCCTTTGTGGCACCCGTTTTCGGCATTTGGCTAGAATATGATTCAAACTACCACATTCATAACATCCTCTGTCTGATGTTTTGAAGCTTGCTTCACTCTCTTCATTATTATATTCCTGCTTTGACTGTATTATTAAGACTTCGTTTAGTAATCTAGCTTTCACAAAATTCAATGTAATATTTGATACAGTCTCCAAAGCAGTCACTACGGTGTCATATTTTGAGGATAATGACAAGAGTAGGTGATATACTTTATCGCTTTCATTCAACTCTGATCCATGCTCTTTTAACTATCTTATAATTGTGTCAAACCTTGGAAACTGATCCTCTAGCTTTTCATTTGCAATTGATTTTAAATTCATGAGTTTTTTCCATAGTTACAATTTTGTAAAAGAACTTGATCTAACAAAAACACCTTTTTTCTATGAGTATTGAATAATATGCGTAATATACATCCATTTTCTATTGATCAATGTGAATGATTACTCATACAGTGAGTTTTTTTCATTACTCTATCGTTTTCAACCAATGAAGATATCCTTGTCTCATTACTCCACTATTTAAGAGCCAATCAGAAAATTCGACAAGTTGACAACATACTTCAACCTTCCAATCAATCATTTTGACAGCTGATTTGGACAAGACTTGTGCTAACCTAACCTCACTTTATCCTCCAGCTGTCAGAATTGTCAATTAATTTTGTTACGAAAATTAAATAAAAAACCCCATAACTCTGTGTCTATTATCTATAAATCCTAGAAAAAGTATATAATTCAATGAGCGGGTAATGATGGCTATTACTCACTCGGATGACTACACTACTCGCCTGCGGCTCGTAGTCCAAGCTTCATCCTTCGTGAGTAATAGCCATCATTACCTGCTCATTGAATAATATACTATTAATGCATCAATTTGTTTTGTCCACTACTATTGACTGGATGTAGTCTCACAAAAATACTCTGTCTCTGGTGTACTTTTCAATTTGCATGGACTGGGCCCATAACCTATTAAAGTTATTGGGTAAATAAATTGATACTTTTCGCTAATACGTTTGTTGAGAGAATTAAAATCAAAAACGAAGACAGATGCCGGTTCTGTGAGGACGGGAAGGAAAACCTTCTCACAGAGTGCGAGGCGGACAAACGAATTGCCTGCTTCGGATGTTGCACCGTTGAACGGAAAGAAATTCCATCCATAGAACTGAGGAAAACCACCTATTCAAAATATGATTTCTTTGAATCTTTTTAATAAACGTTTACTGAATAAAAGTAAATATTGCAACCATGTTTTGCTCTGTGAAATTCATGAGAACGAGAGCGCGCCGCAACAGAAAAATAACGAAACGAAGGATAGGTAGAGAATACGCAACAGGACTAGAGAGAAGAAGCTGGGCTGGTCCCTTTAGAACTTTTGTCCGCCATTGTTCATTTTTCAATTGTTATTTTGCATTAAATGGATTGTTCAATCCAATTTGTGATTAGTGTGTGTGTCAAGGAGCGATCACAGGTCAGTTGAATAATTATTGTTATTTTGTTTTTGAGTTCAATTATTTATACAAGTATCATTTTTTTCATTTTTATGTTTTTTTGTTTATTTATAACATGTGCATTGTTTATGTATTTAACAAAAATCGTTTCCTGCTGTAAACAATACAGATAAAGAAGTAAATTAAAACCTAAGAAATTATGTGCTGTCTTTTTGTGCTAAGATTTTGATTTTGTGTATTCAGAAAGTGCATTAGGGCTTTGTTGAATTTACTAACATTTTCCTACCCTGACGAGCGAATATCCTACCAAATAAAAGAAAGAGATATTGGCTCCAAATAACAAATATATCTGAGTAGCATCCCGTATGGGACCTCAGTACCCTCCGGCAGACCGGTTAACTAACAAGAAACTCATCACTATTGATTATAGGTGTTGATTGAATGTTGTGTGTGTAATTGAAATTTTAGCACAAGAACAGGGGCGGTACCTAATTTAAACCTTTATTGACTTAAATTATTGAAGTAATGACTCAAAATTATTATTAAAATGACACAGTATGTTTCGATTTTTGAGGAATGTTAGATCGAGGGTTTCTCTGCCGTGCTCTTTCCACTCGTAAGTTCCAGGATGAGAACGGTACGATTTACTTTAATAATGAAGTAGACGTTTCACAAATTTTTCATTTCTTTTACATATCGCAGCTTCTCTTAAACTTCCCAAATATTTGCTATGTCGAGCGCATGTCCAGTAAGTTGTTTTCCATTTCGTTTTTCAGAAGATTTGTTGTTTGAAAGGTAATAAAAATTCACACCGTTCAATCTTACTGAGCGAACCCGGGTATGTTATATTACAGAACCATCCAGCTTACTTGCGTTCATAAAAGCTTCAAAGCAAAATACGGGAAATTGTATTCATGGGCGGTTATTTGTATCCTGTGTAACATTTCATCTTGTGTTACACCATTGATTCATGTAGGTACTTTAATTTTTTTGCTATCTTGTCTTTTGGGAACAACAAAGATAACCTAACTTTTCAGGATAAGGACTTCTACGACTGTTAGCAGTTGACAGTTTGAAAACAATTAACGGTATCTAGTCTGCATGGCTTGTCGACATCAAGAGAAACTATTCATCGACCTAGATGGTACAAAAAAGTTAGAATGCTTTTAGATTTCTCCTCAGCATCGGAGTCAACATAAAAGTGAAATGTCAAGTCCGGGATCGAGACGTGATTCTCCCTTTGTCAAATTCAAAATAATCACTCTCGAGTCTAAACTCTGGGACTGCACAGGGTTTCGACAATAACACAATTTATACAGATGGACAGGGTGCAAAAATATCATGATATATAAATATCAAAATATCCGATATTTTATAATATAGGTATTGTCGTATCTAGGATAATAGGGCATCTCCCTTAGGTAAATTAGACTATCCCCTCATCTTCCAAAAACACCTTAATTTATCCTAGTCGCGCAACCATGGTACGTGATTTCTAATTACAATAACTGCGGATGACCTGGCGTCGATATTGACCTTCTATGGATTTCAGTTCCATGTCCGTACAAATTAATAATTTAATAATTCGTTCAACTTGCAATGGGATGTTATTCAAATGTAACATGATCGATGGTCTTCCTGTAATCCATGAACTTTTTTTGGAAGAGGAGTGAGTTTAATTTACCGGAGGGAGATGCCCTATTATCCTAGATACGACAATAATATATCCAATATGTGATATTTATATTTTCATAAAAAGTTCAATAACGGTACGTAACCCAGCTTTTTCTTTAGTATAACAATTTGGTTTGCTATCCTAACATTCCTAATTTTTGAAAATTTTCTTTCTCAGTACCCGTTTCCTCGCCCGTTTCTAAATGAACGGTTACTCAGTTTAGCTGTTAGTTAACTGAGAAACTGATACTCAAATAGGAAAAACCTGTGACGTTTAACTTCTGGTCACGGCAAGCGTTTTGGCGTCTGCCTACTAACTGGTTAATGTTTTATATCGCTGATCATAGATCCCCATATCCTTACCTTCCTAACCATTTCTTTACCGCTTTATAACTACTTTTCGTAACCCGATTAACGCCGGAGCTCGCCCAATCTAAACTCAACCATAACTAACCCAAAACTGTGACTCTATAACTATACCTACTATAAATTTTAATTTAAAACACCATTGTAGGGATAAATGTCGTGATATTTTTAAAATAAATATCGCGATATCTATCAGCTGATATTATATCCCCGCGCCCGCCTAGCAGATGAGTTAGATGGTGTCCAGGGAAAAGAAAGTGGTCACTTATAATTTTAGAGACCTGTGTCGTTGTTGCCAACTTTTCTTAAAATTGTTGAAAACACCCATTTTTTTCAGATTTGGAAAGAGTTCCTTTCCAGTTTTTCCGTCTTTGGAGGACGTTGTATATCCATTTTAATACATATCTGACGGCGTTTTGTTAAGTATAATAATGATCTGGCGACATTGATTGCCGTGGATCGATTTACCGCTGATAAGACGTATGATATTCTGTCAGTTCGGATTAGATGACATACCGAATAATAGGAGATATTTAAGATTTATCCTGAGTACGAATATTACCGCGAGGAGCTTTTAAATTACCGATACGTTTTCACGATTGCCGTGTTTCCTATAATAGATCCAGAACCGTTGTACAAATTAGTTTCAGTTTAACTGTTATAAGCGGTTCTAGAACTGGAACCACTTTGATCTGAAACAAACCCAAAAACTTTCATCATCAGATCGAAGGATTAGTGTATAGAGGTAATAATTCTTTTTTCTCCAAACGTCAGAAAAACGTCACTTTGTTAACTCCTGTCAAGATGTCAGAAATTTGATTTCTATGCTGCTAGGCAAATCAAGCGTGTTAACACCTGTCGAGGTGATAGAAATTCATTTTCTATGCTGCTTGGCAACCCCAGCGGCAGCAAAAGTACTTTTAGTGCCGCTGGAGCGGCAGTAGAAGTACTTTTGGTGCCGCTCGCACTTTTACTGCCGCTCAACCATCCACTTGCCCCCGAGCTTACCCCATTCGTTTGGAGAAAAAATAGCGTGTTGCATACGGAGTAGAAGCACTTTTTTGTGCTTCAGCAGTATTGCAAGCCTCACTACGTTCGGCTTGCAAACCTACCGCTTCAGCACAAAAAAGTAAAGCTTCTACTCCTAATACAACAATATACTATTTATTCCATATTCGATCGATATAAAAATAACGAGTTTTAATTGTCAATTGAAAAATCCTACGTTGGATACAAAGACAGCATCTCAAGTTACTTTAAACAAGTTTTTCGGTATATTTGTCGATGATAAATTGGTTTGAACATTATGAATTATTCAACAAAATTTCCAGAGGTTGCTATGCATTGAGGGTTGTAACTCGTAAATTCGATCTTGATACGGAAAGAAATGTTTATTTTGCTTTGGTTCGAGCCCACTTGCGATACAGAACATGTTTTTGAGAAGTGCACATCGTTTATTCTAAAGTTTAGAAGAGGGCACCATTATTTGAGAAACATTATCTATCATCACTGCCCCACTCTTTACGAAGTATGCTCATGTTCTTGCCTTTATCGACATCTATACACGAATAAAAAATTATATTATTTTTAACGGAAATAGACAATGTTCAATCAACTCTGCCTCCGAGATAATGAATTCGTGGAATTTCCTGCCCAAAAAAGATTATTAAAAGGAAGGTCAAGAATAGACTATGGAGCCGAGCATCGATTATTCTGTTACGGAATTTATTGTTGGCATTCAATTATCTGTATCTTATCTTTTTTCAATGTATCTCATTATATTTGCATAACAAGTTTCCATTCAGTGCAGAATCCTTATATTCGGAAAGGTTTTAAACGAAAATTATAGAAAAGATCTCTATTCAATATTTCACTCTTCACGCCCCACGGAAGAATCGAGAGTTTACATTGAAGTTCGTAAAGTTATATCAAAAGTAAAATGTCGATTTAATGCCAAAAATTGTATAGAGTTGCTTTTCTTGTATATTCCGGATTTCACTCCTTTGAATAGCTGCTACATTTGATTACTTTTTGGGAGCAAACAATAAATTCAAATAAATGTTCAAAATATGTATAAAGGTGTTCCAATCTTCTTTACACGTCATGGGCTAATTTGTTTATTAAAGTAGAACGGATTAGCTCTTTCCAAGGACCCGCATTCGAGAAAGAGACATCATTTATTCATATCACGGGTTTACCCACTACGTGGCTTATGCTCGCAATGGGTCCTAAAGAGGCCGTTTCTATAGATTATTTTAAAAATCAATGTAAAATTTCTGCACCTATATTCTTTGGGCTAAAAATTAATAATTCATTTCCGTTTAGTCCTATATGCACAGAAAATACGGAATAATCTAATCACATAAAGTAGGTATACATTATTTAAAATATTCGGATGATTGAATTTAACAAAATAATCAAATGTCGAAAGTTGATGCTTTTGAAATTCTTACAACAGAAGCTCAGTGAATGATGACTAATTTAACAACGTCCATAAATAAGCTATTGTCAATATATCAATGACAATGACGAAATACGCTGATGACAATCCTTCTTTGGTTGACTGCTTCAATTAGAATTTTATTTATAGAGTTTGTATTTTGAGATGAAGCTTCACCAAACGAGTATCTTACGACGTAATACGGGGTTGAGACATTCCTTTTTACATTCCTAATGTTTTTATAATTATTATATGATTGAAGCTTAAACCTGAATATTTCACAAGCGTTAAAACCAAACATCAACAAATTATATGTATATTTTTGGAAACAGAAAAAAAAAAGATCTTTCATCCTAGCTAAAAATATAAGTCTTCCATTCAAAGACAATAGTGTTACGAAATTGCATTAGTGCGGAAAGACCGGTGAGATCGTTAACGCCGAGTTCCATTATGTGATTTAAGTAAAAAAGGTTAACGTGATTCTAGAGATTTCTCAATTCAATAATTCTGTATTAAAGCCACGATGTTGTTACCAGAATCAAACAAGGAAACCTAGAAAGGAGGCACCGAATGTTACCGCTGCGGAAGAAGAGGACATTTTAAACATTTCACTGCAGAGTATAGCTGAAATCTGGCTCCCGTCTTGATGACTCTCAGCCTTCAATTGAGAAGTTGCAACAGAACGATTTTCAAATCAAACATCATTCTGGTAAATTGCATAACAACGCAGATGACTTATCCAGGCGAGCATGCCCCGTGCAAAACAGTTCCTGTTAAAAGCCTTAGGTATGAAACGGAAAAAGAAAAGGGTTCCGAACACATAAGTGATCAATTAGAAAATAGTGACATCGAATCATTTTTGAACTTACAGGAAATTGGAAATACATCGCCAACAAACTGGAGAAAAGAGAAATCTGGTCCAAACAGACACTTTACAGTGTAACCGAACTGGAATCACCAATATAAAGATACAGCTTGGGTTCCCAGATACTGTATAATTTATGCGCTAGCACGATTCACAAACAGGGATGTTTTGAAGAACAAGGGAGAGCGGACCCTTTCTTGCTGGATATAGGTAGTTGCGTTGCAGGAAGCAGTTGGTCAACACCACAAAAACACGCTCTCGAGTATTTTGTTATTGTCTATTACTATAATAATAATTTTGTTAATTAAACTATATTTCTTGTCTTGAATAAACTATCTTTAATTTATAGTTCAGGTGCAAGGAGAACTAATGGTGGCTTAGGCAGGGAATCGTTCGTGTTAAGTGTACCTTCCTAAGACCATATACTTTGTGCCTATGTAGTTTCCTGTAGTGCGTCTTAATAAGATATTCGCATAGTAGCTTAAGTTCAACCAGAACCTCAAGTGATTCAGACTCTTCTTCTGGAAGATATAAAAGAAAATCAAGCCGCAAGCGCTCTTATGAAAAACCCTTATACGGGGGTAAGTCAAAAAGGAACAACGGTGATCCATCCAGAAAAAGAAAAACAGTTATGTGTGCCTGAAAGTACGGATGTCGTGGCAATCTCAAGCTCAATAGTACCGATTTTTAACAGTTATTAGACCTTCTTAATGAATACCGTGATTGTTTTGCCACAAATGTAGACGAAATTGGAAAAACAAAATCCACAGAAATGGCGATATCGCTAACTGATGATATTCCTATCACATATCGCATGGCATTTTCTGAGAGGGAAGTCATAAGATAAATAGTTCACGACCTCATGAAAAATTATATTATCCGTGACTCATCTTCACCTTATGCAAGTCCCGTCCTACTAGCGAAAAAGAAGAATAGTGAGCCGCGCATGTGCATAGATTATAGACCCTTAAATCGTAAAAGGCTGAAAGATAAATACCCGTTGCCTAGTATCGATGACCTCATGGACTCTCTCAAAGATCACATCTATTTTACGATCCTAGACCTAGCATCTAGATACCATCAGATCTCATTGAATGAAGAATCAATTCCTAATATTGTGTTTGTAACACCAGATGGACACTACGAGTTCCTGCGAATGCCATTTGGACTTGTAAATGCTCCTGGTGTTTTTCAGAGAACAATAAACTAAGTCTTGGGCTCTGTGAGATTCGAAACAGCTATGGCATATTTGGACAAGGTCTTAATACCGTCAATATCATTACCAGATGGATTGAAAAAGCTGACACAGATAATAAATATTTTTAGAGAAGCCGGTTTTACACTTAGGTTAAACAAGTGCTATTTCCTCCAAGAGAACATAGAATATTTAGGACATGAAGTATCTAATATCGGTATACGTTCTGTGGGGGGGTTTATTTGAAACGTGCAATTCAAATACGTCCACTGATAAAAAGGATATCTTGAAAAGAGATAATTAATTCCCTTGGAATAATATTATCTCAAATGAAGGAAATTTCCTCTTTTAAAAATAACGAACTCTTGCATTAAGATTTTTCTTGACTTTGATAATTTTCATGAATTCTCTTGCTTTCAAAATTTCTTATTTCAAGGATGATTTCTTCAACTGAAAAAGTTAAGTTAAGTAGTGATCTGAAACCAAGATATTGTGTTTTGGTTCAAGACCTCAGTCATTTAACTGAAGGAAACAAGCCGTGAGTTAGTTTCCTTGAAACAAAATCAAATAATAACCCAACATAGTATATTTTAGTCCAAGTACACAGGCATTTGATTAAAAGAAACCTATAATGCAATAGGTAATCTTCAACTAAGATAATATACCTTGATTCAAAAACTCAATTCTTGGCTTGAATCCTATGGTCGGATATCCCTTCCCAATTTTCCATGGGATGCGAGACGCGATTCAGAAGGTGTCCTTTGTGGTGGTGACTTTGGCCGTGTCGTCCTCGTTTCTAGAAGGCACATGCAGTACGACAGTTTTTTTTTTTTAAGGAGGATTTTTGGATATGTTTATACAGTCGAGTGGAAAAAGTGTACACCTTAGTGTACACTACTGTTAATTTATTCTCATTGAATACCTAGATTAAACCAAAAATGGAGGAAAGCCAGAATCAGGTCAGTAGTTTTCTAGAAAAAGCGAAACTAGGACACTTGTTACCCATATTTGAAGGTAGGTTGTTGTCTAGCATAATTTTATTACAGGGCCAAGATTATTTCGTAGCTTTTGCGTTATACCTAATAATGTTTAGGTACCTATTTATTTTTATATTGAAATTCAATAATTATAATTAGATAAAAGCCTTTTTATTCCATAATGGCGTTCCTTCTCTTCGCTGTGCATGGAGAAGCAAGGGTCATCTTCATTTAAGTACCATGTATTTAATCTAAGTATAATATTTTGAAAGGAGTATTTATGTCCTTGTATGAAGGACAGTTGTACTTCCTAAAATACCAATTGCTTTGATTTAAGAATAATTCTTTTCAAGCGAATATGCGAAAGTCTTGAAAGAAGTTCGTACATTCCTATTATGTTTCCCGCTTTTTAAGCCATATTCTGTTGTGCGCAATTGAAGCCATGTTCTTTTTTTAAGTTTCTTCTTCAGTTTTGAACAATAGTTTCATTAGTTAATATAACTTACCTACATGCTACATGATCGCATGGTACCGCTTCTCCTTTTTTTCCCATTTTTTGTTTAAAAAAAGGTTCCAGTGAAATTTTCTATTAAGTACATGTTATTTCCATAAACCTTAATTAAACAATTATTTTTCTTTTTCAGCACAGAAAATTGATGATATATCGGATGTTACCAGTAGTAGGTATTAGTTTTGACAAAGAAAAAATATTTTGATTTTCACCATCAACATGGGTAAATGCTTTGAGCTTTGTTGTGTTGTTTTTGATGGTTGGCTATTAGACTTTGACTAGGTTGCTCACTTTTATAAACGTTACTATTTTTGTTCGTTTTATCTATATCTACAAGTAAGTAATATTGTAGTTGCAGTGCCTTAATGAATAAAATACAATTTCATTTTCAATAATGCTTTTCTTTAGCCCATAGAACATACCTCCTCTGGAATCTACAACTCAATTGCATCTATTTAAAATCCAGCATTTTTGAGCAATATTTGTATGTGTATAGTAAAAAAAATTAAGCTTATGTCAGTACAACTGAGGAATAAATTTATCCGAACTTTAGCCGAGGAAAAATAACCCAAAACTTACATTATTGTTCTAATAAAGGGTGTCTGGAATAACTTGATGTACCTACATGTAGAATAATGGCTATTTTGGAAACCATTGAAGATACAGAGTGGGCCAAATGGGGAAACAGTTTGCTCAATCAAGTGCCTATACAAATAAACTATCATCATCTTCAAAACCTAGGAAGTTGATGGCAGATTATTTTCTAGGCAAATGATTGCATGACGACTTTTTCCCCATTTGGTCCACCCTGTATCTTCAATGGTTACTAAAATTCCCATTATTCTCTATGTAGGTACTTCCGGACACCCTGTATACTGGATTTTAAATAGAGGTAACGAGATATTTGATTGAAGATAATTATTTCTTGAATTAAGGAAATCATTATCTTGTTTTGAGGCAACAAGATCTTGAAACAAAAGAATCATGATATTTAAAAAAAAAAAGCTTTCAACGAATGTCACTGAAACTCAAATAAAAGTAACCAGGTATTTGATTTAAGATTGCATTTCTTGAATCAAGGAAATCGTTCTCTTAAAACAATATCACAAATCGTTCATCGAAATCATTTGAATGTCAAATTAAAGCTTTCATAGAACTGTTTTGAAGTAACGAGTCCTTAAATTAAGAGAATTACGATATTTGAGAAGGAAATAAAACTTTAAATGAAAGACGATAAAATATTCAAAATTTTTAATCCAAGAGTATTGATTTTGGTCTACACACATAAGTTATCTTAAATCAAAGGAATAGTGCTTTGAAATAAGATACGCATACGCATCAATTGTGGTGATTTTAAATTAAGAGTCGATCCTTAAATTTATGTAATGGGATTCCAAGATTATGGCTGTCTTGGATCAAGAAACGATTCATTTGAATATATACAAAGCCACGGCGATCTTGATCCAATTTCGATTTGCTTTTAACCAAGATATCCTTTTTATCAGTGTCTAAGTCGCAATTTTTAGCGGTGAAATTCAAAAAAAATGCACATGTGGCTTATTTGAAACTTTCGTCGACGCATTTCGCCAAATTCGTCGACGCAAGATTGCATTTGACATGCGTCACCCATAGAGAAATATAATAGTAGTGAACTACGAGAGAAGTTTGTTTAATGTAACAATCTGGAAGTGTGTTTGTGCACATACCCGTAGCGTATTTCGCATGGTGTGGCAGATTATTGAACTAATTACTCCGATCGTTTCTGACAACTCGGTTTAATTTGTCTTTGTCAGCAACTTGGCCGAAAATTTTCTATCTTTGTTTAACACATACAAAATACAAAATTTGACAAATGATTGAATCCAAAGACCATCAATCAAAAACTGAATGCTCATCATAAATATCATAACGTGAAATTTTTACAATTATTTATATTAGAGAAATGAGAAATCATTCTGTGATCATAATTAATAATTAATTAGATAAAACCAACACCAATAAAAGTGTGTTTTCGAATTTGCGATGATGCGAGATGCAGTGAAAAGGTAAACACAAAACTTATAATACAAACATTTTTAGTTACTGTATACTTATATTTATAAAATTGGAATAAAAAAATAAGATTGTTTGAAGATATTTCAATTTTTGTATTGTTCAATTACCTCCTTGACCCCCTTGAGGAATCACATTTCACTTAATTTGGATTTGTTAAAAATAAGTTCTGTTATCGTTCTGAACAGTATTGCTCGGTAAATTTTAGCAAGTTTTTTCAACAAATGTATTGCTTTGCAATTAACTGTTTTGAGCGTTTACAGTACTCTCTTCCCGCACTGGTGCGGGAAAAAAGTCTTCCCGCACAGCAAATCGTGCGGGAAGAGTTATTTCCCGCACGCTCGTAGAAAAAAGTTGTTTTTCTAGTTATTTCAGAAAATGTATAAACGGATTCGCCTCAATTGCCAGACTAATTTCTTCATCCACCAAGAAAAACTCCGTTTTGCCTGGAATATGAAACAGAAAATTGCTTTTGAGGATTTAAAGAAGAAGCTTGTAGCGAGACCCATACTGGCAATATACAACAGGGAGGCTGAAATTGAAGTCCACTGTGACGCTAGCAAAATAGGATTGCGATAATAATCTGAAACCCATTCAATACTTCAGCCGAGCCACTACTCAAGCCGAACAAAAGTATCATTCCTATGAGTTGGAAACGTTGGCATTAGTGGAGGCCGTCAAAAAGTTCAGAATTTACCTCGCAGGAAAGGAAGTAAATTTAAAGTTGTTACAGACTCCGCCACACATTAATGAGAAGAGATTTAGTCCCACGTATTGATAGATGGTGGTGTAGCGTTTGAAGCTACTTGGTATTTAGTTGTAAATTTTATTTAAAAATGTCTTGGAACAGCAGGTTGTACGGGACTGTTCATGACGTAGCTTAACTGTTGAAACGTATTTTTACCAGACAACCTCTTTCAGTTTGTAACCTTGATTTTGCTACTTGCCAAATTTAATACTGTTTTCAGATGATAATTCTTAACTATGTATTATTATTATTTGTTATATATTGTATAAAATAATCTTCATTTTCAAATCAAGCGCTGCCTTCGCAAATTATTCCCCCACTTTCCCTAGCAACATGGGTCTGGCGTGCATCACTTGGGGTTCCTGCACGTTCAGCCATTCTATTTTTGGTGTTCGAATAAATTAAACAAAAATGCAAGTTAGTGTTTTATTTCGGGCATCCATTAACAAATAGGATCAAATTGTAATTAATCAAAAACATTACAAATTGGCGCAGTCATTTTTCGAGTTTACGTGTCGCTAAATATAACACAGTGCAAGTTTCTGTATAAAATAAAAGTACTACCCAAAAATACAAAATGTCGGAACCAGTTTTCGGTTGTGTACGTGAATTTTTCCCTAAAGAGTGCAGATTGGTCTATCTTCAAAGCAAGACTGGATAATTTTTTCGAAGCAAATGGAATAGCGGAAGAAAAAAAAAAACGTGCAATATTATTGAACGCCTTGGACGAAGATGCATATAAATTAATTTTTGACTTAGTAAGCCCGGCTAAACCCGAAAGTAAATCCTATAAGGAATTAGTGGAACAATTCAGCAAATACTTTCAGCCGTTTTTGAGCCCGTTTGCATGCAGACACAAATTTTACTCTGCAGAAAAGGAGTGCGGCGAAACAGCTTCTCAGTGGGCCGCGAGGTTGCGAGGGTTAGCTGTAGGATGCGATTTTTCCGGCACAGAGCTAAATTCGGCGTTAAGGGATAAATTCATTTTTGGATTTGGAAGAGGTCCCGTCGTGGACAGGCTGATGGAAGAAAAAATCGATGCCACGTTCGAAGCAGTGGTCAAGTTGGCAGCTAACAAAATGGCTTCCATAGAAACCCAGCGAGCAGTCCAGGTCAAGCAGGAACCAATCCACCATTTCCGTAGTCAAACGAGCGCGCGCAGAGGTGCGCAATGGCAACAGAACAGGGGTAGTCATTCCAACCAATCAAGTCCTGCCCAGCAGAGCCGTCAAATGGAGAAGAAATGCGAAGTTTGTGGGAGAACAAACCACACAAAAGATAAGTGCTTTTATAAAAATGCTACATGCGTATATTGTAAAATTAAGGGGCATTTGGCTTCAACCTGTAAAAAAAGGCAATTTAACAATGGAGCCAAACTCAGAAATAATTTTTTAGATCAAAATATGGATAAAAATGAGGGTAGGGATATAAACGATGATATTGAAGGGTTGTTTTTTAATATTTGTGGTGAAAATATTTTCAGTTTAGAGCCTTATACAGTAGAGGTATTGGTAGAAAATAAACCTATTAAATTTCAAATAGATTCCGGTAGCGGAGTTTCATGCTTATCTGAAACCTTTTTTAAAAATAATTTTAATTCATTTTATTTACAGCCGACAGAAAAAACATTTATGTTTTACAATAGCCAGCAGGTAAAACCTTTGGGTATTTTAGAATTAAATACTTGGTATAAAGATAAACAAAATAAAATCCAGTTTTTTGTGATGAAAAACGGTGGGCCGCCTTTAGTTGGCAGAGATTTTTTAGATGCCTACGAGATTGGTTTTTCTTTTTTTAATAAGGTTGAAGATTCGACTAATAATTTAATCAATGAATTTCCCCAAGTTTTTTCTTCAGGTTTGGGATTTTTTAATAAAGGACTGGAAAAAATTTATTTAAAGAATCCAAACACGAACCCCAAATTTATTAAAGCTAGACCAATTCCATTTGCAATAAAGGAAAAGGTTGAAGCAGAAATTGAAAGGCTTTTGTTTTTAGGTATCATCTCTCCAGTGGAATACAGTCAATGGGCTACCCCGATAGTTCCGGTTTTCAAAAAGAATGGTGACGTCAGATTATGTGGAGATTTCAAGGTTACAGTCAACCCACATATTGAAGTAGACAAACACCCCCTTCCGCGCATAGAAGAGCTTTTTTGTAAGCTTCAGGGAGGAAAGGAATTTTCGAAGTTGGACTTGTCTCAGGCCTTTCAGCAGATAGGAATTGATGATAAGAGTAAGGAGCTTTTAACAGTTTCGACCCATCTGGGTCTTTTCAGGTATAATAGGCTAACTTTTGGTATTTCATGTGCAACGGCAAAATTTCAAAAGATAATGGATTCTTTGTTGTCTCATTTGCCAGGGGTGGCGGTTTTCCAGGATGATATTTTAATTACTGGGGTAGATAAAAAGATTCATGGGGAAAATTTAAGAAAGGTTTTGAGTATTTTGCAGGGGGCTGGCTTAAAAGTTAATTTTTCCAAATGTAATTTTTATTCTAAAAGTATAGAATATTTAGGATTTAAAATAAATAGTGAAGGGTTGCACCCTTGTGAAGATAAAACAGTAGCAATTGATAAGGCTAGTAGTCCCAGAAATGTCAAGGAATTACAGTCTTTTTTAGGGGCTATAAATTATTATGGCCGCTTTGTCAAAAATATGTCCACTCTGCTAAGTCCACTTTATAACCTATTAAAAAAAGATATTAAATGGGATTGGACACCCCATTGTGATCAGGTGTTTCTTAAAGTGAAAAATATTCTAAAATCACAGCCTGTGCTTGCACATTACGACCCCAATGTTGAGTTGATATTGACGGTTGATGCTTCAAATGTAGGCATAGGAGCCGTATTAAGTCATAGGTATCCTTCAGGGGATGAAAAACCCATAGCTTTCGCCTCTAGAACCTTGTCTGACTCTGAAAAGAAATATTCGCAAATAGAAAAAGAGGCTTTGAGTATAATTTATGGGGTTCTTAGATTCAATCAATATGTTTACCTTAAAAAATTTAAGCTAGTTACAGATCACAAGCCTCTGGTTACTATATTTGGCGAAAATAAATCGATTCCGCAATTTTCGGCAAATAGACTAAGAAGGTGGGCTGTTATTTTATCGGGGTATAATTACGAGATCGAATATGTCAAAAGTCATAAAAATAATGCAGACTGGTTATCTCGTATGCCAGTCGACTGTCAAAATGATGGGGTAGAAACTGACAATTTGGATGTGGATTATTGCTATTTCTTCTCTAATAACACAGAAGTAATATTAAAGTTTGATGCTGTAAGAAAGGAAACTCAGTCAGATAAGGTTTTACAAGAGGTAATTCATTTTGTAAAAAATGGTTGGCCGAAACTGTTGAAAAGTCCTGAGCTCAAGCCATATTTCGCTAAAAGGTTTGACTTTTGTGTTCGAGACGATTGTTTAATTTGGAATCACAGAATAGTCGTTCCTAAAGCACTACAAAATGAAGTTGTTAAAGAGTTACATAGCTCGCACATGGGAGCAGTTAAAATGAAATCTTTAGCTAGGGGCTATTTTTGGTTCCCTAATATAGATTTGCACTTAGAGCAAGTAGTCAAAAATTGTGTGGCATGTATGGTCTATGCCAGTAGCTCACCAAAAACTGAAATTGTGCCTTGGAGCTATCCTAGTGCCCCTTGGGAACGACTACATCTGGATTATTTTGAGTTTCGTAAAAGAAATTATTTGGTAGTTTTGGATGCTTTCACAAAGTGGCTAGAGGTTTTTGAAATGTCAAGTATTAGCTCTTTGCAGACCATTCAAGTTCTGAGAAGGCTATTTTCCACTTTTGGTTTGCCTTCCCTTCTGGTATCTGACAATGGGCCGTCATTAGTCTCTGACGAGTTCGAAAACTTCTTAGCCAAAAATAATATCATGCATATAACCAGTCCTCCTTACACTCCCTCATCGAATGGAGCTGCTGAAAATGCCGTTAAAACGGCTAAGTTTGCCCTTAAGAAAGCTCTTTTTGACGCAGGAGGGAATTCAAATGTTGTCTTATGTAGATTTCTTTTTGACTACCGGATTACACCTCACTGCACTACCGGGGTTAGTCCAGCTGTATTAATGTTTGGTAGAAATCTACGAAGTCGTTTTTCCACTCTATTGCCCGCTTCTGGGAAAAATTTGGCAAAAAAGGTTGACCCAGAAGATGTGCGCAATAGGGTGGAAAGAGTTCAAAAAAGGCAGATTGAACATAGTAAGCCTAGTAAAATAATAGAATATATGGTAGGAGAGCAGGTTTTAGTAAAAAATTATAAATATGTAAATTCACCCACTTTTGTTAAAGGGACAGTTGTTAAGAAAATGGGTAAAAAAACGTATTTAGTAGAAGTTCCTAGCTTGGAAAAAACTTGGAAAAGGCATTGTAATCAGCTTAAAAAATTCTCTGTTAAATCTCCCAAAATTGGTATTTCCAGTGAGATATGTAATTCTGAAAATTCTGATAGTACCGCAGGTTCGCCAATTATGGATATGAGCTATGAAAAATTTGACAGTGCCTGTAGTTCAAAAATAGATCAAGATTTGTGTAGTTCTGTTCATCAGGTATCAGGTGGTTCTAGTAAGAGTATTCATAGTCCCAGCCTAAGTTCAAAACTAAGTACTCACTCAAAAGCGGCTACTCCTTTAATGAGTACTCCGGGTAGACCAAAGCGAATGATTAAACCTATTAAAAGGCTGGAATATAATGAATTTTGAAGAGATACATATTTCACTACATATTTAAAATGGCATATATTTTTTTTTTTTAGTTAGATAAATATTTGTAAGGGTATAAGTTTCTCAGCTTACAATAATAACAAGTAAGTTATAACGAAATTAATTTAAGGAATAGATTAGGATTAAGTTGTTTAAAAAGTAATAAGTAGAGGCATTAATGTTTAGGCTTAACTATGAATGTAACAAATACACATATAGGTATATATATATATTTTTTTTTGGATTTATTTTTAAGCATTTTTGGAAAGTGACTCATTTAAATTAAGTAAATAGGAAGTTTTTTGTTTCATAGTGTTGTTAACATTGTAGGTATTATAAAAAAAAAAAACTTTTTTTTTGAAAGGGGGAGGATATTGTTATATATTGTATAAAATAATCTTCATTTTCAAATCAAGCGCTGCCTTCGCAAATTATTCCCCCACTTTCCCTAGCAACATGGGTCTGGCGTGCATCACTTGGGGTTCCTGCACGTTCAGCCATTCTATTTTTGGTGTTCGAATAAATTAAACAAAAATGCAAGTTAGTGTTTTATTTCGGGCATCCATTAACAAATAGGATCAAATTGTAATTAATCAAAAACATTACATTATTATTATTATTATTATTATTTTGTAAGATTATTGAGCGGCAATATTTACAATGTTACAGCCTAAGGCTATCTTTGAGGTTTAGTAAAAAGATGTAAATAATTTTAAGTTAGTTAATGTTGTATACAGGCCCTTAGTTTTGGTATGTTGCTGAATCCATGCTCCGTAGACCGTAGCTAACTTCTCAGGATTATTTTAAATGGCATGTCATTCCTTCCTGTCGTTCGGCAGGGTACTTTTCTAAAGGCATCGAACGGTACAGTCGCACTGGTCAGTAAAATTATAATTTTGTCCCTCGTGCCTTCAGAAAGTCAAATTTTCTTGAGTTACATCGACTTTTGTCTTTACTTAAATGAGTAAAGTTCAAACGCTCATAGTGGCCTAGTGCTAGTGGAAATGTTTTTCCTTGTGTTTTCGAGAAAATTCCATAACCTCATTTGAGATCATCGCCGGTAAGTTTGGATTTCCAAGTTTATCTAAGGCATCCTGCCTAATTTAACCTTGTATTATAGCTTCAAGTGCATTTGGACGGCCTGAGAGATGCCATCAATATTTTCGTGGTTGAGCCACTCATTTTGTGTTCAGATCCTTGATTTTCAAGGTAAGCTTGCTTCGGCTATAATATACCTTTAAATCACCATGCAGGAGTTCGATTTTGACATTGAATACCGCCCTGGAACTGGATGCTTTGAGCAGAGGTCCAACCCAAAACATTGACGTTATGAATGTTAATGTACCCGAGGAGGATTGGGTATTGTCTGCACAACTCCAAGATGATCATTGTCGCTACCTAATAGAGGCGCTATTACGAAAGCCTTCAGCGTCAGATGATAGTGAGACCAAAGGAATCCTAAAGAATTATTGCCTATATAGAATTACAAATGGGGGACGGAAATGGATAGTACCGAAATCATCAAGACGAACTATCGCTACATATTATCATGATGGAACTGGTCTCTTTGCAATAGACAAAACGTTGGAAGCTATGAGAGCAAGTTATTGGTTTCCAGAAATGAGAAATTATGTGAAAAACTATATACGATCCTGTTTACGGTGTCTTTATAATAAAAAACCATCCGGTAAACAACCTGGAAGTCTAAATCCAATCGAAAAATTAAGTATGCCCATAGACACACTACACATCGATCACGTTGGGCCGTTTGTTACAAGCGTTAGGAGAAATGCATATTTGATAGTTGTAGTAGATGCATTTACCAAATTCGTATTTCTGAAAGCAGTAGGAAGTACAAAAACATTACCAGTGTTACGTTTCCTGGAATACATCATTGACATGTTTGGAGTTTCAAGAAGATTGATTTGCGATCGTGGAACAGCGTTTACAAGCAAAAGTTTCACGGACTTTTGTCATTTGTTAGGTATTAAACGTGTTCAATGTGCGACCGCTACACCTACAGCTAATGGGCAAGTGGAGAGAATGAATCGCTCGATTCTGTCTGGCTTCTATCGAAGATGTGTCCCGATGGGACGACGCCATAAGTGAAGTAAGGTGGGTTATTAATTCAACGGTTAATTCCACAACTGGAAAATCGCCTTACGAGATTTTCTTTGGTTACCGCCCACGTGGCGTTAATGACTCTTTCCTTGCTTCAGAGGTCGCATGCGAAGAACGGCAAGACCTTGATGCAATGCGTAAAGAGGTGGATGAAAACGGAAAAAGATGCAGAAAGGGTATTACAATAAGAGGCAGGCCCCAGTTAAGAAATAGTTGGCAAGTAAGGTATCCAATGAGGGAAGGAGTAGAAAGCTTGAATCTAGGTACATCCTATTCGAAATCTGTAGTCCAAAGGTACAGGTAAATTTATCACCTTTCCCTATCAAATAGCATTGAAAGGTGATAAATTTTACCTGTACCTTTGGACTACAGATTGTGAATTGACAATATAAAGGCCCTTTTGTTGTGTCAAAGGTTTCTATTGACAATGATAGATATGTAGTTGACGAATTGCAGGGGTCGAAATGCTGTAAGACTCCTTATAAGGGCATGTGTCCTTCAGACAGAATGAAACTTTATGTTACAACAGTTACTGATGATGACATTAGTGACGATAACCCAGTAGACGAATAATGTGTTTCGTCTCTGGCTTTAATTCTAGTGTATTATAACTAATCTTATTTTGTGCTTTTTTTAGTGAGGTGTTATCAGGTAGGCCGACTGTACTATTCTGCGCTTGTCTATTACTAAAATAATAATTTTGTTAAACTATATTTCTTGTCTTGAATAAACTATCTTTAATTTACAACAGATTCTTACTACTAGTGCTATGACCGTCCGCGCAAGCGCAGACAAAGCGGCTGGCAGGATCCCAGTCAACAAGGAACTGGTGACTATTCTTTTAGTTCCTGTGACGTCAGTTCATGGAAAGAAGAACCACGCATGCGGGAGGGTAGACCTGGATGATGAAAATGATTACGAGTATGCTGCAGAACATATAGATCTAAAGGATATTACTTTCAAAAACAACTGCATTTAACAAAATTTCGTTCCTTCAACGACCTAATAACGATAGGTGATTTATAAAGTAGATACAGTTGGTTTACCACGAAAGCCGAATGGGTCCTAAACGCCTAGAGTTGCCCTATTAATCCCAGTATAAACACCCCTCGATAATAAACAAACCTTCGAATAATAATGATATGCCAAGCCGGAAAGCGGAAACTCCAAATCGATTTTAAGGGGTCTGGACTCCGGACGAGGCGGTAGCAGCATGGAGAAACAGCAATTTGCATATTTTCATATTTATTATCCCGGATGGAAGGATTATTTTATACTGTACTATATATGCGGATAGTTGGTGCAAAAAGGATTTTATATATTCACGATGAGGAGTTATTTTTTAAGTATTTGCTTCCACACATGTTGCGTGATCGAACAAATAACACTCCTCAAATTTTTATTTGACATTGAAATATCACGGGATACTTCGGGAAAAATAAAACAAAAAGATGTACACTAATATAAATTGTCTGTTGCTACTCGCAGTGAATAGATAGAGAACTTAATTTTTTGTTTGATTTTGTTTTTTTTTTTTTTTTTTTTTTACGGATATGCGCACTCGCAAGGAAATGTCCTATCACGCTCGAGAAGCGGCAAGTGCGCGGAAATGTCGGTGTATGTTGGTCTTGAAACGGTTCAGGTTGTAACCTGCAGGGAAAACCGTCGCAGGGAGTCTATTCCACAGCGATGCTGTTCTCCAGAGATATGAATTCTGATATAATGAGGTTCTTGGTACCTCTAGTTTGACAGTAAATTCATGGTTACCGTCTGTTTGACGGGTTCGCCTGGTAGGTGCTACTCTCGGTGGAATCATACGTGCCAACTCTTCAGAGCATTTTCCGTGATAGTACCTGTAGAAGAGAGATAAATCGCCCACAGATCTGCGATGTTCGAGACCATCCAAGTTACGAGTAAGTGCGGGGTCATTGATCAGCTTGATAGCTCGTTTTTGCACGGTATTCAAAAGCATTAAGGTATGTTTGGGTGCTGCACTCCATATATGTGAGCAGTACTCCATAGTTGGTCGAATCTGGGCTTTGTAGAGTGTCAGCAATTGGCTTGGTGTGTACAGATGTCTTGTACGAAATAGCACCCCCAGCTTTTGGGAGGCCCTTTTAGCAATATCTGCCACGTGACTGTGCCAAGACATGTTGGTCTCTGCAGTTACCCCCAAGATGTTCAACTGACTCTGTAATGTGACAGCACTTCCAGATAGCATGATGTTTGGCTCACCGGTGCTGGTCTTTTTTGAAAACAGAGCTGCTTGGGTTTTCTGCGCGTTGAACTGTACAAGGTTTTTGTTACCCCAGTCCTCTATTATCTCCAGGTCGTTATTTATCTGCGATATTTGAGTTAGTCTAAGAAGATGGAATTCACGTGCGGAAAGACCTGTGGGTGGTATGAGTGAGGAGACTACATTGCCATCGTCTGCAAAGCAATAAAGTGGATTTACTGTTTTATCTATGAGGTCATTTATGTAAATCAGGAAAAGAGTTGGCGAAAGGATTGCTCCCTGTGGCACACCAGCATTTATTTGGTAAGAGTTGGAGTTCTGGCCATCCAGTGCAACATAAATGGATCTGTCCTTTAGGTAACTTTCAAACCAAGTGCAAAGTTTCGGCGATAATCCCATTGCTTTGAGCTTGTTGAGCAGATTTTCATGCCAAACTTTGTCGAATGCTTTAGATATATCTAAGGCAATTGTTCTTGTTTCACCCCGCAAAATGTAAAGAATTTCAAAGGTAATAATGACCAACTTGTTGATTCCTCAAGTATGCCTTGCCTCTTGGGGCTTCGAACTTAACTTTTCAGTTAATCGGTAAATCCCAAAAGGAATGGCTTTACCCCGCGAGACACTCAAAAACTTTTGCTGAAATCATATAAAATCAAGATATCACTAGGTATGCATAGTTTGGTGCACAATATAAATACTTTTGAAACTATATTAAATTAGGAAACATATTTATAAAATTATAAACATGTTTCCAACAGAAAATTGTATATTATGCAATAGGAGCAAATTTTTTTTTTCAACCGCACACACGATTGTTTAAATTTTCCCATGGTAATATTGTAAAAAAAAAACCCCTAAACAATAACTTGCTCAGCTAAAAATCGTTCAATGAAGTTAACTGGCGAGTCAGTGGAAAATGTGTCAGTTAATCTGAACTTATGGATCTTTGGGCTTGCAGTGAAAATTATCGTTTCAACATTTTTTACTCGTTTTCTTGATGCCATCCTTCGTTCATCATCGGCACAAATGCTGACATTTTCAACAGGTAGTTCCAATTTATATAAATGTCCGTTCTAAATCTCAGAAAGTGAAAGTTAAATTTCATATTATTGATAGAGTTATTATTAAAAATAGGAACTTACTAGTTTAGAAAACCAAGGATAAAACATAATATCTTGCGCATTGCATTTGTAACATGCAAATCTTATTTGATTGGCAGAATTTTGAGAAGAATTTTCGTACCCACATAAATTTTCAATTAAAATTCAAAAATGTATGGGTTGTCGTTTTGGGTTTTAAGGTATCAATTAACTGTCACGCGAGCGTATACGGGAATTTCTGCGGCCCAATAATATTACATGAATAAACCCAAGTTACCAACTCTGGGACTCACATGCTCTCTTTAGCTTCAACGTTGCACGTCTATATTTATTTATATCTTTGCGTTCTAATAATAGACAAATGCCATTGAAAAAGTTTGTTTCCACTCAATATTATGCTGGTTTATTCTAATTTGTGTGGAATATACAACTGAAAGGATTCGTGCAGTAGAAAATTTGAATTGCGGTAAGTGGAAAGTATTTGTTACAGAATTTTTTTAAACTTGGATCCATCAACAACTATACCTACTTTTTGGAGCAAGTCAACGCATGAAAACCATTAGCACCATTTTTCAATAACTATGCAAGCAGAAATGCCATTAATTTTGTTCTCAACCAAATTCCCACGTGAGGGTTATTATATTGTACTGGATAAGTCTTTTTTATCTTGCTTTGCTCCTTGTGCCTCTTTGGTATCAACATTGTAGTGACATTTCATTCTACCAGTAGGTACATTAGAGGCTCTTGACGAGAAACAACATCTAATTTGTCCTAAGACTTATAATAATGATGATTGATGAGAAGGCAATAGAAGAATGGCCCTAATAATCAACAAAATGGCAGAAAAACTATCGAATATTGTTGCATAAATAATGCAAAAACGTACGAGTTTTATGATGTAATAAATGTTCTATGAGTCAGCCCATTCCCATTATCAAGGGCATATAAAACTCAATGCATAATAATTTTGTTTAAGAAACCGTATTAAGCTTCCAACTTCAGCGACCGCATTAATGACCGATCTAACAAAAGCCCCATATCCACCGACCGCGGGCAATTTGTAGGGCCGTAAAATGCGCTGGGCTATTTGATCTTGTTGTTTGGTCTACGTTGCAAAATGCGGTTCGAAAATGGAAAAAAGAACACAACAATTTTACGTGATCTACTTTTGCGTGATGGCGGGAAAAAGCAACAATAAACCGCGAGGTAAATGTTTGCATTGAAAGTGGCATATTCTCTTTTCAGCCATTTTCATATTTCATGAAATGAGTTCCGTTTTGACTGAATTACTAATTTTCTGGAAAAAAAAACATGCATTTGAAAAACAAAGCAGATGCACCACGGTTTATGCTGGCATACGCCTGCATCTGTTGTCATAAAATATGGACATTCATAAAAACTGAAGAATAACAGATGTCTGAAGTGCAATAGAAAGATATTTCGCAAATCAAACCATAAAAATTACAAATGAGTGGTTAAAAGGTGTAAAACGATGTAAAGGGATTGAACACGTAATACAATTCAGAAAGAAGATCTGGGAATAACAAGTTCATTGTCGGATAATGATTTGTGATCGTCCAAAATTAATGGAGATATAAGTAGAAGTTGATACCTGAGGCCCAATAATCATCCTAATTTGACTAAATAATGAGTCAAATGTCAAATAATCTAGGATCATTGGGGTATGCAGCGTTCCAGTCATCAGAAATGTTTCAAAATCGAAAAATTTTTAATTCAATAAAACCCTCGAACAATTTGTCGGCAAATAATAAATAAAAAGTGGCGACAATGTTGTCGCCTTCACCTTGACTGGAACGCAATAATATGCATAGATATCTCGTGTAACCCGACAGAACGTAATGAGGGCAATGCAAAACAGTTTCATAATTATGTATTGAGCCGGCGGAACAGAAAATATCTCGAAGCGATTATGCAACAAACGTCCGCCATTAATTTTATACAATGACAACCTCGATGACAACGTAATGGAGGATTGTTGGGGTCGGCCGAGTTCGTTCTCTTCGATTTTATTAATAATATTATGCGAAAGACACTATTTAACGAACTATGTTGCAACTTGGTGTCATTGTGTTTGCATGGCGCAACAGTAACTCTACAGCAGGTTAACTAGATACTGTAGCAAATAGAAGATTATCTATCAGTAGCTCATTTGGAAGAGTTAATTTGAATTTGGTGATTCTTGAGTATAAAAAAGCAAAACAATGGCAAAGGTGACAACACGAAGTCAAATAAGGAATGTAGAAATAAGAGCTCACAAGCATTGGTAACATTTAATTTATAGAAATGAAGATAACTTGCATAATGACGTCGTTTAAATACTACTATAGTTAAGCAAGTATACATTAATACGGGATGATGAGGAAAACCCATAAAGTAGTGGGATACCTAGGATCAAAAAGTGAATACTATTAAAATGTAAAATTTGAGTGAAAACCAAAACAATCGCTAGAAAAAAAATAGACCAGTCCTAATAGTTGGGGAGCTGGCGTCAAAAACATGCAAGAGTTTTCGCAAGGCGGATATTTTCAAAATAGGTCGTACTTTAGTGCTAGAATGCTAGTGTACAGTCAGCACTCACAGTTCCGGGACAGCTGGCTCTGGGACGCGGGCAAAGTTGTAATTTTAAGAAGCATCTAAACTGTTTTCTCAAAGCTCAAAATTTATAGAAATTTTGCACATTATCTGTTTGAAGGTCACAGATAACGTATGTAAATCGTCAGACGTCTAGTTCGTTGCAAAAAGGGGGTCAGATGTCCTCAAAGTTTTTATTTTATGGCATTTTCTTCGGTGTCCTGTCAAAATATATTTTTGCAGGTATTTGACAAATATATTTGAAGAAAATGCCATAAAATAAAAACTTTGAGGACGTCTGACCCTCTTTTTGCAACGAACTAGACGTCTGACGATTTACATACGTTATCTGTGACCTTCAAACAGATAATGTGCATAATTTCTATAAATTTTGAGCTTTGAGAAAACAGTTTAGATGCTTCTTAAAATTACAACTTTGCCCGCGTCCCAGAGCCAGCTGTCCCGGAACTGTGAGTGCTGACTGTACACTAGCATTCTAGCACTAAAGTACGACCTGTTTCGAAAATATCCGCCTTGCGAAAACTCTTGCATGTTTTTGGCGCCACCTCCTGGACTATAAATCATTGTATGCTATTTATTTAGACGTTTCTAAAGAGAGTAGAAAGTACCTAATCTAAGAGAGTAGTAAGACTGTTGAAAAAAACATTCTCTCAATCTTCTTGAGTTGTAGAACGAGGGGTAAACCGCTAAGAAAAATGTGTACATTGATTCCCAGGATGGTAACTATAATTCCTCGAATTTCCCGAATTCCCTTCGAATTTCCCTGATATTGACTACTAATTCACCAAATCTATCAAAAAATTTGGTCACAAAATGGTGTAGAATAAATAAAGAATATCTAGATGTTTGCACCATTACATGTTAAAGAAGTCTGTAAAAAAGCTGGGGAAAAAAAATACATGGGTAGCTTCTGTTTAGTCCTTTTCATAGTCAAGGTCGGAATTTTTGGAAGGTGATTTCTCCAATGTTTTCCGACGTGTTTTTCTTGTACTATCTTTTTAATCGGTCCGTACCTACTTACTTTTCCGTTAGACTGATCTAAAAGCCAGCAGCACGATGACTTTTTAATAATTGAAGAATTTTCACCAACAACGTTGAAGTTTATACAACTTGTTTCCAAAGTATCACATTCGCGATTTTCATGAGAAATTTCCAAGATTTTTAATTTTTTTTTGAAATTATGTCCATGACTATATCGCCCTTATTACTAACACCATTTGTGTTCGCCACATCTAGACCATTTTCATTTCCTTCAAGTTTTTCGTCAACTTCAACGTCGCCTTCCTCGATCTCTATGTTTTCCTGTGTATATCCGATATTTTGTGTTCGGTTTATTGAAGATACCTGCATATACAGTGTGTCCCAAATTGGTGGTGCATGTATTGGGATATAGGAAACTATAACAGATACGAGGGAGGTTAAATGGGAAAAGTTTTAGACAATTATGTTAGACGTTTAATATCGTTTGCAGATTGACTCTAGCTATTCACATTTTTAAGATATTTGGAAAAAACTGAAAAGTTGTTTTTTTGAAAATAGGCTGTAAATCTTTTATTTTTGAAAATTTCTCAAATCTGTAAAAACTCTTCCAAAGCAACTCTTTGTGCAGAATACGCATGTGCGATTAGATTTTTTCTAGCACGTTTCGGTTTTCTGGAACCATCATCAACTTCATTATTTCTTATAGCCGCCATATTGGATTTTCATACCGTGAAATAGAGTGAAAAAATACAAAATCAATGATATAATACACTTGACCAAAATAATTAATTTTGGCCATAGAAAATACGTTTTTATGTTTTGATCAACTTGGCAACGTCGCATTAAAGAACATTCAGTATAAGAAAGTAAATAAATTTATAAATACAAATGAAAACAATAAAAATCCAAAGGAGTGATGTCAGGAGACCAAGCTGGCCAAGGAACTGTACCGCAATTAGCAATTCTCTCTCTAAATGTAAATGTATTAATGTATCATGCAAAAATTCCTGAATTTCTTGGGTATTATGAGCAGGACAACCGTCTTGTTGAAACCAAACCATATCGAACTGCGCTTCAAGCGTGATGCTGCTATTAAACAAAATTTTAATGAAAATCCGACATCTTCGACCCGAAAAGCTGGTAGAAAACTTCACATACCTAAGTCAACTATTCATAGAGTTTTGAAGCAACATAGATATCTAATATCTAGCCTTCGAGGAGATAGCTATCTAAGGAGGATGGAGGCTCGAGTTTTGTAACTGGTACATTATTGAACGCAATGCAGATCCAGCTTTTCCAAATTATGCTGTATGTTCCGATAAGACTAGATTTAGTAATTGTGGAGTATTTAATCGTCACAATTTCCACTTTTGGTCAACAGAAAATGCAAAATTGAGAGCTCAGTGAAGGTTGCAAGTTCGTTTCGGGTTTATTGTGTGGTGCGGCATTATTGGGATCTGTGTTATTATTACATCCTATTTTAAACCCATCGTATTTTTTTCTACGCATTTTTGTTTTTATTTTTTTTTAGGAATCCCGTATGGATTGGTTCCAAAAAGATGGTTGCCGTGCTCATAAGACCCGAGAAGTTCAGGAGTTTTTGCATGATACATTTAGAGAGAGGGTAATTGCTAATCGTGGTCTAGTTCCTTGGCCAGCTTAGTCTCCTGACATCACTCCTTTGGATTTTTATTGTTTTCATTTGTATTTATAAATTAATTTACTTTCTTATACTAAATGTTCTGTAATGCGACGTTGCCAAGTTGATCAGAACATATAAACGTATTTTCTATGGCCAAAATTAATTATTTTGGTCAAGTGTATTATATCATTGATTTTGTATTTTTTCACTCTATTTCACGGTATGAAAATCCAATATGGCGGCAATAAGAAATAATGAAGTTGATGATAGTTCCAGAAAACCGAGACGCGCTAGAAAAAATCTAATCGCACATGCGTATTCTGCACAAAGAGTTGCTTTGAAAGTGTTTTCACAGATTTGAGAAATTTTCAAAAATAAAAGATTTACAGCCTATTTTCAAAAACCCAACTTTTCAGTTTTTTCTAAATACCTCAAAAATATGAATAGCTAGACTCAATCTGCATACGCTATTAAACGTCTAACATAATTGTCTAAAACTTTTCCCATTTAACCTCCCTCGTATCTGTTACAGTTTCCTATATCCTAATACATGCACCACCTCTGAAAATGAAACCAGAATTAGTGCTACAAAGATGTATCTTTATCCTTATATTTTACATAATTTTAGAAAAAGATGCGGATACACTCACTGCGCACTGATTGACAAATGGAAATTGTCATAAAATACCTGCTCGTCGCATTTTGACATGATAATTGAATAGAAGTCGCTGATTGGTGAAAAGGTGGAATTCGAGGTGGGATTTTTTTGCAGCGTTGCTAATTTTCATTGAAAAATAATAGCTTTCCACGTGTTAGAGAAAGATACAAAATAACACAAGGATTAATAAGTAGTGGGGAGAGATGCGGTTCCTGGCATGTAGTCAACCCATATTATTGTTTATTGTTCTGTCTATCTGTGTTAATAGGTCATTGGTGTGTTTTGAGCCGCTCCTCTGCCGAATCGGTGCCGACTCGGCAGAAACCGCTTCGTGTGTTTTAGGCCTTAGATATGAAATAAATTTGACAATGCTGAATTTTGAAAAATGCCAATGGATTTTGCAAGTATGCAGAACAGTAAGGCATATACCGTTTATATATTGCACTATTGAAACATCTATTGACAAATGTGTCAAATTTGATTGGCCAGATAGGCCGGTGAATTTTAATACTGCGACACTTACGAAATTATGTGAAACACACTTAAAACTGTCTGGAATTTGACATATACTGTCATTATTATACGAGGGTCAACCTGCCAAATTTCCATGGATAATAATGCTACGTTAATTATATCTGAAAGGCAAATAATCATTGCAAATAATTCAGTTTTAAATTACAATCGAATTTTGATGCTACTTCGGTTGGTATTTCCATCAGTGATTGAAAATTGTTGAAATTATTATCTATACCCTAGAGCAAATTGGTTGGTTCTTTGAATCTAATATGTGAGCCTCTCCATATTACAGAACTTAGATCTATCTTGTTAGCATTTACATAAGGTGGCATAGGTATTTACTTACTATCTTTATGATACAGTCAAACTGTTATCCATACCTGAAATCAAGAGAATTATTATTATCAAACAACTGTATTAATTCATTTAAACTTATATTAAAAAGCAGAAAGATACTAAAACAGAGTTCTATATAAATATAGAGCTCTGTAGCCATTTTCTTGAAGCTATATTTAGATGGCCCTAGATGAATGCATTTTCATTAACTACAATACCTCAAAAAAAAAAAACGAGAATTTAGCGTTTGTCAGGAATCATTTTTAGTTATGGTAGTCCGATGTTGGTATACCTATTGCTTTTCAGATATTATTGGCGTAGCATTATCCATGGAAATTTGACAGGTTGACCCTCGTATAATAATGACATTTGATGACAAAGTATTTTTTAAATTTCAGATTATAAAGCAGAAAGCCGAGTTGCCAGAATGTGTAAAATATCTGAGTAAATTCAATTCCAAAATATTTTTCCAAATTAATTTTGAAAAAAAATGGGTACTTAGTAAAATTATTTAATTTACGAAATTATGTGAAACACACTTAAAACTGTCTGGAATTTGACATATACTGTCATTATTATACGAAGGTCAACCTGCCAAATTTCCATGGATAATGCTACGCCAATAATATCTGAAAGGCAAATATCTCCAATAGCTTTCTTTAGCATTGAGACCGAATTATCTCATATCCTCTATGACATTTTGTAGAGTTGCTTCAACTGTGGGTAGCTTTCATATCTAAATTGAGAATTTCTTCTTTACATGGTAGTTTTTGTTTTGGCATTTTTTTTCCATCAGGTTTTAGGAAACGAGTAGGTACCAGCGTTGCCGGTTTGATTTGTAGAGTGGCTTTTTCGAGGATGATAACTGTTTTTCCACTGACTCTCCTTTTTTCTTTAAATATACAAATTCGAAAAAAGGCATATAATCAGAGAAAACAGTTTCTCGGTGTATCAGATATTCAAACTTGTTCAGAAAATCATACGAATAACTGTGACCACAATTTTAATTTACGTCCCGATATTATTATTTTTTTTTGTATAGATATGTCAATGACGCAGTATTGTTTGTTAATATGAGGGTACATTTATGATTTCGTTGTGATGTCTATCCTTGGTTAGAGGTCAATGGGTCGCCCGCACTGCCGCCAACCTCAACCATCTAGTCTCCAAGTATAAATGAAAAGGAGTAGAGTCTATGCAATAAGACACAAAAAGTCTCCAAGGCTGAAGTGTATGGGCTCGAAAGGGTGGAACGAACAACAACAACAACAATCCAATAGTATACCTTCTAACTCACTCTCATCACAACTATAGGATATTTACGCTATATGCCGATGACGTCACACGTCACACATTTTTTTTTGAGGTGCCATACAGAGTGCACGAAAAGTTACGGGACGGTCCATTATCTCTGAAACCACTGGTGCAATTTGAATAAAATCTTATGAATTCAAAAATTGTATCGTTGTTGCCAGTCTCACCAATAATAAACTTCCGGACAATTGCTTTCGAGCAATGAAATTTTTTCACCTAACTTTCAAGCTCAATATTTTTGGAACCAGACCAAATATAACCCTTCGGTTTTCACGGACTGACAGATTAACTTTTTGTGAAAAAAATTGCTATATGGAAACCAGAAGTCAATATTTTGGTTCCAAACATATCAAGGCGTAATTTTCCTTTTGCTCGAAAGCAATTGTCCAGCAGTTCAGTTATTACAAGAGGAAAAGTTTTGTCGGAACTGGACTAGACAACCTATCCTTGAACCAAGTAAGTTGGCAGCCTGCCTACTTACTTGGATGTTAGGACCTATCCTGGACTTGGATAAACAGTTGATACGATCCAAGTATCTTCCAAGTGAGGCGTGCGCAGTGTCCAAGAGTCCCAGTATACTTGGACCGTGCAAATTGAACCTGGCTTAAATAAAGTGGAGTTTGGTTGAGAATTCTTGGAGCTCAAACCCCCCTTACAATCTACAGTCAACGTCACAATACAATACCTTCAGTTCAGATTAGATGCCCAAACTCTCAGACTTGAGTAGTTTCTTCGTTTGGAATGGGAGATGAAGAAAGATGCAAATAATATTGGCTATGTTTCGATATCAAATGTCATTACTGAATTTACTGGACGCCGTTCCGATATTATTTTCAGTACATTGGATTCAGTCGATTCAGTACTGAATTACCACAAGAGTACGCTGTTGAAATCGGAACGGCAACCGAGGGGTAAGTCACCCTTAAAATTGTGTACAATAAATTACCACTTTCTTAAAAAAATACCAATAATTACCAAAAAACATTACCAAAAATACTAATAAATACCAAAAAAAAGTCCAATAATTACCAGAAAAATACCAGTAGTTGCCAAATAATACCAAAAAATACCAATAATTACCAGAAAAATATCAATAATTACCAAAACAATACCAATAATTACCAAAACAATACCAATAATTATCAAATCAATTACCAAGAAATACCTACCAATAATTACCAAAAAGCTAAGGATCCATGAATCTAAGAAACTTCTGCTGTTGCATACTCCTCGGCATACTCTAAGTGGGGCTGCAATCAGCAGGCTAACTCGAGTGACAGCCCGTGTAATGAAGAAATTCATGGTCGAGACGTCACTAGCGGCCATTTTGGGATACGAAACAGGGCCTGATTAACAATAATTTAGGTTTTTTTCTTTCCTGTCACTGAGTCGTATTGCCTCTAAGTAAAGTTATTAATTTAGAAGGAAGACAATGGAATTTTATAAAACGTTGGCTATGGCTTGAGAATTTTTAGTATTGAATCAACTGATAAAATAATTCAATAGGTCTGTTTCTGCAGAAATCACAAACCAGTCAGACCTAATTTCATTGGTTGAAAACAGTCAGAAAACTAGTTTCAACCAATGAAATTCACTCTGATTGGTTTGTAATTTCTGCAGAAACAGACCTATTATTACTTATACATAATAATATTTATAATAGGCCCCTTGCATCAAATTTTTTTATTGCTGATTTCGATAGTCCATGAAAAATAAGTCAACATGTGTTTTTTCTTTTTCTTCTTAGTCAAAAATTGACGGAGATACAACGCTATGAAATATGCCTATGACGTCATCAGGTATAATACTTTATGACGTCGCACATGCTCAGTATATCTATATATACAAAACTTAATATTTGTATAACTTCCGAAATATATCATATTTGGGCGAAATGAAAAAAAAGTAACGATTTTTTTTCGATTTCCTACAGTTTGCAATAAACAATAATCAATTTAATTTTCCATGCAAGTACCCTATTACCAACTTATTATTATTAAATTGACAAGAATGATAACAGCATAAATGGCAACACTAAGAATACCTACACTAAAATCACATCATCTAAAATTGTATGCTGTGCTAAAATTACAGCTTAAATTCCGCTCTACACCGCACGTCTATGACCTCCACCAGAAATAAACAAGTGGAATAAAATTTCGGCGTCCCTGCCGTTCAATGACAGGATGGTATTCCCTAATGGCGGCATGCGCAGAAAAGATGCGCGTGAGAGTTAGCCTGCTGATTGTTATAGTATATGCTGTGGTAATGTTCAAGTTATATCGTAGACACCTGCTGCAATAAATCAACCACCTGACCATAAAAATTAAAAGCTTATAAATTTCCAACCTTTTCAGTCAGGGCCGGCCCTTAGGATTTCACCTGGCATGTGAACTGAATATAACATAGATAAAATATTATTTGTAGATAATGTAATAATAAAATAATTATATTCCTTATTTTTCCTATTTTACAATAATCTTTCAATAAATTATTCAACAGAAATCCCGAGACAAAAGCCTTCTGGGTAATAAAATAAATGGCGTCATATGTTGCCGCGCATGCGCATTGTGTTCCGGCCATGATAAATACCAATTAAATACCTATTAAATACCAAATATTACCAAAAAAATTACCATAATTACCAGAAGTACCACAAAAAATACCATAATTACCAAAAAAAAAATACCAAAAATACCTATAAATACCAATAATTACCAAGTGCTTGTACAATAAAATACCAAGGTGACTTACCCCTCGACGGCAACTGACAGTAAAATCAGCATTGAAAATCAGCATAGTAAATCCAGTATTGGCAGTTGATATCGGAACATAGCCATTATCAAAGTGCGCCCGCCGCTCGACGTTAATCGGAGCTCTCCAGTTGCGTTGGGTTGCCAGATTTATAATGAAGTATTAAAATTATGGTGAAAATAAATAGGGCACCTAATTCAGAATTATTTTTCATGTAATTTCTATTTTTGGGAAAAGCGGGAGTTTTGTTTAAGTGTGCGGGAGGCGGGAGATTTAGTAAGAAACCGGGAGACTCCCGCCTAAATCGGGAGAGTTGGCAACCCTAGCAACAACGCACGACGTTGCGTGATTTATATAATCATTTTCAAATAACGCGTGTCGATTCATTTCGTTATTTTCAGCTGTCAGTGCTCTCTCGATAATTTATTATTAACTATTTTGTATAATCTTAATTAAGTACGAAAATGCATACACAGTTGAATAGTTCTTTTAAGAACTCGATATTTTTTCGTAGATCTAACTTCAGAAAATGCCTGAAGGTTTGTCGAGTCGGTCTCAGGAAATGGTAGCATACTTAACATCGTATTTCGAGTAGGAGCGAGATAATGAAGGGCCATTTTTGGCTCTTACTGCTGTGAGGAATGTAAGTAAACTACCTATTTTTCGTTTCGTTCGACAAAATTGACACATGGTAGATTTTAAGAAAAAAAATAGGCATTGACAACATTTGTCTGTCCTTTTTCTATGACGTCATCCTAAATATAATGTAAATAACGTATAACAACTTAAAATTGATGGAAGACTTGACCGACAAGGTAGAAATGGAACAGGTCTCAATAGCTCAGTTGGTAGAGCGTTGCGCTGGATATGCGAGGATTCTGGGTTCAAATCCTAGTCGAGGCAAGAGAATGTTTCATCAATTTTAATTAAAACTGTCTGCGTGTCACTAAAATCCTACACACTGTAAACAACAACAATGTCGACCCACCTTGGAATGCGTGTGGAAGTTATCTGAGTTCTATGCCTTGGAGGCTCGCTCAGGTCTTAAGCTGGATCTTGTCTTATACTCCATTTTGTCGTCGGTAAGTTAAGACATCAGATATAGAAATTAGTTCATCTACGGCCCTATTTTAGAAACATAAATCTACCAGCAACGTCTGGAAAACTTACTCAAACTTGTTATAATCGTGTTACTGTTTAGAGTCTCGCACGAACAATTTTATAGTGACGTCCAGGTTTTACCCAGAACCACCCAGGTTCAACATGATTTAGAATAAGGTTCAACTCAGGTAGGTACCTTTCAAAGACCATTTGGTGGGTCTACATGTAAGACCATCCTAGATTGTTGGTTGTTGGCTCATGAAGCACCATTTAATTCCAAGTGAAGACCCAGATGAGGAAACTTTTCGTTAACCCACTGACACTTATCAACTATAATTACAGTGAGAAGATCTAGAATTGATTAACCTACGAGTATTAGTTTACATTTTGCATAATGCGTCGTAGTGCATGTTATTACTGCCTCGATTATTGGCGACTATGTTAAGAGTGTATACTAATTTAATCAGCTTTGATCAGACCGAGGATCGAAACCGTATACATTGTGTAAGAAAGGGGTAATTCCTAAGAATATAGGTACGTAATAAGTAATAAACCGCACTTTATCAGTACTTTGTAGGACTTAACTTTTCATGTATACAGGAAAAGTAATCCACTGTTAATATAAAAATCAAATAAATAATTATAATAGGCATTCAAAATAATGTGTTCACACATTTTCAAGTTCAAGTCGGAAATTTCAAGGATTTATTGCTTGTGAACCGCGATTGTAGTATATTCTGTACTGTTATTAAGTACAAGGTTGGATTTTATTATTCGCAATAATATTGCACGTTTCGTTCATCTATAAATTTATAATGAAGAAGATAGTGTCATTGAAAAAGAATTAATAAAACGATGAAGATGGAAAAATTGTTATTTGCGTTTGACGGCTTGTAATAGTAATTATATACAATTAGGAAAAATTATATGCCTACCGCACTGATAAATACTTAGTGCCTAAGTTCTAAAGATAAAATCCTTTTGCAGGAGATATCTTTCAATATAGGCATTGGAAGAAATATATCGATCATCAATCAGCTGTTCCTCACCAACACGCCAAAATAATGGGAATTTAATAGGACAATACGTAACCTCTTCTTTCGACAGGAGCCAAATATAAAACGCAATAACGGATAATTCAATTCTCAGAAAGCTAATTTAGATGAAATTTATAAAGAACGCCACATCCAGAAATTACGATCGGTAACAAATTATCCGATGCTCTCGTAATACGCAGTGGATTGGAACAACAACTTGTCTTCGTGGAATTCAACAAACTTTTGAAAAAAGCCGTAAGGGGGTCAGCAATAAAATTAAACTCCTCTCAATTATAGAGGCCATAGTCTCTAAAGTGTAATTATCATTTAGAGATGCAAAACATAGACATTTAAATATTTCAATTCTCATCAAATCAATACAAAGTTATTTACACAAAGTATATCAAGTTGTTACCCTTTACAATCTTCATCTTGTAAACTCAAAAGGTTAGATTAATTTGATACTCTTCGGATTAAGACAATCGATCTTCTTAACAGCTTATCCTTGTTAAACATAATAATTATCGTTTTCAGTAATAATATCTATTGAATTTTAGAAAACATTTCATATTAAATTCTTCCATTAACCAGCTTTCTTCGATTGGTTATGGTATATTATAAAGAGATGCCGTTCCGTATAATTTAACACTCAAGCGAACAAGTGTTAATGATAATCAACTTGAAATATTTTTCAATCCCCATCTATTTATACTTAGAATATCACATTTTCGGTTGCCCACTATGCTTTTTAGAGTTTTTGGTTCCTTTAGAGATTCAATTATAGCTAAATTTGTAGCGATCGTTGAAAGTTATTTTGAGTATATTGTTCTAGCCCCTAATGGGAATCTTTGTTAGAATTTGATCTGCATATCTCTGACTCACGTATTGTATGTAGGTATCTTATTATCTATTGAACTAAATTTTCATAAAACATAAAAAAAGACATCTACATATATAACACAAACTAGTGAAAATTTTCAAGATTGAAAATCCTTTCTACATATTATATAGGTAGGTACACGAGATACAGATTATTTTCAAATTACGTTACATCAAGAAGAAATAACATTTCTAAACGCCCAACGCCCCAGACGCTGAAAATCAATGAAAAGATATTTATTAGACGACGAGAATATTATACTTCTGAAACCATTTGATTGGTCATTGCCGTTGGGCAATGGGTTTGAATAAATTGATGTGTTTATCACGTCAAAGTCACACATACTTCCGCATATCCACAGCTAATTAATTTAACCTTCGGATGACTAAGGTAGGTACTTTTTTCGTCGATTACCAAGGGGTATCAAAATTGAGTCCATTTATTTTTAGCCAGTCATTTGTATGAAATAGATAATGAGAACTTCAGTTTTTGTAAAACCTCCGAGTTAATTGTCTAAACAGTTTTCGATACCTGAAATTCCAAAACGCATTGTCAGTAGTGGTATAATATTTTTATTTCAAAGTATCAAGAACTGTTTTCTAATAAATTATCCATAATGGCCCTTCTCTTGTCTGCCGCGATCTTCTTATCATCAAGCAAAATCTTGGCCTCAGCAGATTCTTATTTCATTATGAGACAGCCCTGATGAAATACAATACACACAAACAGTAGCAAGTTTAAAATCAAACGTCATAACTATTGAATAAAAAATGACTAACGAATAATAATTAAATGCAAATACCTATTCAAATTACATGATTTTGATATTTCTTCTCGAGCTGGCGACTTCACGCCTTTGCTCGCTATCAATTAGGTGAGCCCAAATTGGTAAAGGAGGTCTAGGTATTTTGGTTATTTGGTTACTAGATTTTGACGAAATCCAGTAATTTTAGGATGATGGAATTTGGGAAAAGGATAGGGATATTTAAATCACAAAATGCCTATTTTATATACAGGACGTTTTCACCCTCCCTAAAATAACATTCTTAACCACTAAAGGTTCAGAATTATTGTTCAACTATTTAAGGTTCAAAATTGAAATTCCTATTTATTGAAGACTAGCTAATCACCCGCTGCGTTGCCAGCGTGAAAAAACATTTTGAAATAATACACTTTTTTCCAAATTTTGTTGTTGATTTTCTATTTTATTTTATTTTTTAATCCGATACCAGAGTCGCTTGTCAGTGAGTTCAGTGACGAATTTTAAGCACTCCAGAGCTGCTCTAGAGCGCCCCGGGCTGTTTATAGGCGTTCCAGTGTATCAGAGTTTCGCGCAACTTTTTTTTTCGGGATAAAAAATAGCCTATATCACTCTCCTCTATAGCCGAATTCGATTGACCGGATTAGATCGATCTGGTTCAATTTAAGTGAACCACACTGTGTTCGATTGAGGCTGGATCAGTGCACCCTCATCAACAAAAAAATGATCTAGATCAGAAGAATTTCACTTAAATTGAACCCAAATCGATCTAATCTGGGTCAATCGAATTCAGCTTATATAGAGATACGTGGTATTAAATTCAATATCGGTCCAGCCGTTCTTGAATTCAAAAAATAATGAAGTTGCGTCGGTTGAATGGCAAGCCTAAATAAATGAAATATGGCAACGTTGTTTCATGCTGTCAAAAAAAAGTTGGGTTATGTTGTTATGTAATGTGAATGAGTTTGTTTACAATTAAATTAATAATTAATTCAAAATTTGAGTCTCAATTTTTCACCCGAAGCTTGTTGTTTGTTACCTACGATTACTTGATCCCTATCTTGAAACAATTTCGAAGCAGATCTAAAATTAAATCAAATTTCTGGTGCTCCTTGGCATTAAGTCAATTGAGTAGCCATTTCACATTCTGGTACTCCTATAGAATATCTTGTTCTCTTTATTTGAAACTGCTTTTAACTACAGAAGTCCATATTGACTTCTTCTACTTCTACTTAAAGTTCTCATGACTCGATATACTTGACCGTTACTTCTCAAATCTGAATCTGTCGAGAACTCTTCAAATTTGGACTGTAGGGAAAATAAAAAGTTCCTCGCCTATTGAACACTAACTTACGCACCTAACTAAACAGTCTTCTACATTAAATTAAATTGTATCTTGCGGAAAAGTGGCGTTACAACCCTGGTGAAGATAATTGTAGTTTATAGCATCAGCATAAGGAATTATCCCATTACAAGGAATTGCGGCTGCACAACTACTCACCAGTCCACTTTCATTATAATTAAAGGTACTTAAAATCTCTTTCCATAAACTCGTCAATATGGTACGACAGTAATCAGATTAAGATAATAAAATAAAGACAGATTGGTGCACAACATTTAACCCAGATAAAGTTGTGCTCAGTTCATTAGCCCAGGCCTCCAAACTTCAGTCCGACTCCGGGTTCGTATTGCTAGCAAAAGAACACCTCTATTCTCTCTTCTATATTTCATCCAAGTACATATAAACGCAATACATGGAGATATTCGTAGAATAAACTTGGCAACGTGGCGACAACCCTGCCGTTGAAAAGTGATTATATCGGCATTGGCAAAGGCACCCTTGTAACTTTGCCGGGTCCGGAACAGGACAGAATTATTCCAGAATATACATACAAATAACGGCGCATTTGGTGCCCGATTTATATTGCTGTGCCTGGGTTGGAACAATGCGCACGATGATTAAGAAATGCACACGAGTGATGAATCAAAGCCTCAGAATCATGTCAAGTATGAAGCAGTTTCATGATGCGGCAGTTCTGTCTGGATAGCATTGTGTTTATTTGGGCATTTGTATTTCGACGCGATAAATTATTGAGTTTGTGTGGTGATCGAGGGTGAATTCTAACGAAATACTTCTGGTACTCAAATAAATACTGCAATAAGCCATTTGAATTATGTATTCGAGAGTTAATTGAAAGTTTAAAAACTGCTGTAAAGTATTTAGAGAATTTTTTTCTCAAAGCTTTCTTGCTTTTTTATGTTTTCGCTCTGATCATTCGGTGGTCACTCCCTGTTGTACATCCTTTTATTACTGTTATATCCTAAAATCAATAAAAATACCTCGAATCATGACTAAAATCATAACAAAGTGACCAAATAAACTGTAAGCTATGAATCACTCTAATTTGTTCTATTTATGTGTGGTATTTCACACAATAATAATCAATTACCTACATAACCTCGGATGTTATTATGAGGATTGCAATCGATTCGACGAGAAGGGAAAGAAGCCATTAAAGATAGGCAACAACAATATATACTGATGTTACAGTTATGACTGATTTTTTTTCTACTGACATTTCATAATACGCTATTAAACGATTAAAATCTGTATTATAATGAACTTCATTACGATACAGATTTTCATTATAATACTCATTTTTAATATTATACAATGTTGATAGATGGCAGCACTAGTTAAGATATTAAACATTTTTAACGGTAATTTTGCGTGAAACAATTATTTTAATAACTATAAAAAAGACTTCGAATTGTTTAAAAGTTACCTAAAGTTTGGGACAAAGAATAATTATTATGGAAATAATGAGTGATAAGGAAGAATTTTTACTTTTTTCATTATTATACATTGTCAATAGATGGCGCCACCAGTTGAGAAATATTGAATTTTTTGAATGATGACAGCACTCTGTTTTTAGCTTTTCCATGGTAATTTAGCGAAAAACAATAATTTCATTAATTTCATGAAAAAAATACTTCAAATTGTTATTAAAAGTCACCCAATGTTTGGGATAAGGCATTATTATGGAAATATAGAGTGATAACGAAGAATTTTCACTAACACCTCCAGAAATTACAGAAAGGGCGACAAATGCAGGTAAAAATACACTACCGGACAAGTCCAAGAAAATTTGCGAAAAAATATATGGACAATTTATGGATTGGAAACACCAAAAACACATCGTCCTTCTCAAAAAATGTTTTGATAGTATATTTTGAAGAATTACAACAAAAAATGAAACCTTCAACTGTATGGGTTACTCAATTATAAAATCTCTATTCAAAGTTAAGCAAAATGTTGACATATCTAAATATCACAAGTTTTATCAATGGCAGTAGAAAAAATAGTGTATGCAACTCTCATGTAATGGCCATTAATACACTCGCATGTTATATACGAAACTCGCCTGCGGCTCGTTTCGTATCCTACAACATGCTCGTGTATTAATGGCTATCATTACATGATCATTGCATAATATACTATTAAAAGCTTGTTGAAATGTGTATTTATTAATACACACACCGACAAAATTAGGAAAATGGACAAAATTTACACTAAGTTTGATATCAATTTTCTCTTGAACCCTCCGCTCGATTTCGATGAATTTTTCACAGATTGTAGCTTGATTTTTCAGGAATACATCTGACGTATTACCGTTATTAAATGATTCGTCTTTATATTATCATATACAGGGATGGAAAGAAAGTCAATGATTTTCAGAGATTTTTTGAGACACCCTGTGGAGTTAACTACTCGAAATTCAGAACAGTTTTCAACACTAAATTGTAGCCTGATCTCTTCCGAACATTTTCATTTTTTTATTCACTCTGATATTTTCAATCAATATTATTGAAAATACAGACAGAGTTTCGAAGAAAATTCGAATATCAACCTTAGTTTGCAATATTTAACTTGAAGTAAACATTCACACACACGACTTGAAGTTAAAAAACGACACATTTTCATATCCAATGCGTATGTCGACGTGAAGAAAATTAAGGTCAATATCCACCTTTCCTTCGAAACTCTTTATTTCCAATAATATTGAAAATATCAGGATTAATAAAAAATTGAAATGTTCGGAAAAGATCAGGCTACAATTTGGCGCTGAAAACTGTTCTGAATTTCCAGTGGTTCACTCCACAGGGTGTGTCAAAAAACTCTGAAAATTACTGACTTTCTTTCCATTCAGCCTTGCCACCTTTTTTTTAACGAATCTACTAGCTTCTTTGTCTGAATCTACTAAAAATCTACTGAAGCAATTTTGAAAAATACCAAAAATCTACTCTTAATCTATATATCATATATTTTCTATACGTATGAAAAATGTACTGTTTGTTTCACGAGGGTTTGTACTCTTGACATCATTTGCCCTCCTTTTTTAACAAATAAAAATTGACTCAAACAAATTAATGACGTCAAAAACGTTCGTCGGTTCTCAAAACAAATCAGTCAATAAATTTGTCAAAAAAATTGATTGTGTCAAAAGACGCCTAAATAAAAATATATGGATTAATAGCCGTTTCCACCAACCAGGGCCGCCGCTAGGGTGTTAGCCGCCTGTGTGCTCGGACAGTTTTCGCCGCCTTACTCCCATCTAAAGTACAAAACTTTAACGTATGAGGACCGTGGTAAAGACGAAGGGAAGACCACAGAAAAGGGACATCTGCATCTATAGGGACGTCACAAAGGTATCGGCGCTTTATTAGGTCTGTTTCTGCAGAAATCACAAACTAGTCAGAGTGAATTTCATTGGTTGAAACTAGTTTTCTGACTGTTTTCAACCAATGAAATTCGCTCTGACTGGTTTGTGATTTCTGCAGAAACAGACCTATAATCCTTGGTTTGTGCGTCAATCGTTCGTCGGCTGTCATTAGCTGTCTCTCTCTGTCCCTCTACGTTATTTTTTTTCTCTCTCGTGTAACGAAATTCGCCAAAACGTAAGGCGTCTTTCATATCACTCTCCATTCTCGTCCAAATATCAAACCGCCGCCTAAGAAATTTCACTTCAAGAAATCGAGTTTGCACCACCTTTGAATTCTGATTTCAAAATCTTCAAACTTCGATTGCTCTGTCTCCGTTGAGCAAATTGCATTGAAATTTTCAACATTTGTAGCTCTCATTAAGCTTCAAATGGCCTGTAATTAACAATATTCCTAGATTTATAGTTTTTGAGCAAATTGAGTTTGAAGTTTTTGACAAAAATTAGATTAAAAGTCAACTTTGAGGCTCAATTGCTCAAAATTTATTTGAGCCATCGATCTCAATTTTGCACAGATTTATAGAAAATTTAATGCTCTTTCCAATAATTGTAAAATAATATTTCAATTTAGTGAGAATTTAACAAAGATATGGGCAATTATTCATGATCATGTCAAGTTTTTGAATTTTTTTTTTGTTCCTGGTTAAAATGACCATTTGGAATTATTGATGTCAGGATTGTTTTCCTGCTCTATCGATTGGTAAAGTCAAAATTGAGTAAAACTGGAAAATAAAAAAATCGAGTTTTCCATAAGGGTACCCCCTTTGAATTCTGATTTTGAAATATTCATACCCCAAATGCTCGGTAACCTTTGAGCAAATTGCATTGAAATTTTTAGCTTTTGTAGCTCTTATTGACCTCTAAATGGCCGGTAATTTACAATATTTTTAGATTTATAGTTTTTGAGCAAATTGAGTTTGATGTTTTTGAAAAAATTTGGACTAAACGTCAACTTTGAGCTTCAATTGCTCAAAAACTATTTGAGATATCAAATTCAATTTTGCACGAATTTATAGAGAATTTAATGCTCTTTTTAATGATACATAAATTATTCTTATTCAGCTCTAAATGACCTGTTATTTACAATAGTCCCAGATTTATAGTTTTTGAGCAAATTGAGTTTAAAGTTTTTGACAAAATTTGGAATTCCGGTAAAATTAGGAAATTTCGATCAAATTACAATAATTTTCCTAGGATTCCAAGTAATTTCTCTCATGAAATTCTAAAAAAAAAAAAAATATGATATTACTTAAAATTTCTGCGAATTTCCGAAGAATTCCTGTGAAATTTCTTGCAATTACAGAAAATTTCCTTGAAGTTACATGGACTTTTAGTAGAATTCCAGAGAATTTTTATGGAATTACGAGGAATTCTGGTGTATAATTTTTTTTTTTAATTTACTAAAAAAAAGAATTTTTCCAGTACATTTCAGGGACTTTGACACCGTCGTTACGGTTGCGCTGAATTTTACCTTATACTTCAAAATTCAAGCAAATTTTTATTGATCAATTAATAATAATTATAATTATTGAAATTTGAAATAACTAATAAGTAATAAGCTATTAACAACTTACTCAAGTATCAAAAATCTTGTGAAATTATTTGGGATTTCAGTGAAATTACGTGGTATTCCGATGAAATTCCATTAATTTTCCTGGAATTCCAGAAAGTTCCTCTAAAAAATACATTAAATTCTCATGGAACCTTAAATAATTCTTGTGAATGTTCAGTGAAATTCCGATAAAGTTATGTGAACTTTCGAGAAAATTCCAATGAAATTCGATCTATTATCCAGAAATTTCACGTAATTCTCCCGGAATTCCACGTTATTCTCGTAAAATTCCAAAAAATTCCCATAAAAATTACATTAAATTTTCATGCAACTTTAAAAAATTCTTGTGAAATTATTAAGAATTATAGTGGAATCACTGCGATAGAATTACGACGAAATTTTTCGAGTATTCGAGTCAATGCCTCCGGAATTTTTTAAGTTATTCTCGTGAAATTCCAGAAAATTCCCATGAAATTCCAAGATATTTACGTAAAACCACGAGGAATTTTCGCGAAATTTCAGAAAAAAATCCTGTAGAATTAAATAGAATCCTTGTAAAATTCCAAAAAGAAAAAAAAATCCTTAAAGTTACTGGTATTTTCAGTGGAATTTTGAAGAATTTTTATAGTATCACTTGGAATTCTCGTGAAATTGAAAGAAAAAATCGCAAAAATTTCCGTAAATTACATAAAATTTTTGTGTAATTACTTGAATTTTTTATTGAACTCCCAAGAATTCTCGTGAAATTACATGAAATTCCAATGAAATAACTCAAAATTTAAGTGAAATTCTGAAATAATATGAAATTCTCGTGAAATTCGGAAAAGTTCTTATGAAATTACTTATTACTTTAGCAATATTCTTGTGGAGTAAATCGGAATTTTTGTAGAATTAAAAAAAAAAATGTGAAATTTCAGAAAATTTCTTTAAAGTTGCTTGGGATTCCCGTGGAATTGAAAAAAAAAAACCCTAACTAGAAATTCCATAAAATTTTCATGAATAATGTACTTGAAATTTCATCGACATCCTGTAAAATTACTCGAAATTCCAAAAAGTTCTTCTGAAATTTCTTAGGTAATTTTACTGAAATAAAATTACTTGAATTTTTCCTGAAATTATTTGTAATTCTAGCAAAATTTGAAGAAATTCCTGTGAAATAAATCAACAAAAACTAAAAAAATCGTATAAATAATTATGAAATTCCAAAAAAAAAATCGTAAAATTATTTTTTAAATTTCAGCAAAATTCCAAGGAATTTTTATGAAATAACTCAGAATTTCAGTGGAATTCCAAAAAAATTTACGTGAAATGACCTGAAATACTCATGAATTATCAAAAAGTAATTTGTGAAATTACATGGAATTCCAAAAAATTCCTGTGAAGAATTTTTGGGGAATTCTGGTGTGCAATTTATGGACATTCTTGGAACATTCTATGATAAGAATTTTAGTGGAATTCCGAAAAATTCTTGTAGAATTACACGAAATTTTCATAAAATATCAGAAAATTCCTATGAACATGCCTGAAACATTCTACAAACATTCCTGGAACATTCTATAAACATTCCCCGAATATTCTTCAAAAATTTTCAAAAAAAAAAAAGCTGAAACATTCTATACTTAAACATTTTTGGAACATTTCTAAAATATACATTGCAAATTTTTCAAAAAAAAAACATGTTGAAACATTTCTGGAACATTTTATAAACATTCCTAAAATAGACGAATTATTTCAAAAATATATTGAAATATTTTTGTCTTGATGGGACATTCTACGAACATTCCATAAACATTCCTGCAAGGGTACCCCCTTTGAATTCTAATTTCAAAATATTCTAACCTCAATTACTCGGTAACCGTTGAGAAAATTGCATTGAAATTTTCAGCATTTGTAGCTCTTATTAAGCTCTAAATGGCCTGCAATTTCCAGATTTATAGCTTTTGAGCAAATTCAGTTTGAAGTTTTTGAAAAAATTTGGACTAAAAGTCAACTTTGAGGGTCAATTGCTCAAAAATTATCAGACTCAATTTTGCACGGATTTATAGAGGATTTAAGGCTCTTTCCAATGATATATATATATTATTTCAATTTGCTTAAAATTTAACAAAGATATGGGCAATTGTTCATGACCACGTCAAAATTTTGGTATATTTTACTCGATGGGTACGATTTATTTTGAAGTGAAAACTTCTTAGGCGGCGATCTGATAATTGGACGAGAATGGACAGTGATTTGAAAGACGCGTCAACTTTCGGGAAATTTCGTCACACGATAGGAAGAAAGATATAACGTAGAGAGACGGAGAAAAACAGCTAATGATAATGACAGCTGACGAACGATTGACACAAACCAAAAAAACAATCAGCAGGCTAACTCTCACGCGCATCTTTTCTGCGCACGCCGTCATTAGGGGATACCATCCTGTCATTGAACGGCAGGGGCGCCGAAATTTTATTTTATTTGTTTATTTCTGACGGAGGTCATAGGCGTGCGATGTAGAGTGGAATTAGTTATGATTTCCGAAGTGATTTTAGTATATTCGTGTTGTCATTTATAGTGTTATCTGTTATCATTGTTGTATATTTAATAATAAAAATACTAAATTAGTAATTATAAATATTATTATATGTAACTATGTGAGTAATAATAAATTAGTTTATTTGAAGCCAATACGACTCTGTGACAGGAAAGAAAAAACCTAAATTATCGTTAATCAGGCCCTGTTTCGTATCCCAAAATGGCCGCTTGTGACATTTCGACGATGAATTCCTTTATTACACGGGCTGTCACTCAAGTTAGCCTGCTGATTGTTTTTATATATGCTGTGTTATAAGTAAGAAAGATTGTCTATTATTGTCAACCGCCGATACCCTTGTGACGTCACTACAGATGCGTGACTTTCTTTTGTGTTTTTTTCCGTCTTTACTCCGACTTAGACGCTGTCTAACAGTTGTGTGAGGGAGGAATAGTTTTTAGTAAGTTTCACTTCTACAACATGTAGGGCGCTGCACATGGGAGTGGAGGCAACTCTTTTCAATCGGGCGCCCCATTCAATCGGACGCCTGAGTGTTTTGAACACACCGCACACATTATAGCGGCGGCCCTGCCACCAACTATTTTAGGGAAACCTTTATTAATGATGAGTATCCCTTAAAATGACAGCTTCCATGTAGAAATGTCAGTTTAAGGAATACTTAACGTTAGGGTTTCCCTAAAATAGTTGTTGGAAACGGCCATAAATCTACTACAAACCTTTTTTTCCAAATTATGACATCGTGGAAAATATTAAGCAGTTAGGAGTGGCTACAGTCGTAGTCTGTCATAGCGATTTTCTGATGAGATTGTATTGCCTTTTCATCTAATCTAGATATTTTTACTTTTATTTAACTCCAAAAACTTTCCATTCTGAAGAGAAATTGTCCACAATAGATGATAAAACTAATATAGTTAGTTGAAATTAAACACCCACTTACAGAAAGGCAACAACCCTTTTTGGAATGAACCATAATAGTGACATTGGCGAGGACATTGGGTAGTTTTTGGCTAACAAAAAACAGGGTCTTCTCCTAAAAATGTCAGGCCAACAACAAAAGGGCCGGTGAAAAGGACAGAAAAGAGGGAGAAAGGTATTTGTGTGCCTAAATCTCTGAAAAAGATTACTGACCATATTTTACACACAAAAATCTAATTAAGTAATGCAAAATCATACTCTTCCAAACGAAGAAACTGATTCATCACTACCTATCGTTTGAAACATTTCATATTAACGGGGATACCAAGTGAGAAAAATAATAACACACCCAGAATATATTTAGAAAATCATTATATCGCCGTCCGTGACCCTGACCTATCCGAGTCATGCACCTCGCGATTTTAAATTTAAATAACATCGAAATGATTTAATGAACAATTCGAATCGCGATTGAAAAATATTTCTGATTTATTTGGTTACGTGATATCAGCAATAAAGCAAAGCACATTTTTATTTATGTTGAGATAAATTTGTTTCCATAAACAAATACAGAAAAAATAATAAGGTTTCACTCTCTATACTCAGAACGGTAAAGTCAAATTATTGTAGCCCCTAAAGCAAATATGTATTGAAAAATGTTTTCGAATTGTGGAAAACTCTATATAGGTATTGGCTGATATTTTATATTAAAGCTATTTTTATTTCTCAAATTTTTTTACCAAGATAAATCCATACTGCCAAATTGAACCAGGGGGTGAAGACTAGTGAGGCGTAACAGAATAAGTTTTATCTATTAATTCTGAAACTTTGGACGCTTCAATCGATGTTTGATGGCATGTTCACATTATTCAAATAGAGCAGCTTCCAAATAACGTCAAACGCAATATACCTAGATAATAATTAAATTAAAATATCGATTAATTCGGCTGATTAAATACTGGATAGAAGATAAACACCAACCAAAAAGAACTGCGTTTAATTAATCTGCTCTATAGAACCGGCGAATGACATCCGATTACTTCGCATTACGGCAAATACGATGTGATATAAAAGATCGATTTACGATGGTTAGTGTCTCGCAGTCTCGCGTCCCCAATTAAAAGTGAAAACAGCGTCAACAGAGATGCCCTTTGTTTCGGATTAAATCGTTTGGGGAGCTATTTCGAGATCAAAATTAAATGTCACAGATATTTTTTTGGGAGGCATATTACCCTATGTCCAAAAATACAATGTCCTATTATTCATATACAGTTTCAACCAAATTAAATTGATGTGAAAATGTTTATGGAAAAATCGTGTCACTCGATTTCAAACGTTTGGTCGAAAAAATTGGATTGATAAAACCAGGCAGATTAGAACCTTATCTTAAAAAAGAAGGGCTGTTTCAAACACATCTTTCACTTTCACTTCAAAGGAGATAAGTCCTCTTTATTGAACCAATCGATAAGTAAAAAGAAAACTGGAAAAGACGGAGTGCTGGAAAAGGAAATATACTCAATCTTATCTCAAAAATTATCTGTGAAAATAGAGCTGTAAAAAATGATCTATATTCTATACTATCCACATTCATGTAACGCTGTGTTCTTTCTTATTAGAGCCTTTTTTGAGAAAATTTGATAATTTTTTAGTTTATAATTTGAACTTGAGTTTATAATTTGAACTTGATTGTTGTCAAAACTTGACCTAGATAGATGATAGTATCAAATATTCTGTGCTCACTAATGTTAGCACTGATCACTCTGAGCAATTATGGGTTGAATTTAAGATTAATGGGATAAAGAGTATACTGGGTGTCATATACAGGCCTCCAGGTTTTGCTAAGATTAACTATTTTTATGAAGAATTCGAAAGTAATATTTCAAGTTGTTTACTAACCGTGAAAACTGTTTGTTTGGGCGATTTCAATAATAATTTATTAAACCTGGACTGTCCACAGTATCAGAATTTTATGTCCATAATTCATGCATTTGGTATCAAGCAGATTCTTAATGAACCAACCAGGCTCTTTAATGACTCTGCATCTCTTTTAGATCTTTTATTGTGCTCAGATACAAACATTTTATGTGATAGCGGCGTTGATACTACATTTCATGTATCTGACCATTTACCCTTATGGTGCAGGTTAAAACTGCTCGTTTCTAAACCCAAACCTTTTTTCGTAACATATAGAAATTTCCGCAATTTTGACCAAGACCGATTCTATGAAGAACTTCTACAAATCCCGTTGGATAATATTTTTTATGTCAATGACGTTAATGAAAAACTAAATATATTCAATGCTTATATTCTCAGTCTTTTTGACGCAAAGGAGCCTTTAAAAACCTCTAGAATCACAAAAAAAAAGTGCTCCTTGGATCACAGAAAATATAAGATTTTTTATGCATCTTCGTAACAAAGCCCTATTCAAATACCAAAAAACAAAATAACGCTAACTGGGAAAACTATAGGCAGCTTCGAAATTATGTAATTATTGCTGTTCAAAACGAAAAAAAGTTATATCTTGAGCAAAATTTTCGTGCAAATAACCCGAAAAACAACTGGAGGCTTTTAAAAAAATTAGATATAACTGCCTCAAATCGCAAAGTTGTACCTAAAAATCTTGGAACTATAGAAGAAATTAATGAGTTCTTCATCAACATAGCCTCATCATCACCACCATGTTTGGAAACCTTAAACTTCTATTCAAATCATAAAAAAGTGGATGTTGGTGCATTCATACATTTTTGTTGTCCTTATATTGTTCCATTTCTTGTTCACCTGGTTAATTGTTGCATTGAGACATCAGTTTTTCCGGATGCCTGGAAGAAGTCCTACTTGATTCCTATACCAAAAGTGGCCTCACCTACGGAACTAAAGGATCTGCGACCTATAAGCATTCTGCCGACACTTTCGAAGGTGCTTGAGAGAGTCATGGAGAGTCAAATGCGTGAGTATGCTGAGCGTTACCAGCTGCTTCCACCGTATAAGTCTCGCTTTCGTAAGGGTCATAGCTGCGCTACATCACTTTTAAAAGTGACAGATGATATTTTTCAGGCGGCCGATCGGGGTGAGCTCACTGCATTGGTTTTATTAGATTACCCCAAGTCATTTGATAGATTAAATCACAACATGTTTCTGGCTATATTGCATTACCTGGGCTTTGGCGCGAGGGCACGTGATCTTATCAAAAACTATCTCAGTGGCAGAACACAGTCGTTCAAGCTTGATGAAGGTGTGTCAGTCGAAAGAAATATTGTCAATGGAGTCCCACAGGGATCCATTCTTGGACCCTTATTCTTTACTTTATATACAGCACAGTTAACAACTAAGCTGAGGCATTCCTCGGTACATCTATATGCAGATGATACGCAGAACGCAGGTATACTTATCATTTAAACCTGAAAATATTCAAGCAGCTAGTGAAACGTTGAGGAGTGAACTTAACCTTCTCTCTGAGGAATCTAAAAAACATTGTCTAGAAATGAACCCAAAAAAATGTCAGGTGCTTCTCTTCGGGCGAATTCAAAGTAGGGATCGATTCGAAGGTCTTCTTAACATAAGTTTAAATAATGAAATTTTAAAGTGCACGGCAACTGCCAGAAATTTGGGTTTATTAATTGATGTTAACTTGAGATTCACAGATTTAGTTGCATTAGAAAGGCCTTCGCCAACCTAAAACTTATTTTTCATCAGCGTCATATACCTACTAAATGAAAATCTGAAAAAAAAACCTTATGTGATAGTCTGGTTTTGTCTCAGTTTAATTTCTGTGACGTTATATATGATCGTTGTCTTCTGGAACGAGATGCAAAGATGATTCAGTTAATCCAGAACTGCTGTGTGCGGTTGATTGGTGGTATACGCAAGTATGATAGAGGGGTACATGCCAGTTTGGTTTTATTTAACAACATTATTTTTAAAAAACTAATTACCTGTAACAAAAAATTAAATTCAGATATGATCATGATGCTCTTGATCTAAGACATAAATACACAATAATTCCTCCATTTCATAGAACATCAATGTATGAAAGATCATTTAGTTATAGCATATATTCACTGTATAACAAAGTTCCTGTTGAGCTGAAATAAGCACCTCTTCAGAAATTCCGAAATAAAATAAGGGGCCAGATACCTAACCTCCTGTGATACAAAATTGGCTTAATAGTCCCAGGTCCGTCAATGCTATACTGTTACCGGGTGTTTTTTAATTAATTTTTTCTATTTTGGTGTCATATCGAAGTCTTTTCGACACTAAAAGTAGTTTCGAAAAGAAGCTCTTTGTGACACTCCTTTTTTACTTATCGGAGGTTGGTAACACTGGCTGACTGATGGCCATCGAACTGTCATTCGCGATAAAAAAATAATAGAAGATTTCTATATTTGGCATGTAGTGTTGCCAACCTAAACATATGAAATCAGGAAATATGAGAATAAAATTTCCAAGAAAAGTTTGTTTTTTTCAATTAAACAATACCAAAATAGAAAAAATAGTATAAAATATTCGTTTCATAAGACATTTTATCGCACTCGCCCTTTAGAAAACTCGCCTCCGGCTCGTTTTCTAATATAGGGCTCGTGCGATAAAATGACGTCTTATGAAACTTGTATTTTAATGCACTATTTAATTGATTTTTTTTGGTTTTTGTACAACTTTATGCTTACTATTTAAATATTGTGTCTGCTATGGTATCGTGTTTTGCATTAAATATTATTTCTTTGTTGAACATTATTTAATATTGTTGTATAAATACATAGGTATAAATATATATTATATTATTAAGCATATATACATATAAAAAATAGTTGTCATGTACTGATTAAAACATTGGTATCTTAGGTTAAGTGAGGAAGCCAGGCTTCAACTTCGCCATTTGTAACTTTTTCTTTCAGGGTTGCAATAAAGTAATTATTATTATTATTATTATTATCATTATTATTATTATTATTATTATTATTATTATTATTATTATTATTATCCATTATGTTCCTAGGACTGAGAAGATTTTTATGTATGGGGTAGTTTATTCGTTATTTTTTTCTTGCCAGAGGCAGCAGCGGTAATCAGCACTATTATGTTCTTGTAATTAATTTTGCGTTTTCTTCTCGCCAGATGGAAGCATCAACGACCAATTTCCGGAATAAGCTCCAAGAGCATAAATTATTCATAATACGATTTATATTGGTTGTTCAATATAATGAAGTAAGAGCATAAATAAATACGCATAATCAAGTTGATGTGTCTGCTCGTATGTTCCGAGCAGTGAAATGTGTTCGAGTGACCTGATATTGGCCTTGAAGATCTTGTCTTCTTCTTCCTGTTTATCAATGGCCCTTGTCGTTAAACAACAATCAGCCAGAATCCTATCACTTGTGTCCTCTAGTGCATCGGGGTAACCCCACTTGCCAATAGTTTAGCTTTCAATTAGGGATGAGTAGGTAATTTTTTGCTGTGGCGTGTACAGCGGGGAATTTGGAAACCTTGTTGGTAAATTCCACAGCTCATTGCCTACATGTCTCTTCCTTAGCTACTCTGAATAGTTCATCATAGTGTATTGTTGATAGCATAATTTGCCTCTCGGTCACTTCCAGCAAGTCTATCTGCCTTTTCATTTCCTGTTATGCCTGTATGACTAGGCACCCACATTATTTTGATTTCCTTTCCGCCATCCTGCATATCTCTTTATTTCATCCTCGTTCTCAACGTGATTCTATCGGTACCTCTGTTGATGCCTCTGACAATTTTCAAAATAGCACTTTAAGAATCCGATATTAAAACAACTTTTCCTGTGTCAATCTCTAAAGTATTGGAGGCCGTATATATGGCTAGCACCCCTGCTGAACAAATGTTGGTGAGATCCTGACATCTTCCTATTATTGAGATTTTCTTTGTGTTGTTGTATATTCCAATTCCGCAATGTGTTGATATTAGCTCCAAAGATGCATCTGTATATATTTTTTCATGGTTCGAGTATTCCTCCAACAACTCCTGTAATAGGAGTTGGCCATCTGGACTAAACTTTTGTATATTTCAATCCATCCCATCGATTTTCCGCAATTGAGTTATCATATCCTCTTCGGAACATGGCAGATTGTCTGATCCTTCCAATATTCCTATGTGAGCCAACACATAATCCACCCCCTCCATAACCGCCGGAGCACACTTGGTCCGCCAATAAGGAAGAACCTAATTGTAACAAGCATAGAAGTCGAGTATCACCCTATTGACTTCGTCCCCTCTAATGGCGACTTTCCTGAACATCAACTTTGTACTAAGTAGGTTCCTTCGCTTAATCAATGGCATTTCTGCGGCTTCAGATAACAACGCCATTATGGGAGTGCTTTTCATGTAGCCAGTCACCACTCTCAAGGCCTGGTACTGAATGCGATCCATTTTGATAGAATTCATCTTGCTTATGTGGTACATCGCTTGACAGCCATAATCAAAATGGGTTTTAACCCTTTATAAATGTTCAGCAATATATTTGGTTCAGCGCCCCACCAGGTTCTTGTAATTGCTCTCATTATGTAATTCCTTCCTGCGCCTTGTTAATCACAAATTCAATGTGTTCGTTTCACTTCAACTTCCTGTCCAATATGACACCCAAGTACCTATAATTTTCAACCCACTCAATTTCTCTATTCAACACCTTTATATTTGCTAATGGATTATTTCTGCTACCCGTAGAAAACAACATAGCTTTAGTTTTTTCTGTTGAAATATCCATGTTATGACCCCTTAGCCATCATGTCAATCTGTTCAAAGCAACCTGCACTTTTCTTATACCTTCTTCCACCTTTTTACCAGCTGCAAACAGTACAATGTCATCGGCATATTGCAATGCACAAGCCTCACCAGCTACAATTTCCTGAATTTGATTGGTGTCCTCTGGTATTCAATATGTAGAATACCAGAGGACTTAGAGGCGATCCCTGCGCTAACCCCATGTGTGCTTTTAGGTTTCCATAGAACGGTTCACTTATAGTTATATTTCTATCTGAATACAAGTTAAATATATATATACTCAACAAACAACAATCCATTCATTAACCCCGGATTTTTTCAGCTTCTCTCCGAGAATTTCTAGTGATACATTATTATAAGCAGCCCGAATATCTATGAAAGCACATACTATCACTTCATTATTGATAAATGCTGTGTAGATGGAATCAGCCAAAATGACCAATGGTCCCTGTTCCCTTTCTAAACCCGTTGTGGACTACATTGAAATAAAAAAATTTCTTCAAGAAATCTTACTGACCAAGACAAAAAGCAATCGTTCTCTTGAGAACGGTTATGAGAATACGGGCCCTGGGGCCGGATTCTCGTCTACCGGAGTAGAGCTTCCCGATAGAACGAATGTTTTGTCCTTGTCAACGTAATCGAAAAGTAAACGAGAATGATAAAGACAAAAAATTTGTTCTCTCGGGGAACTCTACTCCCTGGCTCGAGAATAAGCCCCCTGGGTCCGTATTCTTGAAACAGGGGAGCAGTGTTCCCAGGGGAAACAGTGTTCTATCTTTGTTACTTATATTATCATTTGCATATCATTGAGAAAGATGGAACACTCGGTCTCCTGGGAACGTTGCTCCCCTGTTTCAAGAATAAGGACTCTGGTCGGAAACATACCAGTTACAGCATGTTCCCAGGTTCTGCGATACAACTGTTATGTCTGGACAACTTTTATTTTGGTTCGGTGACTCTCATTTATAATTATCAAATTGTTATCACGAATGTATTCCATCAAGTGTCTGCCATTAACATTATTAATCTGTGAACCTCACAGGCTATATTAAGCATTTAGATCCCCCATGATGATGAAAGGAGGAATACCTCTAAAGGCATTGTGAATGTCGTTTGGGGCAAGTATGACAATAATAGTAACTTCTTTAACTTTGATCCCCATGACTTGGCATCTTTGGTTGAAGTTATTATTCATGTTGCATCTAGGATGGAGTGTGCAGTGTGCCTTCTTTGATCAAGATAGCATTACCTCCTTTTCCATCATCTCTATCCAATCTGTGTGTTACATAGTATTTGACCTTCATTGCATTGTCTGCCTGGAGCCATGTTTTATTATTCAATAAAACATCCAGGTTTTCGTTATTTATTAAAATAGTTACATCGCTGAAGTTTCTTAGAACACTACTAATGTTCCATTGGATTATTTCCATGTTGGGTTTGTTCCAAATAAAATTCGTCTACATTAGCATCTTCCAATAGGTATTGATTGTCTAAATCGTGATCGGATCCCCCAGATTCCTGGGTTGCATTCTGGATTTCCTCCATAATTACATCTTTCACCTCCTGGGACAAAGTTGTCTTGCCAATAAGTTGTTTTACAACCTCTAGTATTGGTGTTGGGTGGAACGAGTAGGCATTAGCAACTGGCGAGCTTTCCCTTGTACTACTTTGAGTAGGCGCTCTAGCAGGAGCAGGAATCAGAAATTTTTTGTGCATTTCTCTGTCGTACCAACAGCATATGATGGTCTTCTTGGAGTCGTAGGGGTTGATACAAATATCTCTGATTCATTTCAATTGCTCTATTGGCTTCTGAAGCTCTTCATGCGGGATTTAGAACTGGAAAATCTCTGTGATCCAAGTTCCCTCTCTGTTCTATATTTTCATCCCCTTTCGGGTGTTTATTCCTTGCTTCAAAATAGGAAATGTTTTCTGTTATCATTGTAGTTTTGATAGCTTTTTGTCTTAGGTACTCGTTACATTGTCTGTCAGTGGTTTTATATTCCACAATTACAGTTGTTACGTGGCAAAACGGACACTGCCACTTTGTTACCCACAAAACGCGAGGGAGAAGTTAATAATAAGATTTGAGGAAGTGAGGTAGCGAATGGGTAACTAAAACAAAAAAAAATAAAAAGAGAGGGTTGGTTGGTGGCTGAAATCTAGAAGTGAGTCGAGTGATTTCGTGTAAAGGGTTGCCGACTAGCTTCCAATGCGGAGAGGGGTGTGGGTCAATTAAATAACTAAATATAGAGCGCCACCTGCTTTTTCCCTGTAGTACACGAAATCAACCGATATAACGAAAGCAGGAAACTTCTACGGACCTATAGCAGCACAACCTGAAATATAAACGTAAACAAGAAGGGAGGACAAAAGTGAAACGCTTTGCTACAATCAGGTACGGGTTTTAATTAGAACCAGAAACGTGAAACCAGAACAGGTTGACTCTAGAGCAGGTTCGGAGTGAGTTTTCCGAACGCCCTGGAACACTGAAAATTATTTACACTGGAACCAGAACAAGAAAAGAAATCGTCTAGAAGTATCTAACCTTAAAATAGTATTTACAATAATGATTAATTACACTCAACTTGAGTCCCTAAATAAAGAAATAAAAAGTATAACAATTAACAGCAATAATACCTGAAATATAAATTAATAAATAAGCTTACTAAATGCAGTACCTCCGTAAATGGCCATTTAACCCCAGTGTACAAGTATTTACCTGTATTCAGTGCAGCATGTATTTATGGGATATTAAAAAGATATAGATCATTAATCAAAGTTGAGGTAACAATACGTAACCTGAAGGGCTTTAATATTAGGTGATAATATAGGTAGTATAGATACCTAAATACCTAATAAAATTGAAGTACTTAACAATACATAACCTGAATGGCAAGTTTCATAAAAAAAAAGGTAATATAGATAATTAATTAAAAATTGAAATAACAACACATAATCTGAAGGGTAATTTGATCTTGTAATAGCACTGCGTTGCTGTGGTGATTTAGGTACTCCAACAAGGGGTTGGTAAGGTGATGAATAAAAGCCTGAAACAAATGGACGTTATGAGACAGGGCGTGGAGCAATAGGTAGGTATGTCCAATATTCGGAATTTAACTATATAATTAACAGAAAATTATGCTTTTACATAGGCAATAGAGAAACACAGAGAATACTAATAAGAAAAACCACTTACCAAAATTACTTTGGCCTTTAGGAACAAACAATTGACCACGTTGCTCTTTTTCGACCACAAAAAAAATCTGCACAAGGCGATTGGGTGCTAAAATAACGGATTAGCCACCCTAGATCTATGAGCGAAACTTGGCAACTCAGAAATCGGCAAAATGTGCCCGAGGAGTTTTCCCGAACACTTAATCGTGGAAAGTCCTCGACCTGAATGACCTCTACTGCTTGTCCCTGCAATGTCCTTTAAAAAGGTTCTGTCAAAACTCCAAGGTGGAGGGTTCTGGGGATTTTGATGGTAGTTGGGGCATGGGACTTATTCAGATTAAGTTAGTACCGGTCATTGACCCTATTTGGAGCGCTGTCAATCTAATCAATCTAATCGGATCAGACATCAGCTGTTCTAGTGTAAATATTGTGATTTTGTTTGTTAATAAATTAATTGTCTATTTATTTAGGAAATCAATTCCATTAATAAACCTCTAACTTAATGATTCTGGGAAGAATGAAAAGTTTGGCCACAACTATTGGATAGAAAACAGTGGCTTGACGAAGGTAGGTTATTCAGAGAGGCGAATACGCTATTTCCTTTTATTTTGGCCCAGGAAAAATCATCCCGTAACACAGTGTAGGAAATTTGGTGTATTTTGTTCACAGTCTCTTTCTTTGTGCTCTTCCGCACATATCGGACATCTTCGTTTGCCTCGGCACTGTTTGGCCATTTGGCCATATCTTATTAAACATTTGAAACACATCAATACTGGACTTACGGCCAATTTCATAATCAACTTAAAGTAAACTTTAAATTTAAAGCTCCATTTGAAGTTGAAAAATCCTATCCTAAAAGTCTATTTAGCTAAAGTAACTTTTAATTCTCTATTATGAAACTGGCCGTTATATAGACTGAGATCATTACATCACAGAAATCTAGATTTAGTGACCTTGGAATCACTTTTTCCTGGAATGTAAACACCACTGATTCAGTGTTTACATAGATTCTATCACCATTTTCAGTTATTCTTTTCTTTAGCCTTCTGGTCTCGACAAGATTTGTAACAGATTTTGTATTCTCGGCTGTTTCCTCTTCTTATAAGCCTTTGCAAGTATCTAAACTAGCTGGAATATATGCATTAAGGTTTTCCTCTAATAACATTTTATTATCTTAAAATTCGTTTGGTCTAAAATAATCAGTAAATTCAATTCCAAATATGTTTTTACCTTTTTTAGAAGTTTTCTCCACTCCTCCTACTTTTAGCCGAAGAAGAGGTGGTACAGATAGATGTACGAGGCTGGAAAAGCCCGAAATAGTTCATCCATGATACTTTGAGATTTTAATGCGAAGATAGGTATTGGCAAATGAAACTAAACAGGTTAAAATTCCTAAGTAAAAAACGTCACTGCATAACGAAAACAAAAAGTGAGTATATCTAGAGAAGGCCAGCAACTGTCGGAAACGGAGTAGATTACAACCTAACATCTATCAAACGATTGGGCTCAGATGTTCTGGTTCCCGGTCCTAAATCGCTTCAACGCAAACAGATAAGGCTCGAGAAATCCAGTAGAGACTAAGGAAAGAGGAAAAAGTGGTTACTACCATCCGAAAATTTGCTCTCGACCAAAATCACGCAGCCGTAAAGATAATTTTACACTCCAAAACCCCAAATTCAGTGTAGAGCAACTCACTGAAGAACGAAAAAGAGACAAAGACTTACTCAACAAGAGATCATCGATAAGAGGGACCTAGCAGCAGTGAAACAACTCACAAAATTTAAAGCTCCGGAAGATCAGATTACAAGTGAAATGTTGAATGTCAGCGCATTCAAAAAAGCACTTTTAATGTGAGGATTCCAGAATCTCAGCAAAACGCACATGTCATCCTGTGTTCAAGAAAGGTGATAATATGTAAAAATAGATCAATTGGCAATCTAACTTCTACAAACTGCTAATAGGCACTTGTACTAGATATGCATGTTTACCCGGCCAATCAAGCAGGCCAGTTACAGAGAAGATAAGTTTTTCGATATTACCAGAGTGACAGCGGTCGACGAAGCCCGCATTGATTAACTATTAAAAAATAGTATATTGTGTATTTAGGTGGAAAAGTGACACATTCTCGGCCGACGGTGTAAGTTGACGGGCGAGGCGTAGCCGAGGCCGGCAAACACCGAAGGCCGAGAATGTGCTTTGCCAACGAAATACACATACTATTTTTTCTGCGATCGGTTAAATACCTGTTAAATGTTTGTCTTTTAGTTCCAATTATTCAGCAATACGAGAATCACTTTCCCGGCCTAGGCCGGAAAAGTGTTTCCCGTATTGTTATTCATTGATTCCTTAGCAACAATTGAAACATAATTGAAATACCAGAATATTGAGTTTTGCGACCTGTCAACCGGTCAAAAATGCTGACATTTCTTGTCAATCGCAGAAAAAAGCGTTTACTGAATAAACGTAAATGTTGCAACCATGTATGTGCCCTCAAGTTTAGGTTTGAACGAGCACGCCACAGAAAAACGAAGGTACCGAAACCGAAGAGGATACAAGAGAATACGCAACTAGAGTTGAGAACGAGCTGGACTGGTCCCTTAGAAAACGTGTCGCGTATCTGTAATTATTCATTATTCAATTTTTATTTTTATTTTGCATAAACTGATTGTTCAATCCAATTTGTTATTAGTGTGTGTGTGTAAGGAGCGTTCACAGGTTAGTGGATTAAATCTTATTTTGTTTTTGAGAGTTCAATTTATGCAAGTTCCTATTATTTTGTTCATTTTTATGTATTTTTTGTTTGTTTATAACATTTTTTATAACATGTGCATTGTTCATGTATTTAACAAAAATCGTTTCATGCATTAAACAACACCGACAAAGAAGTAAATTAAAACCTAAGAAATTATGTGCTGTCTTTTTGTGCTGAGATTTTGATTTTGTGTATTCAGAACGTGCCTTGTTGAATTTACTAACATTTTCCTACCCTGACGAGAGAATATCCTAACAAATTGAAATAATCATTCTAGAGATATTGGCTCAAAAACAACTATAGCTGTGAGTTACCGTAACCAGGGACCTCAGTACCTGCCACAGATGGGCTAACTAACCAAAAACTCTTCAGTATTAAATAAAGCTGGTGTTGATTGTATATAGTGTGTGTAATTGAAATTTTAGCACAAAGACAAAGGATGGTACCTAATTTAAACTTTTATTGACTTAAATTATTAAATTAATGACTCACAATTATTATTAAAATAACACAGTATTATGTTTCGATTTTTGAGGAATGTTAGATCGAGGGTTTCTCTGCCGTGCTCTTTCCCCTCGTTAGTTCCAGGATGAGAACGGTATGATTTACTTTGATAATAAAGTAGACGTTTCACAAATTTTTCGTTTCTTTTACATATCACAACCTCCCTTAAATTTCCTAAATATTTGCTATGTCGGGCGCATGTCCAGTAAGTAAAATTGAGTAAGTTTCCGCAACGTAGGTCCTATTTGTTTTTCATTTCATTTTTGAGAAGATTTGTTGTTTAAGGTAATAAAAATTCACACCGTTCAATCTTACTAAACGAACCCGGGTATGTTATACTACAATAACAACACTGGAATAACAGTTATTCTAATAACAATTACGTTACAAACTTGAAGCTGGTCGGAAATTCTATATCTAGCATTTGTCTCACTTGACGCCCACTGACTTTTTATTTCCAGGGTACTCAAATGAGTGAGTTTAGGTACTCTATAGATCCAGAAACACCGACATTTGAGCGAAAATCAGGCTCTTAGAGCAAGTTATTTTAATTTTTTTTTTTTTTCATATAAAACGCAAGTAGGCAAGACAGAGCGAGAATTTTAAGGCCGAACACCTCGCCGAATACTTTAGGTCATTATTATAGCAGCTCTAAGAAATCGATTAGGATTTAAACTGTAACTATGATGTTTAGTATGTACTGAGAATTTCCTTTGTTTGATATTCCAAGAATAATAAAGTATTCTGAGTACAGCATTTCAGAGAGAATCAATAACAAGTCCTAGATGTACTTATTATCTTATTCTCGAAAACCATATTATTATTGCAGATGTTCATTCATCAAAGAGTTGTCGTTGACAAGCTTTATTTCGAACTTTATTTAATTAGACACACAGAAGTTAGAAGTACTACATCAAAACAATTTTCTAAAACCGTTGAGTTTTATAATTGTGGCGTACCGACTACCAATTGACAGGTGGTATCATCGTTTTCCATGCCCCGCGTGTTGTACGATGTTTATTAATAAATCCACGACCGTTTGTGCCGATTCGTGGACGTGAAAGTGCCCTGACACAGATCCGACAAATTCAGGTTTTGCGCCGTTGCCGATTCCTGCCATCGCAATATTATTCTGATATGTTGCGTCAGCAGCAAGCAAAATCAAGTGCAGGAACTAGAACGCTATAAGGTATTATATTGGCGTTAATTGAATTCTCAATTTATTATTATCGTTACTGTAAGCACACTGCTTTGCTTATTTGTCTTTTTTTTAAGCAAATTTTCGGCATGAAACTGGGAAGTCCGGGATCGTAACGCGACTCATCTCCCTGTATCAAAGTAGACATAATAGGTTTCTTGCATGAATTTTTTTTATTTGCTTATTGGAAAGAAGAGTCAAAATTAAGCTCAACTGTATTTTTTTCCTATTTTTTTTCGGACTTGCAAAGGCTCTAAATTTCGATTTGAAGTTCAAATTTCTGATTGGTCAATTTTATCCAGTGTTGCTCAGATTTAATGAATTTTATGTAAACTTTTCCTTGCGGCCGGCGACAACTAAATCGATATAATATCGAATCCACAGATTTGTAAGTATCGGAATATGGAATCGATTCTCATCCCTATGAAAAACATAACCCAACTTTTTAATTCAATTATAATCATTATTTATTTTTATTTATTAGCCTGTCCAAAACTCCAAAACAGGCAGAAGGCACCACGAAGGAACACAAAGGTTGCTCCACCTGCATTTTACTAATACACAATGCTAATACCTAGTGTTGTGTTGTGAGTTTTAATTTTACATTTTTAATTTCGGCACTGAAATAGGTATATAATTACCTATTAAAATTATTGTTATTTTTCTTCTAAGTGGATTATGGAAAATAAAACAGGAATATAATTTTTATGTCTGTACTTATTCGATACCAGTTTCTCTAAGACTAAGGCCGGTGTTACTCAACTCCTTAATTCCTAATTTCTATTCTTATTTCGTAAAATATCAGTTATCGATTTGGTCCTGTTACCCAGTTCCTTAATTTTTTTTCGGCCACCAAATATATAAAACTAGATTGGTCTTCAGTATTCATGGGTTTTTTATTTTAATAGAACATAGGGGTTTTTTTCCAATATTGTTTTGTTTTCAACCAACACAAAATCACAACAAGACTATGAATGAAGCCCTTAGAGCAGGTGAAGATAAAGGAGTAGGAGTAGTAACATGGAGTTGGAAAATGAAGCAGTTTTTTTCCAGGTATTTTGGCACCAAAAAAATTGTGGTATAGGAATTGGATAAACCGATAACGCCATCATTTAATAACACGCTGTTAACTTGTTATGAATTAAGCACTAAGTAAAAAATAAGAATTAGAAATTAAGAATTAAAGGAGTTGGGTAACACCGGCCTAGCTTTTTACATTTTCACAGGCAAAAACATCGATACTTTTTCCATTTTCTTCAAACTACACACAGGGTGACTCCGGACAAAGTTTACTCCGGATTACCTTTTGGAACCGTTCATTGGTTTATTTTGAATAATCCCCCAGTGTCAGGGACTGTATTTTGTTGTTAATTATTGATTATTTTGTTTGGTAAATTGGCCAGAGGTTACTGACCTCATAGTAAACAAAAATCATCATCATGACAAATAAAAATCCCTTTTATCGTTTTCGTACTTTATACTGTGCCTGATTTAGTACTTTCTTTGTCTAATTCGTATTTAGACAAGAAAACAAAATTGTGAAAACTTCATTAGTCTCGTTTTATTTTTCATGTCAAAAATAGGGCAGTACCAAAGTCGATTCACAAAGCGATTCTGATATTTATATGTCTCCTTTTTTATTCGATGTGTTAAAAAAGAAAAAAAAAAAAAGATTCGTTTGGAACATGAAAATTTGGCAAACAGTGATTTCTGATTGGTGCAAAAATATGGCGCAGAATTCAAATAATCTGCATTTTTTTCTTTTAATTTCTGCTTTCAAGATTTAAAAAAAAAAATAACCAACCATACTGTTATGTAGTATATAAAATACACTTTCGTTACAGATAAATTATATACCTAATTTCGAATGAGTCTAAGAAGTCCATTATAACTTATATAAGCAGTCATGGTTTTGACGAAATGGACGGAATCACACGAAAAAAGACACCGAAACTGGTCGTGAGCAAATGGAACAGCTAGAACAGATTTTCCCTCAAGCGTCTGCAAGCCTGAACTTCGGGACTGCACAGGGAACCGACGATAATTTGATTTATACAGATTGGTTAGAGAGGTGTTTCCATTAAAACTTGTTGAAATATTAAGAAGACCCTTCGTGTTGAAATTAATTGAATAATAATATTGTCCAGAGGAAAGAAATTTATTGTAAAAATTGGAAACACTGAAATGTCTATTATTTACTAGCTAAATACATTTGCAGATGTCTTTTACTTCTAGTTTACAGTTTCATTAGTTATATCTGTTAGATACTGGACTTCCAAATAACTTACTATGGTACCATTTTATTTTAAATATTTCTTGATTCAGAATTAGAGCCATAGATAAATAAGCACTTTACAAATGTACACAATAATTATCAATAATAATCAATAACAACCGTTACCACGACACATCCCTTTGACAACAACTTATCAGACATATACAACTGTTTCAAGGGAGCGCGTTTTTAAAACACTACATTCTCCCCTCCTACTTTAATATAATTGATTTATAACTTCAATGTTAATGGTTTTTTAATAACTCTATTATGAGGAGTTGGAGGATCCAATGTCAATTGGATCTTTGCCATTGTCACTTTCTTTACTAATAGGTAATGGCACATTATATCTAGGACTTAGATTGTCAATAATAGGGGTTTTATTAGAAGCACGAGGAGAAGCACTACTAATACTAACACTAGTAGGAACAGCAATAGGAATATCATTTTTTTAATTCGATAGATCACTATTGGCCATTATAAGGAGTCTCACCAAGGATCTTTCAGGTCTTTCATCATAACGATTTAAGCGAAAATCACTTGCATGCACTAATTTCACGTTACTGTCAATTTGTACTAAATAAGTACAGTGGCTTAATACTTATACAATTTTCCCTTTTGGCCACAACTTTGTTTCCCATTAGCTTGACAGAACATTTTAAATTCAGACGAATTGAAGCGGACCATTGTCCGATACTAGTGCCACTGGTAAGTGGTAACCCAAATACTGAAAATATTTGTTTTAATTTAATTATTGTTTCTCTTGCATTAGTACATCAATTTTACCTCAATCCATTTGGACTTATTATCAACTAAAATTCATTCCTGGCCACCAGCAATAAGATCTCATTAGCATTTTTGTTCTTACTACACCTAAATGTTGTTGATGGAATAGACCTATTATATCCTTCTGTAATAACTGAGGAATGACAAGCTTGCTTCCTATTAATAAACAAATATTTTCAACTGATAATTCCATTTTTTTCTTAAAATAAGGTTTGAGCTCTTCAGCATTCACTAGGCCAACCTCAAAGTGTCAAATCTATGACTTTAGAGGCCTATTCGGGTTTGGAAAAAGTACGGTTCTAGAACGGTCCAGAAGAATCGCACAGTTTATTATTGAAATTTGTGATAGTCGAGTCGTTGTTATTTTGTTGATCAATAAACTGGACGATTGTTTTGAACCGTTCTAGAACCGTCCTTTTTCCAAACCCGAATAGGCCTTAGATAAAACTATATCTTTTTGTGTAGCTACTGCAATATCAGTTGAATCCATTGGAGCATCATAACACAGACTGAATGAAAATATGGAATCAGAAATACCAGTTTTATTTCCCACAGGAAGACGGGACAACCCATCAGGATTTGAAATTTGACTTCCCTTTCTATATTCTATGTCATAGTCGTAAGCAGATAAACTAAAAGCCCAACGCGCATGATTACTGGAATATTTTTGTTTCGACCGAAAATGAACTGCAGAGGTTGATGATCTGTCGCAAGTTTAAATTTACGACCAAAAATGTTTTTGTGGAATTTTTTCAAGGCGAAAATGATTGCGAAACACTCTCTCTCTAAATTAGAATATTTTTGTTCTGCAGGAGTTAAAGTACTAGATGCAAATAAGACAGGTTTGTCATTTCCATCAATTTGATAAGACTGCACCTACCTCGTAACCACTTGCATCACACGTCACAAAAATAGGCTTTGTGGGGTCAAAGTATGTGAGAGATGTAATTAAGTTTTTGATATATTGAAATGCTCTTTCACACTCTTCGTTCCACACAAAGTCACAGTCACCCTTATACATATTGAAAAGCGGTTTCAGCTTTACTGCAATCATATGAATACATTTTCCATGATAGTTAATGAGACCCAAATACAATTTTAAGTGTAATAAATTTTGCGGTGAAGGGGCATTTTTTATGCATTCAGTCTTCTCATCAGTAGGATGAATTCCTAAAGCGTCTACTTTATGACCCAAAAAATGAACTGCACTTTTCTTTATTTACTTTGATAGATGTTAAATTTGTATAATCTTTTTAAGATATCGATTACATTATTATGGCATTCTTGAAGAGAACTACCATGTATCAAAATATCATCTATATAGCATTTAGTTTTAAGCAAGCCCGCCAATATAGCATCCACGGTACACTGGACAACACCTGGAGCTGAGCTTACTCCATATGTCATACGATTGAATTTGAATAGGTCTATGTGTGTATTAATAGTGTACAACTCTTTAGATGCTTCACTGATTGGTAGCTCTTGATAAGCACCTTTTAAATCTAAAACATTGTCCTAAGTCTTTTTGTTAATTTTATTTATATAATGCAGTTTTGTGTTGCTTGTCGTCAGGCTTTCAAAAGTGTCCCGCTTATGACAAGAAAATTGATTCAATTGAAAGAAAAAATTGTCATAAACGAAAAGGCGAATTCTACGCTCCCAGTTATGTAGGTCAGTACCGAATCTACCATTTATGAAATTAATGATCGAGCAGAGAGAGCACACAATCTAACGATATACAATGTGCCGGAATCTAACTCCTTGAACTTGGAAGAACGCATCACTCATGATAAATCACTGGTCACCGAGACCTTTAATAAACTCGGCATGCCACAGAATAGTGATATGGTGAAAAAAGTGCTTCGAGTAGGTAAATCTGCTGGTGCCACTACTAGAGCAAGACCTGTAAAAGTGGTTTGTCCCGCTGATGTGGTGAAGTCGGCAATAAAATCAGCAAAAAAAAAAATGCGTGATTCACCATATTCCTATATGGTTCAAACAAGGATGCAACAAGTATTATATGCTACCGCTAAGAAGAAACTGGACAGCAGGAAAGCTGCTGGAGAAGACAAATTAGTCATTAGGTATCGAAATGATGAGTCAGTGGTGGAATCCATCCAGCAAAAAACTACCGGGGTCCCCATTAACTGTCTATTTCCATAATGTGGGTGGTCTTAGGACAAGGATAGCTGACTTGTTAGTGGTAGTGACAGGTAGTGCATATGACATCATAATAATTATGGTTGAAAGTGATTTAAATCCGAACTATCATGACTGTGAGCACAGAACATATCACCTATAGAAAAATATCTCAAATGGGAGAATCGCGACGAAGGTTTTTAGTTAGGTTTTTAGTCAACGATAGCGACACTGTCGGGAGATAAGAGAAATTTACAGGTATCTGTGGTGTGAACAGTGATTTGTGTTGGTTGGTTTTGTCATTTATTTTGTCATTTTAAAAGTCAAAATTAGGGTTGCAGGTATTTCATGTTCTTGTCTTGCTTTTTCTTGTTCTTGCATTGTTCTTGCATCACGACAAGAAGTGGATTAGCAAGAAATATACAAGACAAGAAACTGATGAGCAAGAACAAGATTTCTTGTGCAAGAAATTTGCAAGAAGCAAGACTTCTTGCATAATTTATTTTAAATAATAATAATTAGTTAATAAATATTTGCTAAAAAGTACACAATTACCTAAACTCGCATAACATTATTTAATGTAAATAAATAAAAAAAAAAATTAATGAAAAAGAAACTTTTTTATAGTTTGGTACATAAATAGGACGTTTCATTGAAAAAGCAGTTACAAAAACTTTGAAAAAGTCTTATTTTATGAAAAGACAATAAACAAAAAGCATGCTGTCTCAATAAAATTTGTAAAAAATGGCGTGTGCTTCAAGACTTTAAGACCATGACAGAAGTGAAAACTTAACTTCAATTAAGTGAATGAATAGGCGTGATTACAATATGAAATACGGGTATTTTTTATGCTCTATATTCAATGCCCGGATTGATCTACCTTTGTATCAAAGATATAATGAATAGTTTTGATTTAAATCTATTTGCTAGTTATTCTTTATGCATGTATGAAACACGACAATTTCTGTCACATTTACATATGGAGCACATGTATAATATTAAATTACGATCAAAGAAAAAAAAAATATTGTAGAAAATTACTTGTAATAAAATGTGATGGGTGTTTCTCTCTCTCGCTTGGCTGAAGTCTACTCGAGCCCACTGTACTCGAATGCGCGTTACATAGCCGAGCGTGACGACTCAGTTTCATTCAATACCCACAAAAAAGTGTGCTGGCTGAGCGCGACTAAATGCGATGTTTCACTCAAAAAATATTTCTTCCAATAAAAGAACTTGAACTTGAACAAACTTGCAAAAATCAAACATTTAATTTCGTCGACTTGTTTGATGTAATCTTAGGCCCAGTTTCACAATTATTGGTGGTAACCTTCACTGGTTATCAAACTCATAGTTGCGGGTTGACCACATTGAATAATCCGAAGCTTGACCAACGGTTTTGGCTAAACTACACATTATGAAACAGATATACTGTAGGTTACCAGTATCTTGTCATTATCGTTGGGTTACCACTGTTTGTGAAACTGGCCCTGAATTTTCGAGTTTTTCCAAGGAAGTTTAATTACATTTTGAAACTCAACTTGCTCTTTGAAAGGGGACTATAACCAATCTAAAATCTATGTAGGAACTTTTTGTAAAGCAAGAACAAGAAATAGCAACTGTCTTGCAGCAAGAACAAGAAATAGGCTTGCAAGAAATTTGCAAGAACAATTGGAAATTTCTTGTTTTGCTTAGCAAGACAAGACAAGAAATAGCCGAGCAAGACAAGATTTCTTGCGACCTGCAACACTAGTCAAAATTTGAATTTTTAAATAGTGTTGTTGTAAACCATGGTCCCACGCGCGTTAATAAAGTGAAAATTCAAAAAGTTTTGGTTGAAAAAAACCCTAATTTTTGTTCGTATTTTTTTGTATTTACTCGTTTGTTTCGTTCGTATTTGTATTTATTATTCGTATTTACTTCGCGATCTACCTATAGCTGCGTGTCTCTTGCTAACTTACTAACTCTTTTTGCACCATGTTCGGCATCGGAAACTTCCTGCCAGTCATAGTTTTCAAAAAAATGAGGCGAAACAAGCTAAAAGGAGTCAGCAAGCCAAATGCAGTAGAAATTATTTAAAAATAATAAAAATATATGAAAAAAATCAATTCGCCTTTTTGTCAAGAATGCTCGATTAGTTGGGTTTTCAGTCAACGATGGCGCTGTAATTCATAACCGGTACATAACATTGCAGATACTTTTCTAGAGGTGATATGTTCTGTGACTGTGAGCTCAAATGTGAAGGGTATACATTATTTCGGAGTGACCGGTCAGCCGCAACTAGTAACAAAATCAGTTGTGGGTGTTATTATGTTTGTTAACAACGAAATTAAGTCAATGCATTTTGCTTGCCGAGAATCGTGTGGAACAACTGTTTTTACTGTGTCGGTTGGACAAAGTTCAGTTTGTGATCGGAGGTATTTATCTGCCACCCCAATCCCCCAATGAGGCTTACATTCAACACTATGAGTCTGTGGAGTATGTTCGTCATCGTCACCCATCTCAAAATATTTATATATTTGGCGATTACAACCTGCCCAATGCACAATGGTCAAATGACGAGTTTGGAGTGTTGGTTCAGTGCCCTCGAAATGATGCAGCTCTGATAATTGCACAAGCGTTTGTGTATTTAGGACTTCACCATAATAACAATATTCCAAATAAACAATGATAACAACAGGGCTGGCAGCGTCCTCAACGACTACCTAAATAATAACCCAAACACACTACTACACCACCCCAACAACTATAAGCACCACCCAAGCTCAGGGCTACATCCATCGACTCTGGATGTCGCCCTGTCCAGGGGCATTACGAACATCGACATTAAGGCCAAAGACATACTTGGCTCGGACCACCGACCGATCTTCTTGCACTGGAAAAACCACCTTCCAGTGCATAAACTTCGGAAGGTGTTCTCCTACAAAAATTTCAACTGGCAACTTTACAAAGAGCGACTAAACAATCTCACCAAGATACCCACCACCATCTCAAACATATAGGAATTCGAAAAACAAGTCGCAACCCTCACGGAAAACATCCAGTCAGTCAGGAACCAACTGGCGCCAAAAATCACACTAAAAGACAGGACCGACAACATACCAGGATCCATTGTAGAACTAATTAAGGAGAGAAACAGGGTGAAAAGAGCATGGCAAAGGCGCCCAAACCGACTGGATAACGAAATACTTAAAATAATGAACAAAGAAATAGAGAGAGACATACGGCATCACAGAAACAGAACCTGGATGAAGTGTCTCATCTTTAGAGACTCAGGACAATTCCCTGTGGAAGCTGGCCAAACATCTGAGAAGACCGGCAGCACAACAAACAGAACTAACAGTGAACGGCGTCAGCTACCACAGGGAAAACGACAAAGTCGAAATACTGGCCGAATACTCTGGCACAGTATTCGACGAAGAACCAAACACAACTAACACATAACGACACATTACAAACACAACGGACGTCTTTGTCATGCAGAAATACCCGATCCCTCCTGTTGTTCTGCAAAGGATCCTGGTAACGCCCACTGAACTGACCAAAACAATCAAAAAATTACAAAACAACAAAACACCAGGACCTGACACAATTGGCAACACGCTAATTAAAAACCTACCGAGGAAAACTATTATGCAGCTTCTGCACATAATAAATGCTATTATAACATTGCAGCACTTCCCAAGGCCATGGAAACAAGCTGACATAATAGTTTTCCCCAAACCTGGAAAAGACCACACACTACCACAATCTCACTACTGGACTCACTTGGCAAAGTGGCCGAAAGACTTATACAGCACAGGATAATTGAAACAATCGACAAACTAAACTGCCTCCCACCGGAACAATTTGGTTTCAGACGTAATCACAACACCACCCTGGCAGTAGCAAAAGTTGCTCAAGACGCCTCGGCAGCCTTCAACAAACACGAAAGCACCTTTCTGCTACTGCTAGATATTGAAAAAGCATTTGACAAGGTTTGGCACAAAGGACTAATATACAAACTACTCGAAACACACTCATTTCCACTACATTACATAGCACTAATAGCATCATATCTCAGCGACCGAAACTTCAGAATCAATACTGAACACGCACTTTCCAGACCTAGAGCCATCAAAGCCGGTGTCCCACAGGGCACCGTACTCTCACCCACACTTTTTAACTTATACATAGCAGACATACCGAAGACAAAAAACACCAGCATTATGATGTATGCAGACGACACAGCCTTCTTTACAGAAGACGCAAGGAAAGCGCTGGCTGACCACCTGGACCTAATTAAACCTTAGTTAAAAACCTGGAAAATAAAACTCAACGCGGCAAAGACAGAACTACTTACAATAACAAGAAAGGACAAACAACATCATGGAACCTCCACTCAAACTAAACAACGTCGATATATTGCCAAAAACAACAGTCAAATACCTGGGGGTGGTCCTTGACAAGACCCTTAGGGGCCTCCCTCAGGTAAAAAATACGATACGGAAGGCGAATGGGACCGGGCGACTACTCGCTCCCATTATGAAACCGAGCTCTTTCTTTAGCCCACAAAACAAAGTGCACATCTACAAAACAATTATCAGACCCTCCCTGCTGTACGCCGCACCAGCTTGGAGTTACATCAGCAATACAAACAAACAAATACTACAACGATACCAAAACAAAGCACTAAAAACCGCCCTTTCACTGCCCAGAGACACCCGGACAGTGGAAGTACACAGACTGGCAAAAATCGACATAATACTTCAACGAGGTATCAATGAAATTCTTCAGAAAGACACTACACGGACCAGAACTCACCAGAGACCTCACAACCCTCAAACATGACCCTTTCCACCCCGTAACTCATCGATCAATCCACCACAGACTCCCCATCTACTACGAACCGCCCTGATCAGAGTGGCAGAACAAATCACGGATAAAACAGCAATAAGCTAAAACCAGATACTGGACAACCATCCGGCATCCGTGACTAGTTCTGCCAACCTGATAAGGGCAATACGCCAAAAGACAACATACCAAAGAAACGAGAAGAAGGGTTTTTAGCGACTTTTTCCTTCAAAACGCACGCCAAATATGGAATGGCACACTGGACAATGACTCAACCGGACCGTAATTGAAAGCTGAAACTGAAAACCGACCTATAAGGGGCCAAACAGCCTCAGCAAAGAGTCTCAAAATTAGCCTGGACGCCACTACCATTCCAATTTTGGAAATAATTAGGATAAGGTAGTGATAAGGAAAACTGTAAATATTGTAAATAAACTTTCTATTCTATTCTATTCTAGTGTTTTAGAGTTGGATATGGTTCAAGCTAGGGATATTCTGTTAGATTGCAGTTTGCATCACATAGCATACGAGTGTTCGCTACCTGCGTCCAGTATGTCCAGCTCTAATAAAAACTTGTTATATAATGAATTTTATTATGCGTTTCCTCTGGTGTCCCTCAGGGTGGCCACTGCTCTCCATTGCTTTTCAACATCTTTATCAATGATATTGTAGAATGTATTCATAACAGCAAGGGGTTAACATTCGCTGACGACTTCAAGTTGTGGAGGACTGTGGAGGATATAGAGGACCAACAACTTTTGCAGGCAAATCTGGATGGATGGCTAGGTGGTGTCTTATAGTAAATAGCTACAGTTGAATGTGGATAAGTGCTGTTTTATTTGCTTCTCCCGTAAAGCATTTAGAGTGGAGACTGGTTACCTGATTAATAATAGAGAGTTGCATTATGTTTCTAGGATTTAGGAGTGAATCTGAATGAAAAGTTATCATTTATTGAAGATATTAATACAATCTCGGTAAAGGGTTCAAAGATGCTAGGCTTTGTTCTGAAAAATTGCAAATATTTTTCAGTGGAGTCTACTAGGCTGGTATATTGCTCTCTGGTTAGGTCTAACTTGAAGTACTGTTCGGTGGTATGGTCACCATATTTTCTGAATCACATTGGGTATGTTGAGACGACTCAGCATAAGTTTTTCAGATACTGTGCTCATAGAAACAACAGCAGAATAATTGACCATGACTATATGAATACAAGAAATGTCATTGGCTCCACTCAGTGTTAAGATTGCGAGTAGTTTACAATAATAATTTTCGAAAATAACAAAGTTTCGAATTAAGCTGTCACTGTTATAAAAACAGGTTGAAGAATTTTAATAAAACATTTAAACCAATAAGAGTAAAAGTGACCTCTTTCAATACAGTAGTTGCCAACCTTCTAAAGCCTTACTCTTACTCATAATTAGTTACATTTATAGTAATGTACAAATATCCAAAAAAGGAGCTTAAAAGCAAATATTTGCAAAGGTCAAATTGAATTATAAATATAATACCTACTTATAATAAATTTTAAATGTATGTAGGTTACATTCAATGTACATTATCACATACCTACGCACATAAATCAAATTATTGCAAGTAAATTATTGAAACAATTTCATTATCTATTTGCATTTGCACAGGAACGACAATGTAAATAAAAACCAGCTGCTCTTCATAAAATCATATTTTAAAATAATAATTTAAAGGTTAAATAGAACCGTAATGAAATATGAAATGCGAAAATAAAATACATAATGAGACTTGTTCGTGGAAGCAAATTAATGGGTTTAAAAACTGACGAGACCCAGAACGCGATGAAAGGAAAATGGAAAAAAGTTGGTGTTTACGATGGTAAAAACTTCCATCGAGAGTTAAGGCATCGTTTTCATAAAACTTTCGCGTAGTCGCCATATGCTTTGCTTCTGATTCTCGCTTTAAAATAGGGCTTTTCGCGGATATTGCAGAATAAATATCGTGTGGTATGTGGATCAGGTGTCTTGAAAGCAATATTAGAACTTTGAGTTGAATGTCTTTTTGAATTCCACAGTGAAGCCACTATCTGAGAATGGTATAACTGATGAGCCAATTTTTTGAGAGCGTATGATAAATTGATAATAGACACAAATATACTAAAATCAAATAACTCTGACACCTTTTGTAAAGAAAAGCACCTTAGTGTTGAGATTTTGCCAGTGCCGCAGTGCCGATATTTATTTAATTTTACTGCTACAAATGTTTACGTCAAAATGTTTCAGAAAAAAAAAAATATTGGCTTTTAATTCTTCAATGATTGAGATGTTTCAAAGCATCAACAATATGTCTAAATAGCTGATGAAATTTTGTATGTTATACACTTGTTATCGAGTAGTTGTCAGGCGCACCTGGCTTATTGAACAATCGCCTTATTTCTCATCAAAAACGTGTTTTTTTTTTTAAGCGAAAGATTTAGGTATTTGATGTTTATGTAATTTATCCAGTAGTGGATACTGATTTTTGTATTTGGGGTACATAAGTTTTCAACTATGCCTTCTACAGCAGGAAATTAACTTGCTCAACCGTTTTGTATTAGATTATTCACCGAATAGGCATATACATAACTACTTTGTATCCTTTGAAGTCCTTTATTGGCCCAGTTTAAACTAAAACAGTAAACCTGTTTATATCCCAAGTCGTAAGTGCCTACACCGTGAAAGACCCGTTACCTCACGGTTGAGGAAATGATGTCATTATGTTTCTTCTATCTGACATGACTACGGCAATAATTTGTAGGTAGTCGTTACACAATAGACGATGTCTAGGCACCTATCCCCGTTTTCTTTATTTGCTCGTTCTTTGATTACGGTTTTTACGATAACACTTCACAATTGCCAATTGTTTGATAGACTTGGTTTACCTACAGTAATAAATTAAATCGAAACCGAGGATTATCACATTATATAAAATACTGTAACCATAGATTTAATACCTACGTAAATATGAGTAATTAATTCACAAATATGGAAACAACATAGGTACCTAATAATCGTCAAAAACATCGGGTTTCCTATAGCAAAATCAGGATAAAGACAACTTGATAGGAGCTTGGTTGAACGAAAAAACTATATCATTCTCTATTATATTCATTTCGTGTCCCTATTAATAATTATGGTAAATTTTCTTGGGTTTAAGGACGGGGAGGTAAAACAAAAGAAACTACTAAGCTTTCGGCGACGTTTCGGAACTATATTTTTCCTTTTTCAAGCCCTGGAACGGGAGAAATAAGGCACATGAGAAGACATAGTAAGTAACATTAAAATGACAGAATACAATCAACGATTTTGTCAAAACAAATTGAAATTAAATTAGTCATTGCTCAATAGTACCTACTTATTCATACCGATGTATCCACAGCTCCTGCAGCCAAGAGAAAAGCACAATACATGATCACCCTTTAGATAGTGACAAATTCTGATTTACATGCCAATAATTGATGATTATTGGATTATTTGATTTCCTATTGTTATTTTTCTTTTTCCTTTTATTCTTGATTGAAATTTGACAAGACAAAAGTTGGGTTGTGTTTCTATTTGTGCTATTGGTAAAACAAGGTAGCGTTTTACATTAGCTGGCCACTATATGGTACTCTAGTTCAGCAGTGTAGGTACTCCATATCAAGGGATTCAAGCGTACATTTGACACATTTGCTTATGCATAAAATACAACCTGACACTCAGAATAAAAATAAAAAATTACAAAAGTTAAAAAATCACAGATGCAAATGTAAAAAACATAAAAAAAAAATTAAAAATTTGAAAAATAGAAAAAATATATAGAAAAATTTTAAAAAACAAACAAAAACAACATTTATAATAAATTATTTGTTGAATGGTGTTAAATATTAATAACAACCCCCAGAGTTACATAGAAGGACACGCCTAATAATTATATTTAGTTCATCTTTCTTTTGTAAATTTGAAGGATATTGCTATATACACGTGTCATATAGGTTTATGTGGATCATTTCACTCAGTTTACGTTTATATGTTTGTGTTTCCGAATCAACAACTTCCACCTCACCAAACTTAAAGCTATGGCCAGTTTCAAAACAGTGCTAACGCTTTTTTTGTCTTCATTGTATCTTTTGTTAATGTGACAATCATTCTTGTGTTGTTGTATTCATTTATCCAGATATTGCATCGTTTCACCTATGTAGCACTTTCCACATTCACATGGGATTTTGTAGACCAAAGAGCTCTTTTTACCCTGGGGTACCTTATCTGTGCGACCAGAGAATTTGTAGTTTTAAGGTTGTAAAAGGCTATTGAAACCTTAGATTTCTGAAAGCACTTTCCAATTTTTTGCGAAAGATCATCTATGAAGGGAAATTTGAAATATTTGGTCTCTTTGTTCATAGGGTTACAGGTTGTATTTTTGAATATTTCCATGCTTCTGTTGATAAAGGTCAATGGATAATTATTATTTGATAGAATTTTCTTTATTTTTTCAATGTTTGCCTTGTGAAATTCAGGGTCACTCAAATCAAGAGCTTTATGTAGAAGCCCACTTTATTAGATGTTGGGTGGTTGTATAGGTAATTGAGAATTCTACCTGAACTAGTGGGTTCAGAATACCAATTTGTCAGCAAGGTACCATTAGGTTTGTGGTGGATTTCCATGTTCAAGAAGCATAGCTTATTATCTGTCTCTATCTCCATGATGAACTGGAGTGATTGGTGAAATTTATTGAAAGTATCTAATGTCAGGTTCAGTCCATTCTTGAGTACTGATAATATTGTATCATCCACATATACATATATAAAGGGAATGGGGATTGGTAGTTTTTTAAAACTTCTGTTATAAGGTGGTTCATTACCAAGTTAACTAAGATTGGTGAGGCTGGGTTGCCCATTGCAGATCCATCCTTTTGCAGATATATATTTTGTTCATAAGAGAAATAACTGGTGTCAAAACAGAAAGTTATCAAGTCAGTCAAGCTGTCTCTGGAAATAACCGTATAGTTGGAAATAAATTTGAAATTTTCCCTAATTATATTTAAGACTAGTTGCTTTGGTATATTAGTAAACAGGCTCACAACATCTAAGGAGACCAGAAAATGCCCATCTGGGATGGTGTGTTGTTTATGAAATGAAAAAAGTCCTTAATATTAATAAGACGTAGATGTTAGAGGGTTGAGGATATTGCGTAGATACTTAGCTAAGTTAAATCCTGGAGAATTGATGCAGCTCACCACTGGTCTAAGGTGTAGTCCGGGTTTGTGTGTTCCTCTCTTCTCTACTTGTTATGAAATTGTTGGTGTTTAATTCTGTTATTATTTTGTTGGCCATTGTTTGGTATTTGTTTGTTGGGTCTCGATTGACGCGTTGAATATGTTCGTGTCACTCAGCATTTCTACATTGTAGTATTTTTTAGTGGTAGTTAAGTTTATCCATTAGGACTGTGGAGTTGCCCTTATCTGATCTGCTTACCATTATGTGTGGGTGTTCTTTGAGGTATCGTTTTGTTCTTCTTACCCTATTGATTATCATTAGAGACCTCTGCGGGGTTGGTCCAGGTAAAAATTCGTGATTATGTTCGTGGTCTGACCTCTCAAGCTCTCCTTGTGTTCATCTGCCATTGTCTGTGCTCCTATGCAGTATTCAAGATCCTTATGGTTGGTATGGGAATCTCCTTATTTGTTAAGGGAAGACCAAATTTTGGACCCAGGCTTAGGGTTGTTTCCACTTCATGTGGGAGTGGTACGTTTGTAAAGTTGTACAAATAATTCTGTTCAACATTTATACATATTTCATTTTGTGTTTGTCCAAGGGATCTAAATTTTTTTATGTTAACTTTCTTAATCTTGTTGAACTCTCTATTATATTTATCGTATTTTCGTTCAGACAATATAGAAAAACATCCTCAGGGATACAGTTTTTCAAGTTAGCTTTGAGGGAATTGATTGATTCCACTGTTGATTTCAATTTCCAGATAGCAATGTCAATTTCTAAATTAAGGAGAGTCTTAAACTTCAATGCGACCTCATCTGCCCTTTTTTGAAATGGGTGGTTGTCAGAGTATGCAGGGTAGAAGCATTTAATGCTTCCACTCATATGTTTTGGGAGGATGTTGTTTTGTCTACACTTTAAAAGGAAAATTCTTCTATTCTTAAGATTTGCCAGTCTTATGACGTCCTTCGACCATGTTTTCACAAGTCTTTGTGCCTGCTCTCCATAACTACTTGTGATGTTAGAGAAGAAACCCGCAGTTGTATTTTATATATAAGAAAATGTGTCGAATGTACGCTTGAATCATTCGATATGGAGTATTTACACTGCTGAACTAGAGTACCATAGTTGCCAGCCAATGTAAAACGCTACCTTGTTTTACCAATAGCACAAATAGAAACTAGAAACACAACCCAACTTTTGTCTTGTCAAATTCCAATCAAAAACAAAAGGAAAAAAGAAAAATTGGTTTACCTCCCCCCTCCCCGTCCTTAAACCCAAGAAAATTTACCATAATTATATTATTCTCATTGCTGACCACAATCGAAACATTAGGATTGTCGTCATCTGTATCAGTGTAAATATTATTGAAATATTTCGCCATTATTGTTTTCTGCGGTTTGGTGGAGTATTTCCAAGCATTCTTCATACACATGTTCTTGCAACCTTGTTTAAATATTTTTACATTTTGTGAGTATATGAGTGGGCAGTCTTATAGGTCTTGAAGACCTCACGAACTTGCTAAAACTTGAGGTGCTATGCTCAAGAACAGCTCCAACTAGTTCTATTTTAGCTTTTGTTAAGCTAACCACTGTACTGGAGGAAAATTGAACTAGTCATAGCCACGTTCTACAGGTTTAAGTGCAAGGGAAGGCAATGTGGTTGAACACGCCGTATTGAACTTCTTCCACGAACGACCTTTTCTAACCGAGACAAAATCTTAAATAAAACCAGATTCACGAGGCATTCGGCGTTCAAATAACAACCAGGGAAGTATCAGATAAGATACCAAATGATATTTACGCAATAAAATTGGTGCGGAGAAGCCGACGACTCTGTAAGGAACCGAGTGCTTATATTCAGGAATTCGTTGTATGCTTCGGATGAACAGGCATTCACGTGTGGTTCTAGAGAGAAATTGTTTTGTATATAAAGCGCGTAGTTTGTCAGTCAATCAGTTTTGATAAGAGAACTGGGCTGGAACTCTGTAACGGATAGGGATCGTTATCCCCATCGATGTGGCACTTGCTGTCTTCTTCTCTCTTGTTGAAATTAATAGAGAGGAGGCGTCAATAGAAACAGAGAAAATATATTTTTTCTACTTCCGTGCGCAAAGTAACCACTTTCCGCACTCATTTGCGTGCGGAAAGTTGAACTTTGCGCACGGAAACTCTTTGCGCACTCATTTTGGTTACGCATAATTACCATAAGTTATACTTGATTTTTCAATGTTTTGATGGTTTCTGAATAAACTAATACTTAAAATGAAGGGTTTTAGTTGAAATTAGCGCTTAGTTAACCTGATGCTTCTTATCAAAGGTGTCTAAATTGGACCAGCCTGTACCGCTAGGAATTTGTAGAATTTTTGATATTTGAGAGACTCTCATGAAAATATTCTAGCTGGTATTCTAGAAATTCCAGAAGATGTTAAAAGATTTTTGGGGATTTAATTTAAAAGACATTCTGAGGAATTCCGATGGATTTTTAACGATTTTCGAAGATTTTGATTTGATTGATTTTTCTAATATTTTAACAATTCAAAGTCTACTTTTTTGAGATACTCGTAGAAAAAATATTGTTCCTAACACTTGCGCAAAGTGTCTTTCCCGCACTCAAAGCTTATCCGAACTCCGCTTCGCGTCGTTCGTCTAACTGCTTTTTCGTGCGGGAAAGTATCACTTTGCGCACTTGTTAGGAAAATAACTATATTCGTAACACAGTCCTTCAGCTGTATTTCTATATCAGAGGCGACTCGACAGCAAACTATTGAACTCTGAAGCATGTACCTTCAATAAACTCTATAAGCACATTATGAGTAGTCTAACAGAAGCCACCCAAGAAGTAATAGGAACGAAGGAAGAAAATATCAACAAGGTGGAACGAGGAGATAGAGCTATTAGTCCTAGAGAAGAAGCAAAAATATCTGAAATTGCTAACAACAAAAAATGAAGTTTATAAAAACACAGAAAGACAACTAAGGATGTGCATCACTATAGCTAAGAACGAGTCATGGGATAAGAAATGTGATGAAATTAATATCTACATAGAAGGAAGGAAATGCCCAGAGGTATGGAGATTTACATCAAATGTCAAAAACCCAGGAAAGGACAGAGCTAATATCCAGGTAATCAAACCAGAGCAATGGATAGAACACTATAAGGGTCCATGACCGAAATATATATTAGATTCTCCAAGGCATATTGAAGTATATGGAGAAGTAGTTAAAATATCTGAAGAAACAGTAAAAAATACTATTAAGAATTTCAAGTCAGGTGAAGCTAACGGCCCAGAAGGAATATACTCCGAAATGCTGAAATGGGAAACTGCTGAGAAGCTCTTTAAAGGTCTCACATGTATTATCAATAAATGCCTAAATGGACATCCTGTTTCACAAGACTGGAATACGGATTTATTATCAACCATTCACAAGGAAGGAAAGAAACTGGACTGCAATAATTATCGGGGCGTATCAACTAACACAAACACACTAAGCACTAAGCTATACGGTATACGTGATCTCATTGAAGAAGATTATAAAGAAAAAGAAGAAGAAGAGCAGTGCGGCCTTAGAGCAGGAAGATCAGGTACAGACAACGTATTTTGCCTAGAACAAGTCATAGAAAAGAGATCGGCTAGACATTTAGAAACCCACCTCACATTTGGGGACCTACAAAAAGCATACGATACAGTCCCAGTATCCAGACTATGGAAGGTATTAGAATAATCCAACATCAATCACACCTATATAACGGCATTTAAAGCAATCTAGGTAGAAAACTCACAGACATATTTGTAGTGACTAAAGGACTACGTAAAGGATGTTGTGTCTCTCCTACGCTTTTCAAACTATACGTAGCAGTAGCACTGAAAAATTGGAAGAGGAAGATCCATGGAATAGAGGTAAATAATAGGTGCCTATTTACACTTTAGTTTGCAGATGATCAAGTCATAGTAGCCAGTGACAATGAGGACAATGCAATATATGCTTAGAAAGCTGATAGAAGAGTACCAAAGAAGGAGGTCGAAGAGTTTATATAAATAAAACAAAATATATACATATATGTAGGTACCCAGAACGGAAACCAGAAATTCTGCAATGTCAGGAATATGAGTATCTTGGTATCACATTCGACAACACTGGAACAGATGTGAAAGAAATAGAGCGAATAGTTGAATCTAAAGAAGTAATAGGATTCCTAAATGGAATCTCATGGAGCAGGGAAATAATAAAGAAGAGAACATTCAATACATACGAGATAATGATAAAGAGCAGCCTTCTACTTGAAGCCGAGACTTGGGAGAATTACAGACCGACAAAAAAAGAAAGTAGAAGCAGTTGAAATGGATGCTATCAGAAGATTCATGCGAATCTCACGGAGAGAGATAATAAGGAATGACCATATAAAACAACAAATAGGAATAGAAGGCACGATAGTTCAGGACATTGAAAGGACACAACTTACCTGGTACGAGCACGTAGAACGAATGCCTAATACCAGGTGGCCCAGAAAAATGCTACATTGGCAACCAACAGGTAGAAGAAAACAACAAAACTGGAATGGCAGAAGACTATACAAAAGTGCATGAGTGAAAGAAATCTCTCATCTGAGGATTGCGACGATAGAAGAAGATGGAAAGTAGGTGTCGGACAACAAAGAAAGACGTTCTAAGACGACATATAATATATATAGATTGATGATGAGATATTATTTATATTAAAAACAATTTAGTGAACTTTTGTGGAACTGAAATCTTTAATGCTGGTTTCGACATCAAAGAAACAAGTTCACACAGTGATTTTTCTAGAACATCCCATTGTTCTATATGAGAATTTGACTTCGCCAAATATTCACGCTGCGGAAGAAGACAGCATGTAGAGTACTGCTGAGACGATTTTAAATTACATTGGTGCGGGGAAGTCGACGCCACTGTTAGAACTCGTGCGCGAATATTCTAAAATTCGTTATAGCTAAGGTATTATAGTTAGTACCATGTTGAGCTCGGGGTTGGCAGCTAAAGATCATGCTCCGCGTTTCTAAGTGGCATGCATGGACTTTCTGAAATATTGGATAGGTGTATACAGATGCAGACTGATTCTAATTTGAATAAGGAAGTGTAGATATTTTAAATTTTTTGAAATAGTCTTGGCAATAGGATCTATATTTTTTAATTCTAGAGAATATCGAATAGCTCTTTTTTATAACAAATATACGCCCAACCCAGAATGGAAGGGCGTATCGAAGATGTGATTCGAAAAGGGGAAAGTAGACTGTTCTAGAATTTGACAACATACATTTCAATATTTCTCATGAATAATTTTAATTTCCAAACATTTAAATTGCCTGAGGGTTAAAGCAAACTTGCTCAAGCGTTCAATTAGAATTTACAAACTCTCTTTCGTGCTCAAAGCGGGCTATGACCTTCCAAATTTCTCGATAAATCTCTACTGAATTCTCTATAAATCACTACTGAAAATCTCGGGTATTGCGGATTAATGATAATTCCCCGGCTGGATTATTCCTTCAAGGCCGAACTCCTCGAATTGTCCAGTCACCATGCATACAAGGGTCGATCAATCTCTGTTATTTTATTACAATATATTTCTCTGAAATTTTCCGAAATGCCGCAAGATACTCAGAAATTCCACAAAATTCGAAAGCCTTCATTGAAATACTCGGAATTCCATAACGGTTATATAATTGTTTATAAACTATAAATACCGGTAATTAACTCTTCAAACACTATTGGATGCTGTAAGCGTAAAGCAATAAGTATTTAATTTTCATGAGAGCTCAAATGCCAAAATAATAATTGAATTTAGAATTCGATTGGAAGTCGATGAACATGGAGCAGCTCCGAAGCGCCTGGGCTGAACAGATTTGCGTCTATTTCCATTTTGTTTGTCATTCCAATAACCACCGTAGATTAGAACATTTTTTAATTTTTTTGTATACGGACTCATTTACGTAAGTCCGTCCTAATCTCATTATTGTTTCCATAATTAATGACAAAGTGCAGACCAAAAGAGATTCCTAACTCTAGAATTTAATTAAAACAAACTAAGTTTGAAATGAAATACACTTTCCGGCAAACATTTTAATATACCTAGGTACTTGCATTCCCGGTTTCAAATATAATCCGATTTTCTAAAAAATATTCTTCCATAGTTTTAAAATACTTTTTGGGTAATTTTCACACAAAAAAAAAACTGCCATCAATAAAAACCAATTTAAATCAAGTCAAGAACAAGTGTATTTTTCAATGGCGGGATAAATACAAAGGCAACGAACATTTACGGAGGCGTTGAATGCAAAAATAGAATCGATCAAGCAAATTGGCTGCACGAAATTCGTTTTTGTTTGATGTGGAAATGTGTCAAATATTTCCAGTCGGTTTTATTAATAACCATTTGTAAGCAATAAACCAGAATGATGGTTCCCAAAAATAAATAAATGGGTGGTTATGATTTATTATTTTCCATTAGAAATAAATTTGTACATTTAAATTATTAAAAAATCAATTTATTCGAGGCGTTTTATATATTCGGCCCTTTTACTTTGAGTAAAACACCTCTGCTTTTCAGATAAATGAGCTCTTTTGGAGAAATTTAAATGTTTAATGCAGTTTACTAGCTGGATTCGAAGTGATTTATTTTATGCAAGCACGTCTCGCGTTCTTGGCAACTCATTCCGGCAACTTTTGAAAATCTTACATTTCATCGTAGGTATACAAATTTAATGAGTTTCGGGCTAAAGTTTTTTCCTAAAATTACATTACCATAATCTCGTTACGATTCCAATGCGTGCAAAATAAAGTTATATAATTTTTTCGTTGCCACCCTTATATTTGATTCAATTAAAAAGGCATATAACATACATTATTAATATATGGATTCAAATTGGGGTCAATAAAAAACTGTCCACCCCATTATATATGTTTATCGGAATTGATAAACACCCTATACGAAAGTTTGGAAAAGGGCAATTTTCTTTTTAAAATATAGTTCCATTCAACTTCTTATCGTTCAGAGCATCGTCTGGAAAAGTGAGAGGGCCTTTCATTCTCCACAATTTTGAAATTTCATTGCTCCAGATAGGTGGTTCAAAAAGATTAGTTACGGGCAGATTCCTAATTATTGCTTAATTTATTGTTTGACGGTTTTATAATCTTCTAATAGAATTTATAATACTACTATGTTTCATACATATAAGGTCGAGCAATGTCCAATGGTGTTCAAAACCTCATTATCCGATTTTTTCGATATTTATAGGATTATCGTATAATAATAGTAGCTCGGGTGGTAGTGACGTCTAAATAATTCACCTAATTGTAATAGAAATATTTCGCTATGTGACACGACTACGACGGGATGTTATCAGCAGGCTTGATTAGATCTTAGAGTGTCTACGTAGAATGCGAGCCCGTGAACTTGAGAATATTGAGATCGAAAACCCTATGGAAGGATAAGGTGACTGTGGACCACATGGTACATGATTTATCGATTCGGCAGACCAGCCGCAACTCGCAGAAGGAGGCTGAAGCAGGTGAAATGCTACTGTTATTAATTGTTCCTTTTTCTTCAAATATTGTTTTATAAGTTTATTACCTTATTATTATTACCTTTAATGTTGACAGTCTGGTGACTGGCATTAAAAAAAAGCAGATTTCTGTCGCCAATAACAATAGCAATTTATTAAACTAGAGGGCACGATAGTCGTTTAACTTTGAAGTACCAGTTTAGTACCAACACCTTCCGCTGGTTATTTTTGAGGGGAAGCTCTGTCTGTTCAGCTTGTCTTTTCTTCGTCCCTTTTTAATCTTGCCGTTGCCCTGAAAGATCGACTGTGGCCGGGGGGGGAAGCCACCTTTCTCAAATGTGATTACCGTTCTCGTGAAGAAAAATACCTTAGCAGCCATCAGGCATTAGTTTGGCAAATTAGAGTTGCGCAAGGCAAAGTTCCGTTGATTACCGAAAAAATTTAAACCAAAAGTCTCGTGATTACCGTTTCATTCAAGTTTGGATTTCGAACCCCCTCGTCGTAAGTCTTTTTTAATTTTTTAAACATTATTGGTTGTTCATGGAATGCCTCTATTACTTAGGGTTTTCCGAGGAGCTGTTTTTCCGAGGAGCGTTTTTCCGAATAACCGTTTCTCTCAAGAAATCCATTGTCAACAAGCCCTAAAGATCACCGTTTTCGTGCAGCATGGGCATAGAATTTTTAAAGTGATATCCTGGAGGAATCAAGTCAACTTTTTTATCTACCTTTTTTTTATGAAATCTATTTTATGATCAATTACCATAATTTATTGAATTTTTACCGACATTACATTTAAATATTATATTCTTGACACCGAAGTGAACTTTAAATAATTATTTCCCATTTTTGATTTACCGTATTTACTATACTTAGATATTTTATCTCTACTTAACTTTCAGTACCGCCATATTTGAAGACTGTATTTATATTTTATCAATGATAATCAATCAGTAATCTGAACGGAAGTCAAGGTTGGACAACATGCTCTAAATTTAAAATTATTGAGTAAGTACCTATATCGTCGAAAATTGATCAATTTTTAACCCTGGGTCCTATAACCTATATATTAGAGGATTTCTATTATATCTCCTGACTATTTAACCGTTATTCAACAGGACTTTCGATTTCAAGCAGGTGCAAGTTGATTTTATTGAATTTATTCTCTAAACAGAAACGTACCATATTTATCAATACAATTTTTATTCATTTATTTTTTTTTTTAATTAGTTTTCTGGAAAGTTAAATCTTTACATTTTCCCTTCATGATAATGGTATGGCCAGCAACTGTTGATTTTATACTTTGAAATTATTCAATACAATTTATTTATTTAAAGTTTTTCATTTTCAAACGTCATATAACAGTAATTTTTGTGATCATTTTGACAAGGTATAAGAGTCACTTCAATGTCTTTCAGCTTGAGCGGCGTATAAATGTTATACTCCGGCTGAGTCTGAGTATAACATTTATACGCCTGTACATACAGGTAATAGGTGCTTATAAAGGTAATCCTTCTAAATATGAATATCATAGTTCAAATTAAAAAATTTGCACTATTAGGAATAAAGATCGTTTAAAAATAAAATATTTTATTTCATTCGGAGTATAAGTATTCTTCATGTGACTTGCATGGATTTGATTCACCTCGCTGCGCTCGGCATCAATCCATGCACTTCACATAAGTATTATTTATGATTTTTGACCTCACTGTGAAAATATATACTAATTCAATTTGGAACTTACTTAATTGTTTTGTTGGTTTTACCTATGTCAAGATTTGGTTGAGTTATATGCCTTATTTATTTCCTTTTCAGAATTATCAATCACCGTTTGCTGATCATTTTTTTTTAGGTGTGTTTCTGAATTTTCACCCTTCAATATTTTATGTAATTTAATTATTATTTTTTTTTAAAATTTTGTGGCGCCCTTGCCATTCTGCACTTATTAAACTACGAGTTACACTATATTGATCCACCCTGTAATAATTATTATTCAAGGAAATCTCTACTATCTTAATTGGCGACATCTATTTGCGAATGTCCAATCTGAAATCAATTTCCCGGAATCGTAAAGCCGGAATCCAACGACGCGTTGTTGACGAGCCTTAACTCGCAACTTGCCGAGCTATGCGCCGTGGGAATGGGCGCATGCTCGTCATATTTTACGCGGACTTTTCCGCTTCTTGTCGTTAAATTTGACACGAGTTAGTGTAGAGGTACGCGAGATTGTTCAAGTTTGTCTCGTATACTTTTAACGACGATTGAAACGATCCACAGGTCGTCGGATTGTATCCACTTGCCAAGCATTGATCAACAAGCCGATTCCTGGACGACAAGCCCAACCACAAGCCACGCGCCTTGGGATGTCAGCTTAATAGAGGTACCCGCATGAATATATAGTATAGATAGACCCGCGGAACCATCATCATTAAACCAGAGCTATAGCATTTGTAATACCCATTTAGAATAACCCCATCCTTATTCATCAATCACGAATCAGATGAAACAAAAAATTACCAACAAAAACGAACGTCGATTGCCAATACGTCAATTTCATGTACAAATAGGAAATTCCTAACCTAATTATATTTGTGTGTCAAGAAGCGACATACGTTTTGTCACTAAAACGACAGGTACTTCTAAATAGGTATTAAAAATACTATACCAACTTATTGACCAGATGGACATGAACCAAACCGTTCACTGGAAGAAAGCAGCTTAGAGCTACCCACATCCCAGGGAACGATGGAAAGAAACTTGTTTGGAATATCATTAAGAGACAAAATAAGAAACACCGAAATAAGACGAAAAACGACACCACATGACAGATGTGCACGGATAATCCTGGAATGGAAACCAAAGGAGACAAGAAGCACAATACCTCAAAAAAGATGGGTGAACGACATAAGGACAGAGGTAGGCAAACAGTGGATGAGAGTGGCGAAGGAAAGAGAAAGATGGAAAGAATTAGGAGAGACCTACATCCAGGAGTAGATAGATAGAGGTTGACAGGAAAGGTTATTTTTTTGGCGAGTTCAAACCTCGAGTATTTCAACGAGGGTGGAAAAACGTTTAATACGACATATTATCACTTTTCATTTAAAATTATTCCTCTCAATAAATATGTTGTTACGTTCAAATTTTGCCTTAGAACGTAATTGGAGATTTCAAATTAATTCAGGTATTTGTGAGGGTATTTAGTAAGCTTTATACCTGAGGTTTAATATTTTTCAGTGATTGATAGGTTGCTCATTGGATTTTACTAGGTTTCTGCCTTTTGTTTGGATGCGAAACAATATCTAGTTGTTGAACAAGGGTATATTTTTCGAGGTGATAATGAGTAAATTCTTTGTATTCAGATGGCAGGGTAGTTTTAGGATAATAAAGCCCTACTATTAGGATCAAAATCTATTTTATTCAGCTTTCGAAAGTCGTCTAAAAGGCCCTAAATGTCGATGAAAAGGTTTGTTTACTTCCAAATAAATATTAATTGGCAACACTTACGAGTCACGTATTGTGACGTATTTTCCATTATTAAAAATTCTGCAACATCACACATCACTTTCACAGCCTTTAAATCGCTTTTCCACCCTTATTTCCTCTATTTTCCACATTTTCCGGTTGTTTATTTTCCGCAGAATAAGTGTGGTTAAGTGACACTTGTTTCGTTTCAGGCAACGCTGTTGCCGACGTTTCTTGACCACTGTGAGTAATAGAGTCACTGTAGTTGTGACCACGTAACGACTGGTCATTTTGACAGTTTTGTACTACAGACTGGGTAGATGTTGGTTAATAAGTAATTAATTAGTGTTAATTGGTGTTAGGGGAGAAAATTGGATAACAACTTTAGGTTTCGTTTGTCATCAATGTGATTTGGGTTGTTCCGTTTCAAGCTGATTGTTCCGTTTTCCTGGTCAAGACCGGAAATCTGGCACCAGAAGGCATCTTGGAAAAAAATGGAATTCTAGAAAATTTTTCATATTGAGCTCACCTAATAAATTGCCGAAAAGGGATCGTTCTCTTTTAAATTCGCACGTTGAGCAAACAACAAGTGGCAGATTTTACCAGCGGTCCTCTTTGCTAAGTTCCTTGGACCATCCACCTTTTGTGGGATTTGGGAACTCAAGTGGTTGCTGGCTTAATTGGTTTTGGGGTGAAGCTTATTGGATTTGGTTGTAAGTCCCTGTATTTGTAAGCCAACCACTCGGAATTTTCTGGAGACGAGAATCTAAGCCATTTTGTTGAGTTGTGGATGCGAAAAGAGAGCACGTTTTGTTCAACTAGCCCAATTTGTAACCAGGGTTTTTAGGTTTTACATTTTACCTCACCATTGGGTTCTTCCTTTTTGACGGTTTGCTAGTCTCAAAGTTGAGGTGTCAGAGTACCCAAAATACTGAACTTGAAACCGAAACATATCATTTTTAAGAAGGGAAGTCAATAGAAGTTGATGGGTCTGTTATCAGGGCTGTGAGGCTGTCAGGAGACAGCTATGTATATGGATGTTTTAGGCTGCAGACAGGACCATAAAGGGGTGATATACTCGTAAATTTATTAACGTTTCTTAATTATTATTTTTAATTATTATTATTGGTATTTCTTATATTTAATTTGGTAAATTTTCAAGCTTGTTTTACTGCGTTAATTATTACAATTGTCTATATTCAAGGTGACATATTTGTACAAACCTGCCCCGGTATACCATGGTATAAGCGTGCACATGTTTTATTTATTATTCATCTTTTATTCCTTAATTGTTTCTCTTTTACATTCATTGAAGTAAGGTGGTCAAACATTTTATTGGTAAATCTTGAATTTATTGAAGCAACTTATAAAACCATTACAAGTTGGTCCTTGCTATATCTTCTGGCAATTTTACCAATTACATTAAAAATAATAATTACTGTGGCATTTTATATATTATATTGCCTTCTATTGGCCTTTGCAGTTCTAAACATACCCCCCCTCCCTCTAATTTTATAGATTTATAATCATTTTTTTTAGATTTGACTCTTAGTTTATCCCTACTGACCTCAACCAAACTAAGGTAAAGTTATTTTAGAGGATAGGTACATCGGGTAGGTACATTTTTATAGGAATTTTGGAGATCAGGGACTTTCTGGTATTAAGTCCGCGGATTTTATTTCGTAAACCAGTGGCGCCCTATAAAGCTAACTTTAAATATTGAACCTACTCCCACACCGCACTGAGTAGCCGCGAGCACTTTGTTGCGCTGGCCGCATTCCTTAAGGGTATCTTACTGTACCTAGGCCTATAAGGATTTATTTATTCAAATTTATTATTCAAACAGTTTAAGGGTTAATTTCTGCGCAACAATGTTATAAAAAAAACTCCATTGGAAAATCAAAATATAATCGATGACAAAATGTTATCCATAAACTTGGACAACCAATAAGAATACTTAATTGTGTAAATTAAAAAAAAAAGAAAAACTAAACCTATTTAGTGTTCTTCCTCTCCCAAATCTTCGAACAATGCGTTTTCGCGTCTAATGATTTCAAATCTGTTTCAAGGACCGCATTAAATATTCCAAGCCCCTGGGAGCACTCGAGGTATATTAATGCAGACAGACATCGGAAGCTTGATTTTCAAAGTTGTCATTTTGCAAACGGCTAATTGCTTTCAAAAACCATCATTACTTTATCGGTTCGTTTGAGCTAAATAGTCTATAATAATTAACGGGCTATAAGATAATTATTAAAGCGTCTCCATTAATGTATTTTATTTATTTTTCGAACAATTTTTACCCAAACCACGATCATGATTACTACTTGTTAATCGTTGTTAATTTTAATGACTTTATCTATGTACGTAGAATATTGTTTTAGATTCTCTTATCGTTTATCAGTTTTATGAATTTTTGCGGTTAAATTTCTATGCAAGTTAAATAACCTTCAGTTTTTGTTTGGATTCTAATAATAGAACCTCTCTGCGCTAATACAACCAATTATCTATTTTTATCAGAAACAATCAAATGTTAATGGGATGTTTAATATTATCCACTTTCATTGCCTACATAATTAAAACGATTTTTTTTAAATAATGGCTATCGGAATTCAAAGCAAATTTATTAATGTAAAAAATTCGGTTTAATAAAACTGAAAAATCGTAAATTTTGTCAGTCGAAAATTGCTTTATTTTTGTAGCATTCAATTTTCGTTTTATTTTTGTTCACGATAATTACACAAGCTATTTCCGCTCTTATATAGAATTACACTTTCATTTTTCAATTCAATTTCCATTTGAAGCGATAATCTGTACCTATAGGCAAAATTTTGCAGAGCCTTTAATAATGAATAGGCGATTTTATTATCGTTTTAACTTTTCAATCAAAACCAATTCTATTGAAATTGGTTCTTATATTTCTACAAGCTAAGAGCAAACAGAATTTTTTGGCAACAAATTTTTCTTCATCTCTCAGTTATTTATTGATCAGTGATTTTTACTAGGCGTTTAGATGTAACATCGTCACCAAAAGTAACTGGGACAGCATCATTTTAGCTCTTGTACTATTATATAAATTTTCTTGTCAAATATTTGTCAAACTATGAATCAAATGCATTGAAATAAATGACAATAGAATTAGTCCAGGAGATTATTATGCATTATTTTTGTCCCAGATACTTTTGGTGACGATGGTACGTGAAAATCATCAAACAACTATTAGAGGACTTCAAATATTTGTTTGACAGACAAAATTTTTCATCAGAAAGTATGTATTTCTCATAGAAATGAAAAAAAACCGTTACTAAATAACGCAGAAATTGAGAAACATAAAATCTGTTTGTTTGAAGGTAGGTAATGTTTCAATCAATGAATCAAAAACTTTGGACTTCCATTACTTTTGGTTTAGGATCGCAACGTTTCGACGGTCTTATGTGCAGTCGTTATCATTCGCTTAATAAAAGACAGTCGAAAGGTTGCGACAATAAACCAAAAGGTTCTAGTTAGGCACTAGCTGAGGTCACACACATAACCTCACTTTTGATGGGGGGACAAAAAACGTCACTGCGCTCGACTTGTCTGAACAGGTAACAGGTTCATTTGAGAAATATCGTTTGTTTGCCCTTGTAGTGTCTAGGTTTTGTAATAGTCAAAAAGTCAATGGTAATAGTCTATGGTTTTTGATTAAACTTCGATTCCATAGAATTGAAGGATATCAGCTGATAGAAGAAAACTGTAATTTAGAATTTAATGGTTATGTTATGTCATTTTGCTCCAGTATCTGTATCGTTGAAGGAGAATAAAACAAACTTCCTTAGAAAACAGTGCTATATTTTAATCAACACCTCAGTGAGCCTAAAGCAGCTCAAACATTATATTGGCGACGAATCAACGAATACCCACAACAACGTTATTGCGAGTCGGCAAACAAAAACAGAAAAACATTAAATGATGGCAGCAGAGAACAACTTTGCCAATATTGAGCATTTTAACATTCATAGTGGCATGGGAAATATAGGCCTCAGATGGCAAAAGTGGCTTAAACACTTTGATAATTTCCTGGTTGCAGCTGATATTACAGATGATGGTCGGTAAGAAGCCATGTTACTCCAGTCAGTAGGCGAGGAAACATTTGATAATAACTGTTCATTACCCGACCCTCCTCTCACTCAACCTGTCTATCCTAAGTATGATATTGCGAAAATGAAACTAAACAATAATTTTGTACCAAAAATGAACATAGAGTTTGAGATTTTTAACTTTAGGCAGGCTAAACAAAACAAATCATAGAGAATTGAAGAATATTAGGGTCGTTTACTGAAATTAAGCACAAACTGTGGTTTCCTAAATAAAAATAGAGAAATTGAGTCCCAATCCAGTGTGCCACATCTGTTAGGTTGAGAAAGTATGGCTTTGCTGAAAATCCCTCACTAGAGCAACTCTTAGCTCAAGCAAAAGCCTGCGAGTTGACTGTTGTTTCTAGAATAGAATAAAATAGAATAAACAAGAAACCTTAATTTCAACGGCCGTACTCATAACATGAACTCTCGACCTAACACAAACAACAAAACATGTAGATATAGTGATAACCAGTGGCACATAGGAGGTAAACAAGACTCTCCAGCCGTCAACATCACCTGTCATTTTTGTAGAAAAACAGGGTACTTTCAGAAGGTATGTATAGCAATACAGAAGTTCTAACAACAAAGTCAAAGTAACAACAGAACATCATATGTAAACACATACAATCATTCACAAGTATAGAGCCATCCACATTACGCAATAGTCAACAAGACAATAACAATCACAGGAGTTATAACAATAATCGAAATAACAAGAGAAACAATAACAGAGAGTATGTTAATTTCAATGCCCCTGAAAAAGACACTGATGAGACTAGTTCAAATCACTCATTCTGCATAACAGTTAATTACATTAAAGATGTACCTGTAGTCAATATCAACATCGATAATCGATCTTTAGAATTTGTGATAGATACTGGAGCATCAGTCAACTTGATAAGCAAAGCAACATTTTAAATACAACTAATTATAAAGATACAACCAACATATTTTCGTACTGTGCAAAACAGAAACTAGAAGTTCTTGGAAAATTCACAACACAATTGTTCCACAAAAATAACACAACAGAAGCAGTATTTCGTGTAGTGAATGAAGAATGTCAATGGCTTCTAAGTTTCAACACCTCCTTGCAACTCAAATTAATACACATGACAAACAGTGTTTTTACAAAAATTAACCGAGATTATGTCAAGAACAAATACCCAGAGATAGGCACAGGTGCAAGGTTCCTAAAGTTAATAAGTTGTCTGGTAATGAGGTGGCTAAGCCTAATGGAGATTTGCATCATGGTTAGGCATACTGGCATACAGATGACGTCATAAAAGTTATCAGGCAACCTACCTCTCTCAAACAACCTTGGCACAGGTGTAGGAAATTTTTCAAACATTGAAGTGCATCTACACATTAGACAAAAATGTTAAACCAATAGCGCAAAAACGCAGGCAAATTCCATTATCACCTCAGGGAGAAAGTAGAAGCAGAAATTAGTCGTTTGGGACAAGTAGACATCATTCAAAAAGAAAAAGGCCCTATGCCGTGGGTATCTCTAATTGTCATCGTACCGAAACACAACAAAGACTTTATTCGAATTTGTGTTGATATGAGGTTAGCTAACAGAGCAATAGTACGTGAAAGACACCTAACACCCACTATCAGTGACGTCATTACCCAGCTTGATGGTGCAACACAATTTAGCCTTATCGACCTAAAGGACGGATACTATCAGGTGACTATAAACAAAAATAGCAGATACATAACAACATTTTCAACGCATGTAGGTCTCTACAGATATAAACTCGGATATAAACGTTTAAGTTTTGGCATAAACAGTGGCGACGCGTGACTTGCAGTCTGGGGGGGGGTAATGGGAAGATGCGCCCCCCGCTAACGCGCCGCAGGCGAAATTTTTTGCCAATTTCAAGGTCATTCACTTTTCCAGAAAAATAAAACAAAAAAAAAATGTATTTTCTTTAATATTAATATGTATTTTCTTTTGGGCATCGTAATTTTTCCCTTGAATTTTGGATCCTGGGGGGGGTAATTACCCCCATTACCCCCCCCCCGACGCGACGCCCCTGGGCATAAATACTGCTGCGGAAATATTCCAAAATGCAATAAGACATATTTTAATAAACATTCCTGTATTTGGCAACACTGTAGAAGATCACAACCCGTCTCTAGAAGCTGTGTTACAGAAATTGAAAGAATGCAAACATTGCAACCTTACAATTAACAAATCAAAATGTGTATTTAGTGTAACGAAGATAAAATTCTTTGGATACATATTTTTCACGAGATGTAGTCCAACCAGATCCGGATAAAATAAAAAGCATTGTAGATTTAAAACCACCAGAGAGTCCACAGAAATACGAAGCCTTTTGGGTATGATAAACTATATATGGCAAAGTTTTTACCGCGCCTAGCTAATAACACCAAAATCCTCAGTTATCCAACACTGAAAGATTCCATTTGTCAATAGACGACAGAAATGATTAAACATTCCAATTTTTGATAGAATAATTGATGAAGGCAACAACATTATCCTATTATGATGTCAATAAACCAACAAATTTGAATAATTTGATAGTAGATGCTAGACCCTGGACCTGAAAGTGTAGGCTCGATTCTCACCTGGTCAAAATGTGTACGTGGTCCATACAACATTTCCATATCTACCTTAATGGAACAACATTTACTTTACATACATTACATCTGCCTCTTGTCAGAATCTTAGAAAACAACAGATCTTTTCCCAGTGCTCGAATAGAGAGACTCTATCAAGAATTCAGCCCTATCAGTTCAAAGTCGTTCATCAAGATGGTAAGTTCAACCCATCAGATTATTTGTCAATACAAACTTAATTCAGCTCACGAAGATACCAAAATAGAAACATATGTAAATTTTATCCTACAGTCTTTATTACCCAAAGCTATGACAATTGAACAAGTGCAACAAAGTTTTCTCATTGACACAATAAAAAATAACAGAAACAAATGGAAAACTGTTGAATTATCCCAATTCTGCAAAATAAAAGAACTTACTGTGACAGATAACATCATACTACGAGGTACTCGAATAATTTCACCAGCATCCTTAAAAACTCCTGTAATACAACTAGCACATAAAGGTCATTTAGGGGTTGTCAAGACGAATCAGTTACTTCGCTCGAAAGTATGGTTCCCCAAATATTGACAGGCTAACAGAAACATTTGTAGAAAGTTGTGCAGCGTATCAGGCAGTTACAAACGCTAGGATCCGAGATCCTATAATATCAACAGCATTACCGTTTCAGCAACTTGACATAGATTTCGCTGGACCTTTCCTCAACAAGAAATATATCTTCAATTAGTAGATGAACATTCATGGTACCCGATAGCAGAAAATGTTCCATCTACAAGGTTCCAATACTTGAGAAAATATTTTCCACATTTGGAATTCCGAAGTCCATAAAGTCAGACAATGGTCCACCTTTTTGTGGTAGTGAATTTAAAACATTTTTATTTATTCTTGGTATAGAACACATAAAAATCACTCCATACTGGCCAGAGGCGAACGGTATGTCTTTAATTTGTGCACAGTTGGAATCCAGCAAGTTTGATGCTCAAATCAAAAATTTTTTGTTAAACTATAGAAGTACTCCGCACTCCACTAAAAAGAACCCCCATTTGAACTGGTTTTCAACAGAGAAATCAACAACTTATCACCGATATACACACAGCAAGGAAGACATAGAGAACAACATGAAGAAATAGCAAAAAGTGATAAGAAAAACAAAAGGAATATGCAGATCAACAGAGGCATGCAAGAATACACAACTTTCGGATCGATGATCTAGTTTTATGTAAACAATCGAAGACAAACTGCCTGACTCCATTTTTTGACTCAAAACCTTACAAAATAACTCAAATTAATGGAACTCAAATTTTGGCAGAGAGAGAAGGAAAATATATCAAAAGAAATGCATTGTTTTCGAAAATATTGGATCCTAGTATTCCTAGTCAAGTCTTCAAACATCCGTCAAACACTCCCAAACAAAATACGTTTACTCCTCCTCTCATTCCTATCATCCACTGAAAACAGTATTCTGGAAGATTAGTCCTAAAGAGGAACAAGCTACTATAGGTACTTGAAGCAAGTTCGCTTACACCACCTACTATTGAAGATCCACATATGAACTGAACCTCAAGAAGTCCTCTCAGATGACGATATCTCGTTCAACTCAGCACCTGAAGCACCTACAACAGATACAGACAGCCTTTCAGTTATGACTTAACTGAATGTGATAACTTCAAACTGGGCATTTTGAGCAAACCTGACATTCAATAATTTCAAGCCGTTGAACCCTCAGATGTTTGCGACAACATGCGTCCATCAAAAGTTTTGAGAAGACCAACCTACTTGAAAGACTATGATACCAATCAATTATTCTGATTCATTAAGTGATTAAGTATTTTTTTCAAAATGTATTTTCAGAATTTTTTTTTTTTTGTTCGTTGAAAAAACTTTCAAATCTAAAGGTAGAGAGGAAATGTAGTATCTAGGTTTTGTAATAGTCCATGGTTTTAGGTTAAACTTCGATAGGGCACTCCAACGAACTGTCAAAAACGAAATTAATATGGCTGCTGCAGGATAAACAAACGTAAGTTTACCATGTATCCTTATGGAAATTTGAAGAATTCCAATATTATTTGTTAATTTTATGTATTGAAATGCCCGCATTTTGCTGTGTGGTGAATTGGAGCAGTAATGCTAGTTGTTCGGCAACCCTCAGAGTTCTCGACTTGTATTTAAATATAATGATCGCTTACTCTGCAAATTTATACGTCTGTTTAGTATTTAGTTTAGTGAATATAAAATATAAAATTAGTGAAATCAGTTCAAAATATAAAAAACGCAATAAAATTATCAGGAAAAAATTTAAAACGCTTTTCAAATAGAACTAAATAGCACGAAGTATATGGGCAACCGGCTTGTTTCTCCAGCAGCGGCCATTAAAATCGATTTGTTGGACTCAATTTGTCCCCCTATCGAAAGTGACGTTAGACGTTATGTGATTTTTGACGTGATAGCTAGCGTCTGTGTATATACATTATTGGTATAAATAGTTATTTACATTCTAAGCTGCGAAAGCGTACGTTTAGGTGCGAGGTGCACCTAAAAGGTCTTTTGCAGCGTGTGATGTATTTAACTTTTCATTCTTTCCCTTCAAAAATCGCGAATAGGCATGCGAAAGTGAAACATGCTAGTAGCGAAAATGAAAGTCACTACTAGCATGTTTCACGTTCGCTTTGGCTCGCCTATGCAAGATAAAAAAATCTACTTTCGTAGAGGGGATAATGAAATAGTCCTTGTCGAAAGTGAGGTTATACGTGTGACGTCAGCTTCAATGCATCGGCTAGTGCCTAATTCCGTTATTAGACAATTAGTGTTGAAATAAACTTACCTTATTCAAATCCAATTATGCTGTTGAATTAATCCAGGCCCTGAAATCAAAAAAAGTAAAACTTATTAGGAACAAAGTGTTTTTATAGGTCATACAATTAATAGTATTTGTCTTGATATATACAAATATTACTTATCATTTATTATTGTATAATTAACGTTTGTTAAATGCAAAAACAGGTTCAAGCTTCTCGACTGTCTTTGTCGACTAATCGAGGTTGGTAGGTATATAATGATCGACTTTTTATATAAATCGTGCCATTAAAAGACGTAGGTATGTATAGTTTAACTAGCCGGTATTAGCTTTGTTTTGTTAAGGTTAAAGAATGTTAAATTAATTTTTGGCAACACTCATATTTTTGTTTCCAATTATTTAAAAATAATAAGGTGTCCTATAAAATTCCTATATAGGTCGGTACGAAGTGCACAATTCTCGACTTAATCCGTTGCACCATAGAGTTAATTAGGAATGCGAATGCTCTTTGAAGAGTTAAGAGTTAGCCAGTTTCCACGGTTTTATGTTAAAATACCTACGTGTGTTTAATAGTTTAAGGCCACTGCATCGTTTCACCTTGCAGTTCCGAAACTGGGTTCTTCATTTTAGAGTTAACTAGAACTTAATTTATACTGCGAGTTTTATACACAGGAATAATATAAATTAAGGCCGATGTGCATTTAAGTTAGTCTAATTTCAAAAATAAACACGACAATAAAACATATAAGTCTGGGGGTTGCAGTGTCACTCCTAAATTGGTTTTGACGAAACGAACCAATTTACAACAAAAGTGCTATCATGTAGACACTGGAACTGATCGTCTGAAGATAGGACAAATAAAACAGACAAATTACTTTTACTCTAGCGTCTTCAAGTCTGAACTCCCATGACTGCCCAGGGCTTCTACAATTTATACATCACAAAGTAAGCATTTCGTGTTAAAATTAATTAAAACGGTTTCAAGTAGAAAAAAACATTATGATATAAATTGGTAGCATCGACATTATTGGATCCAGCGGGTACAGTTTTGTGTCGTGAGCCAAAAATTTACACATCCGATCGAATGTTGGCAGACATATCGCTCATACAGATGAGGGACAATAAATGTAAAAGTTTCCCTATGCTCTTTGCATTCTACTGGTCGTCCGATAAAGAAGTGCCAGCTTTTACAAATTAGTGTTTAACCAAGCAGATGCGAAGCTTCACGTCCAATTTATTGATTTCAGGAGTGGAGAGAAGTCAAGCAGCTCATTTGGACTTTTGCCATTTAATTAGTCGAATCAAGAGCAGACATTTCGACACCAATTTGGTTTTACCGTCACGGCTAGATTCATAGAGTTTTGTTTCGCGATTTTTACCATGGAGAAAATTGATACAGTGTCCATTAATACTGTATTGTTCAGCTTATACCCCTGCTCCTAAACGGGACATTATGAAACGCTTTTTCGAAGTGGAGGTAGATGACGTTGAATGACGGACTATGGTTTAGCGACCTTTGCGATGGGGACGGAGCCCCCATAATGATTTTGGTATTGTATGTAGTGGGTGTAGTGAGTAGGTACAAAAATATTGAGTTCCTAATCCTAACATTCCCAACTATTTATTTTTATGTCAAACTTGTGTGTTTTATGGTTTTGTTGTTTTTGCTCTACCGACTTTGACAAACAGTTTGAATATTTTTCTGTTTAGTATAGTATAGTGAATTTTAGGGGCCTTAATACAAAAAGCTTAGATGACAGATACCCATTGCCCAACATAACGGATCTGTTGAACAAGCTGGGACGCTGCCAGTATTTTACCACCTTAGGTTTAGTTAGCGGCTTCCACCAAATCCAGGTGCATGAAAACGACATCGAAAAAACCGCATTCAGCACAGAAAACGGGCATTATGAATTCTTGCGAATGCCCTTTGGTTTGAAGAACACGCCGGCTACATTCCAAAGAGTTATGGATGATATTCTATATCCCAATATAATGAGCAACTTTAACACCGAAATATATCGGGTCTTCAAAAAAAAAAAACCAATCAAAGATTGCTATGGTTTTTTAAACGTATGTCTTAGCAATATTTTTCTTTAATTTTGTCAATGAACTTTAATGTCAAAATGTCATGTCAAAAATTCTCACCAATAAAGAAACAATAATGCGACGTAGGTTTTCGTAATCAAAGCAATCTTCGATTGGTTTTTTTTTTGAAGACCCGATAGAACATCGCATTAATAATAGTTATCCATTATATAAGGGAAAAAAGTATGAGATTTTAGAGCGAGATGTGCTTTGCCTCCCGTCGCGAAGCGGAGGGAAACAACAACAAGGAGGCCAAAGAGCGTTGGGAATGCTGGAGGTGGAACAGGGGAAATCGTTATCTTTCGTTCAACCTTGGAGTTTTTCTAGACATTTTATTCTATTGCATTGAAATTGGCCTGTTGTTGATCTGTCAAACCTGTATATAGGTAATTAATTTTTTGGCCATGTCATTAGCTTATTTATAAGTTTGTTTCGTGCCATAAGTAGAGTTTTTTTAATTTGTTTTGAATGAAAGCGAGGCATCCTAGCGAGGGAGGATTTCACTCAATTTGCTGAGGAGATCTGTATATCAAAATTGTCTACTACCGTTTGAATCAGACAATCGGGCTTCAAGCTATTTGCAAATCGTAGTTCAAAGTTTGCTGATTGCATGTTACGGCAAACTGTAGTTGCTACTGAGGATTTGTACCACATTACTTCGTCATAGCTACAACAAATTCCAAAGCCATACAGAAAATCAATAAGTTGTCTTGATGAATAAGCGTGATGAAGTGTTACCAAGAGACACTTGTAGTTATACACGTTTTTTCAATAAGTCGTCGGATAATTTCCTTTCCGTTTGCATGATATACCAATACACTGGCCTTTTTTACCTAGTTTATTATGGAAAATGTATATACAGACCGGACAAACCTACTAGGCACACCTTCAAATTTTATTAATAATTCAAAATGGGAAATAATCAAATACATACATTATAATATAAGTAACGTTCTACTATAAATTATCATCAAAATTTGTTGAAATAGCCGCATTTCCGCTTGCCCCCATCATTAGAAGTCCCAAAAATACCGTAAAAAGACCCAAAAATTTCGCAGCTGCGGCGCTATTCTTCCTGCAGCGCTTGCGGCGAAGCAGTGGACTACGCCAATGCTGCTGTCGAAGCCGAGTATAGCCGAGCTGCCGAAGATGCACGAATTTCAATAGTATGAAGGAACCTGCAGGGACGATCAAAGATCCAGCGTGGCGATCCTGCAGTGAAATGGGTATCAGTTAAATAGTCCCATTTAAGTCTGTGTCTAGTAGCCTAGTCCTGTCTGTCTAATTAATTCTACTTATGTTAATTTTTGGAGCCCAAGCCTCCATGGTAATTTTGAAATTCCGGCGCCTACGTAGCGTCCAATAGTTCAAACATTTCCTTGATTTTCAACTTCTCTATGCATTTCGACAATGTATGTAACATCATAAAACAGCCATCTGCGTCCACTGCTATACATAAGCCTCCTGTAATCTGTTCCATCTTTATTATTATTATTAGTCTGACAGTAGGCGGAAAATCCGATGAAAACTACCACTTTATAATCTTAACAATCAAACTTAATAATGTAAAAATTCGCGATTCACATGTGTAAGGTCTCTATCCAGTATGTGTTCTAGGTTGGGGCATCCACAGTTCTTGGCTGAGTGCGTTCCATACATATACTACCCGGTTGGTAAGGAAGTGCCGTCTAGCAAGTTTCGCGCATCTTTTGAGAGTTTTTTGAAGTGTCCTCTAGTTTCGCCTCTCGGTACGGAGATATCCAGTTGGACGTTATAGTATCCAGATATGATTTTGTGGGTCTGTATTAAGTCTTTAACCTGGAGCATCGAATTTCATACGGAAGCTCCTTCAGTTCGGTTGGTATTTGTGTTACACCGCGCTGTACACGTTCTAGCAGTTCAATGTCCTTAACGTAGTATGGGTTCCACGAACTTACAGCAAACTCAAGCATCGGTCTTATACATGCTTTATATATCTTCATAATTGTTGAACAGGTGTAGTGATCCTTAAATGCTTTTCGGACAAAATATATGAAGGTGTTTGCTCTCTTTCTTCCCGCGATGTGGCTTTCTCATTTAAGATTTTTTGTCGCAACTACTCCAAGGTCTTTTTGGTGGTCGACTCCTTTGAGGACTTTTCCAAGGAGGGTGTATTGAGTATTTGGGTTCTTTGGACCGATATGCAGCAGAGTGCACATTTCGACATTCAGCGACATTAGCCAGTTTCCACTCCACAGTCCCCAGATCGCTCTGCAGTGAGATGACATCACATAGTGAATTACAATACAATTTGGTGTCATCTGTGAAGCAGCAGATACTGTTATTGATGTCGGTCACCATATCGCTGATATATACCAAGAACAACAACGGTCCGAGTCCTGAGGCACTCCACTCCTCACAGTTCTTTCGCCTGACAAGGCATCTTCCTAACCTGAAACCTGCGCTTGGTAAGAAAGCCATCAATCTAGGAGAAAAGTGGGCCCCTAACGCCATAGTGATGAAGCTTGTAAAGCAGTCTGTGAAAAGGGACTCTGTCGAAGGCCTTTTCAAAGTCAATGTATACGACATCCACTGGTTGACCACTATCCTGCAAAGTAGTCCAGTCGTTGAGACATGAAAGGTTTGTATCTATGGATCTTTTCGGTAAGAACCCGTATTGACAATTAGTTTCTCCATGCATTTGGGAAGTGTAGATGTTAGGCTAATGGGTCTTTAGTTTCAAGATTGGCAGCGGTCACCTTTTTCACAGATGGGGGTAGCAACTGCGTGGGTCCAAGCATTGGGAACATAGACTGTGGTCAGGTCCTTGGTCAGTGCTATTGACAGCGGCCCACACAAGACATATTCAGGTATACTGGTGGAATACCGTCGGAGCCAGCGGCAGGGTTGTTTTTAAGGCTATGAATAGCGTTCTGGACCTTTTGGTGGTGAAGTCGATAATTGGTATAGAGTTAACTGTGCGTTAATTATTGGTCTATCCTGTGCTATATTCATCCATTTAGTCTGGATACTTTTTATGTCATCTGAACATCTTGTCGGCGGCCTCTGTTGCGATATGCCTCCAGTCGTGGTCTCCTCAATGATCCTTCTAGTCCAACGTCCATCCTTGAATCGCGCCACATGACCAGCCCAGTTCAGCCAGTGTCAGTTAACTTGGACATTTCCCTTATTCTGTTGTTCTAGATTTTATATCTGAGTAATATGGCAAGTAGAGACCTTTCCATCTCTCTCTGGACAATGTGTATTTTATTTACCGTTTTTTTTATTTTTGTGAGGGAAAGAGGTGCTGCACTCTAGGTAAGAACAGGCAGGACGCACTGCTCAAAGATTGGTATATTGTAATATTTCCTTGTAGGATGCTGTGCAATTTTCCAAAGGCAGCCCAAGTCAAACCTATTCGTTTGATGATTTCACAGGTCTGGTTGTCTCTTCCTATGCGTAGCTCGTGCCTCAAGTATTCATAGGAACTTACTAGTTCAGTACTTGACTCGTTCAGATTGATGTTTTTGCTTACAACAAGATTCGTCATATATTGGGTTTTGCTCATATTAATCCCACTGTGCTTGATACCTCATCTAGCTTCAGCAGCATTTCTCTGGCTTCATCAATCCTATCCGACACGAGAACGATGTCATCTGCAACTCGGTGGTTCAGCAGTAAATGGATATAAGTCAAACCAAGCCTGAAGCTATCTCCATTTTTGCGAATGGGTGTTAGCACTGCCTGATGGATCAACTTCCCCATAACAATGGCTATAGTACACTCATGATGCCTGCACAAATATCCGAAGAATATTGACGGCCTACCATAAGTCGATGAAGAATGATTTTGGAGTGAAGTCGATTGTGATCAGCCAGTTATTGTTCTGTTTAGGTAGGGGATTTTCAAGATTGGCTAGAAAGACTATATAGCAATTAAGCTACTTTGTCCTTTTATTATTATTTGGAGTATGTAAATTTATTATATATTAGGTGTTTTTAATTGTAGTCACCGGTATTGCTGTTTATATTAATTATTGTAATGTAATTCAAGCAAGTTGACTTATTTCTATGAGGAATGGAAATAATATTCAGCTTTCTTGGACTAATTTATTAAATTTAAAAATCAATGTTAAATTTAAAAATTAATGTGTTGTATGTCATAAAATCGCCTTTTGCGTCATATAGCCCTAATTAGTTAAACAACAATTTTTTTTTTAATTTTTTTTTTTTTTTTTGATGTTAAGGTCCCTTTTTTTTTTTTTTTGTTAAACTTGTATTGTTTCGTTTTTTTGCAGCCCTGATGATGATGCTAACTAGCATCGAAACGTTGGCTATTTGATTTTTAAATTTAATAAATTAGTCCAAGAAAGCTGAATATTATTTCCAATCCTCATAACCATATTCGTGGACGTGATACTTTTTCGACTGTGACTTATTTCTATTTAAATTTGGATTTAGATTAAAATTACGAGTCAACCTGATTTTCCATTCAGGTGGCACCATACCATCTCTATTCAATTATTTTCGCCCAGCCCAGCTCTATATCCTTTCGAATAATACCAATCCATCCGGTTTCTAAAGCCATCTTTTGGACTAGCTTCATTCTGCAATTATTTGAGTTGCGCTCGACCTTGCTTGAGAACGGGCCACTCTTCCTTAGTAACTTGGTTAAGCAAATCGACGTCAGTGACATCAGCGAGCCCTTTTGATTTTTGGCGCACGTGCTAAGTTTTCTTAAAAGTTTCTTGAAGGGGTCAATCCTTCAAATTTCTGTCTCTGTAGTTCAGAGTGGTTATGGCTAATTAAATAAATAATTAATTTTATTCGTCGACTCGGCCACCCTTTTTGTGATTTTTTGGAACATGCCACCCTATCTTTGGTTGCAACCAACTCTGGTGATGCCTGTATTGTGTAGCAAATCATGGTATACGAGGCACCCCTTGTTCAGGCTGAGTCATGTACTTTTTTGTCTCATTATAAACTTACAAGCATCAGTAATTTAGTTTTCTGATAGAGTCCTACATCCAGGCCTAGTATTGCTCCCATTCCCTAAAGGGGCAGGCTTCACTTCATGTGCCCCTACTACATCTGAGGTCACTTTCATGGTCCCTGGTGCATAGTGCCTATCGTCCTTGATGACACCTCGACTTGGAAGTACTGCAACCACAGGTTTCTTTACGTTGAAATTTCACCTTTTATATTATATTTTTTATTGAGCATAACCCAATTGGAATGTTTCATTTCTATGTTCAGTTCGCTGTTCGGCTGAGCATATGCATTTTCAGAGCAGATAGACCCAACGAGGCCATGTTCAATTCACTGTCCGGTTGAGCATATGAGTTTTAAGGGCAGATAGACCAATAGAAAGGGTCCCAATTTAAATAAAATGATCGATCAATATTATTATTTTACATAATAATATTTAGTTAAGGGTGGTACTGGGTTGGAATACTTGGAATCAAATTATTCTTACATTTATGATTTTCATTAAATTGACATCCTAGATTTTACAATTTTTCACTAAACTTTTATTAAACATAATAAAGTGGAGAGCGTTGCTGTATTATTTCTTTTTATACATAATATTTCAGATTTAATATTGAGGTTTGAGACCTTACAAATAAAAACTTCGTGGTGCCCTCAGTAAACACTCCTTAAACAAGACCAGAAATTAGAAATGCTTTCCGATGAACAGCTATCGTAAGCAGTAACATCTTTTTAATCCAAAGTAATTAAAAACGTTACAAGACCCTATCCGAGACCCTATCCAATTGTCATCTATATCCACATGGTCCCTTACTGATGAAGGAGGAAAATATTTTCTGGGACCTGTTACTATGTCATTTTCGTATTTGGCTATGGAATCGATTGTCACAACTTTCGCAACTTCTCATAACAACTCCGACGCTGATTTGTTCATCACGCAAGTATCCCATAATAATGATTCTTTTGAATGGAAAAGATACCCTGTACCAGCCATCCAGAATTACTTTTCAATCTCTTAAGAGAAGGAGAAGTTGCGAAAGTTGTGACAATCGACAGCTGTTGAGTAGCAATTGTCAAAGAAGGCATTCGTTCGACTCAAAAGAGTGATTAGGCTTTCTGTTAGGCTAGATTTGAGTGGTTACATTTAGTACCCAGTGGTCGCCTACTTCAAAGGTGTCTCGACAAATAAAAGATCTAGCAGATACGGTTATCCGCGTGTGACTAAATTCAGCTGATGTAGGCACCATGGTGGAATGGTAGAACAAGCAGTGTTGTTAAATTAAACAGGGTTTGACATGCTGTGGTTTGGCATTGGCATAGTGAATTTTAATCACCGCATCCGTGGCGGTGCACCATTTTGGTGAATTTAGCCACACGCGGATTATGCAGCATGTTTCTTTTCAATGAATATCTTTGTGGAACAATGTATTCGGAAATGGGGAAACGAGGGATTATGCATTCTTATCATAGGTGATAGCTGTACGTACACCCTGAGGTTTGCAGATGAACAGATTGATTCGCGCAAGCGCATACTTTATGAATGATGAAAATTAGTTTCAACCGATGGCGATAGTGTTAGCAAACGAATATCTGATAAAATCAACTTTGTGCTTTAGATCATGACAGCAGGTATGATTAACTCCTAGCTACGGAGCTGGGCTTTCTACGATGCAGTATAAGGGTATTCAGAAATAAAAAATTCAAAAATTAATACAATTGATTATACATATAGTAAAAGATTAGAATGGAAGAAAGTTGCTTGGAGGATAATAAATGGCCAAAAAAAGTTTTCCGAGGGCTACTGCACACAGCGGTAGAAAAGGGAGGCATTGTTTTTGATATCGAAAAAAAACGTAAATAAAATATGGCATGAAGGCAACTAGCTTGAAGTCGATGTATTTAACAGGGAGTTTTAGCGGAAGAAAGCGAGGAGACGGTGACAGCTTTGAGATACTCTAGTGTGTGTTTTGTATTGATCTTCATCCATGATAATATTCTACAAAATTAGATTAATATCTTCAAGGAAATCGGTTCCAAATGAATTTATGTCAAAACGTTTTTCTTGTAACTACATAGGTAAATTTACGGCCAATGTTATATCTTTCAAACGCAATAATATCAAGTTATTTTGATTGCTAGCATGGCCTCTTTTTTCTCCAGGATTGGTGTTTTGCGCCCATTGTTTTGAGCAGCCTTGTATTAGTGCTTAGTGAATGATATTATTCACATAATTTTTTTTTTCATCATATTATAGAAGAGTGCATTTAAATAAAAATTACTCCACCTGTTGCAATCCAGCAACAATAATAATAAAAACACGAAAAATGAAACAGCAGGTCGTCGTGCCCCGGCTCTCCCGCTTATATACTGCATTGTTTTCATATCGCGCAGTGCTTTTAGTCGGAAACTCGTTTATAGCGTTCTACTTTCATTTAATTTTCATCTGTATTCGGATTGTCGGTATTCAACGATTCAACCCCAGCTTAACGCATGCGCAAAATCGACGTTATTTCTTTCCTCGTATAACGTTTTGCTGTCATCATAATGTAACAATTCGCTGCTGCCGCGACGTTCCACCGCTAGGGCTAAAAGTGTACTGTAGCATTCATCCTTGGTGCGAAACCCACGGAGTGCGGCAAACGACGCGTGGAATAAACCGTTCAATGGTTATCGTTGATCGGTGCAAAATATACAATAATTGCGAAATATTTGAATTTAAACACGTTATTTGGATTCAAGAATCATATAGTGTCTCAAGAAGTTAATGAGCTTATTCGCACGGAGTCTTGACAAAAATTGATGCATTGTTTTTATACCCCTCTCACAATTCACAGGAGGCGCTGATGACTTTCGTTATTTATAAGTCAAAAGTAATCTAGTTCATTTTGTTGTGTGATTTTTTGGCTCAGACACCTTCAAAGTCGTTCAAATAGGTTCAGTGACTGCCACACTTTAAAATTGCTAACAAGGCTAATTTATAATGTACACAAATACGCTGTGCAGTCAGCAGTCAGCTGAACTTGACGTGGTTTCGATTTTGAAATTAAAATGTCTACGAGTATTTATTGTGCGTTTCCTTTGTTTAATCGTTTTCTGTTTTAGTATGTTCGAGTTTTAGCTAATTAGTTGTGAAAAACACACGGATGTTATTTTTAGTATCAATCAAGCAAAAAATCATTTACAGAAAACGAATGAGCTGGAAAATGGTACAACAAATATTTGTGTATTTATATGCCAGGATCAACTTCTCAACGAACAAATAAACTGGCCGAGGATTCTTTTTGATTAGTTGTTATATGTATTTGAAGGCCAGGACTAAAGAAGGCCGAAAGGAAGGAAATGAAAACAGTATTTCAAACAATCTTCTATTTATTTTTGAATAGAAGACACAAAACAATGATTATAAAATTATCTAAAAACACTTCATATAGGCAGTTTTGTTTTCAAGGTCAAGTTTAATTCTTACATAAAGTGAGGTTGATGTTGATAAGTGTTGTATAAGATTCAGTATACTCGCCTGTAAGGTTCCCCTTCAGTATTGCTTAGGTTGTACAGTATAACATACCCGGGTTCGTTCAACAAGATTGAACGGTGTGAATTTTTATTACCTTTTAATTAAACCACGAATCTTCTGAAAAACGAAATGAAAAACAAATAGGACCGTTTTGGAAACTTACTCAATTTTTCTTACTGGACATGCGCTCGACAGCAAATATTTGGGAAATTTAAGGGAAGCTGTGATATGTAAAAAAAAACGAAAAATTTGTGAAACGTCTACTTTATTATTAAAGTAAATCGTACCGTTCTCGACCTGGAACTAACGAGGAGAAAGACCATGGTAGAGAAACCCTCGATCTAACATTCCTCAAAAATCAAAACATACTGTGTCATTTAAATGATAATTGTGAGTCATTAATTCAATAATTTAAGTCAATAATTCAATAATTACAATAAAAGTTTAAATTAGGTTTAGATATAGTCTGTGCATCCAGAGGTTACCCATAAGCTGTAAAACACAGGGTTGACAATAAATTAGTACAAGACCAAGTGAACGAATTTACATTTAGTTCTATAAAGTCCTTTTTCAAACTAATTTTAAAGTTTTTGAGTTACCTACGTCGGAAATCAATGTCTATAGAGTAGTTGCCTACTTAAAATTTACTCCATAAAAAAATATTACTTGACAAAATTATATTTTCAAGTAACTTTGAAAAATGGTACTCCAGCCCCTGAATTAATATAGGGCCTGTCAAAGTTTTTGAACAAGATTTATACCGAAATTCCAGTGCTTTCCAAACAAAACAAAATTTTGTTTTAAGTTAAATAATAATTATGTTTCACTTGTAAACAATATGTAATAATAATAATAATAAAAGTATAATAATCTATACTCAGCATTAGATGAATATATCGGATTTTAAATAAATACGAAATGTAAATACCTATCTGTTTTAAAAATTATATTTCTTCACAAAATTTCTTGACCACAAAACATTTTGAGAATTTCAGGTAGAACTCGTCCTCTCTTTATATTTCGCATGATTTATAGCCATGCCGTGTTTTATGACTTAGGGGTAAACTCTCGGTGCATAGACTTTACCATCCTTTGTCTTTGCCCCGTTGCTAAAATTTTAATTCCACACACAACATTCAATCAACACTACCTATATTCGATACTGAAGAGTTTTTTGTTAGCAAGTTTCCCAGCAGCAGTACTGAGGTCCCATACGGGAAGCTACTTATTGTTCGTCGATTTTTAACTGATACTTTCCGTATGAGGAGCGAGGGGGTGTTTCCAGGTGTGACGTCAGGTAACCATTGACGTTCTAATGTAGGGAGCCACCAGCTCACATTCCGTCCGAGTATCAGATTAAAATCGACGGACAATAGCTATAGTTGTTTTTGAGTCAATATCTCTAGATTGATTATTTCAATTTGTTTGCTAGGATATTCGCTCGTCAGGGTAGGAAAATGTAAGTAACAACAAGGCCCTAATGCACGCTCTTAATCCCAAAATTAAAATCACACATAATTTTTCTAGGTTTTAATTTACTCTTTATCGGTGTTGTTTACAGCATGAAACGATTTTTGTTAAATACATGAACAATACACATGTTATAAAAATATTATACACAAACATAAAAATGAAAAAATGATACTTGTATAGATAATTCTAACTCTCAAAAACAAAATAACAATTATTCTACTGACCTGTGGGATGCTCCTTTTGACACACAAACTAATCACAAATTGAATTGAACAATAAGTTTAATTCAAAATAAAAATAAAAATTGAATATTGAACAATGGCGGACAAACGTCTTGAGGTACCAGCCTAGAGCCCCGCTTCTTCTCTAGTCTCCTCGCTTATTCTCTGGTCTCCTGTATGGTTTCGGTACTTTAAACTCTAAACTTGACGGCGCATACATATGTCTTCCGGAAACAACCGTCACAGACGATCAAGCAAACACTCAAAATTATCTTGAGTTCTAAAGCCTACTATAGTTTGGAGGAATTCTTTTCTGATAATCAGGTCAAAAATTTAGGGAAATAGATTTAAAAAAAAAAAAACATTTATCTTGTAACAATAACAACAATAATTTACAATAAGGTACTTGTACTGACTCCTCCTGTGCTCGAGCTCTGGACGTCGAGATCAACTGTAAAACGGAAACTCATGGTTTCGTAGATTTTGTTTCAGCTTTAGCTTAAGTGTATGTTTTATGTTAGTGTGTGTTCTGAAAAATTATAAATGATGTGGGTTTTTTTGTTTAATTTAAGTGTATGTATTGTATTGTACTGTATTTATTTATTTTTCAAATTATTTTATTTTATTGACATGATCGAATAAAGAGTCTTATCTTATCTTATCATGGTTGCAACACTTACTTTTTTTTTCTATAGTAGACTTTTTTTTTTTTTAATCAAGATTCAAAGAAATTATATTTTAATATTTAAAATGGTGGTTTTCCTCAAGGTGATGGTCGCTTGTCTGAAGCTTCTATCATTAAAGATCTTGATGTCTATCTAGGTACTAGGGTAATGTTCACCAACCATTTTGATGTGGTAATTGGCAGGGCTAATAAAATGTTGGGTTTTATTGAGAGAGCTACTAGGGACTGAGGAAAACCACCTATTTAAAATATTATTTCTTCAAATCTTAACTTAAAAAAAAAAAAACGTTTACTGACTAAAAGTAAATGTTGCAACCTTGTATGCGCTGTAAAGCGTACTGAAAGTATAGGTACCGAACGGGAGATAGAGAATACGCAACTAGACTAGAAAACAAGCTGGGCTGGTCCCTTTGACGCATGTCTGTAATTATTCATTATTCACTTTTCATTTTTATTTTGCATTAAATTGATTGTTCAATCCAATTTGTTATTAGTGTGTGTGTCAAGGAGAGATTACAGGTTAGTTGAATAATTGTTATTTTGTTTTTGAGAGTTCAATTATTTATACAAGTATCATTTTTTCCATTTTTATGTTTTTTTGTTTGTTTATAACATGTGCATTATTCATGTATTTAACAAAAATCGTTTCATGCTGTAAACAACACAGATAAAAAGTAAATTAAAACGCAGAAGAAATTATGTGCTGTCTTGTATGCCAGGATTTTGATTTTTGGATTTAGAGCGTGCATTAGGACCTTGCTGAATTTACTAATATTTTCCTACCCTGACGAGAGAATATCCTAGCAAATTGAAATAATCAATCTAGAGATATTGGATCAAAAACAACTATAGCTGAGTAGCTTCCCGTATGGGACCTCAGTACTTGCTGGGAAACTGGCTAGCTAACCAAAAAACTCTTCAGTATTGAATATAGGTAGTGTTGAACTGTTGATTGAATGTTGTGTGTGTAATTAAAATTTTGGCACAAAAACACAAGATGGTACCTAATTTAAACTTTCATTGACTTAATTTATTGAATTAATGACTCACAATTATTATTAAAAATGACACAGTATGTTTCGATTTTTGAGGAATGTTAGATCGAGGGTTTCTCTGACGTGCTCTTTCCCTTCGTTAGTTCCAGGATGAGAACGGTACGATTTACTTTAATAATAAAGTAGACGTTTCACAAATTTTTCGTTTCTTTTACACATCACAACTTCCCTTAAATTTCCCAAATATTTGCTATATCGGGCGCATGTCCAGTAAGTAAAATTGAGTAAGTTTCCACAACGTAGGCCCTATTTGTTTTTCATTTCGTTTTTCAGAAGATTTGTTGTTTAAAAGGTAATAAAAATTCTCATCGTTCAATCTTACTGAACAAACCCGGGTATGTTATACTACAGGACTTTACAAGTATACGCCCCATCAAAATTCTTTACACATCACTGGTCAGATCCGTTCTTGAATTTTCTTGCATAGTTTGGTCACCTTACTATCAGATCCACATCAATAGGCTCAAGAGTGTTCAACACACGAATTTATCAAGTTTGCTAGGTAAAAACTGTCTCATAGTGGTGTGATTCTCAGCATTGACCAGACTATGATTTACTTAGACTTAACTACTCTTGATTGCAGAAGGGACTACTTTGATGTCTGTTTTGCTTTTAATATCCTTAACTACTACATAAAAAGCCACGAATGTCTTCGATGCTTTTATCTACACTCTCAAAGTTATCGGACACGAAGTAAATTTTTACTGCACATTCCTTACTGTCGTACTTGGTACTTACTATTCAGTCCTGTGAATAGAATATCTGCCAATGTACCTAAATAACTTCTATAAAGTTCTTGACTTCTTTAATTTATCTCAAGATGAATTCAAGACGCGGGCCAAGAGAATTGTTTCAGGTTAGTTTTTTGAAATATTTTAGATTTACCCTTTGTACCACTTCAAATGTATGTATTTTCTAATACGTGAATAAATAAATAAATAAACAAGGAAATTAGCAAACTAGAATCATTGTACATAGAGTATATTGAAAATCCACAAATAAAAACAGTGGATACTCTTCGAATTGATTGAGAAAATTGAAACGTAATTTAGGAAAATCTGGTTCGACAGCAAAGTAAATAAGAAAAAAGTGATATTTAGATAAATCTGGCTCAACAGTGAATTCTACCATTCGCTGGAAATATTAGAAAGGATCAAATAAAATATAAAATGCATCTTTTCCTTCTCGATACATGGGATGCAATAAGAAGGATTTTTTCTAAAATTGAATTGAAACAAACTGGGTAAACGACAGGAAAAATAAAACTTAATTATGGAAAAATTCCTACATAACCCAATATTGAATACTCGATTGAATATTTAACAAAGCCCAAATTTAAAAAGTGAAATAAAACCAAAATTTAATTAAAATTAATAATTTTTTTAAAATCAATTTGGCTTGAAATTCTTTGAATATTAAATTGATAGGTACCTCAAATTTAGGTCAAAATTATAAATACATAGTTAATCACGAGCGAATCAGTTATGAGAAGATTTTGAAAGTCAATTACTCAACTTGTGCAGCAAATTTCAATCAAAAGTCCTGACAACAGAGTGGAACATCCACGGAGTCTCGACACAAACTTCTTAATGCAATCACTAACATTAGTCGGCAAAGACAGCGGGGCAACAGCCGGAAAAAAAAACGCAAATTTACCGCTAGTATCCCCAAAATTAGCACCACTGAATTAATGTTGTATGAAATTAAGATGAATTGATAGAATAGGTAAATAAGAAAGGTTGAGTAAAGGTAAAGTCCACAAGAAAGGATCTCATTGTACAAAGGGCGTCGGCGTCATGTCAAAACCCGATACAAATTTACCTGTTATTCTAGTTTCAGCAGAAGATTGTTTCTGTTATATTCGCTTAACAAGTGTAGATATCCCTAGAGTCAAGATACAGCTGACTTGAATAACTATTAGCAGGCTGCTCTATGAACATTGAAGGAGGGGTTATGGGGGATCTGTAAATAAATTTAGAACATCTAACTTTCCTATGTACTTCAACACTGACCTGCGTAGATTGATTGTTGAAAAGAAGAAGCTGCACAAAAAATTTAGAGAAACGGGAGATAATTTGGACTGTTCTCTGAAGTGAAGAGGGACTCCTCAAAACTGAAAATAACATTAATCGGAATCCTAGATCATTTTGGTCATACTTCAACAATCATAGAAATAACTTTGTTCTTCCCTGTAACATGTGTTCTAATGGCTCTACTGGCTGTAGTAATCATGAGACTTGTTTGCAGACTTCTTTTCTAGTGTTTACTCGAGGTACTGACCACTCATCAGGCTCCGGAATTCTCACTTTCTAATGTCACTGATGTTTCCAGATATTCTGTATTTGTGCTGATATTATAGACCAAGTAAAAAATTCACCTGATAAGTAGTCATGTGGGCCGGATGGAATTCCTTTGCTCTTTCTAAAGAAATCCCTGTACACCCTTGCGACGCCCTTTCAACCAACCATTGTCGACAGGTTCTTACTCGGTTTTGTGGAAGTTTCTTCTTGTTCTTCTTCATCCTAATGCCATCCACTCCTGGATGGAAGCCTCTTCCAAATGTTTCCATGCCCCTCTGGCCTGTGATGTTTTTATCCAATTTTTCCCCGCGGTTTTCACGATGTCATCCCGCCACCTTTTTGGGGTCGTCCAGTAGTTCGCCTAGTTTCCCGGGGTCTCCATTTCATTACTTTATTTGTCCACCGGTTTGCTTCTTGTCGGGCCACGTGACTAGCCCATCTCTACTTCAGTTGAGCTTAGCGTTGTGTGACGTCTGTAACCTTCGTTCTTCTCCGTATTTTCTCGTTTCTAACCTGGTCCCTCAAGCTAATGTCTAACATGTCTCTTTCCATTGCTCTCTGTGTGGTTCTGAGCCTATTAACTGCGAAAAGTTACTGCTATAGTTTCGAGACTGTACCTTGTTACTGGTAGAACACATGTTTCGTAGACTTTTCGTTTGAGGTGTTGAGGAATATCGGGGTTTTTGCAGGGCCGCAACTAGGGGGTGGCGAACTAGGTGCCCGCCTAGGGTGCCGGAGTATCGGGGCGCCTTCGGCGCCTAATATAATCCATCCATATTATGGAAATTTATTTTGCTTGTGTTACATATCTCTTTTCAACCATCAACAATACGAATATCGATAGTAATCATATAAATTATTGTCAAACACAGTGCGCGTGCAAAAGGCAGCAGCAAATTGCAATGTCTGTGATAAATTCAAGTATTGATAACGTAGCGCCCAAGGGGCTAATCATTCCCGAAATCGTGTCACAAATTCGTCCGAAATCCCCAAAATTTTTCCGAAATCCTACCAAAATCCCCGAAATCCTTCCGAAATCCACGAAATCACTCCGAAATCCGTCGAAATCCCTCCGAAATCGCTCATAAATCTTTCCTCAGACCTAAAAATCCCTCGCAATTGACCCACGATTTATAAATCGGTCAGCGCGGCCGTTTTTCAGTTTATACTAATACACTTTCGAATATACTTATAAGATAAGTAACAGTCTAAAATCAAATTAAAATATTTGCGAAATCACCTGAAATTTTCCGATATCACCCGAAATCCTTCGAAATCACCCGAAATCCTTCGAAATCACCCGAAATTCGTCGAAATCACCCGAAATCAACCAAAATCCCTCAAAATCGCTCTAAATCTCAAATCTTGTCACAGTGAATAAACGCTCGAAATCTTTCCGAAATCCTACCGAAATCCTTCGAAATCACCCTAAATCCCTCAAAATCGCTCTAAATCCGAAATTTTGTCACATTTTTCCCTTAGGGAATGACCCCTCGGTAGCGCCCAACATTCGTTAGCCAGAGATTAGCTTCGAGTCGAGCTTTGATCCGACCAAACTGAGCAAGAGCACGGTGGGCGACGTGGGCGCCCTCTGCATGCTACATGCATTATCTCTTTTGACTCTTTTCTATTTAGCCGTTTACGGAAACTATAATCGGGTTAACCCGATCAGCAGCTGAATGTTTTCTATCTTTCCTTAATGAATACGATTGAAAAAAGACAAAATACGTCTGCTGGCGATCGGGTTAACCCGACCATAGTTTCCGTAAACAGGTTTTACTTTTACAATAGCTTCTCGCGATAAGGATTCTGAATTGGTTGGGTCAATCGAGACGCGGAGCGTCGAGAATGATTATCAATCTCGAGACAGAAATGAAAACTTTTTTCCGAGGTTTGTATACTATTTTATTTGCAAGCACACCATTAATTATGAATAGTCAATCAATTTTTTTAATATTAAAAAAATATAACAAACATGCCAAAATCTGTCATTCACTGCTTTGACGTTTTTACCTGACATGTTCTCATTGTTGCCAGCAAAGGTAAATAAATTACAGTGAGGGAAATCGGTGAGGGAAGTTGAATAGGGAAATCGGTGAGGGAAATCGAAGAGGGAAGTGACACAGGTAAAGTGACGCTTCCAAATTCTTAAAAAGTCAGTAATGTCAATATTACATATATGATTGCAAAAAAAAAATAGATCTATTGTTACTTTTGAGAAGGCGTGGAGGGGCGCCAAAATTTGGATTTGCCTTGGGCGTCGAGGGTTCTAGTTGCGGCCCTGGGTTTTTGAGGATAAATCCGAGAATACCGAACGCGGCCCAACTAAGTCCCACCTTTCTGGCTATTTCTGCGCTTTGATTCTGTTTACCAAGTTTGATTTTAAGTCCGAGATATATATAATCAGATGCATTTTCCAGTGGATGGTTATCGATAGCGATTTGAATTTGATCTTGGCTCATTATTTTCGTTTTAGACAAGTTCATAATCAGACCGACGTTTTTTGTTGTTCTATCATTATCCTGATCTCTTCGGCCGTGTTGCTTATTAGGACAATGTCATCTGCGAACCGCAGATCTTTTAGACGGGTTCCATTGTCGACCATTGATGTTAATCCCCTTTTCGTACCAGGGTGAATTTTCAAAAACATCTTCGAGCATTAGTGTGAACCAGTTTTGGGGATATTGTGTCCCCCTGATGTTGAACACCTCTCTTGACTGGAATTTCATCAGTGATCATGTCTTCCTCAATTTTAATCTGAAGCGTCTAGTTATGTTGGATATTTTCTATAATATTTGAATATATGGAATCAATTCTCGCATTATCCAGTGCTTCTAGAACTGCCCACGTTTCAACAGCATCGAAAGCTTTGTGGTAGTCGATAAAGGCCAAATGTAAGGGCATATTATATTCCGTACTTTTCTCAATAATACTACGAATAATTTGTAAGTGGTCTGTTGTACTATAATATTTCCGAAACCCCGCTTGTTCGGTAGGTTGATAAATGTCTAATTTTCCCGTTAGCCTATTAGTTATTACTTTGGTAAATAGCTTGTAGAGGTGTGATAGTAGACTGATTAGTCTGTTGTTCTCGATACTTTGACTGTCTCTTTTCTTATACAGTAAAATGACTTCAGCATTTTGCCATGTTTTTGAGATTTTTTCCGCGGTAAGGCATTTGTTTAGGAGTATTCTTACAGCCTCTTGAATATCCTCCCTTCCTATTTTAAGCATTTCACTAGTTATCCTGTCTTCTCCTGGACTTTCCCTATCTTTCATGCATTGCATTTGTTATTGTTGTCTTCAGAACCAACATTTAAAACAGTTTCCCTTTGTTGTTGGAACTGCATGAGTTTACGGTGGGTAGGACTACATCAAGAAATTTGGATTTGTATAAGAATTTTATTTTGAAAACCATGGAGAGGGGGTTCCAGGTTGATTCTGTATACTCGGACTTCTCTAAAGTCTTTGACAGTCATCACCTACTTATTAGGAAGCTTGGTTGTTTGGGGGTGAGAGGTCCAATTCTAAGTTGGTTTGCTAAGTTTCTTGTTGGGAGAACTCAGGCAGTTAAGTATAGCGGTGTTGTGTCTCGTGTCTTTGATGTTCCTCCTGGCGTACCCCAGGGGTCTTACAGTCTTAGTGCTCACTGTGGGCAGATCCTGGTTCAATTTGTTCATATCCGATGTGGGTAGTTCCATTCCACACGGCTCATTTTTATCATTTACAGGTGATCTTAAACTTTATCGTCAGGTATCATCGTTGGACGACTTACAACTACTGTAAGATGATATCGATTCTTTTGATAAATGGTGTGGCTCGAACGGAATGGAGCTCAATATTGCTAAATGTTATAAAATAACTTTTTTCAGGTTAGCCCAAATAGTGAAATTCCTTTACACAATTAATAACACATCAATCAGGGAAGTAGCAAGCATTCGACATTTGAAAGTGGAATTTGACTCCAAGATGTTATTTAATGGCCATATTATCAATACTTTGTCAAGGGTTGTTACATGGTTGGGCTCTATATGTAGGTCCACTACTAATATGTTTGTGAGTATATTGCGAACATTGTACTGTGCGATGGTGCGATTCATGTTGGAATACACATCGGTTGTTTTGGTCACCCCAATATGTTTTTCACATTGCAGCTGAAAAAAGTTCAGAATAGATTTCTAAGGGTGGCTGCTTACAGATTGGGCTTGGCTCATGATGAGTATACTTATGACAGGATGAAGACTTTCATAAGTGTTCATACCCTGCAAAGCAGGAGACTTGAGAGTCCTCTACCAACTTTTGAGTGAATTAATTGACTGCCCAGATCTTTTCGGTCTCGTTTCTCTGAGAGCAGGTGAAAGAACGCTGAGAGGTTCTGACCTGTTTTATGTACTAGTCCCTAATACTAATTATGGTATGAATAAGTCGATCTCAAGGGTGTTTGCCAACTCAAGGAGCCGGAGTATTCACATCTTTGATTGTCCTTCTGCTGTTGCCTTTAGGAGAAGATTGCTACCGTTGTTGGTGGATAGTTCTTAAAATGATTTATATCTGTTTTTTGGAATTCACAGCAATTGAATATGTAGTTATTAACTTGGTGAATTCGTCAGGATGTTGTTTTTATGTGCTTATGATTAGGTATGTTGTATAACGAACATTGGCCTTGCCATAATTAAATAAATAAACTTACCCTAAAAATGGCTATGGCGACTACTCAACCATCGGATTGATTAGTTTTAAAAATGAATATCAAGATTCGCACTGTAGTTTGCCCTGACGATTGTTTTTAATAGTTTTTATGTATAATCCTACCTGATGCTGTAATGGCTATTTCCATAGTTTTAGTTATAAATTTGACCTTAATAATTAAATAACTTAAAATTTATTATTTTTCATATACACGTCCAAATGTCCCCAATTTGTAATGTTGAATCCTTTCATTAGCGCCTTAGTCGTCGTCATTCATCCGCTTTTATTTGCCGGGCCAAGTCATGGGTATATCAATTTTATTCCGTGTTCCCTTTGTTTCCATTCCGTTTTCCCCGACCGACACTCTGCCGACGAGGTGCGGAACGGCGCTATCGGTCCCTCTCTTTCGCCCTTTTCCTTATCCATTGTTGTCAATATTTCAGCAAGATAGAGCTTTCCCAAAATAAATTGCAAAAATAAATATCAGCGTTGTAGTGAGTTGGTATACGTGCGATATTCCACATGATGGAGATTTTATGAAAGAGTTTGGTATTTTAAAAGAGCAAGAATATAGAACTTGTAGAGTAGAGAACAAATAGTATCTCGTTTGTTCTTCTATTGGTATACAGTATACACATCATTACAAATAGGTACAATATCGAAATATATTTTCATTTTTCATCCAATCATTGATAATTCAATAAATTTAGTTAGAAAATATACAGAATTCACCCAGGCACTTTTGAACTAAGTAGAGGTGGATCTAAAATTTTCAACTAATAGAGAATGTGACCTAAATCAACTTCCAAATAATTTTCTGATAATAGGGCTCCCAAGAAAAAGGAAGGCATAAATTATTCCAGAAACAAGTAAAAAAGTATGACCATGACCTATTTTTTTTCTCTCCATATAATTTTGAAATATTTTCCTGGTATTTACGGAAATGTTTGCCAGGGAAAGCCTGATAATGAAAAGACATTTCTTTCTCTTGGTCGCTCAACTAAGAAATTGAGATTTCAATTATATTTGTCGATTGTGTTTTAAATTATAAAATTTTTACATCCAAAATGGATATTTGATGCACGTAATCATTATGCATTACAAATTGAATTTGAGAAAACAGTATCCCTGATCCCTACCACTTTTATTTATCAAAATACCATTTTACAAAATAAATATACCTACTTAAGTATATAAATTATCCGAAAACGAAAAATAAAATTACCCTATATTACAGTGTCTTAAGTTAAAAAGAAACCTGTATGCGCTTATTAATTCTAATGAAAAATATTAAATATTCATGTGATTTAAAATGAAGTATTTATATTTGATTATGTATAACGCAGCCTTTATTAACAAATTCAAACAACATAAAAAAACAACAAAAAAAAAAAAAAAATCTGAAAAGATATGTGAATTTTTCCCGATTTTCCAAGCCATATATGCCTACCCTTTAAACAAAACATTGAAATTTTTATTTTTTTCAGCCTCTTTAATATTACCAGGAACTAAGTCATAGAATTTAGGTGCTAGATATGTCAAAATATGCAGATTTGGGTTACATTTAGATTGAGGAATGTTTAGATTTTGGACACTGTTCGCTCGAGTTATATAAGAATTTTATACATTTGACTTTATTTGTTCATTTCCATGTACAGGGTTATTGGTTATAGATGTCACCACCCTCTAACTTTTTTATTTGACATTTTAGAAAAAAGTGTCCCAAATAAAAAATGTATGGTTGAAATTAAATTCTTTGAAAAACTCACTTTTGCATATACAGGGTGTTTCAAAAAAGCTGGTCGTGCTCCAACTTTCTTATTTTAAATTTAATACCCTGTATATTATTCAATATTCGGATTCTACGTCAAATTCTGAGCAGATTTCATGTGATATACCCTATACCTAAGGTCAACTCTTTTGGAAATATTGACAGTTGTTTTCCAAATTTGACAGGCTGTAAAACCTAAACAGTTAACTTTTGAGCAAAACCGATCTTATATTTTTTCTAAGATTTTCACAAGTTATCATTTGACATCAACTTTGAATTTAACCGAAGATTAAATTTAATTGGAATTTTCAATCATGGATTAAATTCAAAGTCAAATATTGGTGTCAACTGATAGTTTATAAAAATCTAAGATAAAAATGTAAGATCGGTTTTGCTCTAAAATTAACCGTTTAGGATTTATAGCCTGTCAAAGTTGCAAAAAAGTCAATTTTCAACTGTCAATATTTCCAAAACAGTTGAACTTAGGTATAGGGTATATCACATGATATCTGCTCAGAATTTTACGTAGAATCCGAATATCCAATAATATACAGGGTATTCTATTTGAAATAAGAAATTTGGGGCACGACCAGCTTTTCTGAAACACCCTGTATATGCGAAAGTGAGTTTTTCAAAAAATTTGGAACATTTTTTTCTAAAATGTCAAATAATAAAGATAGAGGGGGATGACATTTATAACCAATAACCCTGTACTTACATACAAAACCGCATACCGTAAGAATATACAAAATTTTTACATTTGCTTATTTCAACGGAATAAAGTTGATTTGTAGGATACAACCTAGGCTCATTTAAAATTATTTTAACAATGTAGTTCTGGATTACCTTCAACCGACCCAGGTTTGTACTATACATTTCCCCCCTATACATGCCATATCTTAGAAAGGCCTCAACTATTGTCTTCCAACTAAAAATGTTACGCAGAATATAAAATTTATGAATGAAGAATCTAATCCTTTCATTTAAGTAGAGCACATGTTGTTCCCACTTCAAGTGTTAGTCAACAACAATAGGGAATTTTCATATTTCTCAATTTATTTTTTTTTAGATACTTCTAGTGATCAGATATTACATAGTTTTCTTTTTTTCTATTTTAATTAATACGTTGTACGAAAAAAAATTTATTGAAATTCAAATCAATAACTTTGGCGCGAAAACGCGAAATTTCAATATGACAGCTCTCATGACGTCAAGATTTTGTAAACAACAAACGAACTTCTGCTGACGCAGTGCTATTTTTGTGTTATTCAAGTGTGTTAAAGTTTGCTTTTTGTGAAAATTGTGGCAATGGATGAAGAATATTGTAAAGGACTGCTTTTGGTGAATTTTATTTCACTTGCAAGTTCCCTATTGACAGGGTTGTTTACAGAATCGTGACGTCAAAAAGGTAGCCATCATGGAAGCATTGTTTTGGCGGGAAATTTTTTATTTCAAATTTTGTGTTATTTTTGGTGTAACAAGGGCGGTATCAGCTAAATAAAAACTGGTCATATAAATATTGTGCAGTATAAACTATCGATTTAGAATAAATTTGGAAATATTTAGTTCACTTGCAAGTTCCCTATTCCCAAATACTTGATATGAGCTACTTCTTTTATTGGTTCATCTATATTGTCAAGTACAACATGATCAAATCCTGGTCTATTTGCCATGGTTAAGGAGAACGCAATATAATGGGTTTTTTATATTTCACGGTAACTTAAAAGTCTCTAAAAAAGTCTTGATTTTGGCAAAGCCACATTTTAGTTTTGAACATGCCAACTCCGATGTCTCCGTATGAAACACCACCACTGTATCATCAGCATATGCAATCAGCTTTCCATCAACTTCAAGTTTACAGAGAAAATTTACATAAACATTAAAAATAATGGATCCAAGTACTGTACCCTGTGGAACACCATACTGAACTGTTTTTGGTTCACTTAGGGTTTCTGCAATCTTAACAAATTGAGTCCTTTCAACCAGGTAAACATTCTTGTAGTCTTACATAAAATAATACCAAAACCCAAATCAAAATTAATTCAAGCAGTTTTCTGCTCAAGCTTCTTTTAACTTAGTTCTAGTGACTTTATGATAGCGCTTTTTTATGTGAATCTGCACATTTTGTCAAAACTAGCTCTGATACAGAGAGATCTATGTTTCGGAATTCACACTTCACTTTTATGTCGAATTTTCGCTCAAAGAAACTGTTCTTTTTCGTTTCCAAACCTGAACTCATCTAAACTCTAAACTCCTTTGGAGCTTCCACGCCGATAAATCGTCTCTTTGGATGCCGAGAAGCTATAGCGAGTAGCGACAAGATACCGATAAAAATTTCTGTCTGTCGACTACTAAGAGGAGAAAAAGTCCTTTGCCAGAAAAGTAAGGATATAGTTTCGCCGTGAAAAGCTATACACATTTCCCTTTTTTTACGCTTAATATGTTTATGTCTTATGTTATTTCCGTGTTTATTGGCTCAATCACAGTTCGTCGACGATACCATACGATCCCGAACATAGTGGCCAGGACCTCTTTCAAGCTGAGCTGATTGTAAACCCGAATTCCCGTGTTTTCCACCACTAGTGGAATTGTAGTGAGCTTGAAATTTAGGATAACTTCCCAGTAGTGCTGAGACTCATTTTGAGACATAAATTGAACAATCCCGAATCTGTGTTTTGCTTTAAGCACTATGGGAACTGATAATTTTTGTCTTGAATACTAAAGTAGCACTAACTGTTTCAGCTGGGAGTAGATTCCAGAGGGCAAGGACTCTGTTCGGTAGAAAGTTCAACCTACACACTATGGAGTAGTTTTCTTTTTTAAATTTGATACTGTAACCCCGGAGTCTCTGGTCTGTGTTCTAGGCGTAGAGATGTCTAATGTTCGACTGTTGTTGTGGAGTGTTTGGTAGGAGAAGATAAGATCTCCTCTTGTTCTTCTATTTTGGAAGCTCAGCAGTTTTGTAAGTAGGTCTTCTTCTACCAAGTTGCAATCGTGTTGCTTTCATCTGTGCAGCTTACTGGCTAATGCGGTTTGACCTGCATAATGTCTATGCTTGCATTTCTAGGCTTGGCCTGCACTATAGTTGTACAGTTTTGTAAACGCTTCTTGGGGGGTTTTTGGAAAGATCTTTTTTAGGAGGAATAATTTGCTGTTGACCTTTTTCATATTGTTGTAACATGTGCTGACCAGATCAAGTAAATGATTATCAGAACTCCAAGGTCATTGTGTTGCTGAATACTGACCAGTACTGACCCATTAATGGTGTATTCATTTACTGGGTTATTTTTCCCAAGATGGAGAACCACACTAAGAAGTAGTTGCCAGTCCTCACATTACTTCTCAACTTGGTTCAAATCATTCGAGTCAGAATTGTTAGCGGGACCATAAGTTTTTATGATGTCGGCGAACGCTGCACATGTTGATATTATTAGGTTGAGGAGATCTATAGTGTAAGTTACAAACAACAAAAGTGCAACTACCGAGCCTTGGGGTACGCCGCTTTGTACTGGATAGAGTTCAGAACATAAGTCGTCAACTCTGACTTTGTAGTCCTTGTTTCAAGATAGTCTTTGGGACAAAGCAGTTGTGGTACTCCGTTTTTATACAAAACCATGTTGTTGAATTGGAATCAATTATTGTTACTGTTCAAGAAACCTCTTAAGATTTTCTGCAACCATAGATTTCATGATTTTGCTAACAATGGGTAGCAAGCTTATTGGCCTGTAGTTTCTAACATCTAGTTTATCACCTTTTATTTTTTGGAATCTTTCTTTTGGTTACGTTGCATTATTGATACTGTAGATTGTGTAATACGCAGTTTACCTCAATTGAAAACAACAAATAACAATGTATTGGGAAGCAGAGATTTCGAATGGAATCTTAATATTGATTCCTTTTGATGTAAAATCTCCGGAGTGCTTCGCAATATTTGAGAATAAAACTACTCTCACTCAAAACCTATAATCTGCCTATGCCGAAGATCAAAAACTGAGTTGAGTTGTTGGATAATTCCTTTGCCAGCCTGTTTATTTCATGTTTAATAAGTTAATTAGAGAGAGGGCAGTGCAAATAACAACTTGCTCAATTTCCATCTCGTTATAATTTTTTTTGGTGATTATTGAAAATACTGCACTAGAAATGAAAACAAATTTATTTGTCACTCATTTGTAAAACGTCATTTATCAAGTCAAAACATTAACAACGGAAATTGATTTTTACCAGTTACTGGCTCTACTGACTTGTAAAATTGATAGCTCAACTGTAAAAACTTTTTACCTACGAGCGTGGGAAAGTATCACTTCACCGCACACTATGCAGTAAAGTGCACTTTACCGCATAGTGTGCGGTAAAGTAGAATTTGATATTTATAATCAAAAGTCCTCTCTTTTTCAGAAAATGGATTTTTGATCATTTCTATATCTTATCTAATTTCATTAATTAATCTGATTCATTAATTAATTTTATCAATGCCTTTTTTTAGAGATGTAGATGCTCATAGGTAAAATTTTGTACCTAACACATGCGGAAAGTGCCTTTACCGCTCTTGAAGGTGACAAGCTCGCCTGACGGCTCGCTAGTCATTTCCTTCAATCACCAGTAAAAACTGTTTTACCTGGCTAATAATGTAAAATACTATTACACCCGCTCTGTCAGGTGTAATATGTTGACATTACTGCAAATAATGTACCTAGTATATAGAAAACTATATTTAAACTAAATCTTTACACAAGGGCTAACTCACCCATTTAGGCCCTGTAGGTTTTCCCTACGCGCATCATCGATAATCATGTTTACCTACATTTCAAGCTAACTAAAACCAAGAAATACTTTCTCGTTTTTATCCAACAAAACATACAGTCAATAATAATTGGAAATAGTTTGCCAAGAATCTAAAAACTCATAATGGAACCTTCCTGCATTGTGTTTTATGTGACCATGACCCAGTCCAAGAACGCTGTTGTTTGAATGAGAAAGCTAAGATTTAATCTGTTGTGTGTGTGTTTATGGACATACATATCAGCACGCATTATCCAAAATTCGCGCAAGCTTTGATTTTTAATGAATTTGTATCAGATAGATAATAAATGAAATGATAGTCTTGCCTCTTACGTAGATTGAAGCTATAGACAATGGAAAGAAATAGAAAAAAATCAAGCAAAAACTGGCTAGGAACAAGAAATCCGAGGAGAAATCTTATAAATTAGATACAGCGAAGCATTTCATTTAGATTCAACAACTACATTTTTACGTAATTGTTAGATATTTGATTAGATTCTACCCTCACTTCACTTAAGTATCTCCATTAAGTTGCTGGAAGGATTCCATAATCTGGGTTAAGGACATGTTATTTCAATATCTTGTGTTTGCCATACTAAAACTGCCAACTTATTGTGCACAAGAACAGTCAAGAACAACCCTACGAACCAGCGAAAATATTAGACTTGTTTTCTCGTATATATGACGCCATCTAAGAGCGTGAATATATTCCCCGTTTAATGTGGGAGAAATTCACACGTCGCCCCTTAGGCATTCAGTCCTGAAAGTCTCTGGAACAGCAATTATCAAATTATGGGATAGACGATTTTAAGTACTTACGTCTGTAGTTATTGTAGGATACAGGATAGCGAACTTAATGGTAGGTGGTGCTATTTATATTGAGAGTAACATTGATTGAAAGATTTTTGAGTATCTAATTAGGCTTGGAAGAAGATATAGTGTGGAAAACTACCTATTTAAAATATTATTTCTTCAAATCCTAACTTTTTAAAAAAATGTTGTACTGAATAAAAAAAAATATATTGCAACCTTTTATGCGCCGTGAAGCGTACTGAAAGGGTACCAAACCGAACGGGAGCTAGAGAAGAAGGGATTAGGCATTAGAGAGACTAGAGAACAAGCTGGGGCTGGTCCGCTAGACGCGTATCGCGTGTCTGTAATTATTCATTATTCAATTTTTATTTTTATTTTGCAATAAACTGATTGTTCAATCCAATTTGTTATTAGTGTGTGTCTCAAGGAGCGATCACCAGGTCAGTTAGATAATTATTATTTTGTTTGTGAGAGTTCAATTTATACAAGTATCATTTTTTCCATTTCTATGTGCATTGTTCATGTATTAAACACAAATCGTTTCATGCTGTAAACAACACCGATAAAGAAATATTTAAATTAAAACCTAAGAAATTATGTGCTGTCTTTTTGTGCAGAGATTTCGATTTTGTGGATTTGGAGCGTGTATTAGGGCCTTATTGAATTTACTAACATTTTCCTACCCTGACGAGAGAATATCCTAACAAATTGAAATAATCAATCTAGAGATATTGGCTCAAAAACAACTATAGCTGAGTAGCTTCCCGTATGAGATCTCAGTGCCTGCTGGAAAACTGGCTAACTAACCAAAAACTCTTCAGTATTGAATATAGGTAGTGTTGATTGAATGTAGTGTGTGTAATTGAAATTCTAGCACAAGAACAGGGGCGGTAGCTAATTTAAACATTCATTGACTTAAATTAATGAATTAATAACTCACAATTATTATTAAAATGACACAGTATGTTTCGATTTTTGAGGAGTGTTAGATCGAGGGTTTCTCTGCCGTGCTCTTTCCCCTCGTTAGTTCCAGGATGAGAACGGTACGATTTACTTTAATAATAAAGTAGACGTTTCACAAATTTTTCGTTTCTTTTACATATCACAACTTCCCTTAAATTTCCCAAATATTTGCTATGTTGGGCGCATGCCCGGTAAGTAAAATTGAATAAGTTTCCACAACGTAGGTCCTATTTGTTTTTCATTTAGTTTTTCAGAAGATTTGTTGTTTAAAAGTAATAAAAATTCTTATCGTTCAATCTTACTGAACGAACCCGGGTACGTTATACTACAATAGAATGTTGTTTTTGTGTCATAAAAATTGTAATATATAGTATATAGTCTCCTGAATCATAGCTCGAAACCTTTCTTTGTAACGTTATTGACATTTAGTAGATAGAACATATCAGAAGTTCTATCAACTTTATTATATTTAGAATTTTTATCTGATGATGAAAAATAAACTTGTCAATAGTTCATTCCTTTAATCTAACGCACACAATAATTATTACAGATTTTATTAGATTCACAGATATAGCAATAATATATTGAGCAATTATAATCTCTGAGGGTAAGTATACTTTTTATCTACTTATAATAATCTCCTGAGGATTTCCCCTTGAAAAATAACTTGTAATAAAATGTGCAACAGTTCATGTACTTAACAAGAAAATCCTAATTAGGTATTCATTGATGGAGATATTGCCCACACGTTTTGAAGACAACCTCCGCCATCTGGTGACTTTTACAATAAAGTATCCCCTCGAATTTTGATACAACTGAGTATCTCAAAATTTTCCCAAAAACACCCTCCATATCATATAGAAAACATTTGTTTTTAAATTGAAAGTGGATTCTTTAAAGCCCTCAGAGGGCTCTGTACGGTAAAAAAATGAGTTTCCACAGGATGATTAGGAGCTTGAAATCTACACAAAAGTTTTCAGCGTTTTGAGAGAATCTCAATGACATGAAATCATTTATATATCGGAAATTATGTTCCAAGGGATAAAATGTATAACAATAAAATACCCTTACAAGAATACACCCTAAAATACACACCTATTTATATTTCTGCTTTATCAGTCATGTGCGATTTTAGGGGACATCATGGAGGATTTCTCATAATTTTTCTGATTTAACTGATTGCTCAAGAGTTCCCCTGATATAATCTCAAATTATATTCAAAAACTCTTAAATTCTGAGTTCTCTTCTGGGTCTTTTTTTTCCAAATTTGTTAATTCCTGTTCCATTTTCCTTTTGGCAGAAATTTCAGGTTTTCAAAAATTCTGTAAATTTTCAAGATTTTTTGTTGAATTTGGGTTCCCCCCCAAACAAGGTACTTTTCAGGTCTCCCTGAATCACCTCTCCGGCCGTAGCTACCCTAACCTCAAAATCTTAAATGGCACTATGGGTCATGTGATACCTTGTTTTAAAGGTATTTTAATTCTCCTAGGGGCCGATACTTTTGCTCTCGATTAACGAATTTGATACGTTGTCAAAGTTTTGCATGGGCCAAGGTCTATATAAGTATGATGTGGTTAGAGCACATTCAAAGCCCTGATTATTTTTAACGGCTGTCAAATGAGAGCAAAAGTACCGGCACTTAATGGATCTGAAAAAAAAAATATCCAGACTTGAATGTGACTCTCATTTTGATAAAAACCTCATTTGATCGGGTGGAACAGGTAAATGTGATTTAAAACCGATTTTATACAAATGGAATAACAGCATGAATATATTTGAAAAAATCATCAAGATTTTATTTTTTTGAACCCCTTTCCCCTCTGTACCTGACAGTGTTCACCTCCTCAAGAGAGCAAAGTTGTTAACTCGAAGCATGCGCCATTTTGTGACAATTTAAATGTGTATCTAGATAAATTTTTTTAGCAGATTTGTTTAGATAATTAAAAAACCTTTCAAACAAATTATCACATGATCCATTAGGCAATTCCAACCACGTGACACTCAAGATGGCGTGGCGGCCAAAAAACACAAAAAAATATCTAGTTTCTGCCCGATTTAATAGTTTAGGTTCCTAGTCAACAAATATCGTATTAAATAATCAAAATCAAAGTTACAAGCAAAACTTTAAGCAAAACAATTTAAAATACACTTAAAAACATATTCAAAACAAGCTTGCTTGGCCGCCACGCCATATTGAATTATCCTTTTTGACAGATGGATTAAATTGCCTAATAGTGCCATTTAAGATTTTGAGGTTAGGATAGCTACGGTCGGAGGGGTGATTCAGGGAGACCTGGAAAGCACCTTGTTTTGGTTCTCTCTTCCAACCCTCCAAACGGGTTTTTCTTTTTTTTTTATCGATTACCGTTTTTAAGATATAGGCCATTGACAGTTTTCGGTGGGACACCCAGTATAGGGATAGTATGTTTAACAGTCGAAATAACCATGCTGAGGAAAATCCACACGCAATGCAGGTGCATAATTTTCAACACCAATTTGCCGTTAACATATGGGCTGGCATAGTAAATTACTAATTAGTAGTTTTCCTGACCGTCAAGAGTCAAGTTTCGAAAATAGTTTTCTTCTTTCCTGGGATTCGGTTGTGCATTAAAACAAAATATTTATGTGACGTTTCGGTATTTTTATTACCATCTTCCTACGTGTTTAAAATTTATTGATGTTTCCTCGGATTTCCTCTTGATTTCCCCTAGTTTGTAAATCAGTTTTCCTTGCGGTTTAGCCCTGAGGGGTAAACCGTAGATCAGTTTTTGTACACCATCAGATTGCGGTTTTAGGGGAAGTCATGGATGATTTCCTCTGGTCTCTTCTGATTACGATTACCAGTAAGATTGCCAAGAGTTCCTCTGATGACATAACCTCAAATTATGAAGAATTTTTTAAACTGCGCATGCGTTAGATCTAGAGATTTCCTTAAGATTTCTTATGATTCCCTTAAAAATTTTCTTGAGTTCTTCAAGGTTTCCCTTGATTTCTTTGTGATTTCCCCTGATTGCCTTAGACTTCCTCGGATTTCATTTTGACTTCCCCGAATTTGTACACCAGATTTTCCCATCGAAAGAAACCTTCATCCCTTTCACCAAAGTCTCCTTTACTACCAAAAAGAAACAGTTAAATAGGTACCCGTTACTTGGCAGTATCTAATAATACCCAAAATACCCAGGAATTTCCGAAATAATATCAACAGCTGGTACCTAGCTTAGGGTGTGAATGATCTTGAAACCTATAGCGAAACATGACGTTTTCGTACCGGATTTTCACAACAATTAAAATATTGCGCTGCAAAAGGTTGGAATAGTATACATAGTGTTGGGATTTATTCAAATTCAATCTATCAAAAATTGACATTTTCAATTAATCATAGATTAGCAATGACTAATAGTAGATTATACCACGAGTCAATAATGATAGCTATTATTCCCGAGAAATAATAGCGGCCAGGGAGTAACATTCCGAGGGAATAATAGTCATTATTGAAAGTAGTATTACTTTATTTACGACAAATTAATTAATTTGAGATTTTTAATAGCAAATTTCATCTATCTCAATACAAATCCACAAGCACCACACGTTTGACACTGACACTTTTAAGGAATAATGATCATAAATCCCGCTACTTGTCATTATTCCCTGGGGGTGACATTAGTCGTAAATAAATAGTTAAACTTTTTTTGGTACTCTAGCTTAATAGCTATTTACCTAACAAGTGCGGAAAATGAATTTTTCCGCACGCGGCTGCCGTTCACCGAACTACGCGTAGCGGAGTTCGGTGATGCAGCCGAGTGCGGAAAAATATTTTCCGCAAGTTTTAGGTACAATATTTTTCCTACAGGCGTAAAAATGTAAAATTTTTCTTTTTTTTTGACATATCAGTGTGGTAAAATTTTTTCCGCACTGACAGCCGTGCGGAAAAACATATGTCAAAAAAAAAAGTTTTACCGCACCGTGCGGGAAAACTCATTTTCCGCACGCATATCAGTGCGGAAAAACGATTTTTCCGCACGGCTGTAGGAAATAGCTATTTACCTAACAAGTGCGGAAAATGAATTTTTCCGCACGCGGCTGCCGTTCACCGAACGACGCGTAGCGGAGTGCGGGAAAGATACTTTTCGCATGAGTTAGGAACATTATTTTTTCTACGAGCGCGTTCAAATATAAAAACAAAAACTAAGTAAATTCAAAGCGATATATTATTAAAGAAATTTAATTACAAAATTACTTATTTTTATATTTTTACGTTTACTTTCAAGCAAGAATGATTGAAAAAAATTATGTATTAAATCGATTTGATGTTAAAATAAACAAAATTTCTAAGGTAAAAGAACTGCCCCGCCTCAAAGGAACCAAAAAGTCAAACAATGTCAAAAAAAATTATAACATTTTTGAAATATTCACAAATTAGATTAAAATAGAAAATAGGAATATTTAAAATAGTTTATGAGCGCATAATAGTATATCTAGCAAAAATGTAGGCAGACAAAATAGATAAAATGTTTGATTATTTAACAAAACTGACACTTCTTCTGAACGCCACTTTCCCGCACTAGTGCGGGAATAGAATTTTCCCGCACTAGTGCGGGAAAAACAAAATCGCGCACTAGTGCGGGAAAGTGACATTTTCGGAACTAAGATGCGTGCGGGAAAGTAATAAAAAATGCACGCTCGTAGAAAAAAAATAATTTCTATCAATATTGTCATAACGATAAGTTTTGTTTTTGTAACAAGTTGAAAGATAATAGAACAAGTCGAGTCTTGTTCAGTATACAGTCCACTCAAATTCATTCTTCTCTAATACGCAAATTCTGCAAGCGCTGGCTGATCCGAAAATGCGGTATTGATAAGTTTCATATTATCAATACATTCACATAGTACATAGTGCTGTAGATTCTTAATAATTCAAAGATAATAATAGTTTAAAAATATAGAAACAATTCAGATGCTAAAAATTAAATTAAAACCTAATAATATATTTATTTGGTGCGTTATTGTTCAAGGACATATGCTATTGCTAGATCCCATAATTCTAAGGATATGTTTCTTGCGCCCTGATTGGCCCATTTAAAAATCAGGTGAGCCGGTGCGCCAATCAAAACTGCCCGATCTTGTTGTCGTCGCGGAGCAGGTGGCGTAGTAAAGAATTTGCTCTAATTTCTATTTAAACAAATGAAAGTAGTTGCGATTAAACCTTGAAATGGATCATTGCTCTTGACGCGGCACGGCCTCACCGAGGGGTAGGTCACTCCCCAATTAGGTGTACAAATGTTGAAATGTAATTGAAAAAATACATTCAATTACCTCAATTACGTTCAATTACATTTAATTACACTCAATTACAAATAATTACACTCAATTACATTCAATTACAATTCAATTACCTTCAATTACGTTCAAATACCGCTCAAATACATTTAATCAATTACATTCAATTACATTCAATTATACTCAATTATTTTCAATTACGATCAATTACATTTAATTACATTCAAATACTTTCAATTACAATCAATTACTGCCAATTAGATATAAATACATGCCCTCTCCATCATCCATCTTTATTTCCAATAAAAGTTATTTACATATAATTATATTCAATTATATTCAATTACATTCAATTACACTCAATTACACCTAATTACATCAATTACATTCAATTACGTTCAAATACATTAATTTTATACATTCAATTACATTCTCAATTACGTTCAATTACAAAAAAATACATGTAATTGAATGTATTTGTCGGTATTTGTAATTATGTAGGTGTACAAATTCTATTGAGTGACCTACCCCTCGGGCCTCACGCTTCCTTCCAATCTTTCTGCTCTCAGTGTTCTCTTCTCTAACGTTCTAAAAAATAGTCGAGAAAATCGGAATAAAATTGCCAGTGAACTCGGTATCGAACTGATTCTGTAACTATTCAAGAAACTTTAGTACGAGCTTTTGTTATTTACGTGTTAAAATTTACCATACACTTTCAACCGGGCGCTGTTGTTCCGGTTTTACCTATGTAAACTTTGCCTGTGATTTGTGATTGTGAAGCAATAGATGGTGTTTTGTTAAAGAGCTCGCTCTTTTGACTTTTCTAATTAACTAATTATTAATACAGTCCACTAAAAACAAACAAAAACTTTCTTTTTTCTAGTAGGGGTATCCTGTTGCCCCTACACATAGGTACCCACGATATTATGTCAAACAAGGTAACAATGGCAAATAATCTCAATTAGACACACATCGTTGTCTTTGGGTCGGTTGCGAAATATTACCACTTCCGATTTTATCTTGACGAGTATTTAAAAAGGAAAAATCAATTACAATACGATACGCCCGATTTCCATTTTTGACTTTACCAAATCAGCATAAACGAAACCGCTGCTTCTCTGTAGGGAATGAACCGAACAGAGAACAAGTCTGAAATAATCGCGTGAATCGCATCAAACAAAAGTTGGATGTGGCTCGGGGCAGCCGATTTACATAAAAAAGTGGAACTTCCCGTTGCTTAATGGATGAACCAGTACGAAGTATGTTTTGTAATTTGAGCGACAATTAAAACCGCTATGTACCGTTGAAATTTTTGGTGTTAATTGCGTGTGAAAGGAAAACCAGATGGGTGAACAACAATACAAACTTTTACTATTTTTATTGTATCAATCTTAAGCTAAGAAAGATTCCTGCTAGAAAATAACATATCAAATTGTTGGTAGACTGACTAGCCTTGAATCACAATAAATGAAACAAAGAAGTGTATTTTATAAAAATACGAGCCAACATTTCTTGGCTTTTGTTCAAAATAAAATCGTTTTTGAAAAATTCTCATTAACAGGAACAAAGGCCACTGGCATTTTGAAAGACAACTAATAAACAATCAGATAATTTGGTTTTCTGAGTCATTAGTCATTGTTTTTATTGAATTATTGAAACAACTTTCTATGGTAATTTGAAAAATAACTGGAATCTTATCGTAGATAGTTGATTTTTGTGATAAAAAAAATACAGATTTAGAATCAGTGATTTAAAGCAAGCAGATAAGACAAAAGGGCCTGAATTATTGCATTTGCGCTCTTGAAAACATATTTGCGTAATTTATGGGCATTGCTAGTTTTGGAATTGCCTGCGCGCTCGATTTGCATTGCAACCTTTATCTATTCAATGTTTCAGCAAAGTTTAAAAACACATTTCTTATTCCAACAACAATAAATGAATCAAGTCCTCGACGTATCCAATTCCAATCATCGACTGATTATATTTTGCGATTCAATAAATTGCAATTATTCGCTAGTGGGATCCAATAGAGGCGTGAAGGCGCGAAGCGCATTCGCTTTTCTCTCTATCTCGTTTATGACGAAATTAAATCAAGTTGTTATGCTTGTATAAATGTTAACATGTAAACACGTGAACCCGTTATTATACCTTCATGCAACGCAACACACTGTTTATGATGAGCACAGACGCGATAAAATTAGATCCGAATTCTCCCGCGAAGATTAACTTCTCGTATTTCTATGACAAAAAATGATAAAATATAAATAGACAATTATTAATTACTATCTATCTTGTTTATATCAATATGTTATTATTTTATGACTTAAAATTTTTTGGGGGGGATCGATCCATTTTCAGGTGCTAAATAACATATTAAGTTTGCGACCTTGTACTTCCATAGGGTTTTTAGTTAGGGGTGTTTTTTAGGAGTAATTTGCGGTTTATGGAGAACGCTGCTCAAAGGGATGGTTCAATATGTGGCAGCAGTCATGTGAAGCAATTAAAATTGCAGCATATTCATAACAACAATATTTTTTTTTTTTCTTTTTGAAAAATTCCGCGCGACGTGTGCAAGCCAATTAGTCATTGAGTACTTAACGAAAAAAAAATTCGTTGGGGCTTTATGAGAGGACTAAATGGGCTGCCGATTGTCGAAAACTGTCACCAAATATTTGGCCCCGTTTAGAAATTACGGTGAATGCGATGAAGGGGTAGTTTTCGATGCAATTTACAACTCTCTAGCACATTAGGCGACTTCGTGCTAGCTTAATTTTCAACCAAAAAATTCGAACAAAAAAGCATTGGAGATTGCATTTCATTAGCAATAATGCGGTGTTTGAACAATTAAAATCGGATTATGCTTTCGGCCGCTGCTGCACCAAATGCGCGCAAACAGGCGAAACGTTGATTCAGTGACCTTGAACAAAAACATGGTACTATTCAAGACGCTGCAGAAAAAAAAACTATAGAAGATAATGGGGTGCTGTCGCGGAGTTTTTTATAGCAAAAAACTTCAGCTACAACAATCATTTGAAACTTTTTGCTATTGGACCATCCCTTTGAACAGCGTCTCCATTAACATTAACCGCAAATTACCCCTAAAAATCACCCCTAACTGAAAACCCTATAGAAGTACAAGGTCGCAAACTTAATATGTTATTTAGCATATTAAACCCGTAACTAGTGAGGTCATTTTTTTGTTACATAACCGGTGAGGTGGGGTTTGCTAAACCCCAAATGAAAAAGGCGATTCTGCTAATTCAAAATAAAAAAAATATGTATTTTATTCACTTTTGGGTAACATTTGTCCTTTTGGAACGCGTAGGTACCATCGTCACCAAAAGTAACTGGGACAGCATCATATTAGCTCTTGTACTATAATATGAATTTTATTGTCAAATATTTGTCAAACTGTGAATCAAATGCATTAAAATGAATGACAGTATAATAAGTCCAGGAGATTATTATGCATTGTTTTTGTCCCAGATACTTTTGGTGACGATGGTACATACTTTAAACAAAAAATAAAACAAATATTTTAGGAATAATTCAATTTTACTGTGGGACTGCACAAAACACACATCAAAACTTATTTCCAATTGCTGGAAGTAATCAAACTGAAAATTTAGCATAAAAAATACAAAATGGAGGAAACGTGTCTAAAAATCTTTGCAAAATATTCAAGGAACAAAGCTTTAACAAAATAGTATTTCAAGTAAACTTTTTAGAGAGCAATTAACCCAAACTAACCCAAACGTCTCACAGTGAGGTGAGGTTACGCAAACCCCAATTTGTACAATAATCGTAATATCGCACATCAAGTAAAACATCGCGCGTTGTTGACACCGTTAGGGTACTGACGGACCACGGACCGAAAGCTACACAGGCGGTAACGGGCCTCCATCCATTAGTTAATAAGTGGTGAAGATTCTTAAAATCCGTGGGGTTTGAGAAACCCCTCCTCACCAGTTACGGGTTAAACCGGACCGATCCTTCCAAAAAAATGTTAACTTCTAATTATTTTGAGGTAAACCCTCTTTTCAGATCTCCGTTTCTTGGACTATCATTTGGGTTTACAAAATTATTTTAATTGAAGAATGCATTACATCATATCTAATTTTTAGGATTTACCACTATAAATACTAAATATGGTACATATTGGTAGTCACTTAGGTATAGCTTCAAAGGAATTATTATACATATATTATATATATTATTATTATGTATTTCTGGTTCGTAGTATTGATGATTCCACGCCTCTTCACTAGCAACAATTTTGATGTTGTTAAAACACATTACCTCGTTGATAATGGTTCATCGATGCATCAGTAATAATAAGGCTAGAGGCAACTTATTTTGCTCAGCAGTTGTAATCCAAGAATGTGAATGATGAAATAAATAGTTCCCACGTTGAGAAATTCTCGACTTTTATCGCTCATTGCACACACATAAAGGTCCGGAATTGACCAAATAATTCTCGGAATGTATTCCAACATTCAACCGCTTAGTATTAGAATTACTAGTCAACGAGTTGGAGATACGACATAGATAAGTTATAGAAAGATATTTTGAAAAATTATCTTTATAATGTATTTGATAAGCAAATACAGAAAACACTTTATTTGAAAATAAATGAAATTATAACTAAAAATAAATTACGTATGTTCTCACTCAAGTTATTTCAGTTATTTGGCTATTTAAATGAGTCACGTAAATTTGAATATTAATTGTCGCAATAACATGTTATAGTCCACTATACAAAGGAATTTGCAACAAAAATGAAAATGGATTGAAAAAAGAAAACCAGAGATATAGGAAAAAAAACAAGGAAAGGATTCCAGATGCAAATTAGGCTTTAGAAAGACAAGTCGATGAAAAGAACAGAGAGGAAACGCAATATCCTTCTAGAAACAAAAGACCTGATGTATAAAAAAAGAACACTATTACAACAAGGGAAAAGAATCAACAAACAGCAAAATATAAAATAAGTAAATCTCGAAGTAAATGAAACCATTAGAAAAACTAGGAGGATAAAAGAAGAAAAATTCAATGAAATTCTTAAAGCAAAAACTCGGAAAAACACAACCCAACAGTATAAAAACAGAGGAAGAGTCGCAACTAATGTTAGAAGGAATTAAAACAAGAATATCATAATAAACCTCTATGTCAATTCGGTTCTACAAACAGAAATTAGAGGGCAATCAAAGAAATAAAAATAATGGCACCAAAATAGTATGACTGAGCCCATAAGCAAAGTTTACGTAGGAAATCCATCCCTATATAAAAGTGCAAAAAGCATTTTATGTAGCAATTGGGGAAACAACGTTGAATACGAATCTGACTGTTGCCGAAGCTTTTTGATTTTGGAGTCTGGTATCCAATATGGCCTTCAAAACTTTGTATACCTATGTCTCCCTTGTGCGTTGGCTTAAAATACTCATTTAAACGTCGGTTTAGGGGTTTTTTTCGAATTATATTGCAACGATAACCAAGAAAGCAGCGTGGAAACTCTTCAATAGCACAGCGTCCCAGCTTCTGAACAACTTAGGACACTCTCCATTGACTTTCTTATCAAAGACAAATGCAGAGAAATTCCTGAAAAAGCTCTACAAAAATCTGAAAGTTTTTTTTAGCTCTACAAAGTTAGTAAAGTTTGTGCAGAGACGTATCTAGCGGGGATAGATCAAGACATCAGCTTTTCGGTGTTGTAGTAGGAAAGTGCTCATCATGTTCGAAGGGTGGTGATGGATCCTGAGTCATATGGGTGAAACCTTCACCAAGATCAGTATATTCCCACCCTTATGACTTCCAAAGCTTACATGGATATTCTAATATGCAATTGTTCATCCCAGTGCCTAACTTCAATGTGCACGTGGACTGACTTGCACCAAGTTGTACCACCGCACTTAACAGCCTCTTAGCTCTTTAAATAGTTGATTATTCATATTTCTTGTAATATTGCCATATGAGCTTAAAATACTAGAATTATTATTTTTTTTACAATCCTGGAATAAAGATTGTTTAAAGTGTGAAATAGTCGTGTTCTTCTCTTTCTTCGGCAGCCATCTTTGAATCCACGCACTCACGACTCAAGTTAAGTGAATTTTGAGTATTGCAATATGATTAGGACCCGAGAAAACCCCTAAGCCGACGTTCACATGAGTATTTTTAGCCAATGCAGACGGGAGATATACAAATACAAATACAAATTGTAGTTTATTTCCATAGACATTAGGGTTTCACGATTTTCAAGAAATTTCTTGTTCTTGATTTGATCTTAACTTGAATTCAAGAAAATTTCAAGTCAAGAAATCTGAAACTCTTTTCAAGACAAGTCAAGATTCTCTAATTCAAGATCAAGATTTCTTGTCAAGAAATCAAGAAATTCTTGAATACAGATGGACACAGAATATTGTAATAAGTAACCATGAATGCAGCGCACCAAAATGCACATGGCTGGCTTAACAACTATCGCCCATTTTTGTTCATGTTGTTAGGAAATGGAGTGGCGGCGTTCTGCATCTCATTGTATACTGTTGCGAAAACTCTGTATCGCGGTATGATTTAGAGTAGAAATAGGCGCGTATTGTAACTTCATATCCTACTATGGTATAGAGTGACGTCCATCATTATCGTGGTATGATTTGGAGTAAGCATACGCGCGTTTCACATATACAAATCATACTACGGTATAGAATGGCATTCATTTGTGTAATGGTATAGAATGTAAATACGCGATCGGGATACTTCCATATGTATGAGGGTATCTCAGTATTTCGTTCCTATCCAAGCTGGTGGAAAAATACACGAATACTCTCAGTGCGCACTATATAATCCTTCCAATAGAACGGAGTCACTGGGAGTACACGTAGTGAGCAAGCCGAACCCAGCTGCAGACCAAAGCGTTCGTTTGAACTCCAGATGATTTGAAAGATGTTGAATAGCGACTTCAAGCAGATCTTCCTGATTTTTCAAGTAGATAGAGCGCAAGTACAAATGAACAGCCTAAAGCTCGGTTGCGTACCAAACTTACCCGTCTTCGTTATGACGGCAAGACTTCTGTTGGTATTTTAGAATAGACTATTCTTCGCGACATAATTTTTCCAAAGGTTATGTTCGATTATGTTGAGTAATATGAGGATTACCCAATGACATTTGGATTAAGCTATTACCCAACATAATCAAACGAACCAAGGCCGAGCAACGCGTTTCCAAAGTGGTATCGAGAGCGACGGCAAAAATCAAAGATAGCTTCTCTTCAAGCAATTTCAAGAAATTTCGAGATATCTTGAATTCAAGTCAAGACTTTTGCTTTCAAGAATCCATCGAGTCAAGACATGTTCAATTTCTTGATCTTGAATTTCAAGTCAAATCAAGAAATTACGTTCAAGTCAAGATTTCTCGTCTTGATGAAACCCTAATAGACATTATACATGTTTTGGAATTGTCACAAATAAATAATTCAAATGTAAAGGCGTAAGAGTAAAAGTAATACAATGATAATATAATAGCACTGAACATCAACAATAATATCGATAGCATATCCAGTTCTATCCAGCGAAAATACATACACATGTAAGAACAAAGAACAAAATACAAAAAATACGAAAACATATGCGCAATAATATGCCCCACGGGCCACGACAGTAAAAACATAAATTACAAGAACACCTCCTGCTGCTTTAGAAAACAAACAAGAAGTACTCTCGCAATGAATAAAAGGGGTTGGCAGCCAGTATGGTCTTCAGTTTCCGCCGAAAAACGAACACAGAATTAGCGTTTCTTAGGTCCTGTGGTAGGTGGTTGTAGATTTTTAAAGATGTTATCATAGGACAGTCCTGGATCTGGGTCAGTCGTGTACTGGGTATGTAAATGTTGCCTGAGTTTTTTGTCTGGTACCTGTTCACACCCACATGTGATGTAACCGTGTCGGTTTTCAAAGACTTTACATGCACTCTCTAAAATGTACAGGTTTATGATCGTAAGTTTACTTTCGGCCTTGAAAGTTTGGCGACTGGACTCTCCAAACGGCAGTCGAAACATTGTCCTGATTATTCTTTTTTGAGAAATCAGGACCCTGGCAATATCCGTGAAGCTATTCACACAAGAAGACCGTACGACAGAATAGAGTCTAATGCAGCATAATAAAAAGTATTTAAACTATTGTGATCCACATGGTCTCTAAGCTGTAATATGGCAAAGCCCTTTGTTGACAATCTTTTGCAAATGGTGTAGACTTCATCATGCCAAGACCGATGGTGGTCCAATAAAGTTCCAACAAATTTAACAGAGTCCCGCTGAACAAGAGTGTGGGATCCATCCCTGATAAGCAGACCTCTGTCTTGGGAGACTCTCATGGGTGCAAATAGCACAGAACTCGTTTTGGTGCCATTCAGACAGAGCCCGTTTGCCCTGCACCAATTAGAAACTCTGCGGAAACAGGAAACACTCACTTTGACAACAGTAGAAGTGTCATCTGCGAACAGCATACCAAAACAGTCATTCGCATACAGTGGCAAGTCATTTATAAATAATAGGAACAAGATAGGCCCCAACACACTACCCTGCGGTACACCAAATCTAACATTTGTCCAGTCTGCGAATGACGAATTTCCCCCATTTTATAATTTAACACATTGAGTTCTATCACTTAGATAAGTCGCAACATAGTCGTACGCCAGTCTTCGTATGCCATAGTGAGATATTTTATTCAAGAGTTTTTGTGGTCTATAGTGTCGAAGGTCTTTGTAGATTGTAGATTTCGGGGGAGTCGTTTCGGCTTTTCAGCCGCTCAGCACTGCTACCTTTGCAGATATTTTGTGCGTGACTCTACATCTTAATTTGTCTCTAGGAAGCGTAGACTTCTGCCGAAGGAAGCTATTTTCCTGGGTGTCAGTTGGCCCACTTCTTCTGGTGACAGTGTGGCCCCCTCATAGAATTTGAGCCTCTTGCAGATTTGGGCTGGACATTCGCAGAGCAGGTGCTCTGCGGCCTCTATTGCGTCTGAGCAGAATCTGCAGAGATCGTCTTTCGCTCTGCCCATTAACCTTAAATGGTATTTTACTGGGCAGTGTCCTGTGAGCAGTCCCACCACCAATCTGATATCTGGTCTGCTCATGTTTAGGAGCTGTTCAGCTCTTTTTGCTGAAAGGGTAATAAACCTTTTTGACTGTCTGAGTCCCGGTGTGTGCCTCCAATATGATGACAGTTGGTCTTTCTCCCATTTATTGAGTTCTTCCATGATGTGGCTTTTCATTAAGCCACAGTAGGGCTCTGGTCCATGGTATGGTGTTGAGGCCCCTTCCTTTGCGAGGCCATCTGCATCTTCGTTTCCTTCTATGCCTCGATGACCAGGCAGCCACATCAGCGTTACCTGGTTATGTGTCGCTAGTGTTTTTAGGGTCTGTTTACACTCCCAGACTAGTTTTGACGTGCATTTGAAAGCCCTTAAGGCTTTTAAGGCAGCTTGGCTGTCCGATAGTATGGAGATGTATTTTCTTTTGAGGCTTTGGTTAAGACACTCTTGTGCACATATATCTATGGCAAGCAGTTCGGCTTGAAATATTGTAACATGTTTACCCAATACCTTGGAGAGCTTGAAGTTAGGGCCGGAAATGCCCAGTCCAGCTCCTTCCATTAGCTTGGATCCATCAGTGTACCACAGAGATGCATTGTATGCTTGTGGCAATTCTTTATTCTCCCATGATTGGCGGTCGTTTATTACCACTGCGAAGGGGATCTCTAAGTCCAATCTGACCATCATGTGGTCACTTGGTTTGCTGGCATTCTCCAGTTTTATTAGATCAAGGATTCTCAGATGTCCCCTCAGATCGCCAGGCTTGAACTTGTTTATTTGGAATAGCCTGTGAGCACTGGTTATTGCCGAAGGTCTTAGTAAAATCGTAAGATATACCCACTGACTTCAAATTTTTGAAGTTGTCTAATATTTCTTGATGAAAGGACAAGATGAATTGGTCGTTGAGCGACCAGCCCTAAATCCGAACTAGCGACATGTTAGGAACTTATCCCAAAAACTCATCAGTTTTCCGCGAAATGCATTTTCAAAAATTTTCGAGAACACCGACAGGAGGGCAATCGGCCTATAGTTTTCCACTAATAATATGGTCCCTTTTATATGGATAGGGACAACGACCGCGCTTTTTAGATCCTCTAGGAAGTACCCATGTTCAAAAGAGATATTTATCAAATATGTTGATGAATTCACAATATTTTGAGCCCACTTTTCAAACAGATTGTTAGGTATTTCATCAATACCGCATAACTTTGCTGCTGCGACCAATTTCAGAATTTTAAGAATTTCTAAGTCACTCAGTGGTGCAAGGAATATCGTTTGGGAATTTTCCTTGCTGTTTGGCAGATCCATGACCGGACTCAAGTCTGTTTCAGTGCTGGCGATGAGCACTTCTACTGACAGACTCTACAAAAAAATCATTGAACGCATTTGCTATGCCTATCGGATCAGTAACTGCAGTATCCCTTACCACAATGTTTTCAGGTAGAGGCTTTTTAATTTTCTTTGGATTATTTTTATAAGAGTTGATGATCTCCCAAGCCGTCCTGTCCTAGTGATGTTGTCCGATGCTAATTTCTTATTGGAGTTATAAAGAGACAGAGTTTTGGAGGCTATTTTGGATACCAGACTACCCGTCCAAAATTCGCTTTGGCAACAGGCAGATTCGTATCCAGCGGGGTCGAAATACTCTAAAAACGTTGTTTCCCCGATTGTTACATGAAATGCTTCTTGCAAAAATGCCATCTTTCTACTATCAGCCTCGTTATACATAGAAGTCTATTATTAGATTCTCTTACTTGAACAAACTACAAGGTTCTTACGGGCATTATAGTAGACAATGATGTCATATTTCTTCATTTTATGAATAAAGGCTTGTTACTGGGTTTTTATGAAGTATTTGAGATTAAAATCGTGCTTTCGAGAACAAGGATATCTTATGCCTTAATGATCAAATTCACCACAATGCTACAGCATTTTTTAACTCTTTAAATTTCTAATTTTGGATTCTTTGATTGTGTGATTGATTTTTATTATTTTGTTTGTATTCTTTATAGGTTAAAGCCTGGGGTCCTATTTTCGAAATTATTCGAGTACATTTCGTACACGAAATTTGACTGACAGCAATGTAAATTAAATGGGGAGTATTCGAAATCGTATCAAATTTCGTATGCGAGAATATTCGAAAATACGACCCCTGATACTTGTTTGACTTTACATCTTCCTATTTCTTTTTGGATATTTGCTTTTGAACATAGGCACCTAAACTTTATATCTTGAAGTACAACCTTCTGTACCAATGTTTGTGGGGTGCTACCGTTCTGTCCATTTTTGTTAGATTTCTCCTTTTTAATTTAATATTTGTCAGTACTCCGATTTGATTTTTATTTGTTTAAAAAGACCGTTACACCTTGGGTAGTTTTTTCTTGCTAAATTGTTTAAATTATAACTTATTGACTGCCGTTTTGTTGAGATTTTTTAAACGTTTAATTACAAAAGCCTTGCAGGTAGTATGCACAACACAGTCTGAAAATTTGCTTTTTTTTTCTGCCCAGATCGATGATCTTGTACTTTAAGTACGTCCGGCTGGTTATTTTTTCGGCATAATAATGGTGGGCGAGGTCGTGGAGTCATTTACCTCCTGAACTGAAACTTTTTTTTAACATTGATTCAGTTTGTTTGTAATGACACAGAAAAAACTTTGGGAATAATAAGTAGCTACGCTTATTTTTGAGAATTGCGTGCGTGACGATTAATTATGTAGCTACCCAGTCTTGTTTTATCCATGCAAATATTTTCAAGCGAAAACCGATACAAAAACTGCTCACATCTTATGTCCATTTCCTGTAACTTTGGCATTAAGTTATGTATCACCATATAAAAACATCTGTCATGGTCATTCTAGGTATAATTAGCCATAGGCTTTTGCATTCCACTCAGATTATGAAATTATTTTAATGCCTAGCAAAGGATCTGTCCTATAAAGTTGCTTTCAAATTCTGGCAGCTCCAGACCGTTGGTGGACATAAGCGTTTTGGGAGCAGCACGTGAGTTAGAACATATTTTTAGTGCTTAGGGTCGATCATCCACACCCATTTCAGTTAGCGGTATACCTATTTTCTCCATATAGGTACCTAAACTTACTAGCAGCCCATGCATTGGCCGCATTCGTCCTGACTTTAGTAAGGCAGTCTCATTCTGCACCCATTATTCCTTTTTTCAGATGGCTCTAGTCTAGGTAAGTTACAGTGTTTGTCATACGTGTTTTTGATATGAGACTATGAGACCTCGTTAACCTGCTGTCTTGAAATAAACTTCAGTGATTCTCATTTTCTCTATCATACAGTTGGCATGGTATAGCTGTAAATTGTTCCCATCCTCTCCAGATGAATATATAGGTAGAGAAATTAATCCAAAGGTATGATCCATAGATTTCGTTTGTAAAAAGCTCCCATCATCGTCAAACAGGCCTGTTTTTGTAGCTCTTTGAGTTTTGTTTGGGCTGTGCTTAACCCATCAGACTAATGAGCCGTATACAAAACAGCACTTAACAAAATGTGCAATGGCGCGACCGCAACGTCCATTTCAAGTTATTGTTTGAAAACAATTTGTGGAATATAAAAAAGTTTCGTTTCACATCTTCATAGCCGAACAACTGACATCATATTAAAAATGCTTGTCAGACAGAAAGGAATAGGCAAATTGAAAATTTACTTCCAAGAAAAATAAACCCTCATCGTGTAATTTAATTTCAGTTCCAAAAGGTCAAGTTTAAAGGACACCCGGAAACCACTCAAAAGATTCATGCGCTTACACCACCAACACAATTAATTAATTAAAATCCTAATGCACGTTGCGTGAAGTATAACTCAAAAACAATTCGTCCCCTATTCAATTTTCCATTTTACTGCAACAAGCTTTTCCGTTTCCGAGTTTCCCAGGTTCAACTTTTTATCGCCTTTTAGTTTTTGCCCGTCACTAATCCTCTGAAATTAACATTGTGTTTCATAATGTGGAAATTAAAGTTTTACGGAAATCCACCGTTCGATTTTCAATTTAATAAGCACCTCTGGACTTTATTGGAAACTCTGCAGAGCTATATTAAAGGCGCATATTGATAAATAATGAACATTATTTGAGAAACTACTAATTGGCATATTTTATCATGGACACAATAATTACTGTTATGTGATAATGCAGCTCATACATTTTCCAATCATCAACTGTCATTGCACGACGAACATTATGTAGAGTTTTGAAACGGAAGTAATTTAAATCTAAGTTTTGCCAATTTGTTTCATAAATTTAAAGCAAATAAGCAATTTGATTTCTAATTTAGTTTTCAAATTAACAATTTTGTTAGATAATTATTGGGATGATTTTATCGAAATAAAGAAATACCTAAATGTCGGTTTACAGTTTGCAATTTTCTTGAACATTGAGAGAAATTATTGTATCGGCAGCTAATAAAAGTCAATTACAGATAAGTTAGATTTAAAGCGAATCTACTTTTAGCTGAACTAGAGCTGAAATTAAAACAACCACTAGCCTACATTCAACAGAAGCTATTTTAGTACCAATACATTGATATTAGGAAGTTCAGTAAGTTATTGCGCAAAAATTTAACCCTTAAACTATTTGAATAATAAATTTAAATAAATAAATCCTAATAGGCCTAGGTACAGTAAGACACCCTTAAGGAATGCGGGCAGCGCAACAAAGTGCTCGCGGCTACTCAGTGCTGTGGGAGTAGGTTCAATATTGAAAGTTAGCTTTATAGGGCGCCACTGGTTTACAAAATAAAATCCGCGGACTTAAACCAGAAAGTCCCTGATCTCCAAATTCCTATAAAAATGTACCTATCCGATGTACCTATCCTTTAAAATAACTTTACCTTAGTTTGGTTGAGGTCAGTAGGGGTAAAATAAGAGCCAAATATAAAAACAATGAGTATAAAACTATTTAATATGTTCTGGGGGGGGGGTCCTGAAATTGCATTACAAAGACCAATACAAAGCAATAAAATATATAAAATACCACAGTATATATGATTATTAAATGTAAATGTAAATGTCAAAATTACCAAAAGGTAGCAAGGACCAATTTGTAATGGTCTCATAAGATACTCTAATAAATTCAAGAATTATCAATAAATGCTTGACCACCTTACCCCAATAATGAGAGTAAAAGAGAACAATTAAGGAATAAAAGAATAATAATATTAATTAAAACCTGTGCACGCTTATACCATGGTATACTGGGGCGGGTTTGTACAAAAATGTCACCTTAAATATAGTCAAGTAAAAATTATTGGTGCAGTACACCCATTGTAATAATGAAGGCAGTAAAACAAGCTTGGAAATGTACCAAGTTAAATACAAGAAATACTATTAATAATAAATAAGAAAATAATTAAAAAAATGTTAATAATAAGTTAACGGGTACATCACCCCCTTGTGGTCCTGTCTGCAGTCTAAACATCCATTATAAAGTTCCATCACTGTCTCATGACAGCCTCACAGCCCTGATAATAAACCCCATCAACTTCTATTGACTTTCTTCTTAAAAATGGTAAATTTCGGTTTCAAGTCAGTATTTTGGGTACTCTGACACCTCAACTTAGAGACTAGCAAACCGTCGAATAGGAAGAACCCAATGGTAAGGTAAAATCTAAAAACCTAAAATAGCCCCTTGTGGAGGTCGAATTCCCTTTTTTATTAAATCCCAAATATTTACAAAAATACAGATATGTTAATCTAAATATTGATAACGAAAAGGTAAATTGAGAGTGATAAAAAACGTTTAAATTTACCTGGTTACAAATTTGGGCTAGTTGAACAAAACGTGCTCTCCGCTCACCCGACAAACCCACAAAATGGCGTAAATTTCGTTTCCAGAAAATTCTGAGTGGTTGGCTTACAAATACGGGAACTTACGACCAAATCCAAAGTTTTCATTCCAAAACTAATTTAAGCCAGCAACCACTTGAGTTCCCAACGCCTCCAAAATCCCACAAAAGGTGGATGTTCCAAGGAACTTAGCAAAGAGGACTGCTGGTAAAATCGCCACTTGTTGTTTGCTCAACGTGCGAATTTAAAAGAGAACGATCCTTTTTCGGCAATTTATTAGGTGAGCTCACATGAAAAATTCCCCAGAATTCTAATTTTTTTTTAAGATGCCCTCTGGTGCCAGACGGTCTTGACCAGGAAAACGGAACAATTAACTTGGAACGGAACAACCCAAATCACATTGATGACAAACGAAACCCAAAGTTGTTATCCAATTTTCTCCCCTAACACCAATTAACACTAATTAATTACTTATTAACCAACATCTACCCAGTCTGTAGTCTGTAGTACAAAACTATCAATATGACCAGTCGTTACGTAGTCACAACTACAGTGACTCTATTACTCAAAGCGCTGTCTGAAACGAAACAACAAGTGTCACTTAACCACACTTATTCTGCGGAAAATAAACAAACGGAAAATGTGGAAAATAGAGGAAATAAGGGTGGAAAAGCGATTCAAAGGTTGTGAAAGTGATGTGTGATATTGCAGAATTTTTAATAATGGAAAATACGTGACTCGTAAGTGTTGCCAATTGATATTTATTTGGAAGTAAACAAACCTTTTCATCGACATTTCGGGCCTTTTAGACGAATTTCGAAAGCCAAATAAAATAGATTTCGATCCTGTTAGTAGGGCTTTATTATCCTAAAACTACGCTGTCATCTGAATACAAAGAATTTACTCATTATTACCTCGAAAAATATACCCTTGTTCAACAACTAGATATTGTTTCGCTGCCAAACAAAAAGGTAAAAATCTAGTAAAATCCAATGAGAAACCTAACAATCACCGAAAAATATTGATCCTCAGGTATAAAGCTTTATAAGCACCCTCACAAATACCTGAATTAATTACCGAATTCATTTGAAATCTCAGTTACGTATTAGGCAAAATTTGAACGTAACAAAGTAAATACTTGGAATACTTTTCAAGAAAGGGCAGTTTTCTCCGACTGACTGCTCTTTATACATAAAACCATTTAATCAAGTATCTGTAGAATTACGTGAATGTTTATTATTATTTAAATAACGCTCAATGGGATTCCTGAATATTCACGCTCGGGTCACTTTTCAGCTGTTCGAAACTCTGTTCTTGATTCGTTTCAAATCTAACACTTTACACTTCAGAACCTCTGCCACTCTGATCAATGCAAGCATTGTTTGCATTGAACTATACGCAAATTATTTGACGCAAGGACGTTGATCTGCGTTGGTACCTATACAGTTTACCACACCGATGTTTGATTTGAAAATCGTACTATTGCAACTGCTACCTCGAAGGCTGAGAGTCACCAGAGTCCAGAAGAGTAGCAAGATCCCATTCGTACTCTACACAACAGTCACGCACGTTTAAAATGTGACGGCGGATATCAGTTCCAAATTCTCTTAACAGTCTTAACCGTATGATGGTGGTTAAACTTTGATACCGGTTGCAGGTTGCAGGTTTGTATCCATCTCCGGACTTCCTCTTCTTGCTTCCCTTTCTGTATTCGGAATTCTTGTTTTTCTTTCTGTCCCCTTCGAGCTCCCTTTTTGTGCCTTTCTTTCTGTCTTCTAGCTTCCTCTTCTTGTCTCTTGTCTTCGGTATTTTCTATGAAGTTTTGCTTTATTTCGGCTGTTTGTTGTCATGTGTTTATCATAGAATATCTTTGGTAAAACTTCATTTTATAGATAGAGTCAGAATGCCCGTATTTTGTCTAAGTTTCAAAATTCAAAAATCAAAACTTTTTGTTGGTGACACTAACCTGAAACGATAACCGATTGCAACATCCACCATCAGGTATCATACCGCCCAACTATCGTCCCACAAGCTATCTATTTAGACCTTTCACCAGAAACACTTGACTTAAAAACAAGCTTGACTTTGACCTTTACCAACCATTTTAAATTTAGAGAAAGCTGTGTTTCGGAGAGGATGTGATTGATAAACACCTTTGAACGGCCTTATCGAAGATTGAATATAAAAGCCAAACGGGCTTTCGCTAATTCACATAAGGCATTCAGCACAATCGCCTACCGATACATCAGATTCGTCCGAAACATCTACAAAAATGCAATAATAGCAGTAAAACTACACGACACGACAATACCAAATACATCGCTACTAGTCTTCACGTCAGACAAAGAAATACTATGTTTCCCAAACTTTTTTCCCTATGATAAACGAAGATCTGCAGATGCAACACTCAACTGAAACTCGACTTGGCATGTGAAAGGAGACCATCAAAAGACTGGAATGGATATCATGTGAAGAGGGGCTTTCACGCTGTAGTCCGACAATATCAGAAAGGTGTCCAAGCAACTGCATCAAAACAAAATCGAATGGAGAAGAATAGAAAAGTCCAAATCCAATAGTGAACGCAAAGGGTTAATTGATTACGACGCCCATGTTGAAGAATCACCGTTGGTATCCATAGTTTAGTTTATAAATTACCTACTTAGTATATTTATATATATTTGTCAACAAAAAAGAAATGGATTGATGAAATTTGAACCTAAAAAGACCTTACTTAGATGGATTTATCAAAGAAAATAAACTAAACTTTGAATAAAATCAAAACGTTTTTTGTCAGACTATAACATAGCTGGTGCTAATGAAACGAAGATACGACTAAGGCACGTCCACTTCACTTTCTGTTATTATATTCAGGTGGGAATTATTTACGCTTTCACTTGAAAGCAACGTCAATAGTACAATAATTATCTCCTGTTGGTTCGTCAGCCTGCAACCAAGCTCGTGCTTTTATTAATGTTAATCCGCCCGTAGTTCAGGCAATTTGTTTGTCACGTCACAATGCCAATTTGTTTTACAGATACATATAATTTATGTTGAATTATTGAAACTCCAAAATAACATGAAATGCAAAGGATTGAGTAATAGATTTTTACGTTTACGTTATAAATCCGGAAAATAAACTTGTGCCTTATACGCGTTAATAACTATAACCTGACTTAGTACTGTAAAAGTTCATTTTCCGGACTTTTACGAGAGGTTTTACGATATAGTACGGAATCGAATCCAGTGTATTTTTGTCGGTGTGACTAATATACCAATACCGAAATCAATACTTTGTCCACTGGGTCTTTAACACAAAAACGAAAAACCTACCATCAATATTGACAAAAACACAGTGGACTTTGAGCTTTTTGCGTCAAAAACCCACTCACACAGAACATTCCTACCATAGTGCCAAATAATATTCCAAAATCAACGATTTTTTAGATTTTTCTCATATATATTAGACAAAATATGATCCTAAGGAAAAATAACCATTTAACCAACCATTAGAGCTAATAAGCCTGATCGCCAGAAGAGAAAAAATCGGCATATCGCCACCAAGAAGGATGTCAGTACCAGAGATGAGAATGGAAATCGTCGAATTCTCCAATGATGATGAGGATAACAAAAGAAAAAGGAAAAGACTCGAGACCCCGAATAGGAGAGGCGAGCAGGAAACGAGCCAAAAGACAGTGTCCCTGAAGCTCACATGCTGTAGGAACACGTAGAGCAGAACACCAAGAGGGAAATTAAGAAGATAAACGCAAACCTACAAAACCAGATAAAAATAGTAATAGTACATGAGGTTTTAATAACAGCAACAAAAACAATAACAAATATAAAGAAGGACACAGGGAACCAGGTTAATGACCAATCTACGGACCAGGTCACCTCATTAAAAGACATAAAGACATACAAAGCGTTCAGTTCAAAAGGGCAACTACCCTGGGCGACAGAAATTTAAAGCCACACGGAGATAAAAGTGGGAAACCCCCTGGAAACTAAGGCAGACACAGTAAAGGTTGTGTTAATAGAACCTGACGACCCAAAAATGACAAGGAGCATACAATCACTTTCCAAATTCCCGGAACTACGGATATAACACAGGATTTTGGAATACTAAAGAACTCAACCAGAATCAGAACAGACAATACCTCGGACAATACAGAGCTTGCAATAGTACAAGAGATTGTCAAAATCCAACAAGGAGAAACAGAAGAACAACTATGGGACATGCTGGCTAACTAAGGGACGAAACGAAGCAGGATGAGTGGATAGCGACACACCACGTTGCCCGCATAGAAATTGAGATGTTCAGAAGGATGGAAGTCATCTTTTTCTTTACGAAAACGAACTTGATCATTTACACAACTAAAACACGAGCCCCCGCACTGGAACGGAAAACGTCAGGGAAGACCTCAAGACCGACATATGCTATGCTATTATAGTAGATGGAGAAGGAAAAAATTTCACTAAAATACTAAATGCGGTGAAGAGCAAAGTCAGGGGCACGGAGGCCAGCGAAGCGATAAGATCTCTAAAAAGGGCTAAGGACGATTATACAACTTACTGTACATTATTGCCATATGACACGAGAGGCTTAATAAGTGATAAGCCTTTTGGGATTATCGCGCTTGATGGCATTTGTCATTAATAATAATAAAAATTAATAAAGCATATAAGTTTAGTTCGTTGTATAACCTTCTGAATACCACTCGATGTTTCAGGATTACCTAATACTTTTACCTTACACTCAACGCGTTACCAGCAACACCACTCCTCCTTCGGAGTCGTGGTGTGGCTGCGTAACGCGTTTCGTGACAGGTAAAAGTATTATCCGGTAATCCTGAAACCTCTTGTGGTATTACATTCGATAAGCTAATCGTCACTACAGACAAGAACAAAGGCGCAGTAAGAGAACTATATACACAAAAATCAAGGAAACCTCAGGAATGGCGGCAGTGAACGTCAGAGGACTCGAGGAACACAACCTGAACGAGGCGATACACATTAGAGGAATGGATGCTACTACCACCCAAGAAGACGTGATCACGACTATCGAAATAAAACTAGGTAAGCTGGAGAAATACCAGTACAGACTAAGTAGCCTTATCACTTTGACTGTTAACAAAGAACTTGCTGAAAAGCTCAGTAAAATAGGAGAAATAAGGATTGGAATTGTATATGGACAGAAGGATAAGAGTACCTAGATGCTATAAATGTTGGGCACAAGACCGCATGATGAAAGACTGCAACGGCCTAGACAGGTCAGATCTATGCCGTAAGTGCGGAGAAAAAGGCCACCCACCGAAGGATTGCAAAGAAGATGAAAAATGCCCCATAGTCCTCAGGAAGTATGGAGTGATCGGAATCCAACTGCAAGACTGCAGTATTTTCGGCTGCTATGTATCTCCAAATATAAATATCAGAATTTTCGATCAATACATTGATAACATAGACTTAGTAATCGAGGTTGACGGAGAAGCAATCGTGCTAGGAGACCTTAAAGCGAAAGCGCACGAATGGGGTTCCCCGCACTACGACCGACGTGGACAAATCCTAGTTGAGGCCGGCGCTCCAGTTACTCTGATTGTACAAAACGAACCTATGTCCCCACATAAACACATCACATTCACTAACCAAGACGACACTCCAAAGCAAATCGAACTTTGAAAAAGTCTTGGCAAGGGAGATAGGAAGGGAACAAACCTTCGACCCAGAAATGAACAATGTAGAAAATGTCCTTATAGGAACGTACAATAGGACCAAAATCCAAGCGGAAAACAAAAACAGCATGCCATACTGGTGAACGGAGAAAATCGCGACCCAGAGAGAATCGTGCATAAAGGAGAGAAGAATATTCACAAGAAACGCGAGCGCAAGGGCCAATCCGGAGACCCTAGAAAAAACCTAGGCCCCATACAAAGATGATAATGACCGAAAAGAAAGCACGATGGCAGGCAGTATGTGACGAGGTGAATGGAGATACCTGGGGAGGTGGGAATAAAATAATAAAGCGAAATTTTAAAGACAGCGTCCCACTTTTCAATCTCACGGAAGAAAAGACCGGAGAGGTAGTACAGGTCCTATTTCCAAACAGGCCAAAATCGAAACCCAAGAAGTACCCCTTTTCAGTTTAGCTGAAACCAAGAGGGTAGCTGACAAAATAAAATGCGGGAAGGCCCCTGGCATGGATGGTATTCCTCCAGAAGCAGTCAAGGAACTAGTAAGAGAAGGCCTAGAATACATACTCCTAGCAGCAAACAAACTACTAGAGAGGCAGGAATTCCCAGAGAATTGGAAGATTGCCAAGCTCGTTCTAATTCATAAAAAAAGGAAAACCAGTCGATGCGCCAAATGGATACAGACCACTATGCCCTATAAATGTACTGGCCAAATTATATGAGCACCTAATAAAACAAAGGTTAGAAGAAGAGATACATGACAGAGGCGGGCTGTCACATAACCTATACGGATTTACCAAAGGCAAAAGCACAATACACGCGGTGAAAAAGGTCACAGCAATTGCAGAGGAAATGAGAAGACAAACCACCTCAGAAAAGTGGTGTGTACTAGTAACTTTAGAAGTCAAGAACGCAGTGATCCTGAGTGGGAAAAGAGACAGACAGGACATAGTTTTGAATCTGGGTGGCGCGCGAATAACCCACGCCAAGGCAATCAAACACCTGGGAATATGGATTGGGAAAGACATAACCTTTACGAGACACGTGGAAGAAGTAGCCAAAAAAGCGATCACAAAAATGACAGCAGTATCAAGACTTATGCCAAACTTAAAAGGACCCAGACACAATTAAAAGGAAAATGCTGTACGGAGTGATGCAGTCCACAATCCTATACGGGGCAACCATCGGGCACGGGACACTAGCAATATAGGCCAGTCATCTAATATATCCTGGTTGGAAAAAAATCCGGTAGTTTTGAATTTTTGATATGTTGTTAGGATTCATATCAGTTGTATAAAACCAAGTTTGCAGCTCCGGAAAACTTATGCTCGCTGCGGGGTGGGGGAAAACCACGATATTTTTGGATCTTTTCTGGGTTATAAGTCGTGAATAATGGATGCTACGTAAAAAAAATATCCAAGCTTTTTTGAAGCCGATAAAACTTTCTCCATTTAGAGACTAAGTGCAGTTTTGTATGACCAATGGCTTTCGAGATTCAGGACATCAAAAAAATGCTAGGTAGGAACCAAGGTTGTTTGAGAGAAGTAGGTTGCCTGATAACTTGATGACGCATCTGGGGTGCTTTATGGAGATTATGTTGAGGTACCCTAGATGAAGTCATAGAGTTATCAGGCAACCTACCTCTTCAACAACCTTGGTTCCTGCCTAGCATTTCGAGTCTACGCGTATTACCGTCGCAGTTTGTTTACCGCACCCAATCAGTTGTTCAACTCCATTGATAAACCATTGATTTTATTGAAGCCAAATTATAGATTCTCATATTCCGCGCATGCGCATTATTGACCCGTGACATACACCAAAGATCCCGCTTCCCCAGCTCTTCTTAAACTCCTTTCATGCAAATGCAGCAAAGGGTGCAGTGAACGAGGGTGTACCTGCCAAAAAGCAGGCCCTAAATGCTCTGCTTTTTGCAAGTTCTGTCGGGGTAAGTCATGCCAAAATATCCCGACAATTGAGATAGCTGCAAACTTGGTTTTATACAGCGTATATGAATCCTTACAACCTTAGCTTACAACATATCAAAAAATCAGAATTACCGGATTTTTTGCAATCTTTGCCTCGTTTTGTTTTAGATGACTGGCCTAATAGAGAGATACCGGGAGATCATGGAGCGCACTCAGAGAAAGGGCCTACTGAGGGTGGCGTGCAGCTATTGCAACGCGTCGAACGTGGCCCTACAGGTTATTACTGGAATACTACCACTGGATTTGACTCTCGAAGAACAGGCATCATGCATCCATAGATTGGAAGAAAGACCAATCAGTTCAGAGACAAAAAAGATGGAAGACAGGAAGATGGCAAACAAGGTAAGAGAACAATACAACAAAGGGACAATGGAGTAAACGCCTGATACCGGATATAAGCTATAAGCGTATGGCTATCCTGCAAGCACCGACAAATCAACTACTTCACCACTCAAATACTTACCGGACACGGGTCCTTCAGGACGTACACCCAAAAAATAGGCAAGACCAATAACATGTGTCTACTGCGGAGAGGTGGACTCAGTTGAGCACCCTGTCGCAATATGCCAGAGATGGCTGATCCAGAGAATGCAAGTAATCATAGACCTGGACATAGATGGCATGCATGACCACCATAACACTCTTAGACCAAATGACAACATAAAGAAAAAATGGGAGGAAGGAAAGAAATATATACACGAGATAATGAAAACAAAGATAAATAACCCTCAAAAGCCGAAAAACCCAATAGAAATTTCCAAAAACCCAGGTTTTTACCAACCCTGGCTGGATTGTGATGGAAATACGTGACGGATTTTGAGGTGCACAGATCTGATCATCCGACGTCATTCAGCAACGTAGCTGTTGATTATGAGACAAAATACAAAATTATTTTGCTTGCTCACTTTTCAACCTAGAAAGCTTCGAATGCTGGCTGGATCGGATGACATTATTTTAGCGTTTCTCAGCCCGTTTTTAACCTATAGAAAGCTTTAAATTTGACAAAAAAATAATCGGTTGCCCTTCAGAGCGACGTAATACTGTGCACATCAAAATCCGTCACGTACTTTAATCACAATCTGGCAACGCTGTCGCCAATACAGCTCACACAAAAACTATGACGTGCGTCGGGCGAGTATTTAAAGACAAGTTTGTTTTGCAGTTAAATTACATATCATAAATAAGATTCAAATTGTTGACCTCAATAACTACAATCTTTGCATGTTCAATATGGGTTCAAAATACTTTTTATAATTTGCAAAATAATTCAAGATTATTCAAAATAAATGACTTAGGTATTTTAAAATCGAATTTTTTTTGAAATGTATTCTATCAAAATGCAGTGTTGTTAAAATAAGGTTAAAACAAATGTAGATCCCGAAAATCTTTGGGTCGTTCCTCATAGATATGTCCGAAGAGAGAATAAAGCCCCTTTTTATACCCCTTTGAAAATAATCTAGATTTATGGATGGAATGTATGGAATTAGGACCTACTTGATATAGGAAAATTATGGGGCAGTTTGGCTTTATAATGTAGGCGCTCGGATTTTTCGAAACTCGAATTATAAGGGGGTGAAACCACCCCTTCAATATTACAAATTACAACTTTGTTTATTTAAAAAACCATTGGACTTGCGAAAAAGGGCTTGAACGTGTATTTTTTTATTTTTGTTTTTCTTTACATAAGTACAATTTTTTTTCTTCCAAAACGATTTTCTCATAGGGCGGTGAAAATACCCTTTTCGTCAAACCGGAACCACTAGAGGTAAAAAGCTGAATTTTGGCTTATATCAGATATAGATTGTTGGGTGCACTGGTTTGATAAAAAGGGATTTCTCAAATCTCGAATTTTAAGGAGGTAAAACCCCCAAAACTGCATCTTTGCCTCGTGATAAGAATTTACTTGTAGTGCTCATTGATTTTTGTGACAAAATCAAATATTTTTAATCTTAACATAGTTGTGCAAGACTTTTGAAACTGAGTAGGTATGATAATATACGTGTTAATTCATCGAAGGGGATATTATAGTAAATCAACTATGTATTATCTAATAAAAAATACAAGTGATTACTGATTACTGAAGTGAATATTGTCAATAAAATCGACAATCAAACATTCATCTGAAATCGGGATTTAATTAATAGAAGGGAATAAATTTTTCAAGTAAAAGCTCATCATGTTGACTCGAGGCACTTCAGATTTTACCTCGATTCAAGGTCCCCGCAATTTGCATAATTAAAAACGAAGCGTAGGACACCCATCTAAAAGGTGTTACTTCAGGTAAGATAGGTATCAAAGGCCGGTGCCCCTTTATAGGATTTTGCTGAGGATACTTATGTCAAATATTGAGGTGTAGTCCATAACGACTCACAGTAAACTTGGTTGGTTGGCCAGGGAAGGGGTTGTGCAATGTTTGTACACACAAAATAATGATATCTTTGAACTTCTCAAGAAAAACCACTTAATATTCCTATATAAAGCCTGCAATGTAATAAATTCAGGTATATAAACTATTGCCAATTATCAGCCAATTAAATAAGTAGCTCATTAATTCGATCAAATGCTTAGTCGTTGATTTTTCGGTCGACTGTTCTGAGGCAAGTCAGTTCCACTTGTATTTACGTATAATAAATTGTTGGCGCGGAACGGTTTCTATTGGTTTCTTTCAGGTCAAGGACTGCAGTGTTGGTCAACGAATATCACTAGAGGTGGGTTGCGATTTCACGAACTGTGACTTTGTCACTGCTACTCGTCTGTCACAGTCACGGCCTGCTCCAGTCCCAGTCAAGTAGCAGTGACATTTTGTCACTGCCTGCTTCAAGCTCCGACCGATGCGGCGCGGACAAAACTCGAGCTAAGTGATGCAAACGAAATAATATAATATTATAAATCGCATCGCAGTCACGCCAAATAGAAAATGCTACTGCGGAGGACAGGCTGGAAACTGGAACATCTCTTTGGGCCGTGACTGGTAACTGTGATTATGCTATGTTGCGATGTAGCATTACCATAATATTAGCGGTACTGCCGCCAACCACGGTAAAACTGCTCCAAAAAATCACTGCTATTTGTCACAGTGACACGACTGGAGCAGTCACGTCTTGTCACAGCTCCATTGAAATCGCAGATTGGCCCACCTCTAAATATCACCTACCATGTTCTTGTTGATTAGTATTTTTTCTAAATAATCTTTTCACATCTTCTAGTCAATCAATTTATTGTCAACTATAGATTTAAGATTGAATTGAATTGAAAGTTACAAGTTTTTGTGTATATTATATACCATGTTACACCGACTACCGAGCCTGTCACTTTCACCTCCTTATGAAGGTTTGCTCCATGGGATCCTAAATTTTAAATGACAAAAGAGGTTAAGTCATAGTCTCGGTCATAGTCATAGATACCTATAGTTCTCAAAAACATTAACTTTTACTGATAGTCGTGCCGCGAGACGAGATTAGACGAGACTTAGGGTTGGTCTCGTCTCGTCTCGACATCTCGAGATGAGACCGTTACTTAGTTTCGGTCTCGAGTACCAAAGTCTCGTCTCGTTTCGAGTGGTCTCGTCTGGTCTCGAGTTCTACAGGGTGTCCAAAAAATAGCGTAGAAGCGAGGGGTGGTTAACTGGTCAAAATCCGTGTACAAGTTGGTCAAAATCTCAGAAAATCTCATAAGATCTACTCAAAATCCCTATTAATCTTTGAAATCCTTAAAAATTTAACAAAATCCCACAGAATCTCTTGAAATTGCATAAAATCCTACAAAATCTAACAAAATTTCATTAAAACCAAAAAAATCATGCAAAATCTCATAAAACCATAAAAATATTTCCTTTGAAATTCCCAAAAATCCTTTGGAATCCCCAAAAATCTGTTAAAGTCTCTCAGAATTCCATAATTTAGTGGAATTTCGGTAGAATTATGTTATTCTGAAAAAGGAATTACATGTCAAATTTTTGCGGAGTTTCCATAGAATTCACATTAGATTTTAGTTCTTCTCGAATTACATATAATTTCAATGAAATTCCAATTGAATTACACAAAATCCTAAATGAATTACATAGAGGAATTCTAAACAATTATATTAAATTACACCGAAATTCCCAACATGAAATTTCAGTTGTTACTGAATTTAAGTAAAATTCCAGAAAATTCCACAAGTGGAATGCCGAGGAATTTCCGGCTAAAAACATGAAATTTCGGTGATATTCCGAAAAATTCCCATGTAATGACATGAAATTTCAATACATATATTTCAGTGAATTTTCAAGAAATTACTTATAGTTTCATTAATATTCCCAGAAATTCCTGGCTATTGAAATTCCGAAAAATTCTTATGAAAATAAATTGAATTTTGAAAAATTCCTTGAAGTTTCATTGGACTTTCGAGAAATCTTTGGCTATGAACAAGGAATTTTTAAGAACTTATATGAAATGTCAATGAAATTCCGAAGAATTTTATGAAAATTTTGTGCAATTTCAGGATATTTCAGTGGTGAAATTTTGGGGAATTTCAGTAAAGTTAAAAAAAAATTATGGAATTTTTATGGAATTTTGAAATTTTAGTGGAATTCCGAGGAATTTCATGAAATCCTATGATGTAATTCCGAAAAAAAATTGCCTAAGAATTCCATAAAATCTTGTGATGAAAGGTTAAGGAATTTCTATGAAATTACTTAACATTTTCGCGAATTCCTATGAAATAACTTGAAATTTTGGTGGAATTTCGAAGAATTTCATGCAATTTCATAGTGTAATTCCGAGGAATGTTTGTTCAAGAATTCCATTGAATTTTATTGTAGAAATCCATGAAATCTTATGGTGAAATTTGGAAAAATATTATGAAATCTTATATAGTAAAATTTTTAGAAATTTTCGTTTTTCCATTCAAATTTACCATTTGAATGGACTTTCGAGGAATTCCATAAAATCTGGTGAAATTCCAAGGAATTTCTATGAAATTAACTAAAATTTTCACGGAATTCCCATGGAATAACTTGAAATTTTAATGGAATTCCGAAGAATTTCATGAAATCTCATAGTGTAATTCCGAAGAATTTTTGTGCAAGAATTCCATTAAATTTTATGGTGGAATTCCATAAAATCTTATGGTGAAATTCGGAAAAGTATTATAATATCCTATATGTAGTAAAATTTCTAGAAATTTACGTTTTTCCATTCAAATTTATCACTTGAATGGAATTTCGAGAAATTCCATAAAATCTTCTGGCGAAATTCTAAGGAATTTTCGCAGAATTCCCATGGAATAACCTGAAATTTTAGTGGAACTACGAAGAATTTCATGAAATCTTATATTGTAATTCCGAAGAAAAAAAGTTCCAAGAATACCATTGAATTTTATGGTGTGAAATCTGACATATGAAATTTTTGCACTCGAACTACATGAAATTTCGAGAAATTACATGAAATTTCAGTAGAATTTCTATCGAATTACATGAAATCCTGAATGAGTTGCATGGAGGAATTCTAAGCAATTACATTGAATTACACCGAAATTCCCAACATGAAATTTCAGTGCTCGTTAAATTACATTAAGAATTTTTAAAAGTTTCAAAAAATTATATGATTTCCGAGGAATTTTTGTCGAATTATATGGAGCTCCGATGCAATTGCATGGGAATTTTAAGGAATTGTCAGGGAATTACATGAAATTTAGGTGGAATTTTGAACAACTCTTATTGTTTCATGAGGAATTCCAATGGAATTCCGAAAGAGAAATCCTAATGTAATTACATGAAGTTTTATTTTTATTCCAAGGAATTCCCAGTTAAAAACATGGCATTTTAGTGGAATTGAAATTCCGAAAAATTCCCATCGAATTACTGAATTTTAGTAAAATTAGAGAAAATTTCACAGGTGGAATTCCGAGGAATTTCCGGCTAAAAACTTGTTTCAAATTTCGATGAAATTTGGAAAAATTCCCATGTAATTATATGAAATTTCAATATATTTCAGAGGAATTTCGGTGAATTTTCAAGAAATTACTTGAAATTTCATTAATATTCCCAGAAATTCCTGACTATTGAAAGAGAATTTTAGTGAAATTCCGAAAAATTCTTATGGAAATAAATGAAATTTTGAAGTTTCATTGGAATTTCGAGAAATTTTCGACTAATAACGTGGAATTTCAGTGAAATTTCAAAAAAATCTCATAAAATTTTAGTGAAATTCCGAGGAATTTCTAAGAAATTACAAGAAATGTCAGTAAAATTCCGTAAAATTTTATGAAAATTTTGTGGAATTCCAGGATATTTCAGTGGTGAAGTTTTGAGGAATTTCAGTAAAGTTTTTGAAAAATTATGAAATTTGGAATTTCTCTAGAATTTTGGACAATTTCAGTTGAATTTTGAAAAAAAATAAATTATGAAATATTCGCAGAATTTCCATCAAATTATATATAATTTAATTTTGTGTCGACTTACATAAAATTTTGATGAAATGTCGAGTAAAATTCTAAGGAATTCTCGTCGAATTTTGTCGAATTCCTTGAAATCTTATTGTGGAATTCCAGTGAAATTACATGGAATCCGAAGAATTCCCTTAAACAGAATTTCCGTGGAATTTCCATAGAACCACGAGAAATTTCGACAGAATTCCGAAGAATTGAATTAAATTTTAGTGAAATTCTGAGTAAATTCTGTCGAATTACATAAAATTTTAGTGAAATTTCGAAAAATTTCATGAAATCTTTTACTGTAATTCCGAGGAATTTTTCTACAAGAATTCCATTGAATTTTATGGTGGAATTCTATGGAATCTTATGGTGAAATTCGGAAAAGTATTATGAAATCTTATGGTAAAACTAGGACTTTCTGTTTTTCTATTCAAATTTGTTATTTGAATTTGAATGGAATTTGGAGGAATTCCATAAAATCTTCCAGTGAAATTCTAAGGAATTTCTGTGGAATCAACAAAAATTTTCGCAGAATTCTCATGGAATAACTTGAAATTTTAGTGAAATGCCGAAGAATTTCATGAAATCTCATAAGTAGTGTAATTCCGAAGAATTTTTGTCCAAGAATTCCATTGAATTTTATGGTGGAATTCCATAGAATCATATGATGAAATTCGGAAAAGTATTATGAAATCCTATAGTAAAATGTGTAGGAATTTCCGTTTCCCCATTCAAATTTGTCATTTGAATTTAGAATCTCTAAAAACTTTTCAAAAACCCCTAAAATGCTCCAGAATCACCTAAAATTTTGAAAATCTAAAATCTTCTGAACTCCTGTAAAATCGTGTAAACATTTTCGAAATCCCAAAATCCTACAAAATCAATTAAGATTTAAAATATATGTTCATTATTTTATAGAGTTAACTAAACCTCGGAGCAGTTGATTGGTCAAAATTTGTGAACAAGTCCAGAAAAACTTGTAAGATTGGTATATTTGAAATCACTGAAAATCTTTAAAAATTTAACAAAACCTCACAAAATCCTTTAAAAATCACTTGAAATCGCATAAAATTTCACAAAATCACACAAAATTTTATTAGAACAAAAAAAATCCAAAATTTCCAAAAATTCTTCAGGGTCTCTAATGGCCGTTTCCACCAACTATTTTAGGGGAGCTTCAACAATAAGTATTCCTTCAAATGACAGTCTTCTATGGAGAAATGTTAGTTTAAAAAATACTTATCATTAAGGCTCCCCTAAATTAGTCGGTGAAAACGCCATAAAAACCCTTTCTAAATTCCCTGAAATGATCCAAAATCACTCAAAATCTCATAAATCTAAAATCTTTTAAAATCCTGTAAAATCACGTGAATATTTTCAAAATCCTCAAAATCCATAAAGATTTAAATTATGTACACATTTTATGGAGTTAACTAAACTTTGGGAGGTTAATTGATGAAAATTCGTATACAAGTTGGTCAAAATCCCAGAAAAACTCGTAAAACCTACTTAAAATCGCTGAAAATCTTTAAAAATCTAATAATATTATTTTATTAGAACAAAAAAAATCCGACAAAATCCTATAAAATTCCTAATAAAAAAATTCCTGTTGCCAAAAATCCTTTGGGATTCCCAAAAATCCATTGAAATCTCTAGAAATCCTGTAGGATCTCTAAAAACTCTTCTGATATCCCTAAAATGCTCCAAAATCACCTAAAATCTTTTAAAATCCTGTAAAATCATGTGAAGATTTTCCAAATCCTCAAAATCCTAAAGAATCAATGAAGATTTAAAATATGTGTACATATTTTAAGGAGTTAACCACCCCTCGCGTAAAAGCTCTTCTCTAGTGGTGGAGGACCATACAAGGAACCCCAGAAAAATACTTTAAAAAATCTAGTGGCATTCTTAAAAAAGTTATTTGCATTTTAATATTTATTAAAATTGACAATACTGAAAATATACCGTTGACAATATGTCAGAGAATTGAATTAAATACCTATGTATACTATGTAATTACCTGAATAATTCGAAGGTGAATTTTCACATCTACCTCTTCATATTACCAAGAATAATGCTAAAGAAGGATTTTTTAATTTAATACTTTTTCTAGGGTTTCTCAAATTATCCCCTACTACGTGGAGAGCTTTTACGCTATTTCTCGGACACCCTGTATTTGTGGTTTTTATTTTTATATTATAACGTAACTCCAAACTGCCACAGTGAAAAGGCAATTAGTGAAAAATCACAGTAAAGAGTAACCATGATATTTAATTTACTGATTTCATATTCAAATAGCCCAGAATAGTCAAATAACACTATGAAAAAAATTTTAAGTGTATTCTCAAGACTACACGAGACTCTCGCTGAGTCTGGTCTCATCTCGTCGAGACTTCACGAGACGAGACAAAAAGCCAGTCTCGTCTCGAAAAGTCGAGACGAGACGAGACAAGACGAGATCAGTCTCGAGTCTCGCGGCATCACTATTTACTGAATTCTTAAATTTGTTAGTTTGCTAAATTGAAATAATGTCTTTTAAAAACTATAGGAAACCTGAATATGAAGCAACAGTAAATTTATTTTCTTTTTCACTTCTTCTCTAGTAAAAGTTGTTATTGTAGTATAGATTTTTTTCAATTTTGAAATTGGCTTTATATTTATAAACTGGAAAAGTTCCTGAAAGCTTTCCAATGTCCTACATTTCTCAATCATCAAATCGTTAGCCGCCACTTGATTGTGGAATCAAATGTCGAATGTATCAAACAAACCATTTTGATTGATAACTCACACTCTGGCTCCATTACCAAAACATTACTTGTGAAGCATAGATTATTTTTAACCCAAAAAAGAATCAACATTAAACAATACATTATTTTTATCAGCTTTCGAAATGTTATTAATTTGATGTTTTGAGCGAAGGTCAGAAACACTGATATACTCGTTTGTAATAATAAAACGTAATTAATAGTAATTACTATATAACGGTTATGAAATTGTTTTGTTTATAAATTATGAAGAGCAAATTAAATAAAACCTTTTTAATGGTTTATGGTCTAGTATCATGAGAGGCAACTGTAATAATAATTGAAATGTATTCTTTTTTTATAAAAGAACATTTTCATTTAAATTAGATTTGTTTACCTTGCGAAAACATATAATAGGAAACGAATACCAGTGTTAAATCCTGAAATTTTAATTTACCTGGATTTACCACACAAAACCGCCAGTAATCCAAACAACGAAAACAACTTAATTTGAAAAAAACCATCAACCATCAAGCCTAGGGTCTAGAGAGGATCAGGGCCTGGGCAAACATAAATAAACCTGGCAGACATTTACAGATTTTAATCTATAGAATTAGTGGCAAGGGACGAAGTAGGAGGGAGAAAACAAGCAAGGGCCTCATTAAAATGCAGGAGTTAGACAGGCATTTGGAACAATTAAAAAATAACATATAGTTTTGGTGGGCTAGATCTAGATGTGAGAAGTACTTGTTTTTCTAATTGAAATTGAATTGCAATAATAAACTAATTTTACAGGGTGTAACAGAAAAACACCGACACGCGTTTAGGGGTGGTAGGGTAGGTCAATGCAAGTAATTTGACATAGGGAACATGGGGTCGCAGATGCACCATGCACCCCTACTGTATGTCGAGATTAAATGCTTGTTGACGCTAAAGGTATAAGAAAAAGCGTTTATCAATAAAAAAATGCGATATGGCTTATGCATGATTTCCTTATCTTTTAGTACAGCTTTTATTTCCTTATCTGAAGGTAAAATGTTAATTAGTAGTATCTTTATCAGAAGACTTTTTTGGAGCTGTTTAGACTTGTTTCAAGTTGTTAACAACCTGTTCACCTATTATTAATTGATTCTGGTGTGTAGTTTTGTATCTACTTTGTAAACCATGCATCGTTTCTCTTTTAAAGAGTTAACGGACATGCCGCTGGTCTATTTATAAACAAACTTTTCCGGACTGACATACTCCACAACATAGTACTTTTGCGGCACTGGACCGTCGTTTAAGAGAAACTGGTTCATTTACTGTAAGTAAGCCTGATAGTACGTGGTGCTCCTCGCTCTAGAAGAACTACTAATTTTGAGGAAGATGTGCTCCATCAAGTAACAGCCAATCCTTTCCATCGGCACAAGAGCTCACGCTCTAAATTGCGATCACATCATATTTGCATCATAAAGGAGCAGGCCTTGTATCCCTACCATCTCCAAGGTCCAAGGGCTCTTGCCAGATGATTATCCTTTTAGGGTACAGTTTGCCCAATGGTTCTTGCACAAGTGCACGCAGAGCCTACGATTTGCAAACATTGTGTTATGAACGGATGAAGCTTGCTTGCTAGGGATGATATGTTTAACAGTCGACATAGCCACATTAATGCTGAGGAGCAATGCATATGCATCATTTTCAACACCAATTTGCCGTTAACATATGGACTGGCATAATAAATAACTACATAATTGGACCATATTTGTTGCCCCCACGCTTGAACGCTCATATTCATCTTCGATTTCTGCAACACGTCCTACCAGAGCTGCTAGAAGAAGTACCACTTGACGTACGTCAGGATATGTGGTACCAATACGATGGTGCACCAGCTTTTGGACTAGATTGCCGGGCGTATCTTATTAGCTTCATCTTTCCGCAACGATGGATTGAGTCCCTGTAGACTGGCCCGCTCGATAGTCAGATATGACTCCACTAGATTTTTACTTGTGGGGTCAAGTTAAGGCGTTAGTTTACGAAACTCCTGTAAATTCCTGCCTTTGAGCTAATTGACAACAGGATGGAAATTCTGGGAGGAGTAAGGAGATCGATCCAAAATTGTTTCCATATCTGCATAGAGAAAGGTGGACATCACTTCGAGCCTTTTCTGTAAATTTCGCACTGTTTAAGTAGCGTACCTAATTTATGTTATGGCTGAATGCAATAAACAAGGTTTTTTTGTTTTAATGTTTATCATAAGCGTCTACAAGGATTTAATCTCGACATATGGTTCATCCGGTCGCCGTCAGACTTAAAAAGTTCGTATCTCCGTAGGGGTGCATCTGCGACCCCATGTTTCCTATGTCAAATTACTTGCATTGGCCTACCCTACCACCCATAAACGTGTGTCGGTGTTATTCTGTTACACCCTGTATATCAAGAAGAAGTAAATTAGAATACGAGTTTTCACCAACCAAGACCAGAAAAAAAATTGGTGAAAGCCAATTGTAAACGATTCCTTCATCGGACGTCGGATGCATGTAAATTGCCAAACATACGAAAATGTTTGAATTTTCTGACAAATGAAAAGCCGTAAATTCAACCAATCGGAACAATTTCGTATCATCGTATCATCGGATGACGGATGCATGAAAACGTACCCTAAGGATCAGTTCTGATGGACGTACGACAAGTGCAGTAAACTGTAAAGTCAGGAACTAAATAACCACGTTCGAAAATAATTGTGCCATATAAGCTTTATTTGGTGTCAGAAGGGAAATAAGTGAGGGAAGAAATTTGCATTTATGGTAAATACGAGAAAGACTGCCGAAATGGAAGAACAACTAAACCAGGTGCTCGCTTTGTTGACACTTGCGGACAAGAAGAGAGTAAACGAAAAACAAGAAGAACAGGACCAACTACAGAAAATCCTTTAAGAACAAGAGGATAAGCGACAATTAGAACAGGACCGACTGCAGAAAATCCTTCAAGAACAAGAAGACAAGCGACAACAAGAACAGGACCGATTACAGAAAATCCTTCAAGAATAAAAAGACAGGCGACTTAAAGAAAAACAGGAAGAAGAGGACAAGCAACAGCAAGAGAAAGACCGGCTCCAGAAAATTTTACAAGAACAGGAAGACAGACGACAGAGAGATATTGACAGGATCGCTGGGTTGTTCCAGAACATCCAACAAGAAGTCAAAGGCGAAATAGAAACGGTTCGAAAAGTCAAAGGCGAAATAGAAACGGTTCGAGAAAAAAGCCAAAGGCGAAATGGGGACAATCCGAGAGGAATTCGAGAAAAAATATAGAAAACTGCAGAAGAAAATGGAGAAAATTCGCGAAGAACCCAATATCAACAAGAGTACCAGCAAAATGGATGTATCGGTGAGCCCAATCGTACGTGGCCAACTCAAACCACCAACTTTTGACGGCGAAACATCATGGCCCATGTATAAACGACAGTTTGAGGCCGCTGCTAGTGCAAATGGATGGGATGACCAGCAAAAAGCAATATCATTGGTACTTGCACTACGAGGAATTCTTCGAAATATTCCCGAGGCAAAACAAAGTGATTATGCAGCTGTTGTAGGAGCCTTAGAGCTGAGGTACGGAAACAGATATCTCAGTCAAGTCTACCAGAGTCAACTCAAAAGCAAAGTCCAAGGTCCATCTGAGACACTGCAAGAGTTTAGTAGCGACATCGAGAGAATGGTGAGATTGGCGTATCCACAAGCTCCTGAAGACTTCATTGAACAGATAAATGTCCAGTACTTTATCGATGGAGTAAAAGATACAGACCTGCAACAAGCACTGAGAATGAGTAGGCATAACACCTTAGCTGACACCGGTGTCCATGCATTGGAATATGAAGCTGCCAAAAATTCCTCTTTAAATCGAAGAAACAAGATCAGGGAAGTGAAGATAGCAGAGGATCGCCCAAACTAAGACGCAGATATGTTTTTGGAGAGACCACCGTGACATTGGGAATAGGCAGCACCGAACTTAAGGTAGAACTGATAGTGGCTGACATAGTGGATGAATTTATATTGGAAGTGGATGTCCTAGAAACTTTTGATTTTCTATCAGTGCACTTTAAAAATAAAATGTTGAGAGTGGGCAACGCAGAAATACTCTTTTCATCATCGTCAAATAAGGACTGTCAAATTAGAATAATCGTTGATGAAGATACACGAATTCCTGGAAATAGTGAGTCGAAATAGTCGAATGTGCGGGCACACCTAGAAAAACAGCTAGAAGGCGTAAACGCTATGATCGTGGAACCAACAGGAAACATGCAGAATGGAACACTTGTGGCATATTGCTTAGTGAATTCCAACAATGTTTTTCCATTGAAAGTGGCCAATCTAACAACAAACCGTGTGACATTGAAGAAAGGAGACGTCATTGGCAGATGTACACCAGCTATACGAGTAGTCAGATGCGCAAAGAAGGAGCCTGTGTCAAATGAAGCACATTTATCAATAGAGCTTCTGGAGAAGTTTTAAAAGAGCTGGAATCACTTAGGCCAACAAGAAAAGAGGAAAGCTATTGACTTTGTGCAGAAAGAGGCTGGTGTTTTTGTGCAAGATAAAATTACTGGACAAACTAATATGGTAGATCATCGCATCAACACAGGAAGTGCTACACCCATTCGCCAACCACCACGAAGACTCCCTTTCGCAAAGCAACAGCAAGTTAACACCATGCTTAAGGAAATGCTGAAGGACAACATCATACAAGAATCTAATAGTCCATGGTCATCGCCGGTCGTACTAGTTACGAAAGAGGATGGTTCTACCAGGTTTTGTGTGGATTATAGAAGGTTGAAGGACGTTACGAAGAAAGACAGCTTACTCCGGATTGAAGATACCCTTAACACCCTATCAGGATCCAAGGGGTTTTCAACCCTGGACTTGAAAAGTGGATATTGGAGGTGGAACTCAATAAAGAGGATAAAGAGAAGGCCGCATTTACTGCAGGAAACGGCCTATATCAATTTAACGTCATGCCGTTTGGATTATGCAATGCACCTGCCACTTTTGAAAGACTGACGGAGTTAGTTTTGCGAGGATTGACTTAGGAAACGTGCATGGTATATCTGGATGATGTCATGGTGATTGGCAAAGATTTCGACGAACACCTGTCGAATTTGAAGGAAGTTTTTGCCAGGATTCGAAGTGCCAATCTGCAACTAAATCCCAAGAAGTGTGTCCTATTCCAGGAAAAAGTAAACTTCCTCGGCCATGTCGTCTCATCAAAAGCAATAGAGACAGATCCAGATAAAGTCCAAGCTGTGCGAGATTGGCCCAGACCAAAGAATAAACATGAAGTTAGAAGCTTCCTGGGACTCTGCAGTTACTACCGCCGGTTTGTCAAGGATTTTGGGAAGATTGCGAAACCTTTACATGAACTAACTGAAAAGAACGCTCGTTTCGATTGGATACCTGAATGTCAACGGTCTTTCGTGGAGCTGAAAAATAAATTGACTAGTGCTCCAGTTCTGGCGTATCCCAGGGATAAAGGTCTATTTATGTTAGACACCGATGCTTCGCAAAGTGGAATAGGGGCTGTTCTTTCCCAAATTCAAAACGGCGAAGAAGTAGTAATTGGATACTTCAGTAAGTCCATTGGAAAGGCAGAGAAAATTTTGTTTTGTGTCACCCGAAAGGTGCTTCTGGCAGTAGTAAGATCTATTGAACATTACCACAGCTTTCTTTATGGCCGGAAGTTCCTAGTTAGAACCGACCATTCTGCATTGCAATGGCTGCTCAATTTTAAAAATCCGGAGGGTCAAATAGCGCGTTGGTTAGAGAAATTACAAAGTTATGACTTCCAAATCAAACATCGTAAAGGAAGGAGACATGCCAACGCCGACAGCCTATCACGAAGACCATGTATTGACAACTCATGCAAATTCTGCCAAAGGCAATAGGGAAAGGAGGCAACCAAAAATTCTGGAGTCGTTCGACAAATAAGGCTTAAGAATTCCGACAACGACGCTAATACTGATGAGGACATTACGAGAGAAGACTTGGAAGAACAACAAAATATGGATAAGGAATTGAAAATGGTGCGTGGCTGGCTACAAGATGGAGAACGACCTAGATGGCAAGAAATTTCCAGTTTGAGTCAAACGGTTTGACCATCAATCAATACCTCTCGATGAAGATGATCACCAGCGAGACTGGGATACACTAGTGCCTCTTTTCCTTCTGCCTTATAGAAGCTCTCAGCATGAGTCCACCGGCTATACACCATCTATGCTGTTGAATGGAAGATAAATGAAGCTTCTAGTAGACTTAATTTTTGGCAGGCCTCCAGTCGATGAAGACGAGGCTGTACTTCCAGTTTACGTGGCTGATCTCCAGGAAAGACTTACAGCCGTATTCATAGTCAATCGCCAGCGAGTCGCCAGGGGGTCGCCGTGTGCTGGCCAAATACGGCGACTCGTTGGCGACTCGCTGGCGATTGACTATGAATACGGCTGTTAGAGTGGTACACGATTTCGCCAGAAATAGGCTACGTCTGACCAGTGACAGAATGAAGATGAGACTCGATCAACGGCAGTCACAGAACACCTTTAATGGAGGCGATGCTGTCTGGTTGTATCAGCCACAGCGAAGAAAGGGACTTAGTCTGAAACTGCAACGATCATGGAAGGACCATACAAGGTCATTAAGAAAATCAACGACTTGGTATACAGGATACAACTTACACCCAAAACCAAGCCCAAGGTTGTTCACATGGAGAGGCTGGCCCCATACAAGGGCAAGAGCAGACCGACTTGGATGCGGTTGGGATAAGCTGTTCACGGCGAACAGCTTTGAGGAAGGGGGCAGTGTTATAAACCCGCCACTTGTATATTTTGATTGCCCCTTTGTAACTACAGTTAAAGAAGCCAGAAAATTCGACTATTTCCAAGATGAATTGAATCACGAAAATTCGAGCGTGTTAGAGAAGGACGCACATAACTATAAAAGCCCCGGTGCGCACCGCGTAAGGATCAGTTCTGATTGACGTAGGACAAGTGCAGTAAACTGTAAAGTCAGGAGCTAAATAATCACGTTCGAAAATAATCGCGCCGTATAAGCTTTATTTGGAGTAGTTCGGAGTGTAAAGAAGTGTTAAATTTCGTATGATTTTCATGTTATTATGTTTAATAAAATTCGTTAAAGTTCGAAAAAGTAGTCTCACTTATCTGCGAACCCGTATAAGTAACAATATTATTTACCTTCCCTAATATGTCAATTTCTGCATCGGCATTGAAGAAATTCCATTCCAACTCCATGGAGGTATAACGATTCAAGGCGACATGATCGCCTGTTTGAAAAGCAAAGGATGTAATTTTTGACACAAGAAGTGTATGATGTTTGAGTTTTGATACTAGGAATAATTTGGATGCATAACATACAACGAGTACTTCGTCAGACTAGTTTTCAATGTTCCTAATTGTATCGAATTAGGAACATTGCTCTAGTAAGCAGATATTATTCAAAAGGGAATCTGCCCTCTTGGTTCTCAGGTTAGTTGCATGGGTTCAACTCGTTGTTCTGTTCTCCCCAGGGGCAAATTCCAGGGAGAAAAGCTCCCCGATAGAACGAATGTTTTCTCCGTGTCCTTGTCCTTGTTAACGTAATCCAAAAGTAAACGCGAATGATAAAGACGAAAAATTTGTTCTCATGGGGAGCTCTCTCCCTGAGACGAGAATGCGGCCCCATAGGTCACTTCAGGTAGGTTGATATCGTCCATGGGTTTTTTTTAACGAAGTCTTCCAGAAATTCTTAAATACTGAATATGAAATTATTGTTTCACTTATAGGGGGAAAACTTTCTATAAATCCAACGATGGTTAACATTAAACTATCGGAAAAAATTTAATAGGTCATTTATTTTTGTCGCAATTCGGGTTAGAAAATATCAACTATTTTAAAACCAGCCGGATCATCGGCTTAAAGTCACTGTCTCTCTTGCCTCGCCCTCCAAATTTATAGAAATGCACGAGAAAGTTTACAACTGCAGGAAAAAGTATTCCGGATGGTTTACTTCGAGAGCTTGGCATCTGACGTATAGTAGTATATTAATCATATTCACAGCGTGTAAAATTCCGTTGTTAAAAAAATCAGTTATGCAATAAATTGCATTACTTAATGTGTCATTGGAATTCCAAATTAAAATATAACTAGAGTTAGCTACATTTTTTATTGGTTGAAGTAAAACATTAAAATTTGAACAAATACAAAATTAACAATGATTGACCAAACGAACTAACCCAAACCGGATAGTTAAACATTATTCAAAGGAAAGTATAAGAAGTTATAAACCTAGAATGTAATATAAAGATTACTTACCTACACAAAATATGTCCCCTGCTGAAAAGAAAAAAAAAATTAACAAACGTTTAAAAAAATTATAAATTTCTAGAAAAAGGAAACGATAAACAAAATTACATTGAATATTTAATGCATTATACAATAGAGAATAGTAAGTATTTATCATGTTATCAATTCAAACATCGCAAATATAAGAATTCCCAATTGAATACCTAATCGAAAATACATAAATCCTCAATTATTAATCATACACTCGAAATATTACAGTTATCCTTACGACGATAATAATTTCAAGGCGAACAATTTTAGGAATAAATCACGCACACATGTGGCAACGTCGGGCAGTACCTAACAGGTTGGACCTGAAAAGAACGTTCGTGCGGTATTCGGCGGTACTCGTCTCGCGTTACCGTGTTGCCAACTTCTTCAATGGTACCGAACCGATTTTGCTTTCCATATTTGAAATCCGCTACACAGAAGAGAAACGGTGCAAAGGCAAAGCATTGGTATTCAGTGTTGTTTATGTTTCGATACAATTACGTAGGACGCCTTTAATGCTTTGTTGAAAAGGCAGGTAGAAATTTTCTTGTGATCCTCATTTGTTATGCAAATATGGATTTAATAAATTATTTGAATTTATTGCTAAGTGATTTGGTTTTTAATGACTGGATTTGATTATTATAGTTTGACATTGGAAAACTAGTTAGTTGACTTAGTTGGAGGTCGATATTTGATTAGGTTTTATCAATGAGTTTTGGCCAAACAATCTACAGGTGAAATAAGAACTGTTTGCCAGAAAGTTTAGCATACTCAGAAAATAAAAATATCATGGTTGGGTTGATGTTGGTAAGCTTGATTTGGTGTTTAGGTGACTCTTCAAATTGAATACTATTGGCCTTTTTCTAAATATAAGCAGGTACTTAACATACATCATACATGGATGGAAAATATCCCAGACGTATTGAATCTTGATCAAGGGGCAAACCACCTAGGAATTCTCTGCCAAAAATGTGGGGAATTTAGAGGAATTTATGGAGAATTTCAAGGAACTCATCGGAATTTATGAGAATTTGGGGAATTTATAGGGAATTTGGAAAAATGTATGGTGAATTTGGAGGAATTTGTGAGAAATTTATGAGGAATTTAAAGGAAATTGTAGAGTCATGACGTCACTGAGGTTCACATTCTTATTAAGATATAGTGAAACTTCCCTAACTCGAATCTTCCAGGGACAGGAAGTCGAGTTCGAGTTACGGAAAATTCGATTTATGGAAAAGTACATAAAATTGAAGATATTTGAATACATATTATGTGTGTATTACTAAAAAGTGGTTACATATAAATTGGGTATATAAACCAAGTCTATCTGTCGCCGCTGGTTACTAAGAATCGGTAATTTCCCCAAGTGCACTAAATGCAGTAGGTGCTTCCCCGAAAAATTCGAGCTACGCTTAGTTGTGTCCATATGGTTGCCACTAAATTTTAGTTCGAGTTTTAGGAATATTCGAGTTATAGAGATTAGAAATTCGACTTACAGAGAAAAAAATAAATGGTGAGGTTGTGGCTCGGGTTATGGAAACTTATTTGTTTGTGAAGAAAATTCGATTTAGAGAATATTTCGAGTTTGGGAAGTTCGAGTTAGAAAAGTTCTACTGTATAATAATAAATGTAAATTTTTAAAAAAAATCTAGTTTTGTGTTGAACGTTGCGACATTCATTTTCATTAAAGAAATTCTCCCAAAATTACACTCCATGATTTACAGGTACAAATTTAAAAAATTCAAAACAATAATGTTTTTGTAGGCTGATTTCCAAAATTCTTCATGTTGTTATTTTCCACTGGCAAAATTTGAAATTATGGGAAAATGAGCTTCTCTCCTTTCTCTTTACATGCGAAAAGTTTCAAAATTTTCTCTTCACTAGTTTTCCAGGAGCACTTTGAAATGTGTAAGACTGTATTTTCAATTGATTCAGTTATTGCAGATTGATTTCCAAGATTCTTCATGTTGTTATTTTCCACTGGCAAAATTTTGAAATTTTGGGAAAATGAGCTTCTCCCCTTCCTCTTAACATGCAAAAAGTTTCAAAATTTTCCCTTCACTAGTTTTCCAGGAAAACTCTGAAATATGTGATACTGTATTTTCAATTAATTCAGTTATTGGGGGTTGATTTCCAAGATTCTTCATGTTGTTATTTTTTATACTGGCAAAATTTGAAATTTTGGGAAAATGAGCCTCTGATCTTCCTCTTCACATGTAAAAAGTTTCAAAATTTTCCTTTACTTAGTTTTCTAGGAAAACTTTGAATTTTGTGAGACTGTATTAACAATTTTTTCTGTTTTTGTAAGTTGATTTCCAAGATTGTTCATGTTGTTATTTTCCACTGGAAAAATTTGAAATTTTGGGAAAATAAGCTTCTCACCTTCCTTTTACCATGCAAAAAGTTTAAAAATTTTCCATTCACTAGTTTTCCAAGAAAAACTTTGAATTGTGTGAGACAGTATTTTTAATTAATTCAATTATTGTAGGTTGATTTCCAAGATTCTTCAGGTTGTTATTTTCCACTGGAAAAATTTGAAATTTTGCGAAAATAAGCTTCTCTCCTTTCTCTTTACGTGCGAAAAGTTTCAAAACTTTCCCTTCAAGAATTTTCGTGTAAACTTTGAAATATGTAAGACTGTATTTTCAATTGATTCAGTTATTGGAGATTGATTTCCAAGATTCTTCATGTTGTTATTTTCCACTGGAAAAATTTGAAATTTTGGGAAAATGAGCTTCACCCCTTCCTCTTAACATGCAAAAAGTTTTAAAATTTTCCCTTCAGTAGTTTTCCAGAAAAACTTTGAAATGTGTGAGTTAGTATTTTTAATTAATTCAATTATTGTAGGTTGATTTCCAAGATTCCTCATGTTGCTATTTTCCAATGGAAAAATTTAAAATTTCGGGAAAATGAGCCTTTAACTTTTCTACTCTTCACATGCAAAAAGTTTCAAATTTTTGCCTTCACTAGTTTTCCAGGAAAACTTTGAAATGTGTAAGACTTTATTTTCCGAGGTATTTTCAATTGATTCAGTTATTGGAGATTGATTTCCAAGATTTTTCATGTTGTTATTTTCCACTGGAAAAATTTTAAATTTTGGGAAAATGAGCCTCTGACCTTCCTCTTCACATGTAAAAAGTTTCAAAATTTTTCCTCAATTAGTTTTCCAGGAAAACTTTGAAATGTGAGACTGCATTTTCAATCAATTAAGTTTTTGTAGGTTGATTTCCAAGATTCCTCATGTTATTATCTACATGAAAATTTTGGGAGAATGAGCTTCTCTCTTTCCTCTTTATATGCGAAAAGTTTCAGAATTTTCCCTTCACTCGTTTTCCAGGAAAGCTTTGCAATGTGTGAGACTGTATTTTTAAATAGATTCAGTTGTTGGAGATTGATTTCCAAGATTCTTCATGTTGTTATTTTCCACTAGAAAAATTTGAAATTTTGGGAAAATGAGCCTCTGACCTTCTTCTTCACATGTGAAAAGTTTCAAAATTTTCCCTTCACTAGTTTTTCAGGAAAACTTTGAAATGTGTGAGACTGCATTTTCAATTAATTAAGTTATTGTAGGTTGATTTCCAAGATTCTTCATGTTGTTATTTTCCACTGGAAAAATTTTAAATTATGGGAAAATACATACAAAAAATTTAAAAATTTTCCTTCCACTAGTTTTCCAGGAAAACTTTGAATCATACTCTCGATCCTATTTGATAAACTGCTCTTGTATTTTTACCTCGATTTTTACTAAGCGAAATAAAAATAGAAAAAATAAATTTCTTATCAGGAGTAATTATGGGGATTTTTAGGGAATTTGTAAGAGACATTTGTGGGAAATTTGAGAGGGGTTTGGAGGTATTTGCAGGGAATTTAGAGGAACTTGTGGGGTATTTGGAGAAATTTGTGGTGGGGTATTTGGAGGAAATTGTGATGGGGTATCTGGAGGAATTTGTGTGGAATTTGGAGGAATTTGCAGGAATTTTGAGGAATTATGCGTAAAAAAATCCCCTTTGAGGAATTGTTTGCACAAATTCTGGGATGGTGGTTTACCCCTTGCTCTTGATTGAAAAACAGACATTTCCACAATCGAAGAAATGGAAAATTCACAAATCGAAGTTCTCAATAGGAGAACAGAAAATTTTGTAATTAGGAAATCAAGAATTGAAGTAATATATTAATAAATTTGGGGCTTCTGGACCCTAATATGCCTGATGGCCTGCCTACTTCTAGCTATATCATCACGGATATAAAATATCAGACTGGCAACTTCTATAAAAAAAAAAAATCCTGGTGGCAAAGAGGTGAAAGACAGGGGAGACCCAAGATAACTGACTATACTTCCAATATTTTATCTGCAAAAGGCGTCTATTACCATTACCAACCCGCTTTAGGAAAAGGACCTCCTTCATTTATACCTGAATCTATTAGAAGGCTACTACCTATATTTTTGTCAATTGGTAGATAGATTTTGGAACTATTCAGACTAAATCAGTTTGCCCATGAAAGCTCATTATCTGAATTCCATGTAAGTAGGTAAATGTAACTAATAATCAAATGATTATTCTTAGTTGGTAGCAGTTGAATTGTATCTATCTCTATATTGTGTGTCCCACAATATAGTTACAAAGGCAAAAAGAAAAAAATAATGCTCTTTCATAAATGGGCAGGTGAAGTAAGGGCGACCGACGGTGGCAAGGACAAGACTTCGAATTTTATTCACAGGCTTTTGGCACACTGATTAAATCCACTAGGTATTCACATTGAAAAATAAATTTAAATAATCACTGAATAATGAATAACATTTGACTCCTCAATATTCAAAGTTTACAAACTCATTACACTTATGAATCTGCTGCTAAATATTGGGATGATTTATGACAGAGCATCCAAAAACCCATAAATTAATTTACCCGTAATCAACTATCAATTATTAATAAATTTGATGAATAAATTTACATTCATTATTTAGCGAGATTTACCAAAATTATTTGAAAATCGTGAAATCGGCATTCATGTAGCCGATTATCAGAATCTTGTCCTCCTGCGACCTTCCATCCATTTAGGATTCGATTTTCAGGGGCCGACGATCTTTTGAAACGACGGGTTCAAAGAAGACTGAATAGGAAAGGTAGACCTGCCTTTTTGTCCAACAAAACAGACAATAACCCCAATGAAAATAAATTAAAACCGTCAGACATCGGGAGCTTAGAACTTTACGATCTTTTCCTTAATTTGCAACCGTTTTTTTTTTTTTTGAGTGTCGCTGAAACGATTTTACACGTGGATTGATGTGACTAATTTCGTTAAGGAGATTTCCTATTTCTACGAACAAGTTGGAAAAAAAAACTTAGAAATATTCACAGAACGTGAAGTCCTGCAATGGAAAAACTTAAAACAAATCCTTATTGATCTGAAGCCTTAAAGTTTGAGAAATTCCTTAGTTTGGGAAGTATTGTTTAGTCTAGTTCAGAAGTGTCGGTAATTGAATCTTTCATGGCAATCCTTCGCTTCACAGGGCAGAAGTACTTAACTTTATACTTATTTTATTTTTTAATAGGGAACAATCATAATTTTCAAAGTATTTTTTTTCTTATTGCTTATGTTTTCAAATATAAAATGTATATGTTTTTTTTGTTTTTGTTTTATGTCCTCATTGAAATAAAAAAATTAATTTGAATTTCAAATTATTTTCGTTGGCGCGAAAACGATTAGCTTCAAGATGGTGGAATTTGTGACGTCAACTGTCTGTTAACACAACGTTATAAGGTCTGTTCTCAAGGGCCTTTGACACTTTGCAAACTGTCAGAAAGAATCGCTTAGCTTGAACCTTCGACTGCATTGAAACTTGAGGTATTTCCGTATTTAGTGCCATATTGAGACATTTTGTGTTTCAAATAGTTCATCATGGTTGATACAGAATTTACAAAAGCGCAGTCTGACAATTTTCCCTCTATAGACCCGTTTATGGTGGCTCAATATCAGTCGTGGCGTGACGTAAGCTGATCGTGGACCAATCGTTCCACGATTCAAGAGTGAACCACGAAAGTGTGGACCGTGGATGTACGATCAGTGTAAACTACCCTTAACCTTAGTTTACGAACAGTTGACGTCACTGGAAGCGGCCATGTTAAACGTAACTTTTCCGCGCGAAACTTTTCAATTTAAAACTAATAATTGCCGTATGACTATAATATCCATAAATTTAATACAAAACTGCTCATATTCAATCTTTTACACAAAAATGTGCACCATAAAAACAAAATAAGCCATATTTATTTCTTATGAGAATTCCCTATTGTGTGGAATGTAATCCGAGACCAATTTTTCAGCTGGATTTCGAAACTCCACACGGTCAAGTTTCAATCGAGATTGCTTCGACGTTGATGAGGCTAGAGATTATAACTCATTGTAACTCAAGGCATAAAGTTTTGAACTTTTCTATACTAAAATTTTCATAACCTCAATATTTTTTAGTTAGATTTCAAGTTTTGTACATGAAAAAGCAATCGAGCCTATTTGAATTTGAGTATTGCTGAAAAGAGATGGTTCTTTCGAGCCGTACTCCTTTTGTTTTTTCGGCAAAAAGAAGGCTGCTACGGATGTCCCTTGTAAAAAGGAAATGCTAGAAGGCGGATTCACTTCTGAGATGGAGATAGGTGAGGAAAGCTTTGGGTTCAAGAAAACATGGAGGCAGTGTGGTGCTTTCAATTTAATTTGTCCAGTGGAAGTACCTATTTATAACGGCATTAATAGGAAACATAGAACCATTTAATTCAGAATCTGGTGACTGTGAGTTGGCTCGAACGTCTGGACCAACTATTTATTTGTAATGAGGTTCCAGCTCATATGAAGTGCTTAAGAATCTTTTGGCACCTGATTTACCCAGCAACAAAGATTTCAAGATTCTGAAAACAACTTTGAAAAATCATTTTAGTCCAGTAATAATTATCATTGCTGAAAAACTTTAATTTTTTCAGTGTACCCAAGATCCAGCTGCAGTGTCATATTTTGTAGTGGAATTGAAAAATGCTGCAAAATCATGCTCATTTACTACTTTTCTAGATGATGCCTTAAGAGATCGTTTTGTATGTGGTTTGGCATCACCTTCTTATCAAAGAAAATTAATAACTGAAAAATACTTGACATTTAAGTCAGTTATCAGGGTCTGCGTGGATTTTAATGTTACCCTACCAAGTGTTGCGTCAGGATATATATTCCCTCCTAAATATAAATGACCTTTTAGCAACATTGAATGGGGGTTCTGTATTTTGTATCCTCAATTTGTAGGGTCCCTATCAACAATTGTCTGTGGATACCTCTTCTCAGGAACTTTTCACCATTAACACGAATTTTGGGTTGTATAGATATACTCGGCTAACTTATGGGATTACCAATGCCCAGCAATTTTTCAAAGGACTATGGATACTTGGATGACACTTTGGTCATGGGTAAAAATTTTGCTGACTGTTACAAAAATGTGTGTCAGGGCCGGTATTCTGGTTCTCAAAAACGCTCACCGCTTTCTAGTCGCTCGGCACTTTAAATGCAAATTTACATTGAAAGTGCCGAGCGACTGAAAAGCGTTGAGCGTTTTCGAGAACGAGAATACCGGCCCAGGTGCTGTCTCGAATGGCAGAGTATAATTTGAAAGTGAACATATCAAAATGTATATGTATTTTTTTCTGATTCTGTAGAGTATTTGGGGCATAGAATTGATGCCGAAGGCATACTCCATCATCTGAAACAATTCAAGCAATTTTAAATGCATTTTTGGGTTTATTAAAAAATCTTTATAATAAATTTCTTCCTATGGTGTCATCGGTCTTGAAACCCTCACACCATTTATTAGGGAAGGGGTGGAATTTAAATGGGATAAAGCTTATATGGAGGCGTTTTCTGCAGGAAAACAATTATTAATAAATAATCAAGTACTTGTTCATTATGATCCGGTTAAACCACTTAAACTAATTTGTGACTCCAGTTCTTATGGAGTTAGGGCGGTACTGTGTCATACCATAAATAGTTTTGATGGATCCATATGGTTATTTCTGGTAATTCTTTGAGGTAGAAAGAAATTACTCTCAGCTAGAGAGAAGCACTGGCAATTGTTTTTGCTGTAAAACCCTTCCATAGATTCTTGTATGTATACTATTGCAACATCAAGAATAACCCAACCCGTTGGGCTGTATTCTTGTCAGCTCATAATTTTAACATTGTGTATAAAAAGGGTTCTCAAATTAGTCATGCTGATGGTTTGTCAAGACTGCCCTTACCTGCTGTGACTGACGTGTTGCATATACATTCTTTTAGGCCCAGTTGTACAGTCCAGGTTCAAACAGAGGTTCAGTTGAACTCTACTGGTACTTGAACCATCCCATTTGAAGTGCATTGCTGTCAGGAAATTTCCCTTGTGCATATTTAACTGGAAATTTACCTCGTAATTTTCAAAAATTGATAAGTGGAAATATCCCTGGTGAGCGGGATATTTCCGGGTGCAATTTCCAATGCGACAATGCCGCGCGGCGTCCGTCGCAAACCCACCTTTAGGTTGTCATTTTTGGCATTGAGGCCAGCTTTTGCATTCAAAACGCATTGATGTCAGAAACCTGTCAAAGTGTATATGTGTGTATATTTTTTAACAAACGCAATTTAAATAGGGAAGATCAATAAAAATGACCATCACAGAACATATCATCATATTTAAAATATTCGAAACAACTTATAGTAAATAAACTTCAAATTCGGGAAATTTCCTATCAAAATATAACAGGTGCATAAAATATTTCCTAAGAGAAATTTTTTTAAATTTCGTCTTTAGCCAATTTTTTTAAACAAAACATAGCATAGCATAGCATAGCGTAGCATAGCGCCGAAGAAAAAATCCCTCACTTTGGCTTCAGACAAAATTTTTAAAAATTTCCGGATGCACTATATATTTCTACTGGAAATTTACACTTTGGTATATTTCTGACAGCAATGCATTTTAAATAGGAAGGTTCAAATACCAGTAGAGCTTTTTGAACCTGGACTGTACAACCGGGCCTTAATCTTTCAGATAATGTCCCAATTACCTCTAATGACATTTCTTTTCGTACAGAAAAGGGTGTGGTCTCTGATATTGGTTATAATACAACTTAAAATAAGTCTGATCCAGTTGTCGTAATTAACGTTTTTTCTAATGGTGAAAAAGTGTCAGTAAAGTTCAGAAAAACAGATAAATTTTGACCATATGGCGTTAAGTTCAGTGACATATTTAATTAGAGTCAATGATGTCATAAAAATGTTCCATTGTAACCTCGATTGTAACTATATACATAAATGTAAGGATTCTTTAGCATCAGAAATAAGTACCCTACTGTTAGTCTGGAGTTAGAAACGTCATCTGAGCGGTCACCGACTAAATTACCTCAACCATCTACTATATCTATTTCGGAAGTGAAAGCTTGTCATTCAGGGATAAACTTTGATATTTATTTATTTATTTATTTATTTATTTACGGGCAAGACCCATTAAAAGTTTCAAAAGAAAAAAAAAACAACAAGAAACATTAATTTTGATGATCTCGGAGTGACAAGTGTTGGTACAAATTTGACGTTAGAACCCCAGTTCGCAGATCAAATAGGGTTCCCAAACCCATAATTAAATTGGATCTATAGTCTTACTTTTTTTTTTTGAGAGGGGATAAGTGCGGTATGCTTCACAATTGGGCCACCCTGCAAGTTGGGAAATGTCATGTCATAGATTTGTCATTTTGTTATGTCATGTGGTCTTTCAAATCAAACCTTGTTGGTTTATAGTATTTGTAATCTGCTTTTTGGCTATAAAATATCGTCCTGTGTTCAGTAAACTGCTTTAATGTTTTTTTTGTCAAAACATTTAAGTAATTACATAACAGAGAGTAGCAATAGTGATCAAAAGATCAATAGAACACTCCTACTTAGAAATCAATATGACGAATATTAGAATGAAGCTGTAACAAGTGTAACTGTTAACATGGTCTAGCTCAAAGATCTTATTTTGGATGAAAACCTCCATCTACTACAAGGAAATTTTATAATCGCACTATCATCAGCAAATATTCAGCTGGAAACTTCCACATTGGGAATGCGAACGGAGATAGTTTAAAGTGAGGTTTTGAGGAGTATAGAAGGTACTCAATCATTTCTTTCCATGCTTCTTTTTCTGTGAGTAGCCGATGGCGTTAGCGTAAAAATATTTCAGTGCCGGATACCAGCACCAAATTTGGCACACAGCTTGTACCATTTCCCATTTCCATTTTCAGCCGTTTTCTATCCTTAGGATATAGGCCTCTTTCAAATTTGACCATTGTCTTCGGTTTTGCGCAACTCGGTACCAATTTAAGCTTGCAACCTTCTTTATCTCGTCGTACCATCTTTATTGTTGGGGTCTTCCAACACTTCTCCTCTCTTCCCAAGGTCTCCATCTAGTGATATATCCGCTCCAGTTTTCTGTATGTCTGGCCACGTGTCCTGCCCATTGCCATTTTAGGGAACCAATTCTTTTTACTATGTCAGAGACTTTGATTCTTTCCCTTATCCATGTATTTGTTTTGTGGTCTCTCAGGGAAATTCCTAAAATTCGTCTTTCAATGGCTCTCTGATGTACTTCCAATTTGTGCTTAATTTTTCTGGTTATCACCCAGGTCTCGCAACCATACGTGACAACAGGCAGTATACACTCGTTATAGACTTTTGATTTCAATGTCATTGGAGTATTCATGCTGAAGATGTACTTTAATTTGCCGTAAGCCGCCCATCTCAGTCTAATTCTCCTATCAATTTCAATTTCTTGATTTTGTTTGCCTGGTGTTATAGCTTGGCCAAGGTATGGCCAAGGTATCTGTCTTTTTTATTGTGCTGTCATGGATCGGTATTGTTTCGTCTGCATCTAGTGTATTTGTAATAAACTGGGTCTTTGTGTAGTTTATGTGTAATCCTACTTTTGCCGCCTCATCCTGTAGTTCTTCCAACATATCTATCAATTCCTGTTTGTCTTTTGCGAATAGTACAATATCGTCGGCAAATCTTAAATTGTGCAGGCGTTCACCATGTATGTTCAATCCTTTGTTTTCCCAATGTAGCTTTTTAAAAATATCCTCGAGCACTGAAGTGAATAGTTTTGGAGATATTACGTCCCCTTGCCCAACTCTTCTTTAGGCGTTTATTCTGTCAGATGATTCATGAAGTCTTATCGACATTGTCGAAGTCCTATAGATGTTTTCAATGAGGTTTATATAACGTTGATCCACTCTGGCATTTCTCAAGGATTTTATTATTGCCCAGATTTCTACTGTGTCGAAGGCTTTCCGGAAATCGACAAAAGCCATCCATAGGTTTATATTATATTCTGTAGCTTTCTCGATCATCTGCCTAACTGTGTGTAGATGTTCTGTCGTGCTATAATGGCTTCGGAATCCAGCCTGTTCCTTTGGTTGGTAAACTTCGAGCTTTCGCTCTAATCTGTTGGTGATTATTCTGATGAATAATTTATATATTTGTGATAGTAAGCTTATCGGCCGGTAGTTTTCGAGATCAGTCGGGCCACCTTTCTTGTAGATCAGAACAACTACAGCATTCTCCCAATCTTTGGGTATATGCTCTTCTGTTAGGCACATATTGAATAGTCTCACTAGTTCTTGTCTCGTCTTACTATCGCTTTCCTTGAGCATTTCAGGCAGAATGTTGTCTTCTGCCGCTTTACCATTTTTCATCTGGGATAACCCTTTTTCCAGTTCTTCCATATTTATGTCGGGCATTTCTTCTGAGTTTGCATTTACTATTCGTATTTTGTCTTCTCTTGTTCTTCTGTTTGCTATTTTAGATTCGTACAGATCTCTATAGAAAGATTCCACAACTTTTATTATCTGTTGTCTGTATTCTACTATGTTGTTTTTCGCATCTTTTATTTTTGTTACCTCTTTCTTAGGTGTGTTATGTCTTATAAATATATTTAGTCCTTTGTTCTGTTCTAATAGGGATTGCACTTGTTTCGTTTGGTGTTTTAGTATATCCTGTTTCGCCATTTTTCTTGCTGTTTTGTTGGTTTCTGTGTATTCAATAGTGTCTCTTTTACCCTCGGTTATCAGTTTTCTCCTTTTCTCTAGTTACTGTTTCGTTTCTATCGACAGTTTGTCCGGCGTTTTCTCTAGGGGGCCTATTATCTGTTCTGTTTCTGTTATAATTTTTGTTATTCTCCTATTGTTATCATCTAATGACTCTTCTGTTTTTCCTGGATTGTTGGAAAAATTTTCTTTCAGCCTTTGTTTGTATGTTTCCCTTCTTTCTGCTATCTTTTCTCTACTTCCTCTCTTCGTCGTTTATTTCATCTTTCTTTTTCTTTCCATTTTTGTGTTTATGAGCAGTTTGCATCTTACCACCTGTGATCACTGCCGGTGTTGAGTTGATTGACTATCCTTGCGTTCGGTATATTGCTCAAAGAGCAGAGCATGCTGAGCGGAGCCGTAATCACGTGACCAGCGAGCGAACAGAGCAGTTGAACGCTGTATAAAAGCGCCAGAAATTTTAATAAACGAACGCGAATGAGGCTGCACCGAGTACACTTTTTTAATAAACGAACGGTAAAGTCAAGCTCGGAGAACTCAGACCAAAATAACGAACGCACGGTATATCTACGTCTTGGATCATGTGTTTATGGCGGGAGATTATAAAGTCAATCTCATTTTTGGTTTGTCCATCTCGGCTATTCCATGTCCATTTACGTTTCTCTTTCTTTTGGAAGAAAGTGTTCATCAGATAGATTCTTTCTCTTTCTAGGAAGTTTGCTAACATTCTTCCCCTTTCATTTCTGGTGCCGAGTCCGAACTGTCCTATGTGTGTTTGATGCTCTTCAAAAAAAGTATGATTCAATTTTTGTTTACGAAGGGTAGTTTTCGCACAACCCCTCTCCTTTGCTAAGTCAAAAAAAGCTACATACCTATACGATCAAAGGATAAGCAAAAAATTGTTGACCTACGAAGAGATAATAATATTTTTAGCAGACTTTATATTGTCCGTCAAATCAGGCATTTAGATATTAATGAATTCTTTGCCAAGGAAAATAGCTCGTGACCATCTTCTATGTATATCCAAATTTAAAAAACTGCGAAAACCGAAAAATAAAGCTGACATAATGTTTCCTGCATTATCCGGTCGACTAAAATTACTGAACATTTTGTCGAAATGCCCGTAGTATCTGCACTTTGTTATTGACGTTCTGCTCTTATTCATATGTTGATACCACAGTCAAGTAGAACCTTCCGACAGTATAGCGACAGCATTGTTGAATCCTATATTCGATTCGGATTAGACTTGTGAAGGTAGACAGGGTAGATATTTTGTTCGATCAGTACCTACGTACCTGGTAGCTTAAAAACAGATACAAGAAAAGCAAGAGGATCTGGAACAAAGGTAAACGTGAAACCTAATGTAGTTATACCAAAAAATTTTAACAGACAGGCAGAAAACTTGGTAAAGATTGTTGTACCCATTGGAAAACAAATAGTTTGCACGTAAGAAAATCGAGTGATTGGGTCTAATAATAAGAAAGTCTACGACCATATATCTTCAACTTTTCATGAAGAAGCAGATGCTCGTCTTTTACTTCACGTGTGGTACCTATGCTAGCACCTTTGAAGGACATACAAAAATTATTAATAAAACAGTGGACAGTGATGTAGTTGTCATTGTGATGTACGCCTTTTCTATGATAGATGAAGTAGAGGTTGTAGACTAGAGGAATTGTGGATTGAATATGGAACAGGAGATATCTTCCAATTCATCAAATGCATCAAAAGTGGAAAGCTTCCACCCGAGCTATCAAACCTGCTTCCTTTTTTCCATGCTTTTACTGGTGCAGACCCTGTTACAAGTTTTGGTGGTATTTATATCACAGGACGAGCGTGATTTTATGCGGCTTCAACGTTTTGTTTTGCTTATGTATCAAGCTCAGCAGAAACTGTCAACGAAGCAAGGCGAATCTTATTTTGCAAATTCAACAGGTCACGCCTACGTATGATCATTTTGAGTCTTGAGAGGACGATACTCCAGTGTTTTGTATGGGGAAAATGCCTTCAATGTGACGCAGAACAGAACAGGTAGATCCAAACGGGGTGAGAAGTTGGCGATAATTATGAGTCTCTTTGGACAACAAATCATTGCATTAGTTGTAACGTAAGTTCATCCAGGTTACCAGAAGTTTTCAGGGATTTGCAGGTGTCTGGGTGAGGGCTGAAAAAATATTGAAATGCAAAAATGTGCCTCATTACGTTAACACCTAATTTTCATATGGAGATATTTTTCTATAACCTCCATTGCGAGCTCCATTGCTTATGGCAATACCTACTGTATTTTCTATAAATTACTGGAATTTAAAGGGTCGTGCGAAAACTACCTTTCTTAAACAAAAATTGAATAATACCCTTATTGAAGAGCATTACCTGCGCTTTAAAATGAAATTTTATCATCAAGGGATGATCTTGACCACCAGGAAAGTGTCTCCAAGTGGTTTCTCAATCCTTAATATATGTACAAGCTGTGTGCCAAATTTGGTGCGGGTATCCAGCACTGAAATATTTTGCCTTTAGACTATAGTTAAAGTTTTCCCAGTTTTCTTCCTTTATAATTTAAGATCTTCCATTTCCGGCTTTTTCACGTAATTCCAGGGCTCAGACATTCGCTACCTTTATGTCTTTCTTCATTACTTCATGCAAACTGTTTTGCCTATTGTGACTTATCCCAGGACTTACTTATAAGTCAATAATCACTACCTGTAGAGAAGAAATTCAATAGGCTTAAAACCTGTATAGGTACCTATTGCCTTTTTTATTTTCTACGTCGCTCCATTTTTTGTTATGTGTCAGTGACACACCAACCCTATGTTTCAGTATAATCTCTCTATCTGTAATTTATATGCTGCGTGTCTTAAAAAGATTGTATACAGCCCCTTGGTAAACAGATCCCCTAGGGGATATGGGGTTCAAGCAACCTATCAAATTGGGGGGGAGTCCCCCCGTCGACCCCACTAAAAGCTATTACAAGGCATTGGCCGCGACCGCCGAAGAGAAATGCGCCCGTGCTGTGTCGTTGGCCCACTTTCAGGCCGAGTTGAGTCGATTAAAATAAACTTTTGTAACCGTGGCGTCGAGCGGGTTTCACGCCGTTTTACTTGAGATTTATTCCACTTTTCGAGCGTGTCTGGTTCTCTACTCTCTGACTAAAACAACATTACACTTACTAGAGAGCATTATGGCATATGGTCCAAACAAATGGTCTCTGCACTGCATCATGTAACACCAAGATCAAGTTCACACTATAATCAACTAGCTGATTTGCATAAGTTAATTATGTCGCTTATCCTTAAGCCTCGCCTGAAGCGAATGGTAAGGCACGACTTCCAAACATTCTCATACATATAAATGTTCTTAAAATAATCTTCAACAAATGTTGTTTATCTAAACGATGTTTTTAAAACAACAAAAATTTTCAATTATCTTGTCTGTTGATAATCTTTTTGAGACATATTGAAATTAAAAGTGGCCTCTCATGGAACGATGTTAAAAGCCATAGAATATTTGAAGGTTTCAACGATGATCAATCATTTCGAGTTTCAAGACGATTTCCATAAGCAGATCCATTTTCATTAACTTAAGAAAACTGTTTTCATAGCTTTATTTTCTCACAATAAATGCAATTTCTAGGTCTATAAATTGTCGAGGTTTTCGTGTCCCTCATAAATCCAGCCATAAAAGCAGCTAAATAAACGTTTCCCCCTTCATTTTACATTTTACCCAGACCAAGTTTGCAGTAGGGTGTAACACTAATTAACATAACGTCTCCCAGAGCCCCTCGTTCCATCGCAAAGTTTCGTTTCACCATAATATTTTGTCAGCAAATCACTTAAACTGCCCACGACGCGACGGTCGAAAGTATACACAATCCGATTGCGAAAAATTGCCTTGATGCATTAAGAATTTGAAAAAAAGGCAACATGTGCTGACCACAGCAATGGCCTGTTTTACGATTTCTTACTTGTATCTACGTAACATTGTTAATGATATTTTTGTTGATAAACATTTATGTACCATTCTTTACTGAAACGTGACCACAGCATATAAATGACAAATTATTTAATTAAAACCTATTCAATTATTTGTTCGAAGTAAAAGTTAATGAAAATAAAAGAAAATTTGGATGATTGCCACAGGAAAGATTATTGACATGGATATTACCGGGGATATTACCAATTTTAAAACATGCAAAACATAATAAATCAATAGAATAATCGAAATCACAAGGTAAAAATTGATAGAAGCATTTGACAGAGGTTTTCTCTAATATCTTCTAATAAAAAAAAGTTAAGTTACCTTATTAGCAAAATCATCAATAGGTAGGTATTCTTTGTACACTACCAAAACAAAACAGCCAATCAGAAACCACAAGCAAGCAGCTCGATAAATGTGCAACAAATCCCATATGAACGGAAAGGAACAAAAATGTATAGAAGTCAGTTTATATTACAGGTAGAAGACCCTAAATTTCTAAACAAAATCAATTTGGTAAAACCTCTGCCTAGGGCCGCAAGGCGGGCATTCAGTCAGGCACACATGAGTCAGTAACACTATACCCCATGCTCGGATGCATGTTACAGCGGCAAGTGAATGCCATATAGACACCTGACTGTCCCCCTATGCTAAATCGTTCACCCTTGGGTATTTTGACCTTTCTTTGACTATTGCTTTAAATGATTTTAGTAATAGAATAGTTTTATTGCAAACTAAAATAAATTCAAAGAAATTTCTTGACATTTGAAAATGTGGACTTGATGCATGATCATTTGAGATGTTCAAAGCCTGAAGCGTTACACTCACTTTTAAATTTTCATTGTTCAGAAGTTTTGCCACTCCATATTGATCTCCAAAAAATCTTTATCATCAGTGTGATAAGAATTGGAACGAAAGTTATTCCTTGATGCATTCTCATGCAATTCAAAACATTTGTTAGAGTGCTTAATAGCTGTTTTAAATGAAGTATTTGTTTTAATAATGCCAAACCTGATACACTTTCTAAAAGAAATGGACAATTTACAGCCAAGGAAACCAGAGTTTAGAGAAGTTCAAACTCAAAGGGCCATTTTAAATATTTTCTTGGTAAATAGATGAAAAAATATTAAAATATTTCCATGGTCGCCCATTTTTATATAACGGAATCGGGATGTTGCCACGGTCTCTATAAATCTTGACTAACGTATTACCTTCAAACAACCAAAAGTTATTAACCAGACTCTATCTAGAGCCCCACATAGTCACTGAACGATATATCTCAGCAGGCAGCCAAAATCGATAGACCCAGCTAAAGATGAAAATAAATTTGGCCTTTTTAGCTAGAAAAAAAGTTTGTAGCAGTTTTGGAGAAACTCGGTAATCATTCCTCGTCTCGGGATTCGCCCTGGAGCGGTCCGGAAGAAAGGAAAAATATTTTATTTTCCTCGGAGAAAATTGTTTTTGTCGAGTCAAATAAAGATGAGGGATTTCGAAGTTTAATACTCCTATTAAAAGTTAGTGGTGGGAACTATAGTAGTTACCTAGGTATTTTTATTGGTGTAAATGAAAATGTGAAAATGAATCTACTTTTCTATACAAGGAAATTATCAAAGAATCATAATATTCATCAAAGATCATTGTTTTCTTATCTTTACAGTTAGGATACGTAATTATAGCAGTATAATTAAATTATAAAGAAACAAGTGAATAGCTAATCGGTGAGCGGGTCTTACAAACGTTCTTACAATTCAAAAATCTCATTGCAAAATTTTAATACGATCTATCTCGGAAACATATAGATATACAGGGTGCCCTATAAGTCACGGTCTAAACTGAAAGGGGTGATAGACGAGGTCATTGCCGACAAAAAAAAAACTCTATATGTTACCATAGGGTTTTCAAGATATTCGAATTTTATTGATTTACCAAACATGGTTATATTGGTTAAGAACTGAAATTTCCAAGTAGAGTAGAAAAAAAAGTATTAGAGAGTTTTAGACCAATGTGGCCTCAATTGAATAAGGATAAATCAGAGTAGTTTTAACACATATGGGTCACCTTTTTTCGTTTTTGCTATCTAAATTATTATTATTTGAACTTTTGCTGTAAATTGAATAAAAAAAAATAAGAGAGAAAAACTCGCTTCAAGTTCTTTAGTAAAAAGACAAAAGTTCAGATACTCATAAAAACTTAAAGACAGACATTCCTGCTTATAATTAAAAAAAAAATCAATCATCGGTTTGTTGGTTTTAACCAATGTAACCAAACCATGTTTGTTAAAATCAATAAAATTCGAATATCTTGAAAACCGTGAAGAATTATTGTATAATAACATTAGTACAGTGCAAATAGGGTTTGAAATTGAACAAATTAACATCAAGATGAGACTAGCGGTAATAAGTAGTAAATTGATCTTCGAACAACATACTAAAAATCCCCAGCCGTCCGATTGTTGCATCACGGAAAAAAACTGAGCTGCAGTCTTACAAATCAAAATATGAGAAAAAAAAAGAATAAACTCAAAATCACGCATTTTCTGACCGAAAAACCCAAAACAAAACTTACGTAAAATAGTATTCTCTACAAAATTGTTCTTATACATTTTTCTCGTACGACCAACCGTTTTCGAGATATAGCGTGATAAAGCGGGAGCGCGCATTCAAAATACCTTAATACTGTATTATACTGGGGAGCTATAACTGTAAATGCATTTTTCCTAATCTGTTAGTATGGAAATTGGGAATAAAATTTTCAATAATAAAATTGTTAGAAATTTGCGAGGAAATTTGTTTTTCTACTGCCGTGCGTAAAGTACTCACTTTACGCACTATTCAGAAGACGTAAAATTTCTCTTCACGCACTAGTGCGTAAAGTATTTCACTTCACACACTAGTGCGTAAAGTAATGTCAATGACAGATGTCGACCTGTCAAATTACTATTTTTTCTGGTAAATTACTTCACGCACTAGTGCGTAAAGTGAAAAACTTTACGCACTAGTGCGTGAAGAATTTGTCTAAATTTATTTTTTTACACATATTTGATTGGTAGTAGAAAAAATTTTGTATGCAATACGTGCGTAAAGCACCTTTTTTCACTCATGTCACACTATTCAGAAGACATAAAATTTCACTTCACGCACTAATGCGTAAAGTAATTCACTTCACACACTAGTGCGTAAAGTAATGTCAATGACAAATGTTGACACTGTCAATTTGGCATTTTTCTGGTAAATTACTTCACGCACTAGTGCGTAAAGTGAAAATTCTTCACGTACTAGTGCGTAAAGTATTTTTCTAAATTTATTTTGTTACACATATTTGATTGGTAGTAGAAAAAAATTTGTATGCAATACGTGCGTATTGTGATTGTCGCACTCGCCTCATTCACATTCGTGAAAAAAGGTTCACTTTACACACTTGTTGCATAAATAACTATTATTTATGATAATATTTTTTTTTATCAAGGGAATTATTAGGGTGTTAATACCCCATGATGACAAAGTTAGGATACCAACTGCTCGTATAGTAACCTGATAATTCCTATGGTAGCTACATAGATAATTTTATTTCTTACAGAATTTAATAGGTACTGAATTTTATCCATTTTCATAAGGGAATAAACCATAAACCAAAATTTCTGAATATTTTCTCTCAAAGTTTCACCCTCGGTTTCACCTATCCAAGGTAAAAGTGGGAGTAATGGAATCCCTAATCCTTAACTCCCATGCGGGAGTTATGAAATCCTAACCAAATCCAAGATATTATATGGTTATAATGGTTCAGTAGGATGTAAAATATATAAAATAAATAATTAATAACATAACATGCATAACCAAAAATACATTATTTTACGCACCACTTCTGAATTAGAATGCAAGGCGGGTGTGTGCCAATTTAGACAGGTAAACTATCAAATAACACTAGTGGGTTATGGTTTATAACTCATTGTTTATAACTCACTCTCTTATAACGACAACACAACAAGGTCAGGAAATTCAAATTCATAAATGCTGCTTTGAGGAAGACTCATTCCCAAAAAATACCTTTTAGTTTTTCAGTTCGTGCGTATGCTGCTCGTGTGTTATGATTTCCCAGTTGTTAGTTAAAACATTGTATGCCACTCGTGTGTGAAGTCACTGGAGAAATTATACCACTCGGCCTGACGGCCTCGCGGTGTAATTTTAGCATTGGAAATGTTTGTTCTCGTATATGGGGGATTTCAATAAAATAATAGATATTTACAAGGGGTAAACCACCATCCCAGAATTTATGCAAACAATTCCTCAAAGAGGAATTTTTTACGCATAATTCCTCCAAATTCCTGCAAATTCCCCACAAATTCCTCCAGATTCCTCATCACAAATTCCTCCAAATTTCTCCAAATACCCCACAAATTCTTCTAAATTCCCTGCAAATTCTCACAAATTCCTCCAAAACTTTTCTCAAATTCCCCACAATAGGCACCTTGCATGAAAAATTAAATTGATAACTGTTTATTGCAAACTGTGGGAAAATCGAAAAACGTGACGTCATAGGATACCAAAAATAAGCACATTTCAAAGCTTTGTATCTCCGTCAATTTTTGTCTAACAAGAAAAAGAAAAAACACGGTTCACTCATTTTTCATTGACAAGCGAAATCAGCACTAAAAAAATTGATGCAAGGTGCCTATTGCTCGTGATAAGAAATTTATTTTTTCTATTTTTATTTCGCTTAGTTAAAATACAAGAACAGGTTATCAAGAAGGATCAGGAGTGGGATTCAATGCAAGGTTACGTTAGTTCAGAGTTGACTTTATAGCTAGAACTAATGATTGGTTTTCGGTAATCCAGAATTCAGGGGTTTAAACTAACCTAAACCCGCATTTGATATTATTACCTAATTGACAAAAAAAAGCCTTTTTAGGAAATTAAAACAAAATATAATACTGTATAATACCAAGAATAATACACGTCATGTAGCTACTTTTTAAACAACTCAGGTAGGTACCTATGTATATTGTTTCACAATATTCAGGGTAGGCATATCCTATTCACAATCCGTAGTCCAAAGGTAAAGGTAAATTTATCACCTTTCCCCGAGCCTTTCCCTATCAAATAGCACTGAAAGGTGATAAATTTCACCTTTACCTTTGGACATCGGATTGTGAATAGATAATATATTGTTTTTCTATAAGTATTGAATAATATGTGTAATATACATCCATTTTCTATTGATAAAAATGTGAATGATTACTCATAGAGTGAGCTTTTCTTCATTACCTAATTGTTTTCTCGATTGTTTTCAACCAATAAAAATATCCTGGTCTCATTACTCCTCTATTTAAGAGCCAATCAGAAAATTGGACCAGTTGACAACATACCTACTTCAACCTTCCAATCGGTCATTCTGACAGCGGATTTGGATAAGACTTGTGCTAACCTAACCTCACTTTGTCCTCCAGCTGTCAGATTTTTCAATTAATTTTGTTACGAAAATTAAATAGAAAACTGCATAGCTCGTGCCTATTATCTATTAATCATAGAAAAAGTATAGTATTCTACTCGTGGGTAATGGCTATTACTCACTCAGATGATTACGCTACTCGCCTGCGGCTCGTAGTGAAAACTTCATCCTTCGTGAGTAATAGCCATCATTACCCGGTCATTGAAAAATATACTTTTTTTTAATTTTAAATGGACCTTTTCCTAAAAGTTGAACAAGTTTTCAAGACCATAAACAATAAATTCAATCGAGAATCGAGAGTAGAAAATAACAACATGAAGAATCTTGAAAATCAACCTCGAATAACTGAATTAATTGAAAATACAGTCTCACACATTTCAAAATTTTCCTGGAAAACTAGTGAAAGGAAAATTTTGAAACTATTTGCATGTAAAGAGAAAGGGGAGAAGCTCGTTTTCCCAAAATTTCAAACTTTTTTAGTGGAAAATAACAACATGAAAAATCCTGGAACTCAACTTACAAAAACTGAAATAATTATTAATACAGGCTCACACAATTCAAAGTTTTCCTGGAAAACGAATTAAGGGAAAATTTTGAAACTTTTTGCATGTGAAGAGGAAGGTCATAGGCTCATTTTCACAAAATTTCAAATTTTTCCAGTACAAAATAACAACATGAGGAATCTTGGAAATCAACCTATAATAACTGAATTAATAGGCTCGTTCAGCATATTTTTTTATTACATATTCTAAAAGAGCGTATTGAGTTTAGCAGTTGTGCAAAATTTCATAATTTTCCGAGCCCTTGTTCATATTTAAATAAATTATCAAAAAGCTCCAAGTTTCGAAGTTTCGGTGACGTCACTGCATCTCTCAAGTTGGTCGTGTGACGGCCTTTAGCCCGTCTTGACTCGAGAGATGACGTCATACCATCTCTAAGCGATGAATTTCTGAGGCATAATGTTTTATTATTCAAAGCCGCATAACTTTTTTAATATTTATCCAATTGCGCTGAATTTTTTTTGTGTGCTATATGTGATTAATACTCCATAAAAATATCAAAAAACGTGGTTAATGGAACCTCACTGAACGAGCCTATTGAAAATACAGTCTCACACATTTCAAAGTATTCCTGGAAAACTAGTGAAAGGATAATTTTGAAACTTTTTGCATGTGAAGAGGAAGGTCAGAGGCTCAGTTTCACAAAATTTCAAATTTTTCCAGTAGAAAATAACAACATGAGGAATCTTGGAAATCAACCTATAATAACTGAAATAATTGAAAATACAGTCTCACACATTTCAAAGTTTTTTTTTCTGCTAGCTTGATATTAAGCTGGCAGAATCCCATTTTTTCGAAATCGGCAAGAGTAAAAAATCAAAAATATGGTAAATAATCAAGTTAGCAGAGTCACATTTTTTCAAAATCAGCAAGAGTGAAAAAATCAAATCATATCTTATTGATAGCCAAGCTGCGATATCATGGCTTCTCCGAGCAGGTCTGCCTCTGGTTTGACCGAGGGTTTGACAGTTATCTGACATAAAGAATCCAAATCGTGAAGGTGGAGGGAGCAAGATCTGAACCTGTAATCCTGGCGTGGGGTCCTTCGAGGCAGCATATTGGGCTCTTTATTATTCAACTTATACACCTCGGACATGCCTAGCCAGGTCGCGTTTTGGTTGGTCCATCTCTACGCGGATGACACGCAGCTTTTGGCCGCATTTTCCCCGTAAGAATCCAGCGCTGCTTTGAATGAAATTAATAAAGATCTGAACAAAATATACAAATGGTCGAGCAAATGGTCTATCAGCTTCTGAACGCATCAAAGTGCGTTCATTTAATATTGGGTCCAGGGCTGTTAGGAACCAGTTTAATTTGTATAATTTCACAAGTCTTAATTTATTTGTTTATTGTCTAACAGGATAAACCCAATAACAAGACAATTATAATAATCTCAAATTAAAGACTAGACAAATGTTATTGTAAACTTAAAACTAGGTTTTGACAATATGCTTCATATACAAATACATGAAGTAACTAACTATAGTTTGTAATTAACAATCAAGAGAAAACAGATGTAAATTAAGTATATCAAGCAGCATCAACAGCTTCCCCCAGCAAAACCCCAGGACAAAAAGTTAACCCCAAGCTAATCAGCAATATTCCACAAAAATGCAAGATTCAATAATCAATCAAAACAATCACTAGAGCAATTTAATTCAGGAGAGCATTTTTTATCTGTGATATAATTTTAGTTTTAAATGACTTTACAGTACCATTGAAAAGATCCAACTCAAGTACAATGGGTATTAATTGATTATGCCATGAGCAGGCTCTATATATAGGCGCATTTCTGGCGAGATTAGTATGACAGTTTTCCAGATAAAATTTATGGTGAGTTCGGGTGTTTGCTGCAGGAACCAAAAAATTGAGGCAACTTAATATTTCAGCCGAATCAATTAAATTATTGCATATTTTGAAAATGAACAATTGACTGGCAAGAATTGTACTTTGCTTAAGTGATAAAAAGTTAAATCTTTCTAGTAATAATTTGTGGTCATATCCCCGTGGAGGGTAAATGCCATCCTGCTTAAAGCTTAGGTACTTGAGAAATCTGCGCTGGACATATTCGAGCCTGTCAACATGTACATCATAACTAGGAAACCATATCAGAGCTGCATATTGTAATTTTGATTTTATCAATGAGTTGTACAAGGCAATCAAGCTCTCCGTATTTGTGAAATCTTTTGTAGACCTAATAATAAAGCCAAGTGTTTTCAAAGAAGCTTGAACGATTTGGTCAATATGTTTATTAAAGCTTAGTTTACTGTCGATAATTACCCCAAGGTCTCGTATGGAATCTACACTTGAAAGATTGGTATTTTCAAGTCTATATGCAAACTTCACTTCATTATGAAGTTTGGAAATAGTCATAGAACGGCATTTATTAATATTTAGCGGAAGTTTATTTGTGATACACCAAGAAGACAGGGAGTCAATGTCGTTTTGTAATTCTGAGCAGTCCTGTATGGTGTCAATAATTCTAAAAATCTTCAGATCATCAGCAAACAGTACACAGTTAGATGAGATAGTGTCGGTGATATCATTCACAAAAATAGCGAATATTAGAGGAGCTAGATTGCTTCCCTGAGGAGCGCCACTTGAAGCGCTGAAGTCAGCAGAACGAAAACCGTTGTACTCCACAAACTGTGTTCGCCCACTCAAATATGAGATAAATAGATTCACCAGGTTCCTATGAAACCCAATGTTGTACATTTTCCGGGCAATGAGACCATGATCCAACTTATCGAAGGCCTTGGAAAAGTCAGTATATATGACGTCAAGTTGTTTCCTATTATTGATAGCTTGATAAGCTCTTTGTAGGAAACTTGTAAGATTTGTGATAGTTGATCTCTGTGGGAAGAAGCCATGTTGAGTAGGAGATATTAGGTTTTTAACTTGATGGAAGAGATTGTTGTGAATACAGATTTCAAAGGCCTTCGAAAAGTTGGACAGTATGGAGATAGGTCGATAGTTAGTGATATTATTATTTTGACCTGCCTTAAAGACAGGACAAATCTTAGTTTTTTTCCATTTTTCCGGAAATATATTATTTCTTAAAATTTTATTGAAGATAAGATGTAAGGGCACTGATAGAAACGGTGAGCAATCACGCAATATAAAAGATGGTATTTTATCATAACCTGCAGTTTTTGTATCTTTTAATTTTTTGAGTGCACTGCACACTTCAAGCTGAGAAATATTATTAATGGATATATTTTGAGAGTTGTAGGGCTCGACAGGGTTAATTGAGAAGGGATCTGATGATGCAACATATACACTTTTGAAAAAATTGGCAAATCCATCCACTATGTTTTGCGGGGACTCTAAAGACAATTGGTCCAGAATCATTGATCCTGGTATACGAGATTTTTGCCGTTTTTGCCGGATATATTTCCAAAAATTCTTAGGTTCCCTTTTTATTGATGATTCAGTATTTCTTATGTAAGATCTGTAGGCTTCATCAATTTCTGCTTTAATAGTCTGCCTAAGAGTCGAAAAAAAGTCATAGTCACTTTTTAATTTAGTTTTTTTGTAATTGTTGTGTAGCCTTTGTTTTTGGTTTAAGTGTCTTATTATTTCTCTAGTGTACCAAGATGGATATGAGAACTTATTTTTTGTGTTTACATGGAAAAGAGGGACTGACTGATCAAGAATATTGTAAAATGTCTTGTAAAAGAGATTAACTGATGTATTGACATCTTGTTCATCATCCAAGAAGTTCCAATCTGTTACTGATAGTAACTGATACATAAGTGGATAGTTTGCTCTTTGAAAGTTATAATTTTTATTTGTGTTGCAAGGGAAGTTTCTGGGTAAAGAGCCCATTTGTGGATCAATTTCAATTTCAATGTTAATGTCAATGGGTCGGTGATTCCGAACGCCGAGAACGCTAGAGATTTAGGATTATTTAAGTAGGTATCGATAGTGACTTAAGCTTTAGTGTTCATATATCCAAAAAACTGCCATCAGTCTATCTTTAACTAAAATCCTCATATGCATTTAAGTATTTACTACCATATAGTACAAAAATGATGCTGATTGAATCATTAATTTAACCTCACTTATTGTGGTGTTGTTTAATTCAGCTTCTTGACAAAAGAACTGAGAAATAAAATTCAGTTAGCACAAAATTCTTGTCAACGATTTGTCTCCTGTACTGGTAAATTCGATCATATCACCCCAATCTACATGCAGTATGAACACTTGAAGTTTGAGTCGCGTGTGTCTTTACATTTGGCTATTTTTGTTTATAAGATTTTTAGGAACAATTGCCCTAGCCTAGTTATCTCTGGTCTTTGTGTTTAGAAATGACTTGCATAACAGGGACCTTAGAAATAGAGTAAGATATAATATACTGCTACATCGAATATCCAAATTTCGAAGCTGTTTTGCATGTCTGTAGAATTACTTAACTCAAATGTCTATGATTTGTTAATTAATAATTTATTAGTCATTTTTAAAAAGGTTTATAAAAGTCAATTACTGGAATCTGTGTAGTTTGAAATTGTTTATAGAGACAGGGCATCATGGAAGAACGCCTTAGCCTTTTGTGTATTGTTTTTCTATCATATACTGTAAAAATTATGTAATAAATATTATTCTATTCTATTCTAGGATTTGCACTTCTCCCACAATCGGTTCATACTTGCTTTGTCTTACATGCTTCTTTAGGAAGATTGGACCAGGAACGCTCAACTAGGCTGGAATTGGAGAACCATATGTAGATCTTCGAGGATGACAGAACATTCTTTCATATGGTGACCAATTTGCTCGCCAATTTGTTGCTGGTTGCTGTACATAACAAATACCTTATTGAATGTAGAGTCGATTAGTACCTGCTGCCAATGTCTTATATATCCATGTTTCTTCATTATAGAGCTCAGCTGAATAGTGTTCCATATAATACCATATTATTTACAATTTTACTTACTACTATCCGAACTACCTGTGCAGCAAAAGTTGCTTTTTGTCAGCTGCTGCCGATTTCTCTAAGCGGTAAAAATTCACGCTAACTCAGATTTATGCTTTACACATGCACAGAAGTGTCGGGCATTCAGAAAATTTACATCCGCTGCATCTCAACTGTCCTCAGCTGCTGTACGTTGTAAGTTAGCAGATGACTACTGGTGAACATACCCATTAAATTGTATTTCGACTAGGGTTTTTGATTAACTGACAGGAAAATTAATTCTAGATATCCCCAACAAAAGAGCTGCAGTTATTATCTTAGTAGAATGGGGCTTTTGAGCTCTAGCAGCAGCAAATCCTTGTGTAAAGCTCAAAGTATAATGTTCCAAAAACTCTTTCTTATATCAAAAGAAGTAAGACCAGTTATGAAAGTATCTCTGAGGTAATTATCCGAGTAATTATCTTTATTATGTTCTGCACTGACTGCTTTAAAATTGCAGTCTTGGCTCATAAGTTTCAAGCTTGGCTTCAAGTCATGTAAACTCGCATGTAAATATTGATCTACAGGCTCACCAACTTGCTTTCTTGACAATAATGATTGTCTGGCAAATATCTCACATTTCCAAGAATTAAAAAGCCTGGCCCACAAATATCTTATCCAACAATTCATTTTCTCTAGATTTTCTTCAGCAGGACTAAGTACTTAATCCTGAAAAATTTGGAAATGCTATGTTCGCTTATAATAGGAAATAAACCAGTATTTATTAATTTTGAACAGTGATATTGAATATTATTGATGCATAATTATCTGTTTGTTTTAGAAATCCCCAGTTTTCATTTCTATTCTTGTTTTTATTTTATTTCAACTTCATTTATTAACTTTTTTAAAGAAAATAGAGTTTTTTTGGTACATTTTGTTTATTAATCACAATCGTGAATTATAAACATATACGATTATTTAACTGAATAGGTAATCCTGTATCCGTGTAACTTTAATCGTTTCATCATTTACTTGGTAACTTACCTATAAGTGAAAATATTACAGGTAATAGAAAGTTAAAGCCTCTGTTAAAGCCAAGTGATGATTTATAACATGGTAATCAAATACCAGGCAAAACTAACAAATAATGAGTCATTTCCTCTTTGCTATGCCCGAGGCTATACCTCTTCTCAGTAAACATAAATTCAGACCAAATGCAGAAAATGTAAATCCGAGGTAATAGGGTAATAGTTCAACCCTATATGCAAAGTCTCTATATGCTAAACTCTAAATTCCCTTCAACACCTAAATGCTTAATCTGAAGTTCCTCAAGATTGCAGTAGTTATTTTAAAACAGATGCAAATGTACAATAAGTATACCGTATACCCTATGCTATACCTCACTTTATACCTATGTAGATATCCAGGAAGATATCTAATTGAACAAGCAGATTTAATAACTCGTAATCGCTTCAATAAGCCCAGCCGAACTTGATTGTCGAATTTCCTAAATCACAATCCCGATTCCATGAATCCATCAATAGTCAATATTGAATATGATAGTGCAAATCCTGTATACGTACAACCTGACCCTTTTACAATTTCCACTTTTGATGTTGGAAGACTAATTAATACCGACTTACCGTAATGTTAATTAATCCCAGGCAAATACAAAATTACAAACAGGTTAATCCAAATATCCAACTTAAGTTAAATAATCCAGAATTAAAGGCTACACTCCGAAAACACTAATACCCGCAATGTCCTTTTCGTTCACGAACAAGTAGGTAATTAAATTACGACCGTCGCATCGCATCATCCATGGGTCAACACAATAATGAAACAAAACCCACGCTCACGTTATTGGTCCTAGGAAAACTAAATTCACTTGAAGAAACAAAAATAACTTATGAGACACAACGACGTGGCACAAAAATAGCAGAGTTCCCCCCAAAAAAAAAGAACACAATTCAAATAATCCTGTTAAGTATGACGCGGTTATAATGTCCTAGTATTTTTTGAAACTTTCTTTTAACAGAGGGCAGTATATACTACAATGATGTCCTAGAGCGCATCCAAAAAGCCGAGACAAAAACTTAATTGCACGTATCAGATTATATCGAAATATTACACTTTCCAAAAAATCTTTATGTATCAAACTGATAATATTTTTACGACAATGAATAAAAGACAAAGTGGTTTAAAGGCGCGGTTCGCAAACGACACGCCGCAAGACACTATAGCAACAACGACTCGCACTGAAATGAGCGGAATAGCGGAGCGCGAGCGCGCTCGGGATCCTGTGAACAGTAAAGATGGAGGGGGGCAGGAAACCGTTCGACTTTGGTGGGGCGGAGGAGGCTTGTTGGATGTTGGATGAGAAGGATGAGAACCGACAATGGTGCCGGCTCGTGCCCAAATTCTCACTGATAAATGGAGCTTGACCTAGCTCCACCTTATCTTTCACCTTTACCTTAAATGCTTTTTCTACTTCTTCATCAGCCATCCCTGGTCCACTCCTTAACATAGGCCTCCTTGCCCTCCTTCATTTGTCTCTTGTACCATCTGCTTCTGGTACTGTATTATTCTTAGATTTTATAATAAAACACTTCTTGTGTAATCTCGTAATAGTCGTAATCATCTATTCAATCCTTCTCGTTCGCCTACCGTATATCTGTTAATAATCTTGTCCGATGCTAAACAATCTAAACGATGAATTAAAATGATAATCATTATAACGGTCACCTAAGGTTCTACCGTGGAAGAAGTGTGTGTGGGGCAACGCAACAAGAAAAGTTAGGGTTAGGCACAACATGAGCACTTCTTATGCCGGTTTTCCACCAAACGGACTGTTGAGTTTGTGTTTTAAAACATGTTTTAAAACTCGAAATTAACCCGAAAAACAATAGGTACTCCAACTGTCGCAAAACACGCTAATCTTGAAAATGTTTGGGAAAAGTTGGAGTTTTGTCTGAGTCTAAGTTTTGTTGGTTTGGTGGAAAACCGACATTAGGTACCCTGTTTCTTCCACTTTGTTCATCTGCTTTTCGAGTGCATGGAAAACTCGAAGAGGTCCCAGGATTCTAGGAAATTTGTTGTTTACTAAATTGTTTGCTGGCTGATTGTTCGATATGTAAAAAGTGGACTGTATTTTAAATGCGATTGCGGATTTGCGTTGGCTAAATGGCTTCCGCTGCGACCCGATAAATGAGTAAACTCACTCTGCAAAGAATCAAATCAAATCAAATCAAAAAAGCTTTATTGTCCAAAAAATTATGTAAATTCCATTGACAAAGCCAAAAAAGAAAGTCTAAAATAAAATAATTTCCTATATCCTAAAAATGTATACTAAGTTAAAATTAAGATGTCAGTGTTGAGAGTAAAAATAAGACAAAAAACTAGAAAGACAAGCAATAAAATAACAGTTTCATACATCTGTCAAAACTCGTATTCCAACAATAAATTGACATGTTTTGATTGTAGATTTCCCAAGTACGAATTAACCAAATATAACGTTGCCAGAAGTGCAGATACAGTGCAGATAAGTGTCCGTCAATGATTTTTCGTTAAAATTACGTCGTGCCGTCGTCCCTAATATGTGGTCAAGAAATCGGACCTTTATTTAGCTCAATTTTGACGTAATAAATGAAAACCAGTCTTAACGTTGAATTGATAACGTCAATCCGTCGTCCTCTTGTATACTTGTGACCTCTGAAACGTTTTTTAAACGTCGTCTAATACGACCAATCATAAGGTAAGATAAAAATCATAAAAAGGACGTCATAATATTGTACCAAATTCAACGTTGCATTGAAGATGTCAATCCGACGTTATCTTCATATCCTGTGACCTCTAAAACGTTTTAAAAACGTCGTCTGACACGACCAATCATAAGGTCAGATAGAGGTCTTAGAAAAACGTCCGGCCAACGTTAAAATTGGACACAGGTAAAATTTGGTGCAGCATTTCATACTTTCTGCGTCGTTCGTTAATAAACTGTCATCAGTCAAACAGAAACATAAACAAACAATAGACATGGCGTTACTGTGAAAAGTTTTTAACAATTTGAATAAGTATTTGCTATTGTAGTTTTGATATGATATAGGACAAAACAGGAGCTTCAAATACTTATCCACATATTACAGAAGAAGAATTTTTTTTTTAGATTTAGTGAAAAGGGAGAAATATATTCCAAACATGAAGGAAATTGAGCAAGAAGGGAAATTGGAAGAGAACCCTGTAATCTCGAATTGGGAAATTAAAAAAGATTCAAAAATATCGGGTTAAAAAAAGGAAATATTTCAAGATTTTGTACATTAAAAATAAAACATTTACAGTTTCCTGAAAAATTTCAAATAAATGAGAGCGTTGAAGCACCTAAAGAACTGGTTACGATAGGTTACCATATGGGACCTATAGTCAATCTAGGTTTATATGTTTTTACTATTTTATTACCTATGGTCCTATGTTTATATAGATGAAGTCCATTTTCATGACGAAAACACGCATTAGGTTAGGATAAGGTGCAGATTATTTACTCGACCATTTTATATATCGCAAGGTCCTATCTAATCATCCGCCATTGCTGCACGTTTAATAAAAATAAAATAATATCTGAAAAATCAATCCTTAATAAGGAAATTTTGTGAAAATTATTTATTTTTGTGTAAATCGGATTTGCCCAAAGATGTTTTTGACCCATCGGAACTATATAAGAAATTATGTACTTAATTTAAAGATTTATTTTTATTTTTTTGGAAAATATTAACAAAATAGGAGCCCGTTTGTTTTGTGTGCATATCATAATTATATTTGACAGAAAAGTTGACTTCGTTTGAAATTTTTGTACCTACAGGAGCTAACTATTTAGTTTCACGTATTTTATTGTTGACAAGGCCAGGCGCCATTAATATTTTATGTCCCCAATATTCTTATAGGCATCTATTCATTTTGTTTTTAATGTGATGAGTTGGGAAATAAAATAACACCAATAATAAACCAAAAGTGCGAATTTGGTGCAATATATTAAACCTGGAACGTCCTTCATTTGGTTTGGTATTTGTTTTTAGGTTAGTCATGGTTTACCACGTTTAGTAAACGTTCAAATCTGGTTGTGTATGCTGACGTGTAAGTTAAAAATTAGTAAAGCCTCGCGACCTGCGACGTCGTTACAACCATGAAATGATTCTCCATTTTGGTGAAAATAAGGGTTATATAGTCGTCTATTTGACGTCGCGCCTTAACGTCAAGACATCAATGACGACGTTGTTAGGACGTAAAAACGCTGCTTGGGTTGAACCAATCAGATTGTAATTACGCGATAATTTGCACTAGTGCAAATTATCAGGGGGGGTTTATTTGAAACGTGCAATTCAAATACGTCTGACTAAGCCGATCGTGAATTTTTAGAATTTGTCGACGCACATATTTCGACCGATTGATTCGCATGTGAAAACAAACTGCCTCAAAGTTTTTATTTTATGGCATTTTCTTCGGTGTCCTGTCAAAATATATTTTTGCAGGTATTTGACAAATATATTTGAAGAAAATGCCATAAAATAAAAACTTTGAGGACGTCTGACCCCCTTTTTGCAACGAACTAGACGTCTGACGATTTACATACGTTATCTGTGACCTTCAAACAGATAATGTGCAAAATTTCCATAAATTTTGGGCTTTGAGAAAACAGTTTAGATGCTTCTTAAAATTACAACTTTGCTCGCGTCCCACAGCCAGCTGTCCCGGAACTGTGAGTGCTGACTGTACACTAGCATTCTAACACTAAAGTACGACCTATTTTGAAAATATCCGCCTTGCGAAAACTGGTGTTTTGACATTTTTTGACAAAAAATTTAAATTTTTGATTTATGAAATTCTCTCATTAAACACAACTCGTGCAATGGAAATATATTTATAATTTTCGACAAATTTGCACTCATGCGTTTTTAACTGAAAAAGGCACTCGTGCACTACGTGCACTCGTGCTCTTTTTCAACTAAAAATGCATTCGAGCAAATTTCCCAAAAATTATCAATAATTTCCATTGCACTAGTTATATTGTTGCTGGTCAATCAAAATTAGGTTTAAGTTGGTGCTGAGAAATAATTAAAAGTAAAAAAAATTAAATGCGTCATAACAACAACAATAAATAGTATGTGTCATTAATTTGTTAAAAATCTAGAGCAGCACATATTCAGCTCCATTGTCTTTTTCCATATTAAAGAAGAATTGAAGCACACCGAAGAAAGAGTTGTTTTATTACTACCACAAGCTTCCTCAATAGGTTACGGGCCCAGCAAGCTCATATTTGTGGTAGTAATCTGAAGATTTTTTTGTGTTTCTGTGTCTACAGTGGAAACAAGCATGGAGGCTCTCACAATGAGTAAGTTGAACAATTCCAACTGGAATGTTTGGAAGTTTCAAGTGATAGTATAGGAGCTGGCAGGTTTTTCGGTGAACGATATTGATCAAAATTTTTATTAATTAATCATGATTGAGGGTGACTTGGACATACCAAAACTGACCGTCTGCCGTTTCAGGGTGGCAGCTTTAATCGGGGGTTAAATTTTAAAAAGGGATGAATTTTCATTTTGGTGAACGATATTGATCAAGATCCAAATTTTCGGAAACGAATTAACAGTTTGAGGACTTATCAATATTACACAGGCAGACGATTTGTTTGACAGCATTACTTCGGCAGACGCCTGTCAAATTTGTAATTTTCAAGTTTTAGTGAACGACATTGATCAAATTTTGTTTTTTTGCAAATCGATTCCTCTACTAACGTACTCTCAGAAAAAATATCGGCAGACGAAAAAGACGGCAGCGTTTTTTTGGCAGACGCTAGAATAATGACAAGTTGATTTATGGTAAACAATACTGATAATAGCTGATATTCATGAAAGCGTTAGAGCAGCTCTAGTGTATTCAAAATTCAAATAGACAGAAGATTTATTTGACAGCACAATTTTGGCAGACACTATCAAATTTTGTCATATACAGGGTGTCCCAGCCGAGAGTGACCCATTTGACATGCTTATAACTTCTAAACTAGTTGTGCTAGCGACCTGCGGTTTGCGCCATTCGACTTCTCCTGGCCTAAAGTTTTTTTTAGTAGGTTACAAATTTTCTTGCCTCTCATACAGGGCGAGTAAAAAAAATCAGTTTCTCAACATCGAAATTCTCTACTATCTTTAATACAACACCCTGTATATCACAACGTCAAAAAAAAGATTCATGCTAAAGGTATCTATGTAACAATAAGCATCATCCTTGAAACCTAAAGTTTTAGCCGTAAAAAATTGAAATCTAAATCCTGGTATTATAGCATAAGCATGGCAGCTTCATGTTGTAGGTATGTACTGTACTTGCTATCACTTTGGCAAACACTGCCATTCCTAGCCATAGTACCTTATATTCAAATGTAATACCAACGGCTACTCGTCCTCTGTCGCACAGCAATATTCAATCAATCCCGAAGCGTCCTGACATTGGCAACGACGAAGAAGATGAAAGCACAGACAGTTCACCATTAACTTTATCAATGTCAGATTTCAAAGCACCTAGTACATCATCACAGTCACACAAGATAACGCAAGCTGAGTTAAACGATCTCGTAAAGGACTAAGCATTGCCAGAGAGCAAAACAGAATTTATAGGCCGAAACTTCTTTCCGTACTAGACAAAAAGAGTTGATGCAATATTTTGCTAGGGTGGACACTTTAGCTTTTGTGAAGATGTCAGTGGTTTGATGAGAGCACTTAATATTTTCTATCTACAAAACGAATGGAGATTCTTCATAGATAGCTCTAAGCTAAGTTTAAAAGCTGTTTTGCTACATAACGGAAATATTTTACCGTCGATTCCTATTGGTCGCGCAGTCCATATGAAAGAGTCTTATGAAAATATGAAAAGCCTTTTGTTGCGGATTAAGTATGATGAACATCGATGGCAAATCTGTGGAGATTTGAAAGTCGTAGCTCTTCTGCTTGGTCTACAAATGGGCTACACGAAATTTTGTTGTTTTATCTGCGAATGAGATAGTCATGATAGAAATGTGCATTACATAAAAAAAGGTCTGGCGTCATCGTCAGTCACTTCAACCTGGGCAAAAAAATTACCCTTTAGTTGACCCACAAATAGTATTATTGCCACCGTTGCATATTAAACTAGGGCCTATGACAAATTTCGTAAAAGCAATGAACAAAAATGGAGCTGCTTTTCAGTACCTTCGCCAGAAATTTCCAAGATTAAGTGAAGCGAAGGTATATTTATCGGTCCTCAAATTAGAACACTATTTAAAGATAATAATTTTGACTGTGTTTTGGAAGGTACAGAAAACAAAGCCTGGGAAGACTTTCGTCTTGTGGCAAAAAACTTCTTAGGAAATAAGAGGACCAACAACTATGCTGAACTAATTGGAAATATGTTACGATCGTATCAAGAACTAGGTTGCAACATGTCCCTGAAAATCCACTCTTTACATTCACATTTAGACTTCTTTCCAGACAACTTTTGGGCATTGAGTGACGATGGAGAACGCTTCCATAAGGACATCGCAATCATGGAAAAACGATATCAGGGCAAGTGAAATGTTGCCATGTTGGCGGATTATTGCTGGACTGTTTGTCGAGATGTTCCAGGAGCAGAATATAAGAGAGCAGCGAAAAAACCACGTCGCCATTCCGCAAATGAGTAAAAAATGTATAGTTTCTGTAACTTTTTTTGAAAAAATTGATTTTTTTTTTCTACGAAACTAAAACTAAGTTTGAAATATTTTTATGGTATTTATAGGTGAAAATTGATTAAAAAAAGTTACTTTACGCAATAATAATACTACTGAGAATTTGTAGACCTAGTGTAATAATAAGCCATTTTAAAAAACGTAGTTAAAAAAAATTAAATCGCGTTATTTAATAATATTGTTAAATGTTAAGTCTCAAAGTTTAATTATTATTAAGTTTATAAGTGTTTGACTATATTTAATTGTATTAATTTAAACCACTTATTTACAGATGTTATTTCCGTATTTTTCCTCAACAGAGATTCCACGCCAAACTGTTACTTTTGGGGTATCTCGCTAATTCTCACTGGAACTTGTTAAGTTCTCGTGGACAATTTATTTTAACTTAGTTGATGTCCAACTACACACACATTTAAAAATTGTTTGCCATAGTGATAGCAAGTACATACCTATAGTCTGGCAAGTGGTAACTTGGTAGAGACGAAAGGGGGAAGAAAACTGGGGCGTTACCTAAAAATATTCACTGACACCTTAACTGACACCGTCTGATGACAGCCATGTCTTTGAGTTCAGTGGCACCGAAAACACCAAGGAAATAAACCAATAAAATTATTAGAAAAAATATTCTCTAGTTTCGCCAATAACCACGCCACTGCGTGCTGTCGTTCAAGCTCTAACCAATAGAATCATGTTTCTGAATAATCACGCCTCTCCACTTCCATACATACAATACAACATGAAGCTGCCATGCTTATGCTAAAATACAAGGATTTAGATTTCATTTTTTTACGGCTAAAACTTTAAGTTTCAAGGATGATGCTTATTGGTACATGGATACCTTTAGCATGACTCTTTTTTTTTGACGTTGTGATATACAGGGTGTTGTATTAAAGATAGTGGAGAATTTCGATGTTGAAAAATGGATTTTTTTTACTTGCCCTGTATGAGAGGCAAGAAAATTTGTAACCTACTAAAAAAAACTTTAGGCCAGGAGAATTCGAATGGCGCAAACTGCAGGTCACTAGCACAACTAGTTTAGAAATTATAAGCATTTCAAATGGGTCACTCTCGGCTGGGACACCCTGTATATGACAAAATTTAATAGTGTCTGCCAAAATTTTGCTGTCAAATAAATCTTCTGCCTATTTGAATTTTGAATACACTAGAGCTGCTCTAACGCTTTCACGAATATCAGCTATTATCAGTATTTTTTACCATAAATCAACTTGTCACTATTCCAGCGTCTGCCAAAAAAACGCTGCCGTCTTTTTCGTCTGCCGATATTTTTTCTGAGAGTACGTTAGTGAAGGAATCGATTTGCAAAAAAACAAAATTTGATCGATGTCGTTCACTAAAACTTGAAAATTACAAATTTGACAGGCGTCTGCCAGAGTAATGCTGTCAAACAAATCGTCTGCCTGTGTAATATTGATAAGTCCTCAAACTGTTAATTCGTTTCCGAAAATTTGGATCTTGATCAATATCGTCCACCAAAATGAAAATTCATCCCTTTTTAAAATTTAACCCACGATTAAAGCTGCCACCCTGAAACGGCAGACGGTCAGTTTTGGTATGTCCAGGTAACCCTCAATCATGATTAATTAATAAAAATTTTGATCAATATCGTTCACCGAAAAACCTGCCAGCTCCTATACTATGAGAGTTGTGCTGATGGCAAAAGGGCTTTACGAGATCACCCATGGAATTGAAGTAGCTCCAATTGGTGATGATGATAAGTATTAGCAAAATGGAAATTAAAAGACGCCAAAGCTCAGGAAGCTCTAGTTATCAGAATGGAGGAAGGCATAATTTCTCACGTAATGCAGTGCGAAACTGCTAGGGAGATGTGGCTAAAACTGGAAAGCGTTTTTGAAAAAAAGTCAGCGGTTAGTACGCATTTATTGAATGAGCAATTTTACAATTTGAAGTTCCAAAATTAAACTGTTAATAGTTTTATTACCAAAGTTATGAATTTGCAAGCAAAGCTCAAGCAACAGGGAGAAGAAATTCCAGAAAAAATGATTTTGACAAAAATTATCATGACGTTGCCAGAAAAGTATAAGCATTTTCGTTCAGCTTGGGAGAGTGTCAGCCGGCAGCCTTATTCTGTAACTTGCGACCGCAGATAATAGGGAATTTTCATGAGAAATAAATATGGTTCATTTTGTTTTTATGGTGCACATATTTCTGTAAAATATTGAATATGAGCAATTTTGCATTTAATATATCGATATTATTGTTATAGGGCAATTATTAGTTTTAAATTGAAAAGTTTCGCGCGGAAAAGCTACGTTTGACATGGCCGCTTTCGGTGACGTCAACTGTTCATAAACTAAGGTTAAGGGTAGTTCACACTGACCGTGAATAACGAACGTACGTGGTCCACGCTTTCGTAGTCCACTCTTGAGTCGTGAAGAACGATTGGTCCACGATCAGCTCACTTCACTGATATTAAACCACCATAAATGGGTCCATAGAGGGATGATTGTCAGGCTGCGCTTCTGTAAATCTGTAAACTGATTGAAATACAAAATGTCACAATACGCCAAATACAGAAATACCACGTAAAAACCACATTGTCAATGCAGTCGAAGGTACGAGCAATTCTTTCTGACAGTTTGCAAAGTGTCAGAGACTCTTGTGAGAACAGACCTTAACGTTGTATTTACAAACAGTTGACGCCACAAATACTGACATCTTGAAGGTAATCGAATTCGCGCCAACGGAAATAATTTGAAATTTTATATATATTTTTTATTTTAAAGAGGACATAATGCAAAAGAAAACATATGCATTTTATATTCGAAAACATAAGCAATCAGAAAAAAAATAATTTGAAAAATATGATTGTTCCCTATTGCGCAATAGTTGCTGTCAAGTCGCTGCCAAATGCGAGTTTTCCATTAAAAAAAAGCAACTTGCGACCGGTTGCTGGTTGCTATGTAATTGCTGTTCGTAGAGAATAAGCCTGCCGGAGAACCAAACCCTTAATCAACCCTAATACATTGAATAAATGAAATAAATCCTTAAGGGCCAAATTATGGATCAACTGGTAAATGTCTGGTTGTTACCTAGCAGGTACTTTCTATTTTCTCGTGCATAGAAAGTACCTGCTAGGTAACAACCAGACGTTTACCAGCCAGTCCATAATTTGGCCCTAACTCTAACAAGGTTTAAAAATTTCAAATAAAAGAAATAAGAAAAACAATAAACAAAGAATTAGTTGTCGGAACGGTTATCTTACACTCACGTAACCAGAACTACTAAGTTGACATAAATTAATCAGGTTATGTCTAGCTAAGTTACCTATTTAATAATTCATTTGACACATTGGGGCAAGCAATGAATTACTCCCTGAAATACCAATAGTGATCACTGAAGTGTACAAATAGGGACAGAATGTAAATAAACAATAATAAAATATATAGGATAACTAAAACTAGTACGATACCAAAATGTTCCAGGTGATAGTGGTTGATACAATTAACCAGATTAGTCCTGGCTACTGGTTGCGGTCAGGTAGTCGAACCAATCTTACGGTTCAAATTTACAGTCCAAAAGGCTTGGATAACCGTCGACTTAGGCTGGTGTCTGATAGCCTTTAGTTCAATTTCGGTTACAATTGAAGGTGTACTGTTGTAACCGTGAGTAAAACTCGGTGGTAAAATAAAACCCTAGAGAAAAACTGTTATACACACTGTATTTGTAACTGAACCAATAGCGAAGCACTTCATGAATAGATTGAATTAGAAAATGAAACTATAATGTAACTCAATTAGTTTCCAATAGCAAATTTACTTGATAAAAGACTATAGCTCTTGAAAATTATTTTAATAGAAAAATTGAACATTAATGTATTAATAAATTAAATTAGATGAAATCATAGAAAAGCTTTGAGAGTAATTAAAGAAAATGTGCCTCGAGTTTGCAAAAATTGAATTTAATAAGGTTATGTTTTTGTTTTTACCTGTTGGAAATAGGGTTTGTTTGCCTCGAAAATCTCTGGAAATCTGGATCGAGGTCTGGATTGAATATCTTGGAGTGAGTGAGATGATTCTCTACTCTCTAGGGCAGCTTTCAACTAATAATTGAATTGAAAAGGTCAGAATTTACTATGGGAAAAAAAAACGTGTAAGCAACTTACCACAAATGACTGTTTTTTAAATCCGATAACATCGGCGAAAATTATGGCACTTTACAAAAGTAAAACACAACGCAAGGTAACTCAGTGTGCCATAAATTCAATGTAGAAGAAAACCAGGCCCAAAATCCCTTTTTAAGGTGAAGAATAAAATTAATCTTCAGAAGGACCTCTCTTCCAAATAGTCAAACGTGAAAAGGGAAGGTGCTACGCTACACATAAGATCAACCAGCTAGCCTAAAGATAGATTCAGAGATGATTCAGAATAACGACAAACGTCAAAAATTAATAGATAGATTTCTTACTTACCAAAAATTGCACACAACAATATAATCCGAGAAAAATGACAACGGCTGACGAATAATGATATTAACAACAAATAATTATCCCATAAAACAATCATAACTTGAAGAATACAACATAAAGTAAGTGATCCGTTTGCAAAATTAGAGGTCTTAAAAAAGAATCGACGATACTAAAAACATTACTAATCGACCGCCGGTTGACAGAAATTATTGACACTCAAAAGTCAAAAAACCGAAAGCAAGGATAGTGCACAAAATATCTCAAAGACCATCGAACCAATGATCGACCCGGGGTTCACCAGAACTTGTACCGAGATCAATAACTCAATAACCGAACAGAGTAAGTACGAACGGAGTAGTTCTGTACATACACTTGAAAACGGGTCATTAGGATTTCGGAACATAACCCCACGAAATATTTTTGACAAATGAATATTTATTTGTTATGAAAAGTTGGAATTAAAATATTGATTTGTTTGGATTTTGAAATTGAATTAAAATATGGATTAAAAACGAGGGAAAATAATTACAGCAAATAGAATTTGACTATTGAAAATTAGGAAATTTAAAGGATCTACAACCGTTGAGATTATTGATGAAATTTTATAGAGAGAAAATGTTGACAAACTTAAGGGAATTTTGAATAGAAAACTGAAAGTAGGTAAGAATTAGTTGTGCAATTTTGGCCTGTTACAGGTCATAAACAAAAATTGGATGTCAGAAATGTGAAATGTTGCATGCTTGCATGCTGCATCACCGAACTCCGCTACGCGTCGTTCGGTGAACGGCAGCCGCGTGCGGAAAAATTCATTTTCCGCACTTGTTAGGTAAATAGCTATTTCCTACAGCCGTGCGGAAAAACCAATTTTCCGCACTGATATTAGTAAGGTAAATAGCTATTTTCTACTAGGTTGCAAATTTTTTTGAAACTCGCATACAGGGCGAATAAAAAAAATCCATTTTTCGACATCGAAATTCTCCACTATTTTCAATAGAACACCCTGTATATCGCAACGTCAAAAAAAAAAGATTCATGTTCGAGGTATCCATGTACGAATAGACATCTTCCTAAAGCTTGAAGTTTTAACCATAAAAAATCAAAATCGAAATCTTGGTATTTTTGCAAGCGCCTATTTACAAAGTTTGGAAGTTATGTTTGCCTAATTAAAACTGCATGAAACTATACAAAATGCTTTATATGTAAAGGGTGTCCCAACAAGAACTTGAATTTTAAATCACAAAAGAAACATAGTATTTGAAAGAAATTATGCAAATAGTTTATTGAACGTTTAAGCGTTAATAATGACATTTAAACATGAAACAAAATGTCCGTCAGTGGCCGCCGCGGCTCTGTTGGCACGTGTATACGCGTTTGATGAAATTTTGGAAGACTTTTTCGAACACAACCGGCTGGATTTCACGAACATTGCACTCGATTTCTTCCTTGAGTTGTCGAATCGTCTCAGGGTGGCTCACATAGACTTTACTTTTTAAATACCGCCAGAGGAAATTGTCCAAGGGCGTCAAATCGCAACTCGCAACTTCTCGGCAGCCAATTTTGGCCTCCAAATGACACGACCTCTGAACTTTGTTTGCAATAACGCCATTGTTTCGAGTGCATTGGGGCAGGTCGCACCGTCCTGCTGAAACCACAAGTTATTCACGTCCATCCCATTCTGTTCTCGCTAGAGAAAGTCTCTCAACATGTTACGGTAGCGAACACCATTGACAGTCACGGAGACACCTTCAATATTTGAAATAGAATACAGTCCCAGGATCCCTCCTGCCCACATGGCGCACCAAACTGTTACTTTTTCAGTATGCATTGGAAGTTCGTGCACAGCATGTGGATTTTCTTTTCCCCAAATACGACAGTTCTGTTTATTCACAAAACCATCGAGGTTGAAGTGCGCCTCATCGCTGAAGATTATTTTATTCTGGAATGCATCATCAACTTCATGCTGTTCCAATATCCAGTTGGCAAAGTTTCTGCGCTATGATCGGGTGATTTCAGCTCTTGTGTCAAGTGTATTTTGTAGGCATGAAGATGCAAATCCTTTGTCAAAATTCGTTTTAGCGTACTGCGACTGATGTTTAATTCCTGGCAGCGAAGCTCGATGGAAGTGCTTGGATGTTCGGTAGCACTGGCTTTCACGGCGGCGATGTTCTCGGCTGACCTTCATGACGACGACGCCTGACACTTGTCTCGTCTGTCAGTGCAAATGTCCGCTCAAATTTGTTGATCAAATTTTGAACAGTGGGCCGCGACGGACGATTATGTACGCCGAAATGTTCACGTAATTTGCGCATTGTCATCGTAAAGTTTTATCCATTTCTATAATGAGTTTTTACGATTAATAAACGCTCCTCAAAAGTGTAATAAATGTCAATGTTTTAACCAATCACATGTCAAATATGGCCGACTTGACGTTTGAAAGACAGAAATGCCGCGCGAATTAAAATTCAAGTTCTTGTTGGGACACCCTTTATATGTTAGCCTTTCTGTTCCAGGCATTTATGGATCAGTGAATGTTTGAATGAATTGTGTAACATTTCCTGGGGAATCGCTACAATGACATTTTAAATGTTCCGTTTAACATCTTCCAGGCTATTTGAGCAAAGGATTACAGCATCTTTCCTTGACATAACCCCAGAGAAAAAAGTCTGGAACTCTCAAGTCGGCAGAGTAAGGTGGCCAGTCCATCCTATAGGACCAGCTCTCCTTATCTGTCTTTCCCCAAATGTTATATCTAGTGATTCCCTTACTATTAAAGAATAATGAGGTCGGGGCACAATCCTGCTGAAAATAGATATAATCCAAGATACGTCCTAACTGTGGAAGAAAAAACATATCAATGCATACAGTTTCTGTTATTGTTGGTTCGTTTATGAAAATGGTCTGTATTTACTGTTGGGGTATCTCTATTTAACGAGTTCCAGAGAAAATTCTCAGGAAGTCGTTAAATTTTTTTGGAAAATGTATTTTAATCTAATTGATATCTAACCACACAGTTACAAAATTTTTTGCCGTAGTTTTATCAAGTACCTATAACATGTATAACGTACTTATTTTGGCAATTGCCTAATTATACTGCTACGGCTAGTCAGCATCAGTTCGGCGGCCATGGGTCTATGGGTTCCTTGGATACATCTTACCTTTGGGCGCCACCAAGTTAATTGTGACTTAACTAGGAAGATAACTTAATGATGTTATAAACAAAACCTGTGCAACTGGAGAGCTTATCAATAAAACAACTAATAAGGTACAATAATGTATCTGGCTTCTTTATTAAAAATAATAACAAAATATAGGGATAGCCAGGAGGTTATTAAAAATGTGTATACATTATGGCTTGTACCAATTTATAAATATTTGATTATCAAAAGAATGAATGTAAATAATGCATATATAAATATGAATTTTAAATAAACATGACTAAAAACCTTTTGGTATTTACACTTGTGCGTGATAAGAAAAATACAGTATGGGTTACACTTTACCATCAGGCAAATTAAACACAGAAAGGTGAAAGTTATAGTTAGGGCAACCTCAGGGTAAAATTCTAGAATTTTATTTAAGGGGCACTTACCGAACCTGATTTAGTATCAAGTGATTTACATAGGATTTGCCTAAATAGTAAAAGGTGTAACTTACATGGGATACAAGTGTTAGTTATCTTCGAATGTATGTGTAACTCCAGAAGTTTTGAAGGGAGATTATCTACAGGTTTGGTCTCACTGTAGATAGACTATGGTATGGTAAGTGAGTCATGAGTCCTATCCACGTTGTATCTGTTTAACGTAGAACTCGACGTGGTTCCACCAGAGTGCTACCAAGAGGGTTGCTGAAGGGAGGCTACCAAAGCCAACTAAGGGCAATCTAGATCTAGTCTAGAATTTCTTTCTAGGAGCTGTCCAACTATAGCCTAAGACTGTCTAGCTACAGCCTAGCACTAGGATTGTCCAACTATAGCCTAAGAGTAGGAGTAGGAGTAGGAGTAGGATTGTCCAACTATAGCCTGAGACTAGGACCCTATAACGATGTTCGTATAAAAAAACAAATCGAGCCCCAAATATTAGAAATAATCTTACCTCAAATTGAGGGATACTCTAGACCAAAGGTGAAGTCTTAAAGTTCCAAATGCTGCTCGGAACAGTCCTATTAAAAAAAAATGGAACACGTGTTGTAGGTTAATATTTCCTGAAGAAAATCTCAAACTTACCGAAACAGAATCCAAAAATGACCAAGGGATGACTCTAGACAATTATCGGCAAGAAATTAGTCTAAAGCTTGAGCTCCCTGGCACAAAATTCCAAAAAGTCTCGCCCCAAAAACAATTAGGGCCGAGGCCCGAGACCGGACGACTACTCAGCGTGAGGTCGCAGATCAAAAGGGCAGATTCTTCATTTAGAATTTAGATTTCGGAAGAAGACTTTCATCTGTCAAACTTCTAATTTTGACATTGAAGAAAATTATAGAAAAGGACGTGTTCAGTTTCACGCCAAAAGTACGAACTGAGAATCGGTTGTGTAAAAAATGACTGGTGAATGTTGAAAAGTGCCTATAGAACATATATCAAAAGGTAGAACAGGTCTAAAGAAAACGCCTAGACAAAACAGCTGTTCAATGACATGATGGAAATGAAAAGTCAAAGAGTACAAAAAAACCAAGGAGAATACACACTCTAAGGAGTGCTTATCGGCCTCGTTTTTGGTAATCGCCGCCATATTGGTTTTCAACTGTTTTCAACCATTGCCGACGTCATAACTAAGTCATCAGCTGCTTAAACAGCGTACGTCAAGGCGAGAATCGCCATGCTACTTACGTCACAACTGGTTGTTTGGCGGAGGGGGGTAGGGGGGGGATTTGTTACACACAGGCTTTATGAGGATCATCCTTGCAAAAAAACAACAATTATTATCATAACCTCAGATTATTGATTGGATTTGAAAACAGAGATGGTGATGGTACTAACTCCTTTTCCTAAGATTCTAATCAATAACAGCGGGCCCTGCCGTACTGAATCAAACCTTCCCAGATCAATTAACAAAACTTGCAAACCTGCACAAAAAAAACTTTCAGTAGAAGGCAGTAATCAAGGTAACAAAATCTGGGCACAGAAAAGATAGTTGTTTATTCATTTATTTCATTGTAGTTCTATATGGAATCATATCTACTAAAGCAAAACAAGGTAGCTTATTAGCCAAGAAATTGAAAATGTTACACATGAAGTTGCATGTGTTTGCAAAAATACCAACATTTCGATTTTGATATTTTACGGCTAAAACTTCAAGTTTTAGGAACGATATCTATTGGTATATGGATACCTATTACCTATAGTATTTTTAATACCCATTTAGATAATTTCATCCTTATTTATCAATCACGAATCATGTGAAACAAAAAATTACCAACAAAAGTGAATGTCTATTGCTAATACGTCAATTTCATGTACCATCGTCACCAAAAGTAACTGGGACACAAATAATGCATAATAATCTCCTGGACTAATTCTACTGTCATTCATTTCAACGCATTTAATGCATAGTTTGCCAAATATTTGACAATAAAATTCATATAATAGGACAAGAGCTGATGTGATGGTGTCCCAGTTACTTTTGGTGACGATGGTACAAATAGGAAATTCCTAACCTAATTTTATTTGTGTGTTCAAGAAGCGACATACGTTTAGTCACTAGAACGACTGGTACTTCTAAATAGGTATTAAAAATTCTATACCTTAAACATGTACCCACTGAACAAAATAAGATTACAGTAATAATGAGGTAACATTACACTGCAAACTTGTAAGGTTATATTGAAGTTTACTGTAATGTTGACGCAGTATTGCGGCAAGTACTGAAACAACCTTAGGGTAATATTACAAATGCAAGGTTTATGAATGATAACCTCTCAGCAATATTACTGGAATATTAGATCAAAACTTCAGCAAACTTACGAGTGTAAGGTTACAAATTCAAATATACCTTAGGGTTACTTGCAATTTATTAGTAAGTTTACTGCAATATTGCATTTTTATTACAAATATATTGGGTTCGCCACTTTACTGCAATAAAAAAGTAATGTTGCTACTGCATAAACTCTAACAGCTTGTTCTAAAAACAAGCTGTTAAAATTTGTGCCTGAAACCCATAATCATAATATATTAGGTAGATATTTTATTATGAATAAAAGTACAAGTTTTTGGAAAACAAAATAAAAAGGTTGGTAGGTATATTATGTATATCTATATAATACTCACAATAAAAAAATATACTTAGGTGAAAAACAAAACGTAAAAAGTAATATCTCAAAGCAAAATAAATAAAAATTCTAAACAGAAAAAAAAAGCGAAATTTTAGATTGGTTGACACACAGGACGAAATAGGTATTGGCTGCTACCACAGAGGCTACTTATATTGTCACCTGGAACAAAAACAAAATCAGGGAGTAGTTCTGTATTTTTATTATAATAATTATTCCCCGTCGTAGCCACTTTCTTTCTGGACATTACCTACCAAACGGTTTACGATATTTTTGATCCTAACTAAAATATTATCGTAAAATCATATTAAGTAATATAATAATAATACGGGATTTGTAGGTATGAAAAAAAGAGGTTACGGTTTACAAAAAAAGGGGCCCCATTCCGCAGTATTTTTGTAAAAAGTATTTATTGACTATGCAAACCTTACTCACCTTATTTGAATCCTCATCCATTGTAATCGCTGTATATTTATTTCATTTCCACAGGTTCTAAAATAAAAACTGAATAATAAAAATAACCAAAAAGCAAAGCACTACCTGAACCGATCCAATACATAATCCCAACACAAACACCAACAATTTAGCCGAGATTCGCTTTATCACAGACACAACATTCAACAAGCAGACACAGCACTCAACTCAAACGACAAACAGCGACTTGATGGCGTCGATTTGCTTTCGGTTTAGTTCGTATCCCCGATGTCGTTCCGATCGTTATTAATGGCGGCAAAGCTTTCGATTTTCCAATATATTATTTCTGCTATATTGCAGCAAGTTTACATTCAATATTAAATTATAACATTGCAAAATAATATCAACACAACTTTAAGGCATCTTTGCGATGTAACCTTACCTACAAGTTATATTTCCAATTTTGCAGCAAGTTTACATTTGGTAGTTATTATAACATTGCAAAAATTATACCAGTTCAATTTAAATGCATATTTACAATGTTAATTTGCGTACAAGTTATAATTTCTAATATGCGTTAAAATTTCAAGGATATTCCATTTTGTAATTTATTAACGTAATGTTGTGTCAAAAATAATTCAATATTACATTGTAATGTTGCGAAACTAAGATCAGAGAATATCAGAGTAATATTGCATTAGGCTTTCGTAACATTGCATGTTCAGTGGGTACCTACCTATCTTTTTTTTGACGTTGTGATAACCCTGTATATCGATTCGATTAAAAATAGTGGAGAATTTCGCGAACGAATTTTTTTTTTTCGCAGTGTATAAGTTTCAAAAAAATTTGCAACCTACTAAAAAAAACTTTACGCCAAGAGAAATCGAATGGCGCAAACCGCAGGTAACTAGCACACCTGGTTTAAAAGTTATATAATCATTTAAAATGGGTCACTCTCGGCTGGGACACCCTGTATTGTAATTTTTAGGCCCGGTTTATTCATTAATTTACTGTTCTATAATTCTATTGACGGCGGATAACTGGCCGACCAATGGGACTACTGATTGTGTTTTTATCCGTCAGATTGCATACCTGACAGTTTATCAGAGAGTGAATAAACCGGCCATTAATTAAGTTTAAAGTTAGGTATTGTGAATTTTTGAATGTGCTCTAATTAATTTTCCCCTCAAGAATAACTATGTCATCATGTCATCTATAAAATTAATGGTTCCAAGGCAATTTAATTAACATTTATTAAATTGATTTCCTGAAACATTCCTGCGGCACAAGAAATGCCAAATATTGACCTTCTTTGTATCTGAAAAGACCCTTTTTTGTTAGGAAAGTAGTAATATCGCGAGTTTCCCGATATTTCAACCTTATGAAAAAAGTTTTTTGTGATTTCGAATATCTGCATTATTTTAAAAAAATTGGCAGTTTGAATACCTACTGGTGACTTGCTCTATAATGCTTCTATAAGTTCTATATCAGGGTCGTTATTCTTGAAACAGGAAATCAGTGTTCCCAGGAGAACCAGTGTTCCATCTTTGTTGCTTATATTATCATTTGCATAACATTGAGAAAGACGGAACACTCAACACTCGTTCTCCTGGGAACGTTGCTACCCTGTTTCAAGAATAAGGACCCAAGCATCTTGCAAAGCCTTTCCCACCTTTGGCTCTAATGAAACCCTCTCCTTTTATAAATTTGAGCAAAGGGTTCAATATTTTTATCAATAATTGGAACAACTCCACTATCATGTCCTCAAACTTAGGAAATTGAGATGTAACAGAGTTTATACAGGGTGGTCCATTTAATTTGAGACAGTCTAATATCTCGAAAACGGTGCGTTTTTGAAAAAAAAAGTTCAAACAAAAGTTGCATGATATCATGGGGGAAACAAAATAATTGCACTAATTTTTGACTTTGACGACGTTTTTTCAAGGTTATTACAAGGTCAATTCTTTTTTTTTTTTTCATTAGAAATTATTTTTTTATTGCAGAATCTTATTCTACTGAAAAAAACAAGTAACTTTTACTCGAAGCACTTTTCGATCCGGTTTCAATTTAAGCTGATAAAAATGAACAAATGGGGTAGTATACTATGTATGAAAATCAGTAAAAAAACTGCTCGACGTTATTCTATAGGCTAAATGGTGATGGTATAGTGGAATACTAAATTAATTTCCAGCATAATGTCTATAGAATTAGTCAGAGAAAAACAAACTGTAATTTGAATTTAGCGCCACAGCGGCGACCAATCATATTCGAGCCGCTGACCATCTGGCAACGCTGCTCAAAATGCTTCAAAACGACAGCTGACTTCAACAGTTCAACGACGTGTGGTGGTGTCGTGTGACCGTGCGTTCGGTATTTTGATGAGTTCTCCGAGCAAAAAACCGTTCGTTTATTTAAAAAGTGTACTCGGTGCAGGCTCATTCACGTTCGTTTATTGAAATTCGAGCCCTCTGATACAGCGTTTAACTGCTCTGTACGCTCGCTGGCCACTTGATTACGGCTCCGCTTTACACGCTCTGCTTCTTCTCTGAGCAAAATACCGAACGCAAGGTGAATCGTGTGACATGTGATATTGTCGTGGTTTGTTTTGGCGTTAAAATTTGACGTTTTGTTCTTGACGGTCAATGTCAGTGCACATTGTGCGTTCTCAAAACCGTGATGTGTTGCCAGATTGGAAAAACTAACTACGTCACGAACTTTTATTTTCACGTAGGGGCGGGGCTAAGGGGAAATTAAAAAAAAAAAAAATCCAGTGTATTGTGGTTTTTACAAAGCAACTGATAACACTAAATAGTACGATACGTCGAGTATATCACTATGCAGTAGTTAAAAATCACTTGTATACTACCCCATTATTGATTTTTTTTCCTCCTCACAAAATCGAAAAGTAGAGAAAGGTTACCAATGTTACCATATTAAAAAAATATCTCAAAAACATCTCAAAAACATCTCAAAAACTATAACAATTGTTCAAAATGATGACCGCCAACTTCGACACACTTGTCAATTCACTATTGTTATAGTTTTTGAGGTAGATTTTACTATGGTAGCCTTTCTCTACTTTTAGATTTTGTGAGGAGGAAAATAAAAAAAATTGATTCGTTCTTTTTTATCAGCTTAAATTGAAACCAGATCGAAAAATGCTTCAAGTAAAAGTTACTTGTTTTTTTCCGTAGAATAAGATTCTGTAATAAAAAAAAATACGTTTCCACTGGAAAAAAAAAGAGTTGACCTTGAAATAACCTTGAAAACGTTGTCAATGTCAAAAATCAGTGCCGCCATTTTGTTTTCCCCATGATACCATGTAACTTTTGTTAAAACTTTTTTTTTCAAAAATGCACCGTTTTCGAGATATTAGACTGTCTCAAGTTAAATAGATCACCCTGTATATTCACCTTCCAAAACAACTCTTAACAGGACTGTACTTGCGTAAGGTAAGAATTTTTATTGATTCACAATCATACATGTAATGTTGTCTTTTCTGACTGACTGAAAATTTGAAAATGTCACTTTTTTGACTTTTACTTTCCACCCACGGGTTGATAGTTTACTTTCGTCCCGTGGGCCCAAAGTAGTTAGACCTCGGCTGGGCCTCGGTCTAACTGAACTCTGGAGACAGTAATGAAACACTTTCTACCTCGGTATGTAATATGCTATTATTTACAATCATACATGTAATGTTGACTTTTCTGACTTTTAAAAAGTTTGAAAATGTCACTTTGTTGACTTTTACTTTCCGCCCACGGGTCGAAAGTTTACTTTCCTCCCGTGGGCCGAAAGTGAATGAAATTGGTAAAATTTATTGTGTTTTTTGACTTTTACTTTCCACCCACGGGTCGAAAGTTTACTTTCCTCCCGTGGGCCGAAAGTAAATGAAATTGCTATATTTATTGTAATTTTTTAGTTTTTATTCAAATAAACATCACAAAATTCGAATGATTTTAAATAAAATAGTATACATATCGGGTCTTTAAAAAAAAAAACAATCAAAGATTGCTTTGATTACGAAAACGTACGTCGCATTATTGTTTCTTTATGGGTCAGGTTTTTTTGACAGGATATTTTAGCGTCAAAGTTCATTGACAAAATTATTGAAAAATATTGCTAAGACATACGTTCAAATAACCATATAGCAATCTTTGATTGATTTTTTTTTGAAGATCCGATTCCTCGGTGAAAAGTTTTATTACTGATGTAATGAAACACTTTCTACCTCGGTATGTAATATACTATTTCTTTAGTATCAATATTTCCCAGTTTATCTTTAATGTAATGGTGAAAACTGTTTTTTGGTTTCTTTTATAATCATTGATTTATTGATTAAATATTAACATGAAAATACATGAAGCTTATTATTTAATTATTTAACTTGCTACTTGCTACTTCGCATAGTGGTTCCATTTTTAAACCTAAAGCATATCTACATAAGTATAATATTCAACAAGCATCTTTGGACTTTTGTCCAATTTTTATTTAACCAATACTAGTTTTTTTATAAGCTTACTCGGATGTTTTCCCAATTACAGGCTTCATATCCAAGCTAAGACTGAACAATGCCCCTTTTTTAGTTGAACAAGCTTATTTTTTTTTGTAAGCGAACTTGGGACCTTTGCCCAATTACAATAGCTTGATATCAAAAGCTAAACTGTTTGGTTCAGTCCTATCCTCGTCGCCAATACGGTATTATTGGCTCATATGCATAAGACAGAAGCAACTGCTTTTTTTTTCTGAGATAAACATATTCTGCTTAAATGCAGCAAAAAGAGACGGATGTGGAGTAAAAGCATCTGCTCCACTTTATTCATACGACTGATTGTCCTTAACATTTTCTCCAAAATTTCCTTGCTGTGTGTGCAGATTAAGGATCAATAATTGCACAAGGCAATCAATGATTGCAAATGAATCTTGATGGTGAGGATTGCGGGAATCAAGTCAGTGAATCAGTAAATATTAACTATTCACAATCCAATGTCCAAAGGTAAAGGTAAATTTTATCATCTTTTAGTGCTATTTGATAGGGAAAGGTGATAAATGTACCTTTACCTTTGGACTACGGATTGTGAATAGGATATAGACAAAAAGAACGAAAAGTAAGAACGTGTAGCCGAAAGCAACAGTAACTCGTTTAAATTACTCAAAAGAAAAAATTCGACTCAGTTATGAAGATAGTAAATTGCAATGGTCAATGGTCACATATTGTAAAAAGGAACCAATTTCTACTATTATTGCTAAAGCCAAAAAATACCAATCGAATGCTATTGCTACTACAAAAAAAATTGTTGGGAATAATAAAATGAATCCGTCCAATTTTCAATGTTTTAAAGCAAAAGTTTTAAGTCCACCCGCCTAGGTACTGTTACCAATCGAGTGCAATAAACGGGATTCCCTAAACAAATTTCAAGATAAGGCGATATCAGTACTTTTTGATAAATACCATACCAATGAAATCGCAAAACTAGCAACATTATTGTTGATATACGGCAAAAGTACGTTAACATAGAGCTCAAGATTATGTTGCGTAGAAAATGTTAACAGGATGGAATGTATATTTAAAATGCCTAAGTTGTTTTGGAAGTCGCAGTTGATGTTTTTTGATGTCCGCTTTATAATTGGAAGGTTTTTATGGAGTGGGATAGTTACCCAGTAGCCCAACCAGATTCTAAGAATCCATTTGTTTACAGTGTAAACAAAATATTTTCACGTTCAAGAGAAGTTTCCAGGAATTCTATTGCATTCGACAGGAACTAGTTCTTCTAGCAAAATCCCGAATACATTGTCGTCTAGTCTATAATAATTAGCGCATAGTAGAAAGTTTGGAGAGGTTCTAATGCGAGATTTGTTGTGTGCGGTTGGTTTGATAAAAGCGATAATTGAGAAATAAACCTTGTTAAAAGTTGGTTCGAAGAAGGAGCTTTAGTAAACCCGGAATCCGTGACATTAATTTATTCATTTATTTACTGTCATTTTTTTTTCTCACCTTTAGGTGGTAGATGTACTTTCAAGTTTAGTGTTAATGTTTCATTCAATTTTTCATCATCATTTTTCACAAATTTCATTAGACATTTCTTTTTCTCTATTGTCCCAACTGTCGTAATCCAGAGTTTCATCTTTCCTTTATGCTCTCACTCTCTTTTAATGTCTGAAGACCACTATATATTCCTTAAGATGAGTTTCGCCCTATGTTACATCACCTAATGTTTTATCAAATAGTTCAATGAAAATTTGCTCTCGGACTATGTGAAATGATAACTTCAGGCCCTTGCAAAATTTGAACATCTGAAAATAACTTGCTGAACTGTCGTTGCTTTCGGAATCTGCTCCCCATTTTCCTCCATTTCTCTGTAGTAGGTACTTCTTTCATCAATAATGATTTTCTTGGAGCCTTGTTCATATGATCAAAATTCTAAGTATTTCTCCAATCCTTCTTGACATCCAATTCGTGTTCAGTTCATCCTATATCAATGCATTCTTGCACTTTCCAAAACTAAATGATCACACCTCGGATCACACCATCGCAGTTTTACTGGCAAACGTTTAAGGTTCTTTCACCATCAGTTGCTTCACTTTTGGCTTCTACATTCAAAAACCTGATGTTCTTCGTCAAATCTGGCATCACTATTTTGTTAGATAGTTTGTTTCTGCATAATCTGGCATACCTTTACATTGATAGTATTGTTTCTGGCAAGCAGTTCGGTTTTGAATGAAATATCTCTGATGGCAAGACCTGACTCTCAGCTGACAGCTACACATTTCCGGAGTCATTCGGATCATAAGAAACTGTTTAAAATTCAAATTGGTACTTACCTAATAAACTTCACTCCTAGCTTTAATGATGATCATTCATGAAAAATTACCTAATACCTACAAAGAATTATCTATGATCTAAAATCTAGATGCCCTACCTGTTTTTATAGTCCTGTCTTCCGCAGGATATCTTTGTGAAATCATCTCAAGATTTAAGATAATGAATATTCTGCCTTTGGGTGATTTAGCTAGCTCCCTAAATGAAAAATAAACCGTTTGATCTTGAATAAATAAAATAAAGTAAATGGCTGGTGAGCATAATTAGGTAAAGGGCAATTATTATTATATTAACAATATCAAGCTCATTCAGCCCTTATCAGTGTTTTTCTGGCAGTTTATAATTTGCAAAAACAATTTTAACTAAATAAAAAGCATATTCTGTTTATTTGAAATTTTATTTTCTGAATAAATAAAACAAACTGTCTACAAATTACTACAAATCAAATCCACAAAATAATTAAATAGGTAATTAACACAGGATACATAAAGTAGGTTTTCATCACGCTAAAAAGCTAATAGTTTCATTGGGCAAGTTGGAAGTAAGTAGGTAAGTACATATTCTTTCTGGTCCCAAGAAATAATAGTAATATGAAATGTTAGATTTTCTTCCAGAATGTTAGATTGTGTAGAACGTTACATAGGGCTAGATAAAAAAAATCTACCTATTTTCAAACTTATACGGGCATAATACTGGATCACACAAAACATCAGCCCTTTAATATTTTTAACAAATATTGAAATAAATATAGGTAATTTACCTTACCAATGTGCAAGGCGGTTTAAATATTGTATGGAAAGCAGCTTAGTAAATCTTAGATATTAGATAGATTTGTCCTAGCAAGCAACTTTGACCAATGTAAGTCTGGTTGGTGATTAGCCATGGTTGTGAGGGATTCATAATGTAACTAAGAAATTTCGTCATGCTATTAGTGTCATTCTTGCAAATGATTGATTTCTAATGATGTTGAGCCATAACTACGCTAGAATTTCAATGATACTTCTACCATAAATCTCAGTTTATAAATAAGGCTTTAACGTCAATAAGGATAGTTAATCTTAAGAAATGACACATGTTTTTTTTATTGTTAATTGGTTAGGCACAAATATACAGTCTCATATTCTGATATGGAGGGAACATATTATAAGGCACAAGTTACAATACTATATAAAATGTTTACACTTGAAAAGCAAAACTTTTATCTTCTTAAATCTAGTGCATTATCAAACCTTTGTGCACCCTTTTTTCAAGCCTCAAAACTGAATTCTATACTTGTTAGAATCAGCAGAGCTTTTCGCTTCACGTCCCAGCGAATTGCCACGTCTCAAGCCACCACCGTACATGTGTACTTTCGAAGGAGTTGGCAGAGAACTGGCAGAATTATCGCTCAAAGTTGATGCCGAGTCTCTTTCACCAGCACTTCCACTTCTAACTCTAGTTGAAGATTTTCTAAGACTCGCTGAACTACCGCCACTTTCACTTAAACGTCCATATTCACCTAGTTTTCTGGGTGGTTGGATTAAAGAGCGAGCGGGAGAGTCACGTCTTGAACTAGCGTTAGATGAAAGAGAATCGGCACCATTTGAATTTTTACGTTTAGGTTCAGTGTTTTCAAATCGGTTATAGTCGCCCATTCTACGTGGCAGTCCAGATCTGTGAGAGGAACGTGGTGGACGAGGCAAAGAGCTGGGCGAAGGACAAATATTCTGACCATCCTGTCCAACATTAATAATATCGTTTGTCGTTTCAGTCATGCGTTGCTGTTGAGATGCCCGCCCTTGTTTTTCGAGCAACAACATCTCGCCACTCTCATGACGACTGGGGGTGAAGAAAGTTGCCGATCCACCATCGTACTGTCTTTCTCCTGGTCCTGTCACACTCGCCAGTAGTGGTTTGGGTATTTTTCCTTTTCTCTGCGCAGAGATCGGATTAGCGAGTCCTGGAAAACAGCAGAGGCCGCGCTGTAAAGACGGAGAAACAAGTTTTTGTCGGTGCTCTTGGGATCTAGAAGGGTTAGTAGACACCGCAATCGTGGGAGGAGGGCTGGGAATTCATTTTACATGCAAGAAGATGGAATAATATCTGTTTTGCTAAATTTTTATATTCTAAACCTTTTATGTATATTTACAGTATGCAGAGATTTTTTTGCTCATCTTACCATTTTAAAAACAATTACATGAACAGCTTGAAACCAAGTTTTGGGGGACCTTGGTAATGCTATCTAATACATAACATAAACGTTAGAAGTTTTCTGCAAAAAAATTGTCTAGGGCATAGTGATGCCTACCTCATAAAATGATTTCTCATTGTTGTCATAATGTCACAATTATTGTGGCAGGCGATTCTATATAGCGTTTAACACTAGAAAGGAATATCGAATATCTTCTGCACACCGATTCGCATAAGCACTTTCACAATTATTGTAGAATGAGACTGGGCAATAGACCTATCTATTTTTACCTGGTATGTGCGCGCAACACGAGGCAATGCCTTTTTATTGGCTAACTAGTACAGGTGTGAGGTGTTCGTTTTGCACGCTGGACATCTCCTTGTCCTTGTTCATTGCCCGTGGTCTGACAAGAATAAAAGTACAATTGATATTCACCTTGACATAGCTTGACAAGTGACATTCAAAAGTTGCTTGAAATTTTCATTGACAAATACGTTGCACAACACGCGGTATTTCTCCTTCTCTTTTTACCCCGTACAAATAAGAAGGAAGGATTGCTATACGTAAGTCTAACATAATTTGGTACGTTTTACCTCGTCTTGCGCAATGAGCGTTCTGTGTCTTTTTTTATCTAATGAAGTTTTCGTATTATTACCTCTTTGTCTGACAAAATAGATAGGTCTGTTGTAAATTAAAGTTGCAGATAAAAATAGAGACGTAGATATGAAGTTGAGGATCCCATATGGCCAATAAGCCTGACAAGGCGTATTTGTGATGCATCTTAAAGCTTTTTTTGCAGCAAACCATTAGGGATAGAACTTCCCTAGAGTTGGCAAAGATGGATAACAAAAATACTGTGATGGTGCGCTTTCGCCAGGGTATACAGAATCCATGCCTAAAATTCCAGAAAATACAGCGTTGTTCAAGAAAGGAGGCTATCGCGTTTATTCTAGATCTTACAAGAATAGATTACGGATATATAAAGGCCGGTATTAGTTAGTAGTTTTTGGTTTTAAGATTGGCTGTGATATGATTTAGATTGTGAATATTGTAAAGTTGTTTGAATTGATTAGTGAAGTAATTAGTGTAGTGACGTGGAATAAATTATTGTTGTGTTAATTGGACTTTGATTTTGAAATAAACGGACCCAAGATCTCTATCGCGCACCCCAGAGCCATGACATTGGTGTCAGAAGTGAGACATAATTCGAGGACTGCAAAGTGAAATCCGATTGCAGAATAGTGCGGACTCTAGTGTGAACACTAAGTAAACACTAGGACAGTTAAGTCAGTGTAAGTAGTGACAATCACCAAAAGGGACTTGACCGATTGTGTAAATTACCCCAGAAGTGACTGTATACCCGATTGACTGTGATAGTGAATTTTCAAGTAAGTTCTACAAAATTCTGGATACCAAGGTAGATATTGAATTTGTGACTTCCCCGATATGTTTACTATATCAATCGACATTCAGAAAAGACATTTCAAGAAAAATATAGAATATTCTATTCGAGAATAAAGCAAGTTATCCAACATTCTGTATATGCCTATTACGAGACAACAAGCAAAAATTGAAGAACAAACAGTTGAAGAACTTCTGCGTACGATGTTGGAACTTCAAAAGACCAAACGAAAACAAAAAAAAACAAGACGAAGAAGCTAGGCGAAAAAGAGAGAAACCTGTCTTCAGTACCGGAAGCGGGTTATACCAATTTAACGTAATGCCTTTCAGATTGTGTAATGCTCCCGCTACGTTTGAGTGACTGATGCATCTAGTTTTGCGAGACCTTACATGGAGAACTTGTCTGGTATATTTAGATGATGTCATGATCATGGGAAATTCGTTCCAAGAACATCTCAATAGTCAATAACCTGAAAGAGGTTTTTGACCGCTTTCAGAATGCCAACTTAAAACTCAATTCAAATAAGTGTTTCTTATTTCAAAAGAAAGTGAAATTCATAGGTCACGTGGTATCTGAAGATGATATACAAGTTATGGAAGGAAAGATAAATGCTGTCAGGGATTGGCCAAAACCACGCGACAAACATGAACTAAGAAGTTTTTTGGGATTATGTTCTTATTATCGAAGATTTGTGGAAGGAGTGAGATGAAAGTTGTACATCTAGACAGATTGACGAAATATCATGGGCGTGAACTTGATCGTGACGATCAACCTTAAGAGGAGGGCAGTTTCGCGTTGGCGTCTTCGCCAAACAGTACAGAATCTAACTTGAAATCTAGAAAATACTGCTTTATTCGGGCAAAAAGATTATCGCGTTTATTCTGGATTTTACAAGAATGGATTACAGATATATAAAGGCCGGTATTAGTTAGTAGTTTTTAAGTTTAAGATTGACTGTGGTACTAATTAGGTAGTGAATTTTGTGAGAGTTGTAAAGAGTTGTTTGAGTTAATCAGTGAAGTAAATAGTGTCAGAGTGTATGGTAGTGGAATAAATTATTGTTGTGTTAATTGGACTTTGATTAATGGAAAAACGGACCAAAGATTTCTGTCACGCAAGCCAGAGCCGTGGCACTCTTATCAGAAAACATCAGGGGAACTTGGTAATGCTATCTGATACATAACATGAACGTGGGAAGTTTTCTGCATAAAATTTGTTTGTGGCATAGTGAGGCTTACCTCATAAAATAATTTCTTATTTAAAAAATGTCACGATTGTTTTGGCTGGCGATTGTATAGCGTTTACCACTAGAGAGGAATATCATTCATCTTCACAATTGTAGAATGAGACTGGGTCATTTGTAAATCAAAGTTGCAGGGAAAGATACAGACATAGATGAAGTTTGAGGACCCCATAATATAAGTCTGAGAAGGAGGCGTATTTGTGATGCATCTTAAGGCTTTTTTTTGCAGCAGTAAAATATATAGGGATACATCTTTTCTACAGTTGCCAAACATGGAATTAGACTAAATCAGTTATCATTATTTTTAAACCAATGAGAGTGTCAACTGAAGTCAATCTTTCAGACTTCTTTTTTTTGCTCTTCACTGATTGTGAAAATGCCCGCAAAAATCAATATTTGTAGTTGAAGTTGAAATGTTTTAATTTGACTTCACCTTATTCCTGATTTTAAACATCCGTTTAGTCTAAAGGTAGCATTCCGATCCGCGAGACCGCGACAAGCGACCGAGACCGAGCGACCGCGACGTCGTACGACCGCAACTGCTTTGATAGATTTGTAAGCAGTACAGACCGATGCAAGCGACAGCGACACGCGACCGGTAGGCGGGCCCAGCTTGCGACAACGGTCTGCTGTAGAAGCAGTAGTGCTGCGAGACTAGAAAGACCTAGAACAGAGAAAACTTCTTCAAATGGCAAAGTTTTCTGCCCAGGAGGACGAGTTGTTAGTAGATTTAGTATCATTTACTAAACTCAGTACAAAATTGAACAATACTACAATACTTCCTGAACTTTCCATCCCATGTTCCATCTTTGTACTTCAAATGTCTTTTTTTGAGATAAGCAGTTGGATGCATCCCTCATATCGTCGTTAATTTCACAAAGTGACGTATCTCAAAAAACCCTGATTTGAGATACTTCACTTTGTGAAATTAACGACGATATGATTTTAATGTGTAGGTACATTGAATCAATTTTTTGTCTTTTTCCTGGCGGTAACGTCAACAGAATTACATCTTTTTCTGCTTCGTCTTTCAATAAACGTTTTCTTAAATGTTTTCTTATTTTGGTGTTTGACGTGGTTTCTGCAAGTTCACACCAATGCAGAATGCAGCAGTATTTTGGGGCCCTGCTGGGGTCCCTGGTTCGGTCTCGAGCCGGGGTCGTGTGTACTCGTAAGCTATTTGTCGCCTCGCGACATGAGACCAAGGTCGCAAAGTCGCTCGGTCCCGGCCTCTCGAATTGGAATGACCCCTTAAGATCCCGATTTGAAGCGACCTTCACCCATCTAGTTTCCTAATGAAACTCAAAATTCAACAAGATAATGTTTTAATAAAGAAAATTTGGTATGGTTGCGGCCCATATTCCTGCAGGGCTATTTCCAATAAAAAAATATATAATCTGTCAATTTTATATCATAATTGTAGTTTTTGACTTTTCGGATAAATTTATTACTGAGAGACTAGAGAGTAAAATATGCATATGAAAAGTCAAAGTATGGTTCCCACTTTTTTTCCCTGCAAAAGTCCAAGTTGTCAGGTGTCAAAAGGTAACTTCGAATGAGTATATTTTGTAGTCATAGAGTTTCCTTATATAAATTATACAGGGTGCCTGGAAAGTCAATGATAATACTGAAAGGGCTGATGGAGGAACTCATTATTAGCATCCAGAATAACATAATATGACCTTGGTAAAAAATCGAGTGTTTCCGAGATATTGCCACTTTAATAAAATTCGTTAAAATACTGTTTTGTTTTGTGTGTTAATGAGGCATTAGCTGAGCATTTTGAAGAGAGACTTCATAACTTCGATTTCAATAACGTAGCTATTTTAGGAAAACATAACTATAAAAAAAAAGACTTGTCTGTGAAATGATAGAGATTAAAAAGCATCCTAATAACATTAATAAAGGACAGGATGTTGAAAAATTAAGCATAATCCATAATAACATTTTAAAGTCCATCCAAAATCCATCATAATGCAATTTTTTTAATTTAGTGGTTGTGTTTGCGATTGTGCTACATACCAAAACCCGTTTTTTTGTTCTTTTTTTTTTGTTCCTTATTGATACGATACCAACCAAGACCCATATAAGAAGTAAATGGTTTAGTGTAACGTTTGAAATAATATAGCCAGTGCCTACCAAAGATTTTAAATTTTAATTTTTTTTGTTTGTAACTGTCTAATATTAATGTCCTCTTTGTTAATAAAGCTAAACCAAAGAACCAAGTCAAGCAACATTATGTTCCTTATGTATATAACATTCTATTCAATAACACTGGAGAAGTAACTTGGATGTAAGTAATACCTGTTGTAATCTAATTTACCTTGTTTTATGTTTTTTTGTTATTTATATGTTATTTATTTATTTGATTTTTAATTGTTAATGTTATTTACGTAACCCGACGATCATTTTTTCATTTTTATTTCGTGGGAAATTGCTCATTATCAAAGCATAAAGATAACAGTAAATTTATATAATTTTTTTTTCAATTTTTAAATTTATCATGCTGATGTATAAGTACACAGTTTTACTACTTATTACAATTACACTGTTCACTATGTAATAATCCATGATGTTAGGCTCATGAATATCCTGTTTTTAGTGCCCTGAGGATGGCCTAATTTAGGCCGAAACGTCGGCAAATACACATTTTCTTCTTCAACGCCGTTTATTTTTGAGCTAAATCCAACCTTTTTTCAAAAAAACTAACCGGAATATCTACTGAGGTCACTAACTATAACAAACTAAATAGTTTGTCCTCTTGGTGATACAAAACAAGAATATTTGAGTTTCGCAAAAATTTTCGGATGGTTGGAGACCCATCCGAAAATTTTTGCGAAACTCAAACAGAAGTATAGATATATATGAGCAATTTCTGAATGTCTTTGATTGGATTTTAAATAATAATAATGATGTTTTAATTTTGCGGGATTTTAATATTCCATTTTATCAATGTGACTGGCAAAACTGTGATGAAAATATTCTACTCAATAACTATGAAATTTTATAATCTTGAACACAGTAATAGTATTTTTAAACCACCTGCATAGAAGATTGGACTTGGTATTGTGTAATTATACATATATTAGAGGTGAGGAGGTGTGAATATCCTTTAGTTCCGGAGGATTCCTACTATATAGCCGAGTATAAAAATTTGAGAGGCATTATCAAAAGCCAAACAAGACACGAATTTAAATTATATAACCATCATATAGAAAACAACATTATTACAGACCCTAATTCATTCTGGTCTTCTATGAATTCTAAAAAAAGTGGTAATGGTATTCCAACCAAAGTAATTTATGAGGGCAAGGGATTTAGTGATCTTCAAACGGTGGCAGACGCCTTTGCGCAGTACTTTGGCTCAGTATTTCAACATTCTTCAAGCCCTAATTACTCGGGTGGAGATTTTTGTTTTTCACTTGTAAATAAAGAAAAAATTATGACTAGTATTAGGAAACTTAAACCAAAGAAAGCTACTGGTAATGATTGCATACCAGCTTATATATACAAGGGTTGTGCGGATATTATGTCTGTGCCCCTGGAAATTATTTTTAACATGGCTATTAAATCTAATCAGTTTCCTGACCAATTAAAGTGTGCTAGTATCACTCCAATTTATAAAGGGAAGGGGGATAAAAATTATCTTGAGAATTTCATACATCTGTCAAAACTGATATTCCAACAATAAATTGACATATTTTGATTGTTGATTTGAACCAATCAGATTGTAATTACGCACTAGTGCAAATTATCAGATAATTGACGTTTTCAATTAAAAGAGATGGACGATAAAGTATGAAAACATTCAGATTCCCGCCAACATTTGCTTGCTCGTCAATGTCAAGTGTATAGGGTGTTTAGCAATCCCCTGGTTTTTATTCTAATCGGTGACTCCACCGATGAGTTAGGTATCTTTGTTCAGTGAATGGAGAATGACAATGACCGACATAGAATGGTGAAATTTGAAATTGGAAAGAAAATGTGGGAAGCAAACAGCTTCCGCAAACTAAACTTGAACGTGGATATCTTTGTATACTTGATGGATCGTGGACTTCCCTTACTTTTGCGAGTATCAGTTCTGATTTTGTGTATCCAAATTTTGACAAATGTAGGATTTGATGAAAACTTATGGAAAGACACGTCCGCCGGTGAATAGGAATTATTTTCACGGAAAGGCACACTACACACAATCACCATTGTTAGGAAAAAACTTTGAAAAAACCGAGGAAATAATAGTTTCTAGTCTCACACGTATAAAACTCTTGTCAACAAACCATTGTCAATAGCTGTCAATCATTGTTTTCATACTTTTCATACTTTTCATACTCTTTTGGCATCTGACAGTCTGACGCCAGAGAGAGAGGCTTCTAAATTGAAAAGGTCAATTGCATACTAACTGGTGCGAAAACTGGTGTTTTGACATTTTTTGACAAAAAATTTAAATTTTTGATTTATGAAATTCTCTCATTAAATACAACTCGTGCAATGGAAATATATTTATAATTTTCGACAAATTTGCACTCATGCGTTTTTAACTGAAAAAGGCACTCGTGCACTACGTGCACTCGTGCTCTTTTTCAACTAAAAATGCATTCGGGCAAATTTCCCAAAAATTATCAATAATTTCCATTGCACTAGTTATATTACTATTGAAAATTATAGACCCATAAGCGTATTAAATTCTATTGTAAAAATATTTGAAAATATGCTTTACAATGATATACTTGAAACATTTGAAAATTATTTTGCTAAGCAGCAGCATGGCTTTTTGCCTGATAGGTCCACAGTAACCAATCTGGCTCAGTAGACCTGGCCCCCCCCCAGTTGATAATTTTTATCCAAAACGCTAGCCCTCGTTCTCCAGAGCTAGCGCAACTTTTTTGAAAGCTAGCGCAGCTACAGGTCAAAAGATATGTGGCTTTATATTCGGGGGGGGGGGGGGGGGGGGCTAGGGTGACGCTAGCCCCCCCCCCCCCAGTTATTCGATCTTCTCAAAAATGCTGGCGCACATTCGTAACACCTAGCGCAAGTTGTGTCATAGCTAGCGCAGCTATCGTAGCTGTCATACAGGGTGGACAAAAAAAATCATGAGCCCCTACAAGTGATTTTTAATTTTTCAAAAATATATATAAAGCTTCCTTAAAGCTAGCGCAGGCTAGCGCAGGTAAAATTCGAGCAACCGCATTATACCCCTTTAAAACATATACAGGTATTTATTCGGGGGGCTAGATCAACGCTAGCCCCCCCCCCCCCCAGTTGTTAAATCCTTTTCAAAATGCTAGCGGAAGTTCTTGACACTTAGCGTAAGTTGTGTCGTAGCTAGCGCAGCTATAGTAAGTAAATGTTATACAGGGTGAACTATGAAATCTTACAAAATGTCGCCAGCTCCAAGACAAGATTTAACGTTTACAAGCGCTATCTATTCGCGAAGTAGGTAACTAAAACTTAACCTCACAAAGAAATTAAAAAATTGAGGTAGGTATCTTTTTCAACCTTGATGCGCGCGCAACTAGTGGGTTGTACAGTGACTGTATTACCACAGTGGCGACAATAATTGCAGACTTATTTATGATTGGTTTTTTAAAATCCTATAATATGTTCATATTAATGAACTGTGTTCACTTTGTGGCGTAACTCTTGCTAATTTTAAATATGAATATATACGATTTATGGACATCGATCATAACAAATTGAGAACAACGTAGTTGATATACCTAATAATGGTCATCAAATACATTGTTTTCAATTTTGTATGATAAATGTCCATTTAAATCCTATATATTCGTATTTAAAATTAGCAAGAAGAAACATAAATAAATATACATATAATATCGAAATAAAAAATAAAAAGTACTCATGGAGATCAAAAAATGGTTAAGATCAATTCAAGAAAAAAAGAATCGATTATAAAAAATATCGATAGTGAAAAAATCGATTCAAAAAATCGATTAATCGTATCGAAAAAATCGATCTTCAAAAGTATCGATTAAAAATCGACATCCCTGATGTATGTGTTTCTCATATTAGGTTTGAATTTCACTGTTTTCTGTTTTGTTCTGATTCCGGCCCGACTATAAAGGAAAAAGTATAACTTCGCGAATAGATAGCGCTTGTAAACGTTAAATCTTGTCTTGGAGCTGGCGACATTTTGTAAGATTTCATAGTTCACCCTGTATAACATTCACTTACTATAGCTGCGCTAGCTACGACACAACTTACGCTAAGTGTCAAGAACTTCCGCTAGCATTTTGAAAAGGATTTAACAACTGGGGGGGGCTAGCGTTGATTTAGCCCCCCCCCCACCCCCCGAATAAATACCTGTATATGTTTTAAAGGGGTAATGCGGTTGCTCGAATTTTACCTGCGCTAGCTTTAAGGAAGCTTCATATATATTTTTGAAAAATTAAAAATCACTTGTAGGGGCTCATGCTTTTTTTTGTCCACCCTGTATGACAGCTACGATAGCTCCGCTAGCTATGACACAACTTGCGCTAGGCTGCGCTAGGTGTTACGAATGTGCGCCAGCATTTTTGAGAAGATCGAATAACTGGGGGGGGCTAGCGTCACCCTAGCCCCCCCCGAATATAAAGCCACATATCTTTTGACCTGTAGCTGCGCTAGCTTTCGAAAAAGTTGCGCTAGGTTGAGCTAGCTCTGGAGAACGAGGGCTAGCGTTTTGGATAAAAATTATCAACTGGGGGGGCCAGGTCTACTGAGCCAACCAATCTCACTGTTTTAACAGATACCGCTGCTCAAGAAATTCTTAATAAAAACCAATTGGATGTAATAATGACGGACTGCGCGAAGGCGTTTGATAAGGTGGATCATGGACTTCTGGTCAACAAATTGAATGCATTTGGTTTCTCTGAGAATGTCTGTAAGCTTATGTTCTCTTACCTATTATTACCAACAAGTGAAAGTTGGAAAAAATCTCTCAAGGAGTTTCATGGCTTCATCAGGCGTTCCTCAGGTAAGTAACCTGGGACCTCTTTTGTTTGCCATTTTTATAAACGATTTGCCAGATTGTATTAATTTCTCTGATAGTCTGTTGTTTGCAGATGACTTCAAAATGTTTAAAATAATTAAGAGTACAGAAGACTGTGTGGCTTTACAAGAAAACCTAAATTGTGTTTCAAAGTGGTTTAACAAAAACAAGATTTTCCTAAATGTAAGTAATCAAAACTTATGTTTAACACTCACTATCAGATTATTGCGAGTAAGGCATTCAAGGTTCTGGGCTTTATTATTAGAAACTCTAAGTATTTCCAATTTAAACACTGTTATTAGACTATACAATGCGCTGGTCAGACCGCATTTAGAGTATGCTTGTGTTATATGGGCACCGCAGGCAAAAGTTAACTGTGATATAATTGAAAAGTCCAAAAAAGATGTTTAAGATATTTATTTATTAGGACACATAGTGTATATCCTTATATGATCTCTTATAGTTCAATGCTAAGTGAATTTAATATTAAAAAATTGAGTACCAGGAGAAGTATGCAGTGTTGTTATCTTTGTATGTCATATTTTAAATAGTGTCAAGTACAGGCACAGTTATTTAATTAATAGAATTGCATTCCATGTTCCTAAAATTGTTCTTAGTTAGAAATATTGAACAGAAGATATTTCAAGATAATGTATTTAGCTGTTCACCGCTAAACAATATGCTGCGCGAATGTAACAGATTGGTAAGGGAATCTGATATTGATTTATTTAATACAAATACCTTTGCCATAAGATCTTTTTTTTAATACCAAAATTTTACTAGTTTTTTTTTAATCTCTGTGATTGTTATTTTATATTTTTTATATTTTATATTTTATGTGTAACTTAGTATAAGTCTAACTTTTTGTGTTTCTTTTTAATTTAGCCATAGTGGATATTAGGGTATCAGTAAGCACTCTTGTATTGTAAGTAACTCTTAAAGGAGTATATAGGAGTATATATGAATAAATAAATAAATAAATAAATAAGTAAATAAACATCATAATTGCTGAGAAAAATTGAATATTCTTCAGTATATTTTTGTCCTAATACCCGAGCTAATACCATTATTTTTTTGTAACACGATGGATGATATCCTAAATACTCTGGGGCGAGTTCAGAAATAACACACCGGGTGTGAGTGCGATTTTATGGGTATGACTGAAATGACAATTCTTAGGCGACGACTTTCGTATGAATTTCTGAACGCTTGGTGTGACCAATCGAGCCTCTCCTCAAAAATTTCACCAAATGTATTAAGATTACTTTTTTTTGTTGTTCATTTTTTTAATTTGAAGAAAAAACGTTAATTCTTATTTGTGTTTTGTATATTTGGTGAGATTAATGAGATTTTGGGAGGAATGGTTGACATTGTTGACATAAAGACACAACCACACCGCAGCCACACCAAAAAATTATGGTGTGACCGGTGCGACACCTGGAGCGCGCCCGAAGTACTTTCTGAACGGAACATAGTGCGCGCACTCGGTGTGTCTATAGCATTTGTAAACGGCTAGTGCGTCGCACCGGTGTCACACTCACACTGAGTGTGTCATTCCTGAACTCGCCCCTGCTGATTCCTCGGTTAACTCAACATTTTGATACTTAAAACCTTTTTTTTGCGAAATATAAACGTTTCAAATATTTTATTATCGAAATCGAGGGTTACCGGTTAACTTTCACCACATAAAAAAATAACTTTTTCATTTTTTATTATAAACTCAAGACACAAACCAAGTTCACAAACAGCGTAGATATAATGATAAAAACATAAAAAATTGTTTATTCCAAATTCTTCTAGCTTAGAAGCTTAGTCGCTCTTTTACTTCTATTCGGGTTTCTTTTCCAGCACATAGACACATAGTACTTCTCTGTCGCGCGTTATTCTCTTCTAATTTTCAAACCTAAAGTCTTGCAAACCTTAGGTTCTGCCGGTTTTTGTTTTGGCAACCCAATACCATCGTGTTCGCAGTTAAATTATCTACATTTCCATATAAATTATATAGGAAACTCTATAACTACAAAATACTCATTCGAAGTTAGGTATCTTTTGACACCTGACAACCTGAACTTTTGCAGGGAAAAAAAGTGGCAACCATACTTTGGTTTTTTATATGCATATTTTACTCTCTATTAGTAATAAATTTATCCGGAAACAATTATGAAATAAAATTGACATACATAATTTTATATTAAAAATAGCCCTGCAAGGATATGGGCCGGCAACCATAACAAGTTTTCTTTATCAAAACATTATCTTGTTAAATTTTGAGTTTCATTAGGAAACTCGATGGGTGAAGGGCGCTCTAAGTCGAGATCTTGTACTATTAGGAATTAATTCACAAACACAGTCTAGCAACTCAAAATACCTTCCTGCATGTTTTATAGTTTTGCTATAACAGAAATGTAAAGGGATATAGGATTTACTGGAAGAGCGTGATAAAAAAAAAACAAAAAGGTAAAAAGCACAAAAATAACAACAAAAATAAAAATAAAAATAATTTATTATAACATGCTAAAAACACAATACATACATGCACAAGAAAAAACTAAACTACCAGTAAAAACGTTCAAGTCATACATTTGGATTATAAAATTCATCAGCTCAATGATAACGTTTTAACAGGTAGACTAAAGGCTTGCACACTAAAAAACTATCATAATTTATGAAAAATGTTCAATTTTAACTTCCGATTATTTTACTAAGCAGGCAATCAAAAATGAGTTCTGAAAGTTGGCAGCTTAACTGGATAATCAAAGGGTCACGCATAAAAATAAATATTCCTTGTGACATTTTTATGTACTTTACCCAAGTTTTCTCAATTTGTTAAACTTATTTCAAGTACTTTTTTATCTGTTAATGTTGCTAATCCAGTCAGTACTTTTGTATGTTTGCAAATTTTGGAAATGTGCTGAATAAACAATTAAATACAAAAAACTATCTACAATTAGCAATTTGTGGTATTCGAGTTATATTTGATAAAAAGTGAGAGCTAAATTCAATATCGTATCTAATTATTAAGTTTTTTTTTGTTAAATTTAACCTAGTTAGTCAAGTTATAATTTACCAAGTGAAATATTGGAATGCAACAGTTTGAACTGTTTGAGAAAAGTTTCACCAAAATGTGAAAAATGAAAAATATTTAAGCGTAAGAACAAAAAAAAGCAAATCGAAGAGCCTGAAAACAAATACAATTTTGAACCAAAAGGAACAGATAAAAACATAGAGGCGAATACAAAAAAAAAAAAAACGTAATAAGTTATGCCTATTAGGTACTATAAAAAAACACACAATATAATATGTAAATAAAATGGAAACTAACATTATCTTTGGTACCATAAGACAAAAAAACAAACTAAATAAAGCGAGGCAAAGTGTTCCTAAAAATTTTATACACATTAAAAGGCAGAACGTACACTGGATTCGTTTTCATTAGGGATCCCAATCCCTACATTTTTGGATCCCGGACAAAATTCGTGTCCTTAAATCCCGGGATTCCTAAAATTTGAATCAAATCCTGAAAAAAGTATTAGTGAAAAAGATAGTCTGGTACGATTAAAACCTAATAAAAAATGGAAATGATATGATCAATTCCCAAGATGATAGTAATAATGACAGATATTTTTGTTAAATGAAGCTGGCAATCTTGGAAAAAATTTCCAACTTTCCTATGATTGCATTAAAACTATTCTGCCATCAAACATCAAGGGTTAAATATTTTTTTCTTTGGCTGATAAAAATATGTTCCAAAGTTAGGAAGCTACATATTGAAAACAATTTTTATGTATTGTGGTCGAAGGAAAGTAACTAAGTGTGGCATGATGATGTTTGATTCTGTTTTTTTCTAAAATTTATTGAATACGTTTCTCCAACCATGGGGAAGAAGTAGGTATGTAGGTAGTCACAAAGTAAATTATTTGAAAAAATTGAGTATGTTCGTTTTGATAAAATATTTCAGGATTGAAATCCCTATTCTATGAGTCCATGTATGTACAGTATTGTTAAATGTAGAGGATGAAAAACAGATCCAGTGGACGGAGCCACACTAGGGCTTTAATTAAGCACAAAAATAAATATATAATTTTGGTCATCCATTATAAACCTAAAAAAGCACTCCACTCAATAAAACGTCTCAGTCTCTCCTACCTTATTCAGAAGCTGGTTATCCAGTTGGCTGTCAATTTCCTTCAATTGATTATCCAACTGTTGTTTTGTGGCATCATAATTCTTGTTGGTCTCGTATTGGCTATAGGAAGGCATGTGGTGGTATGAAGTCTCACTTCCGGCGTAGGAATTGCCTGATCCATAAGCTGTCGAGTTTGTCAAACAGGTACTTACTGAAAGTAGCAGACATTTTCAGAATAAATGAAACTTTTTATCAGTAAATTGTTTAGATACTGGCACTGACCTAATTCTTCCCTGGAAACTGTCGCACCCAATCCAAGGTCCATGTCAGTACCTCCCAAACTAGGGTGCGGAGTATGATGGGGAGATCTACCCAACATTGACATATCCTTGTCGTAGGTATGCTTCTGGAGTACCTTGATCATAGCATCTTTCTCTGCCAACTTTGATTCTAGATCTTTCAATCTGAAAAAAGTATTGTGCCATGTAGGTATTTTCATCAAAAAAAGTTTTAGAGTCAAAAATGTAGAACAAAAAATAATCACCTGGATTCTAAGTCTGCTAACTTTTTTTGAGAGGCATGCACTTCATCCATGTGCCTGATTTTTTCATTTCTAGCCTCTGCAATTATTTTTTCAGTCTCTTGGCTAGTTTTTTCCAAAGCTGCAATCTTGGCGTCTCTGTAAAACAAATAAACAATCCAATTTTGTACAAATAATAAAAAAATAAACCCTTACTTTGGAATACTTGCAGCGTCAATAGCGGCTTGCCTCAGAGCATTTTCTTCCAAGAATCTTTGTTCCCACTTAGCACATTCACCTTCAAGGCGCATAAGATTTTCGTCTTTTTCCCTTAGTTGCCTTTTCAGTTCTGAAGCTGACTCGTTTCCTGATCCGTGAGGCATATCCCAACTACCTTTTCTTTCACCCAAACCTAAAAAAAAATTATTGAATAACAAAAGAACTTCCTATTACAGCTTTATTTAAATACCTTGTATAGCTTTTGCTCTTTGCAACTCGATTTCCAGTTGTAATCGTAATTTTCGTTCGGTTTCTTCTCGTCGATCTCCAGCTAACTGAAGAGAGTACAGTGCCCTTTGCAGCTGAGCAACTCGTTCGACATATACTTGCTTCTTACGATTCTAAAGAAAAATGTTTACAATAGATTTGAAAAAAAGGAGTAAACACTACTTACCTCTTCTTCTAATCTCACGACATTGCCTTGTGCGTTTGTCAAAGCCGTATCTAAAATGTCAATATGAGTTCTTTGTTCTTGCAGAGTAGCTCGTTGCGCAGCAAGTTCTATTTCTTGTCTATCTTTTGCAGCAGCTAATTCTTTATCTGAAAATGGTTTTGGTTTATTTTAGCACCACAACGTGACAATTGATAACATTACAGGGTTGAGATACACAAAAACCATTGAGGTAGACAAAAACCCAGTGGATTTTGGGATTTTTGTGTCAAAAATCATAGTGGGTGCAAAATATCAATTCAAAATTTAGCATCATTCACAATTTTCCTATCTACAGGGTCCCGGATAAGGATGCACTCTACAGAGATCTCAGTAACCATAAGAGATACAGAGTTGGTTAAATTTGGAAGAAGTTGTACATTACTGAGCTCAGTGACGTTATGTTTTGATATTTCGGAAATTCTGAATGATTCTGAAGATATCCATAAAAAACCGAATTTTGCCTAAATCGTTTTTATTTTCTTCTGACTTTATTTAAAATGATATCGCAAAATAAACTTCACATTCTCATTGCCACTTTTTCTCCACTACATGTTATTGGATTTTTGATCAGACGTTTCGTTTTTTCGAGATCATCATCAACTTTTTTTTTTCAAATGGTCGAAATTTTTCGTTTTATGCCTAATAAACTCTACTTTTCATTCTAAATCCAACGACATATCAAGCTGATAATTCCAGGAATATTAATTGTCATTAGTGGTCCGATTAACGGGCCTCCGCGATCTCCAGACATTACCATGGAATTTGTCTTTCGAGGTATGAAGTTAACTGACTTTTCTAAATCCATCGGTGTAATGTCTGGAGATCGCGGAGGCCTAGTTAATGAGACCACTAGTGGAAATTAATATTCCTGGAATTATGAACTTGATATGTCGTTGGATATAGAATAAAAAGTAGAATTTATTGGGCATAAAATCAAAAATTTTGACCATTGGGAAAAACAAAGCTGATGATGATCGCGAGGAAACGGTCTGATCAAAAATCTAATAACATTATAATAATAATAATAATAAATGCCTTTTATTTCACCAAAAATATAGTTTATAAAACATTGATAACAGACGGCGAGATCTAGCTTATGCTACTCCATCTAACCGTCTTTGTTCTTAAAAACTATCTATATTACTATTTTAACCCAACCAAGTAGATGAATAGATACAACAATAATATTCAAACTATATACTTAAGACTTAAGTTTACGAGATATAGGTACAATCCACACAAAAAAAATAAAATAAAATAATTAAAAAAAACAACAAAATAAAATAAATCAGTCGAATGACGGTAAACAAAATTAATTTCTTTGATTTAAAGTAAACAGTTTGACGGCTTTTCTGAAGCCGGCCAAAGAGGAGAGGGATTTTACACCGGCAGGCAGCGCATTATATACTTTCACGGCACTATAACTAAATGAACCCTGAAATATAGTTGTTCGATGTTTAGGAACAGCAAAACTTTGACTATTGCGTGTTGATCGACCGTGTATGCTAGAATTTAAAATTAACCTCTCATGAAGATACTCGGGTAGACCGTTTTTTACAATTTTATAGACAAGTGTTGCCATGTGAACAAAAAATCTATCATCCAGTCTAAGCCATTTAGAGTTCCGATACAATTCATCATATTAGTTAGGTTAGAATCGCAAATTGGCGCGGGTTCCTAGTTCAAAAATTAATACATTGCTGTCTTATGAGGAATCAATTTTAAAAGCGTCTGTAGACGTGATAGAACGTTTGTAACGGAATTGAGTTGTATAAATAGTTTTTTTAATATGTTAATTAAGTGAGAGAGTGTTTGAAAGTTGAATAAACATTGTTAAAATAAAAATATTACCAATTTAAGAAGCCGATGTTTGTATAAAAAACGTATGTCGTTGCTTGATCCATAAGTATATATGAGTACCTAATTATAATAAAATAAAAGTTTACCTACATACTTGGTTAGTAAATGTACTTCAATAATCCAAAAAAATTGAAAAATAAATGACTGAACTAGTGATAAATAAATAAATAAACAATTCACCAACAATCATAACACAACACACAACCTCACTTTCTCTCAGCTGGTTTTAGACCCGACGTACGTCCACTGAAAACAGACACTTTTAATTAAAATCATTTGTATTTTTAATTCATACGTCTGAAAAAACAATTAGAGCATGAATTTTAGAGAAATATGTTCAAAGTTTGACGTACAATAGGTTCCAATACTGAGAAATGCCCAGAACCCAAGATATTCCCGTCTGAAAATCACTCTTTTGAATCCCCCATAAGAAATACATTGCTGTCAAATTTGTTGAAATGTGTTTAGGAACCCATTTTAAATTTCGCGCCCGATTTTTCCTAACCTAACTAATATGGTGAATGGAGTCACATGATCAAATTTCCTAGCATTCAGACAAAATTTAAGACATGCATTTGAAGCCTTTGAAGACTGTATTTTTCCCTCTGTGTAAGGGCTGGTCAATATATTAAGTCACCGTATGAAAGTAAAGATAATATCAATGAATCGGTGAGTCTCAACTTAACTTCTGTTGTTAGTATATTTTTGTACATGTATAAAATTTTCAATTTGTAATATGATCTTTGCAATAAGCTGGATACATGTGCCTCAAATTTTAGTTGAGTGTCCAAAAAAATCCCTAAATTCTTTTCACAGCTAGAGGGCGTTAACACCGCATTATTAATTTTTATCTCAAAATTATTCAATGAAGATGAACCAAAAATCATAAGTTTAGACTTGACACCATTGAGGACTAACTTGTGAAGGGTAGACACTTCTGAAATTATAGCAAGGTCAGCATTAATAGCCTCCGCAGCCCTAAATGCATCCGTGTGATGGAAAGAATAATAAATTTGAAAATCACTGCATATTGATGAGATGAACATTCTTTTAGATAAGTATAGAAGTCACATGTGTATAAAGAGAACAACATAGGGCCCAAAATGCTACCTTGTGGTACACCTCTCTCAACATCCAAATACTCTGACAAATGTGGCCCCATCAAAACTCTTTGTCTTCTTTCTAAAAGGTAATCATTTATTAATTCCAGTGCAGTGTCCTGAAGACCAAAATATTTAAGTTTGGAGACAAGTTTTGAGTGGACCAACGTATCAAATGCCTTACTATAGTCCAATAAGACCAAAGCAGTCATCTTACCCTGATCCTGCGCCCTAAAAATGTTGTCCCAAACATGTAGTAACGCTGTTGTGGTACTATGTTCGGCTCTAAAACCTGACTGGGTAGTGGGCAAAATACGGTTTCCCATAACAAACTTACCCAATTGCTCATTCATTACCTTTTCCAGTATCTTGGATAGTGTCGGTAAAATACTGACGGGGCGAAAGTGTGATATATCTGTCGGATTATTATTTTTTGCCGCTGGGATAATGTCGGCACTCTTCCATTGAGTTGGAAATTTTGATGTTCTAAGGCAAAAGTTTATTATAAAAGTAATATACTTTGTAAGGTATGGAACTACCAGAGAAATCATCTTTAAATCTATCCCATCAGAGCCCCTCGCATTACTTTTTATTTTAGAAATCACACTTTCGATGTACTCATCATTGACCTCAACGAACTTGAAACTTTCCCTTATATTATAATGCACTTTATTATCATATTTGTCATTAAAAGGATTGTCAGGTAATGAATTAATTTTGGGAACACTATCGATAAAAAAATTATTTAATTCAGTAGCTGACCTAGCATTTATCAAATCAGTGTTAGGTGATGATGATTTACATATGTTCATATTATTTAAAGTCTTCCAAAACGTTTTAGGATCCGTTTTAAATTTATGCTGAAGGTACGCCCGTTTTTCATTACGTACAGCAGCTGTCACAAAATTTCGAAGCTGTTTATATTCCCTTAAGGAAGCTTCGGTTTTAAGTCTTTTGTATTTGGAAAGTGCTTTTTGGCGCAACCCCATCATAAACCTGATATTATCCGTTATCCAAGGTGCAGCAGGTTTTGTGAATCTCGAAGTTTTATAGGGAGCATGTAATTCAAATATTTTCAATAAATTTATACTAAAGAAATTTACCATTTCATCGACGTCACTCATAGTTAGTAATAAGTTCCATTGAACTCCAAATAGATCATTGAGAAAGTCTTCGATTATGAAATTGGAATAATCTCGATAAGTACGATAAGTAACGGGTACTTTTGGTTTTTGGAAATTTAATTGAGTATACACTAAACAATGATCGGAAATGCTATCCATATTTATCACTTGTACATCGGTAGACAATTCTGGGACTGAAACCACAATCAGGTCAATCAGGGTACAGTTATTTTGAGAAAATCGAGTAGTCAACTTTATCAGCTGAGAGAGATTATACTTTTTAAGTAATCTGTTCAAATGGGTTAACCCGGGGTTACCTTCATCCAAACAGTTTACGTTGAAATCACCACCAAACAGAAGACCAGAGAATGAAGACAAGAAATCAGTAAGAGAGTTTTCCAAATCATCTAAACATGCATTCAAATTAGCATTAGGTGGCCGGTATAGTGATCCAAAACAAAAGGTTTTATTATTAATTTTCACACTGATCCAAAGTTCTTCCAAAAGGCTAGACTGAGGAGGTATTTCCAATATTTTAAATTTAAGAGATTTTTTAATATAGAAAGCCACCCCTCCCCCGCGACTATCTCGATCTTTTCTCAATAAGGTATAGTCAGGTATTTCTATATTTTCCGTTAGTATCGCACTATGCAACCAGGTCTCAGATAAACCAATGATATCATAACCCTCCGCCCCAACAAACTCAAGAAAAGCGTCAAACTGTGAGCATAGTGACCGAATATTAAAATGCGCAAAACAAAAATTTTCCCTCGCATTCGCCATAAATAAACTAAATTTAAATATCCAAACCAAAGCTCCACACTGTATATTATTACTAAATTATTTACTATTTTTTAGGGGTATACTAGCTTCAGTTAATTAATTCACAAAATTGCAATTTATTGTACCAAAAAAATAAATATAGTATTATAGTATTTATAATTATCACTTTCATTCCTTAGGCATATTCTTAAATAATGTATAAATCACATGTAGGTAGGTATTATTTATTGAGAAGAAAAGAACGTCGTGTCGCTTGCAAATCTATTTACATGTAATATTATTTCATTCATAAAAGTTAGAGTTTATGAGACATGGAATAAAATAATAAATCCACTAAAAAAAAAACCCAATGGGATTAACATTCCATCACCAGAGAATAGTACCTGTAGAAATATAAAATAATAGTGCCTTATTATTGCTAAAGGTAATACGCAAACGTTATTTCAACTCTGCTTTAGATTTAATACATATTTTATTCTTAGTTTTAGTATTATAATAATAAATTTGCCCAGATGATGACCAGACATTTGTATTGCCATATTTCTTCTTTGCGTCACATAACAGCTCATATTTGGAACGGGTAAGATCTTCAAAAATGGTAACAGGTGTATTTTTTAGGAGCCTTTTCGCCTTATAGACCTCATTTCGCTTAATGTTGCTGACGAACCTGATAATAATTGCCTTCGGACTGCCATTCTCTGGTCCCCCTGACAGACGAAAAACACAGTCCAAATTTTCCCTGGAACAATTTACATTGAGACTTTCCTTTATGAAACGCGGTACCATTTCTTCCAAATTTTCATCCTCTTTCTCCTCCAGTCCACATAGTCTGAGGGAGTTTCTCTTGTGTTGTTGTTCAAGATTCTCAATACAGACTTTCAAATGATCTATCTCCATTTTATTAGCCATAACGCCCTCATTAATTTTCTTTAAGGTGTCGTTAACTTTATTGAGTTTATCATTTATTCTATTTTCAAAGCTATCAAGTTTTGCATCAATCTTTTCTTCAAGTTGTTTAATAAAGGTACCACAAACTTTATTTATGATTTTCTCCATGTATTCCTCGTCCAAGCGAGCTGATGTAGAACCGCTACGGGTTGCCGTTCCACCAACCATGGCAACAACTCTAATATGGTGAAAATTGCCGTGTGATTGGTCCAAACTTTGAAGGGTTCTTATTCTTACGCAATATAAGATAATGATGCAAAAACTTACTCAGTTAGTGGCCTATAACTTGTTTAATGTCTGGTACATAAATGAAAAATTATTTCCACAAAAAACACCGCTTATTCACTCAAATACATGTGGAGCACTTGGACGTACGTCTACTCGCTACGCATAGCTAAATATATATCATATATCATATTTATCATAGTATAGGTATAGAGAAAAAGTGGCAATGAGAATGTGAAGTTTATTTCGCGATATCATTTCAAATAAAGGCAGAAAAAAATAAAAACGATTTTGGCAAAATTCGGTTTTTATGGATATCTTCGGAATCATTCGAAATATCCGAAACATCAAAACATGACGCGACGCCACTGAGCTAAGTAATGCACAACTTTTTCTAAATTTAGCCAACCCTGTATCTCTTATGATTACGGAGATCCCTGTAGAGTGCATCCTTATCCGGGACACCCTGTAGATAAGAAAATTGTAAATAATCCCAAATTTTGGATTGATATTTTGCACTCACTATGGTAGGAATGAGTTTTGTATAAATGGGTTTCTGACACAAAAAGCCCAAAGCCCACTGGGTTTTTGAAATGGGTTTTTAGTAACGTAACCAAGAAAAGAATTTGTACTAATTAACTAGTAAATAGATATTTGAAACTAAATTAAAATCTTAATTTACAGGTTTGTAGAGAATTTAATTCGCTTTCATTTGAGCATAACTACGTCGAAATCGGATAGAAATTAATGGAGCTGTGACGGAAAAATTGTCTCAATGTCATTTTTGGCAAACTTCAAATGTTCTATAATTTTAATTTTGGAGCTTCTCAGGAGCAAAACTGTTGAAACCAGATTAAAGTCTTAATTAACAGGTTTGTAGAGAATTTAATTGGCTTTTATTAAATTTGAGCGTAATTACGTTGAAATCGGATAAAAATTAACGGAGCTGTGAGGCAGTGTGTCCGTAAAGTAACGGATAAATTAATTTTTTAGGCGACTGTCACAAAAAGATTAGTTTTACGGATTCAATATCATCCCTAAAGTTTTACTTCACGGCCGCATTTGCTTTATCACTTTTACGGCCGCTTTTACTTCACGGCCGCTTTTACTTTACGGCCGCTACAAATTTCCACATAAAATGCTAAAAAAAAAACGGCATGATTAAAAATTTGGAAGAAGTATTTTCTTGCGAAAATTAAATAATCCTCAACGTTATGGTCTTCAGGTCCACCTATGTTATACTCTATGTTAAAATTTACAATTATAGTCGGAAATACCTAACATATCAGCAGGTTTTCAAAATTGATTGCTTTTTTAAAGAAGCTCAATGTAAGATACCAGGCGAAATAGTCGGCAAATTTCTATAATCACTTTATCGTAGTTTTTGTTATTAATAATTGTGTATCTACCTTTTGCTGGATTATTTATTTGATCAATAAAGTTTAAAGCTACTGTTGAATTTCCTTCTTTTTTCAAGAACAAACACTCGCCTAAAAAATTTTGTGTGCACCTCGGCCGAATGATCTTTTTTGGCCTCACCTGAAATTTGCTTGGCCTCGGCTACGCCTCGGCCGCAAATTTCTGATTCGGCCAAAAAAGATCAACTTTACGGCCTTGGTACACAAATAACTAATTTTGAAAACGGTAGAATTTTTGAAAAATCGCTTAGACACGTCAATTTTGTTTTTTTGTTTGAAATTTTTTGATATATTTTTTATTATACAGGGTGTCTCAAAAATAGCTCAAATGCTATCAACTTTGTTTTTTCAAATGGATCACCCTGTATATTATGACATTTATGGATTCTGCGGAAAGTTTTTGACATAAACTAAGCGGCAGATGAAGTGGGACACCCGAAAAATTGCCTAATTTTGACTTGCTATAACTTCGACATTTCTTTGCCAATCTTGGATTATCAGGCAGGGTTACAAAGCGCCATCTTTGGTCTATGCGTGAGTGTCGTCGTACATTTTTTTTTAAAAATTCCTTCTCGTTATACAAGGTGTGAATGTAAGGCGGCGAAAAATTTCCATTTTTTGGCGAAGAATATGGGAAAGATGGAGGGTCCAATAAACTTCTTTCTGATGGTGACTCGATCACTAGGTCAACACCTCGAGATGTCTTTGCCATTTTTTCGATACATCGCGTTGCTATGGAAATATGGCCATTTTATAGTATTTCGTTTTTCTTTTGAAATTAGCAATTTTTTAGTTGAACAATAACAGATTCCGTTTAAATTGTATCATGAAATGACTTGTAGTATAGAAAATAGTCAACACCAGTAGCGTGCCAAAGGGGGTTTATGAAATTAAAATAAAAATCGATTTTATCTGAAATTTTTGAGTTTTGTTAAGCTTTGAAATTTAACGCCCAAATGCACCATAAGGATTAAGGACTCAATTCAGATTAGTTGCTGAAACCAGGTTAGGACTTCTCTTTTATATGCAAATTTCTGAACTAAGCGAGAATAAACTCCCAAGTCCATACGGTGCATATGGGTGTAAAAGGTGTTATAAATAACTCTGATATGATGTCATTTTGGTTCTCCTCTAGGCAGAATAACTGCGTGACACCGCCTTGGCACGCTCGAAATTATTCGGTTAATGGGCTCTTTCACTAATTTTTGAAATTGGCATATTTGGATAAAGCAACTAATGACAGAATTTTCTGTATTTTTACTTTTGAAAAATTCATAGTCCTTCTTGAGAAAACAGAAAAAAAAGAATTACCTCCAAATAAAAACCCAGAATTTATTTCTATGACGTCGCAGCAAGCAATTTGACCGTGTTGCCACTAATTGTCGACATTGAAAATTTGTAATAGATTTAATTCTGAAATGTTCGCAAAATATCATGAAAAGTAGTTAAATTAATCACTTATGGATTCAAGATTTTATAACTTTTTTATTGAAATTATGTTTAAACACAATTTAATACAATTTTTTATGTTTAGTTTTATTTTATTTTTTTACGTTGCACTACATCTAGTCACCACCGACAACAGCGCATTCGAACCTTTACCTGCTTTTACTAGGGTACACAGCCGAGGCGGTAAGCTCCTTTGTAACAACAAGCGAAATGAAAAATATTTATGTGACGTCAGCAAATCGGCGCGTTTTAATTTAATTTGAATTTAGCCAATTTGAAATGCCTGTAAAAAACTTATTTAACCTTGTAGAACTTTTTTTTTGGTATATATGCCTAAAATAGTCCCTCCTTTGGGATTTTATACTCAAATTACGTATTCAAATTTTAGTGAAAGACCCCATTAGCTCTATAGTAACTGACTCCCAGAACTCCAGAATCATCTCCTCGAGATCGTCTAGAGTTTCTGGCTGACTTTCTCCCCGGGAAAGCTCTAACTTCATTCAGCTCCAGACATGCTCAATTGGATTCATGTCTGAGGATCTAGGAGGCAATTCGGTACGATTGAACTTTTGCCCTTGCAGATACCGGTTCAGTAATAATGCTCGATGAGGCTGAGCATTATCGTCTACAAGAACAAAATCCCCGCCATAATTTCGAGCATGCCGGAGAACTTGCGGAATCTGACATTTATTATCCAGGGACACTTGGCCCTTAACATTGCCCCGAAATACCATGATACGACGAGTTCTGTTCTTCCGATGTGTTGGATACCGACCCAAACTGTCAATCCTTCACCGCCAAATGCAACGTGGGGACGCATGTTTTCTTCTAAAAAACGTTCTCCTCATCTCCGCCAGGTTAGCAATCGACCGTCAGAATTGTAGAAGTTAAAACGGCATACATCCACGAAAAGACAGTCTCTCCACCTAAAATCCCAATTCAGATGTTCCTGGGTCCATTTTTTTCAGTTTCCCCAGTGACTGTTTGTAAAAAGTGGGCACTTGGCCGGACGGGAGAATTTAATCCCTGGTCATGTAGGCGTCTTCTAATGGTGTCTGCTGAAACATTGAACTGCAGATGCGTTAGGATTCTCTTCACAGTCCAAACTCTATTTTCAATTGCAGTACGTACTACTAGTCGATCCTCCACCGTGTCGGTGAGCAGCAGTACCGTTGACAGGTCTGTTCACACGTTAACATTAAATAACATGAAAAATACTGTGTTTTTTTTCACTAAATGCTTCTGAATATCAAAATCAAACTCATCACAGTTATTTATAACACCTTTTTAACTGTAACGCTCAACAAAACCGTTAAAATTTTCAAATAAATCGATTTTTTTTATTTTAATTTCATAAATTCCCTTTTGCACGTCACTGGTGTTGACCATTTTCTATACAAGTCATTCCATGATGCAATTTAAACGGAATCTGTTATTGTTTAATTAAAGAATCGCTAATTTCAAGAGTAAAACGAAATACCATAAAATGGCCATATTTCCATAGCAACGCGATTTATCGAAAAAATGGCAAAGACGTCTCGAGGTGTTGACCTAGTGATCGAGTCACCACTAGAAAGAAGTTTATTGGAACCTCTATCTTTCCCATATTCGTCGCCAAAAAATGGAAATTTTTCGCCGCCTTACATTCACACCCTGTATAACGAGAAGGAATTTAAAAAAAAAATGTACGACGACATTGACGCATAGACCAAAGATGGCGCTTTGTAACCCTGCCTGATAATCCAAGATCGGCAAAGAAATGTCGAAGTTATAGAAAGTCAAAATTAAGCAATTTTTCGGGTGTCCCACTTCATCTGCCGCTAAGTTTATTTCATGTACAATGGGGTATACCTATCTTCAACTGTTTCGGAAATATTGACAATTGAAAATTGATTTTTCCGCAACTTTGACATGCTGTAAAACCTGAACGGTTTAGAGGAAAACCGATTTTACATTCCTATCTTAGATTTTCATAAACTATCATTGGACACCAACTTTGAAGTTGATCCGTGATTAAAAATTCCGGTTAAATTCAATCTCCGGGTAAATTCAGAGTTGGTGTCAAATGAATGAGTTTATGAAAATCTAAGATAGGAATGAAAAATCGGTTTTCCTCTAAAATCAACCGTTCAGGTTTTACAGCCTGTCAAAGTTGCAAAAAAAATCAATTTTCAACTGTTAATATTTCCGAAACAGTTGAAGATAGGTATATGACATTGTAAATGAAATATGTCAGAAATTTTCCGCAGAATCCATAAATGTCATAATATACAGGTTGATCTGTTTGAAAAAACAAAGTTGATAGCAGCGGAGTTATTTTTTATATTTTTGAGGCACCCTGTATAATGAAAAATATATCAAAAAATTTCAAACAAAAAAACCAAACTGACGTGTCTGAGCGATTTTTCAAAAATTCCACCGTTTCCAAAATAATGAATTTATCCGTTACTTTACGGACGCAGTGTAAAAATATATAAGATATTTCGGATTTTTGAAATCGCCTGCTTACTTCACACCCAGCAGGAATAAGGGAAGCACTAACGTTCAGTTACAGATAAATGGTTAGTGCTTCAATGTGCTCCAATCCCAAATTAGCAACTTTTGAATTTCTAGAGATATTCCAGTTTTTAGAAATTGCCTACTTAGTTCACACATAGCAGGAACATTGAAAGCACTCCCCAAAGCGTAGAATATAGATGGAGAAAAAGTTCTGATTCAAAACACATATCCCTTTGATACACTAGTTCAATGCTTCTCAAGTGCTATTTTCGATTCGAGTGATGGCGTTCAACAATTCATTACTGTTCAAAGTGAGCCACCTTTTTTTTCCTTCCTTAAGGAATTTTTGAAATATGGAGCAATCTCTAGAATTAATCAGTTAAGTGCTGAACTGCTCTACAGAACAATAATCTTCAAGAAAACTAGGTACTTTGTCAAACAGCTCTACTATACCTAATTCTATTCAGAATACCTGCAATGTGACTGACTGTTTTATTGATTAAAAATAAACGCCTTTCTCCTGAATATCACTATTTTAAAGAGCACACTGTATGTATGGACTCCTAGTTAGGGGACACTCGCCGCATGCCTCACGTAAATTAGTTTTACAGCGGAGGGCAGCCAGAATCGTGGCGAATCCAATACCGAGATGATGTTAGACCTTTTTTCAAAACTCTAAAAATACTGACCGTTTCAGCCAAACACATTCTAGAGTCCCTTTTGTATTTTCACAAAAACTCCACAAACTATAACTATGTGCATGAAACTCATAACTATAATAGTCGCCATAGGCACCACATCCAAATTGAATTTTCACGTTTACATACTTCCCGAAATGCAACACGTCATTACGCACTGTATTCTTCAATAAATTACCAATCAGCATCAGAAATCTCCCTTCAAACCCATTCAAAAACAAAATAAAACAATTTCTTATCAATAAGTGTCTATATGCAATAGATACATATTTGTCGTGATGTAAATTATGGATGATTTTTACGAACTTTACATGCAAATGGAGCATCATTTTTCTTTATTTGTCTATAGAATTTATACAGTGTGGGGTCTCAGATTTGGATTTTTAACCAGTCCTCTTCTGGGTCCGGTAAAATTGTTATGTGCATCTGAATGTAAAATGTTCTTGTCGACTTAAATATGTAGGTATTTAGTATAGGTATATACAGGGTGTCCCAAAAAGATACCGACAAATTTTAAGGGGTAGTAGGGGACATCAAAACAATCATTTTTGTTTATATAAACATATGTCCGCAAATGAGCCATTTGGGCTGTAGAGCAAAAAAACTGTTTGATACTTTTTTTCTTCACAATAATTAAATCAATGTTTACTTATTAATTTTGCTTTATTATCAAATGAATTATGGTTTAGAATAATTGTTCAAAACGTTGACCATTTACTTCAATGCAAAGATTACACCGTCGGTTCATTAACTGAAAAGTTTAGTCTACGAAACAGCTGTTCTTAATGAGGAAGATCTGATAGCAAGGATACTGGCGAGTTGTATCCATGTAGAAGCTATTCCCGGAATATTCCAAAGAGTTCGCGAGTTGAACAATTATTGTAAACCATAATTTATTTGCTATTAAAGCAAAATTAATAAGTAAACAGTGATTTAAATATTGCGAAGAATAAAACTAGATACCAAACAGTTTTTTTGCTATACAGCCCAAATGGCTCATTTGCGGACATATGTTTATATAAACAAAAATGTTTGTTTTGATGTCCCCTACTACCCCTTAAAGTTTGTCGGTATCTTTTTGGGACACCCTGTATATTCTTTTACTGTATAATTTTTAGTATTTACCAATTACCAATTACTTATGACTTTGTTAAGAAACTTTGTAAGTTTTTCAGTAATATTTGAACTTTGAGCAGAAAGTGACGTCATTTGTCTTGTAATTTGAATTGATCCAGAAAATACTCGAAAAAGGATTCCAAAATTTGAAAGTGTTGGTAAATCATCAAATTGAGAAGATAGAAAGGAGAGTGAATACATGTTGTACTGATCTAAACTGAGCCGAAAATGAAATGGGACACCTCAAAATATCACTATATTTGGAAAGCTGTAACTTTTGTAATTTCATTCCGATGGTGACTTTCAAACTAGTGTTGGGAAGCCCTAACTTTATACTTTTTTCAGTGGTGGCGGATCCGCTTTTGGTCGAAGCTTTCTTATATACAGGGTGCTGAATTTGTCAGCACGCAAAATTTGAGAAATTCATCGCAGAATCTGGAAATAATGACGCATAGTGTAATGATTCTTTATGTATAGAGTGGATCACTAGATGGACACCTCTAGACGTTTTTGCAATTTTCATGATATCTTACGTTGCTATGGAGATATAGCTGTTTTTGTCAAATATGATTTTTTTCTTAAATTCGTTTATTCAATTAGGAGGAGGAGGAGAAAAAAAAGGAGGAATGAGCAGAAATAGGACCAAAATGAAACCCTTCACTTCCAGTAGGTACAGTGGGAATCATTGCAATTGGCACACACTCTTTAAAATCCCTCGTATTAAGTCAAAATTCTAACCTATAAATCTATTTAGTGCAGCATTTTGCTATTACTGTGTGTCAGATTTGACACATTACGAGGGATATTTATATAGTGTGTGCCAATTGCAATGATTCCCACTGTACCTACCAGTGGCGTGCGTATGGAGGCTTACATTTTAAGAAATGTATGTTTTAAATTTATGTTGGTGCTTGATTACGGAGTAAGTCGGTGGAGGGGAGGGAGGAAGGAATAAGTAGCAGTGACGTGCAAGAAGGGGTTCAATTTCTTTAATACAAACATTAACAAATAGAGTAACAATACTAAAAAAGAAACAAAACAAAAATGAAAAGAATTGAGAAGAATACTAAGTAAACCAAAACTAATAACTTGTTGTCCCCCCTCTATTTTGAAGCGAGAAATTGAAGTGTTTACGAATTGAGCTGCAACTTCCTCCCAAATCTCAATGATCATGGCCTCAAACTCGTCTAAATTTTCCGGTTGGTGCTCTCTTTTTGCGAGTACCAACTTCGTCCAACTCTAGACATGCTCAATTGGATTGATATCTGGTGATCCGGAGGGAAGTTCCTGTCGATTCTCATTTTGTTCTCGTAGATATTCATTAACAAAAATTGCTGGATGAGGCCGTGCATTATCGTCTGCGTATACAGGGTGGGGCACGAAAAACTTGCCACCCCGGTTTTCTCAGGTGTTAGGGGATTAATCACTCGGACACGTCAATTTTTGTCTTTTGGGGGACACATTCCATTGGTATTTTCACCTCCTACCTGTCAACCACTGAGCGGGGGAGGACAAGTACCCCTAAAATATCAAATGGGAAGAGTGGTCAAGTGATACGATATGGTCACATAGAAAGAATGGATGACGAACGGCTTCCTAAACTATTGTTTGCCCAGCGGATCTGAGTCTACGGAAGGAATTCGGACGTAAATGTGCCATGTTGTCACGTTTAATTATAAAAAAGCGAAAATACTAGGCATGAAGTATAGTTCATTTGAAAGTCCATTTTTTAATAACAAAATATAGATACCAATAAAACGCTAAATATTTCAACGTGGTTGTTAGATCTATTCTTATTCTAATAACTGATTTCTTCAATTTTGTCCATTGTAAAAAATAAACATTTTCTAAAGATACCATCAGTTTTTGTCAATTTGGCAAGCATCCGGCCTGGATGAAGCTGATTGGTGGAGTTTTTGGCAGGATGGCCGTTGCCACGAGGAACCATGTCGTTGTCAATGGGCTAAACGTCACCTTACGTCTTGCTATTGGCCAGGGCTTTTGTCATTGTATCCTCCCATCTTGGAATATCGATTTATATTGAAATATCCAGTGGCGGGGGTTTGGTCATTTTCGATTTTCGTGTAGGAGTTGCAATACGATAACACTTCCAAAAAATTCCGCACGCAGCTGGGTATTTTATGAATGAAATCAGCCATTTTTTCTTACAACTGCATTCCCCTTACCGTTGCCCCGTAGACACAGAGTCGCTGGGCAGACATTAGTAATGAAATAGATACCCCACGAGAGAAGGAAAAGAGGAAAACCTAAAGCAAAGCAACATGGTTTGAAGCAATGACATCAAAATACAGATAGACCGAACAATAAACAAAATTTTCGTATGACAACATCTCTCTGTCTCTTCTGGGTCTTTGTGCTAGCCCCACCACTGAGAATGCCAAATTTTGTCTTGAATCACTAAATAATATATTTTCCTCTTTTTCTAATTAACGTTTTCAATTTTATTTCTGAACTCAATTTGGCAACAGCGGATTGTAGCAAAACGCCCCCAGAAGCGGCTTGTTCGATGGCAGGCAGGTGTTGGTTGGAGTAGCTAACTATCTTTATCGCACACATGGATTATTCATTGTACTGAAGACACAGTGACAAATACAAGATACAAGTGACAAGAGACAAAAATATAATAATACATGTATCAATGCTATAACCCAGAATAAATGGATACGTGATACAATTTACTTGCCATGACACGATAAAAAATTTCGATTTTTTTGGTATTTTGTATCTGTCTCTTGTACTTTTGAGCAATGATGTCTCCCCACCCCGACCCCGCGAGCAACTCACTTCCCCTGGCCCATGGGTGGTCTTGTCAACACAACAAATATCAGTTTATGAATGGGATGATCCGTTATCTGTGTTTTCAAGTGATTGGTTTGGAGTAATACAAAGAGCCATGTCGGAGCGGGACTTACATCCGGGAGATTGGGAAGACAGAAGGGGATGGAGATTGGGAACCAGAAGACATAGAACGCTATAAACTGGAAAAAAAAAGAAGTACATTGAAGCACTAACGAAGAAGTAACCATCTACAACTGAACGTTAGTGCTTCCAATGATCCTGCTATGTGTAAACCAACCAAGCGATTTCTAAAAGCCAGAATATGTCTAAAAATTCAAGAATTGCTAAAATCTGTTTTTTTATTAAAGATAAAAGTCAAAATGACATTATGTTGGCAATACAATGTGAAATTGTCAATGCTTTCAAATTTTTCACTTAGAAAAGGCTTGTGTTGCCAACATAGTTACTAAATTTTTGACATGGGGTTTTATCTTAAAAAAAAAAACAGACTTTAAATGGGGACTAACAAAGCACTAACCTACTAACCATTTATCTATACCTGAACATAGGCGCTTTCCTTGTTCCTGCTGGGTGTCAAGTTATCAGGCGATTTCTAAAAACTCTGAAATACTCTGAAAATTTAAGGGTTGCTAATTTGGGGATTGAAGCACATTGAAGCACTAACCATTTATCTGTAACTGAACCTTGGTGCTTTCCTTGTTCCTGCTGGGTGTGAAGTGAGCAGGCGATTTCAAAAAACCGAAATATCTCCGAAAATACAAGGATTGCTTATTTGGGGAAGGAAAGCACATCGAAGCACTAACAAAGCGCTAAACGATTACGTAAAATTTAACTTTTGTCCTTCAAATGTGCCAGCCTACTTCACAGAGCCGCAAAACTGTTGGAACTAAATTGAAATCTTTATTGATAGGTTTGTAGAGAATTTAATTGGTTTTAATTTGAGCGTTGCAATCGAATGAAAATTAACGTAGCTGTGAAGCAAAACCTCTCAATGTAATTTTTGGAAAATTTTCAATGTTCGGTGATTTCAATTTTAAAGCTTCTCAGGTGCAAAACTGTTAGAACCAAGTTAAAATATTAATTAACAGGTTTGTAGACAATTCAATTGGCTCTAATTCGAGCATAATAATTTCGGAATCGGATAGAAATTAACGGAGCTGTGAGGAAAAAACTGTCTGTCATTTGTGGCAAATTTTTAATGTTCGATAATTTCAATTTTGAAGTTTCTCAGCTGCAAAACTGCTGAGAAACTAAATTGGAGTCTTAATTAACAGGTTTGTAGAGAATTTGATTGGTTTTAATTTGAGCGTTGCGATCGAATGAAAATTAACGGAGCTGCGAGGCAAAACATCTCAGTGTAATTTTTGGAAAATTTCCACCTCGGCTAAAACCAAATTGAAATATTAATTTATTAATTAACAGATTTATAGAAAATTTGATTGGCTTCAATTAGAGTCTAATTGCGTTGAAATCGGATGGAAAATAAAGGAGTTGTGAGGCAAAACTGTTTCAGTGTCATTTCAATTTTGAAACTTCTCAGGTGCAAAACTGTTGGAACTAAATAAAAATCTCAATTAATAGGTTTGTAGAGAATTTAATTGGCTTTGATTCGAGCATAATAATGTCGAAATCGGATTGAAATTAACGGAGCTGCGGGGCAAAAACTGCCTCAATGTAATTTTTGGTAAATTTTCAATGTTCGATAATTTCAATTTTAAAGTTTCTCAGCTGCAAAACTGTTGAAACTAAATTGAAATCTTAATTAACAGGTTTGTAGAAAATTTAAATGATTTTAATTTGAGCGTTGAAATCGAATGAAAATTAACGGAGCTGTGAGGCAAAACCTCTCTGTGTAATTTTTGGAGAATTTTCAGTGTTCGATAATTTCAATTTTAAAGCTTCTCAGGTGCAAAACTGTTACAACCAAGTTAAAATATTAATTGACAAATTTGTAGAAAATTTAATTGGCTTTAATTCGAGCATAATGTTGAAATCGGGTAGAAATTAACAGAGCTGTGAGGCAAAAACTGCCCCAATGTCATTTTTGAGAAACTTTCAATGTTCGATAATTTCAATTTTGAAGTTTTTAAGGTGCAAAACTGTAGAATCTTAATTAACAAGTTTATAGAGAATTTATTTGGCTTTAATTAGAGTCTAATTGTGTTGCAATCGGATGAAAATTAAAGAAGCTGTGAGACAAAAACTGTCTCAGTGTCATTTCTGGAAAATTTTAAATGTTTTGATAAATTCAATTTTGAAGCTATCACAATGGGTGGTATGAATAAAAACGAAGTACGTGCTACTACTTCAAGTATTAGTATGTTCTTCGCAGTATTTACCTGACAAAGAAGCATTTACTAATTTCTGGTAGTTTCGAAATGTAGTATCTACTTCCTTTTGAAGTAAATACTACGTAGAACTAATACTTGCAGTAGTAGCAAGTACTTCGTTTTTATTCATACCACCCAATAACCCACAAAAACTCAAAAACCCAATTGAAATTTGGGTTTTTGCTAACCCTGTAAAATTAATAAAATAGAATTAAGGTTGTGTACTTTTATATGTGAAGCGAATATACTCCAATTTCATATGAATAAAAAATAGGTAGCAAACCATAATTTAAAAGTTCTGTATTAAATTAACGAGCAAAAAGATAATCCTAGCTTTTATGAAGGCATGGGTGAGGATATTGGACTACATTCAGAAATCAACGCTTCCAAAAAAGGGTAATAGAGATATCGGTAACCCAAATAGCATCATGCAGTATTAGCGCCAACGTTATTTTGACATTAAACGTATGCGCGATTCGATTTTCAACACTACGTACTGAAATAACGTTACCGCATAACGTAATTTACCCAACAATAGAGACTTTTTGCACCTCCTAAAATAACAGCCTTTTTTGGCTCCGTTATCGTTAAATTTAGATAACGAATATCGTAAACTTTAAAGATAGAGGTTTTGCAGCGCCTCTAAGGAGTTTGTTATATCGGTTATTTTGCGTCGGCGTAACCTGACATAAATAAAACAATCTAACCTAGAAATATTAATGTTTTTTATCCCATTTTGACGTTTAAAAATGACATTATTGAACGCATAACAATAAAGGTATAGTATTTTTAATACCTATTTAGAAGTACCTGTTGTTTTAGTGACAAAAAGTATGTCGCTTCCTGACATACAAATAAAATCAGGTTAGGAATTTCCTATTTGTAGATGAAATTGACGTATTAACAATCGACGTTCGTTTTTGTTGGTGATTTTTTGTTTCATCTGATTCGTTATTGATAAATAAGGATGAGGTTATTCTAAATGGGTATTACAAATACTATAAGTAGACGTTTATCACCTCAGTGATTTAAAAACATTTTAATTCACTCTCGGCATTTTAAGTCACTCTGTCTATCTAAAAATCTAAAACCTCAGTAATTTAAAATATTTTTAACTCACTCCCGGCATTTTTCCTTGTACTTAATTTTTTAAATTTCCACAAAATGGGATAAAATTTTGTATACATCACGTGAGTTAAAATGTTTATTCATTCGAAGAAAATTAACCCACTCGCTGGGGCTCGTGAGTTAAACTTTCTTCTCATGAATAAACATTCATTTAACTCACTTGGTGTATAAATAACTATTATCATTTGAAATTTTATCCTTGTGATTTTGTGAGTTCGTGTTTTTTGGTGACCTATTTAATTTTATTTTCTTTATTTTTCATTTATTCGTCCTATCGAATGCTTAAAAAAATGGAAGATGCCCTAGATAACGTTATCAGAAGAAGACAAGACCCAAATGGTATTGATCATGAGTTAATAGAGACTTTTTGCACCCCTTAAAATAGCAGTTTTTGGATCAGTTATGGTGACCTTTATCGACGATAGCGATTACCACAACCTTCAAAATCAGAAATTTTGCAACGCCAAACTTTTACATATTTCCGTTATTCTATTTTGCCTCTGGGCCATGAACTGCGCCTGCGCCTTCGGATGTAAACCAATTTCATAACATTAAAATGATAATCGACACTTACTTTTTCAGATGATTTTAATTAACTATTCATTAAAACGGGATAACATCTATCAAATTTTTTTCAATGTGGCATCCACGCAGTTTTACCATAACCATATGTATAGCTATAAGCACAAGGTTATTCCTCCTTAAATAAGGCAGCTTGTTGTGGTTGATAAGTACAACGAAAATTTTTTTGCTACTGCGCATACTCAGTATAACAATGGCCGAGTTCGTTTTTGTCATCTTTTTCGTCGATTTGCTCCGAAATTTTGACAGGCACATGACTGAATAAGACAGTTTCAGTTGACAAATCACGTACCTGTCAAAATTTCGGAGCAAATCCACGAAAAAGATGACAAAAACGAACTCGGCCAATAACCACAGCGGAATGGCAAAATAAGAAGTACAAAAAGTATCTATTTACGTTAAGCGTTATTTCGAATAACGCATAAAAAATGCTCAGATAGGCATGCGCGGTTTTTCTTATGTTCAAAAAATATCAATATCAAAATCAACATTGACAAATAAAAACAAGGTACAAGTTAGGTTAAGATTATAAAATAACGAATGCGAATTAGCCTATCCAAAACACGTGACTTTGACAAGCAAACAAAGGGTTTGTGTGCCTCTTGGCGGACATTTTAATTTAAGTTTGACAGCATCTTGGATAGTCTAATAGGCAAATTTTACGTAAAACTGTTTTCCGATCACTATAATTTGAAAGTATGATACGCTTTACGTAAAAAAAAAATAACTCCTGACGTTATTACCGTCCATACGCGCTATCTGGTTCACCAATATCTCTCTAATAACTGGATTCACTACCTTTGGCATCCTTCACAAATTAACCAAGCCCTAACTCACACCTTGCCGTTTTAAGCTGTCAATTATTCGAGATAAATGTTCAAGCAATATGTGAAGTTTACAAGTGTTAACTCTACTTGGTCAGAATCTGTTCAAGATTCAAGAATATGAGAAAATTTTGAAGTATTTAAAGACTAAGATGTCAGATGTCATTCTTTTAGTTGCACATATTTATCACCAAAAAATTGCTTTTATTCATAAGAAATGGAGAATAAACTCATTCAAGAAACTCATGCTTATGAGAAGCTCATCTAAACATAGACTTAATTTTATTTATATCATTCAATATTTGCGTCTTACTCTGCATAATTAATTGTTTAATAATTCCTTCTCGTTTGCTCAATTCTCTTCTCAAACTATCAGGTCCGGTAGAATCAGGAATTGGAGAACGGCTGAGAACTTGTGTAGATAACAAATCAACCTTAAAAAATTAGTAGGTAATTTTATTAAAACCTCCATTGTCATTTAAGAAGACAATTACCTGTTCCCTCAAAGCTCTGTTCAATTCCTGATAACGACGACAATCTGACTGTAATCGTGCTCTGGCAGCACGCTCTAGTCTCTCTCGTCTGTCACAAGATTGAACTAGGTCTTCGTGGGCCTTGTGAACTTTATAAATTTCTTGTTCTAACTGGAAATCGAAGAGCAAAGTAAAAAATGCTAATTGTGACGTGATCAAGTACCTTATGAGTTTTCTCAACTCGCTGGTAACAATTTTCAAGCTCATGCTTTAAGGCACTGTTTTCTTTTATCAGAATCTCTACCATTTCCCCAGAGGGCCAGATTTCTTCGTTTTTCGATTCATTCTCCTCCCTGCCCTTAGTTGGAGGCCTTGGTGCTGATACTCCCCTTCGAAAACCTATAAGAATTAATAGGTGTTTTAACCATATTAGAAAAAATCTACAATTCAAAACTAGAGATTCTTACCAGTAAAATCAGTTTTTCCAACTCCAAGCGACGTTAAATCGGGTTGAGACTTTGATAATGTAAATTTGTCGTTTATCTTGTTGCTATTAATAGCTGCTTGCAAAGGAGATTTGTCTGCCCATTTGCTAGGATACTCAGTTGTAGGCGGTAGATTATTGATGTCGAAAGATGCGGCGTCGAATCTACCAATTAGATCGTGAATAATTTCGTGATTGACTGTGCTACTTGGCGAGGGTGCTTTTACCTAAAAGCAAATTAACAAAAAAACCAATGCAATAAGGAAAACAAAATACTCACTTCTTTGGCTAAGTGCTTTAAAACGCTAGATTGGCTTAGGTAATCATCTGGTATTTCAGTAATTTCTTGGACACCTGTAACAAATTTTTATGCTCAAGTTGGGCCTACATTTCTCCATATATACAATTTTTAGTGATCAAGCCATAATTCGTGAAGGATTGAGTTATTAAAAATAATTATTGGTAATAATAAACCGATAGAAGGGACATTCGTTTTCAAAAGGTATCTATATGTCACATACATGGCCATTGAAGTTCCATAGCCATAGTTTTGCCAATACATTTGGAACTGAAAATCACAAATTATGTATTTTTTGTCATTGTCACACCAGTTAAAACTTGGGTGGAGTTGAAAATCTAATGCTCGCCTCGCCTTAATAGTAATACATACAAAAATTAGTAGAAATCAGATTCTCAGCTATATAAAACTGTTAAGTATAAATTTCAAAGACACATCATACATCATATTAATAATGTTTAGCACAGGAAAAGACATAGTTTTGTAATGGGTCCAAAGCAGGATAACTTAAATACCCAAAGGACAGAGAAATGTTCCTAAATAGAGGTTAGGCAAACTGCGATCCAAAATTTTAGATCATAGGAGACTTGGAGAGGACTTGATATCTACTTTTGAAATAAGCAACATTTATATGCTGGAAGTCTTCTTCTATTTATTCCAGGTTTAGCGTCAACTATGTGATAATTGAATCGCTTTTGAAAAAAAAAAAGAATAAGAGAGATTTTTCCAAGCAATAGAACAATCAACTCATTGGCCTAACTGCTTTTTCATTGAATATTTTGAACATAGGAAACTTTTCTAATTTTATTTGATCACAAATTGAATCCAAATTGTGATAATTATAAGGTACCTGTCCCAAATAAGGCCATGTTAAGAAGTTTTATTTTTCCCGAACACTATCCACCAAACCCAACAAGAATCACGAGCTTATATGTGAAGTGTTTCGCCTCTATTACTTGAATAATAACTCCAATTTATTTATTTTTACATATAAGTGGTGGTTTTTGCGTAAAACAATGACCCTTACCATTGGCCTTATTCGGATCACTATGCTCCTAATAAGGCCAACAATAAAAAATGTTTAAAATAAATAGAATCATTCATAAAAATATTATTTTTCGACATAAAGTTCTCAAAATAGAACTTTAACGTTTGCTGCATTCTAAAAAAACAATAATTTGAAGTCCAGGGATGGTAATCCGAATAGGTCTACATACAACTAGGACAAATGAACCGCAGCTTTTCTTGCTTGGTTAGACTTCAGGCGTTCTAGAACACATCACTTAAGCAATAATATGACACATTCTTTTTAAAAAAACACTGTGATGGGAGGCCAATTGAAAATTTTTCATGTGGCCTTGTTAGGAACATGTTACATTGATAAACAAAATTCTGTAACTAGAAATCTAGCAAAGATATTATTCTGTACTTACTCTGTAGCTTTCTCAATACATAAATGTCCATGTAAAAATTACATTCGCTCCATTCCCTTTCTGAACATGTGTATAAACTAATTAAGTTCCAGCCTCAAAGTTATAACGTGACATATGAAATCTGTGGTTAGCCATTTTTCGACATATAACGAGTTGCTAGGAATCCTCGCAATAATTTTTGATTTGCATAATAGATATCTTTTTCAATAATATTTCAATTTTTGATTATGGGATTCAATATTAAGCAATAAGGGGCATTGGCCTTATTAGGTACATGGCCTTATTTGGGTCAGGTACCTTACTTATTTTATCTATTACCTATGTGTGTAAATATTGCATTAAATACAATGGTAAAATAACCCATAGGTCCTAGATAACTTACAACATAAGCATTCATTTTTTAAAACCATAAATTACCTGTGCTAGTAATAGATGGAGATGGAGATGCAGAACTTCTTTTTTGCCCAGGAGACATCTTTGGATCATTGTTATAAAAGTTACCCTGATGTTGATGCAGGTAACTATGTGGAGAAGAAGTAGGACCAGAATTCCTTCCTGCAATCACCAAAAAAGTCATTTGTAATTAATATTCACACATACACGTTGCTTCCTAACTTAGACATTCCAACTCAACACTACCAAACGTAATCACCTTATGAAAATAAAAATAAATTTAACAAAGTTAAGCAACAATAAATATGTCCTTGAGCTCTCAATGAAAACCGCTCCAGGCTTTATCTTTTAATATACCTGTTTACATATTAGAGCAACATTAAAAGAGTAATGCAACTTTGTTTGTTTTGTATGTGGCTGCATTCTTGAAATTAGCATGATTCATTATGATGACATCAAATTTGATAAACGAGGTAACTTCAATATCTTCTAAATTGTGATTTTTGCGAAAATTTTTGTTTGATATATTAAATGAATTATTCAAATTGTTGATTGAGGAGATCCAAAAGAACTAAGTTTTTCCTTCGCCAAAGTTTAGGTTCAACTTAATCATGACCTTACCAATACAAAAGAAGAACAATGTCAAAAAAGGGAACATTATTTGAAACAATGATGATAAACCTCTCGAGTCTCGATACACCTATAATGTCGCTATTTAAATTATTGAAAATAGAAAATCAACACTATTTTGTTAACAAATAATTGCGATATCAAAGAGAAAAAAACATCTAACAAACAAAAGAAAAAATCAATTTTGAAAAATCATTATTTCAGAGACCCCTAATAAAGGTTAAAATTGAACTGAAACATTATATTATGTACTTGAATATGAGTCAAAAATTTCTGGACGTATGTAAACAGTGTATGTGTGTATGAGCATTAATAGAGATTATGTTTATAACAAATACATTATGTTTATCAATTCTTACCAGTCCATGGTTCGTCTCCAGCACTATGAATAATCAGGGTGTTATAAGAAGAAGATGAAACATCCAGAGAACTGCGATTTGATGGTAAGCTGTCCCTTAAAGAGCTCCTATTACTAGCCTGAAGATTTTCTTCGCCTTGTGGTTCCTGCCTGGGTGTATGTCTAATAACATACTTTTCCTCGTTTGAAAGATTTTCATTTGATGTGGACACATCGGTTTCACTTCCACTTAAACTTTGTGGAAACGAGCCTGAGAAATAAGAATAAAAATGATTGATTGTACATCAAAAAAAGCATGTCTGAAAATAAGCTGTAGTAAAGGAAAAAGAATAATAATTTACCTTGTCCTTGGCCAACTTGAATTGAGTAAGACCTATACCGATTAGCTTGCTGCATTATCGAATTATATAACCGAATTTCTTTTCAATGTGCAATATCAGAACCATACCTGAAAATGAATAAGTAGAAATTGTTTATAAACAATAATAAATATCCAAAAATCAAATTATTTATCATCTTATGCCAAGCTTCAAATCAATAAAAACTTAAGTAAGTACCTATACTTTATGGAAAAAAAATGCTGTTTTTACTCAAATTGGAACAAAAACACATAAGTAAACTGAAAAAACACATTAGTATAAATGGACTAGAATAATATACACCACAAGCCCCAAAGAATCAAACCTAATTTGGCTCATTAAATAGGTGACACTCAAACGAACAACTGATATTTGGTCAATTCTCAGTTAAATTACCCATGCACCCTCCAACTTGGCCAATATTGGTAATAAGCTCTTTGAAACTTTCCATGCAAAAACTACCAAGGTATTAGACACTTCTTGTGGTTTTGTTTTGGGGTTTGTCTCGAGGTTTGTGAAAGAAAATGATTATATTCTAAATTGCAAATTATATTGCAAAACACCTACACTTTGGTCACTTCAATATTTAACCTATTATAAACGAGCTCACATCGATAACGTCTTAACAGGATTGAACTCACATACTAGGAACTTTGATGCGAATGATTATGTAATTGTGATTACCGGTTCTAATGACTTTCTCAATAACAAACGACCCAAATATAGCACGATTCATGAAACGATAAAACATTGCTTACATACCAATTTTATATTTTAAGGCTCTCCCATAGCTGTCATTTGTGTATTTATGTCAAGCTGCGAAGTCTATATCCTTTTAAATTCATCCTACCTAGTGAAATTAAACTGATGCTGGTTGAAGCACTAATTTTTTCTCAGTTGGACTACTGTAGTGTAGTTTTCTACCATTATCTTAGCTCTGAATATAAGAATAAAATACAACTTGCACAAAATTCTTGTGTAAGCTTGTTTTCTGTTTAGGAAAATTTGATCATGTGACTCCCACATATTTAGCAAACAGCATACTAAAATATGAGCAACGTGCTGTCCTGCATTTTGGGCAATTTGTTTGTAAAATTTATAAATTGGGCTGCCCGAGTTACTTGGTGAAGTATTTTATCGGGAGCCAAGACTTACACAATCTTAATTTAAGAAATATGGTTCGCTTTCACATACCCCAACATAAAACAGCAAAATTTGGAAACTCTTTCTCTTTTCAAGCAATACAACTTTTAAATTCGGATGTTTATAACTTAATAACGTCAAGCACAATTGTTAATTTCAAAAAGAAATATAAGTCTTGTCTTCTGCAGCAGGCACAACAAATAAACAGATAAATTGTGAAAATTATTGTTTTCAAAAACAAGGTAACATGGAAGAACACTATGTGAATGTTTCCTTTTATTTAATGTAAACTTTTTGTTAGGTTGCATAATAAACGTTTATTTATTTATTTATTTAGTACGAAAAAATAAAAACAATAAAATTAATGATTATATAAGCCATTTCAACATAAATTTAGAAAAGGTTGTGAGAGCTCCTAATAACATTTCTGATACTTATTTTGATTTTGTTGATGTTAACACTGACAAGGGATACAAACAAAGCGAGGAACTGGCTGATTGGTAGAATGGTCGCTGAATGCAGAAATTCTTTACCAAACCAATCGACCATCTTGCCCATTGACAGATCCTCGCACAAAAGATCTTCACAGGCACCAAACAGAACCATAAATATCTGCGAACTGAATAATACGACTCATTCTGTTTCTCTATTTGAGGAGCTGAGCAACAAATGTAATCTGGGTGGGGAATCCAAGTTTGCAACAGTACTGGTCTGGATCCCAACTCCTAGGTCTCTTTTTAAGGGAAGAAGCTATACCAAATAAAAGATCCCCCTTGTCCCAAAAACCAAACTCGATAAATCTTTTGCTTTCTTTCTTAACATCCAGTCGGCTAGAAATAAAACAAATGATTTATTTATTTATTTAGAAAGTAAACATTTTCCTCATATAGTCTTGCTTACTGAACACTGGCTAAAAGATTCCGAACCACTATCTATCCCAAATTACTATACACTGTCACAACCTTTAGATTTTTACGTTCCTACAGAAGGTTTAGAAAGGAGGTAAGGGAATTGTTCTTGACTAAGGCATACTACAATGTTGAAGAATTCTTTGGGGACACCTTGTGAGCATACATATTTTTATCGTAGGTAAAATTTTAAATTGTATTTCTTAGATATTTTTAATCATTATTATTATTTAAGTGATATGCTTTGTAAATGAAAAGTTTTTTCTGGTCAACTTTTTTAATTGATTGATTTTTATATCGTTTTAATGCGGTTGGTATGCTTTCCTAATTCGTAGCTAGATTTCGAGGCTTACTTTACGTATGTATTTATATTCTTAACAGTTTGTTTTTCAAGTGTGTGCATTGTATTTTTTATTTATTTATTTTTTGATTGTCCTTTCATATTAACTAGTTCTAAGACTTTTCGTTGATAATAGATTTAAGTTTAGCTTTGTCAATAAAATTGTATCTTTGATAATAAAGCAATTTTTGATTTGATTTGATATCGAAGTTTTGCAGAAATGAATTTGAGCATGGGAGCACTGCTATTTTGATAAGTGCTGAATTCGCTGAGAACAGTGATCTCTGTAACTGTAGCAAGTACGATTTCCTTATAATTGAGAAGATCTTTGAATTCTCACTGCTTTACTATAAATCCTTAAGACACTTATGTCATATGCATTTACCGCGCTCCAAACACCAATGTTACCAGTTTTATTGAAAACTTTGAAATTTTATTATCCAATATAAAGAACCCACACATCATAAACAATTTATCTACAACCATAGACTAGGTGTGCTCTAATCTGGATAATGAAGTTGAAGTTGGCTGCTAAACAGATGATCCTGCACTGTCTGATTATCAAGCTGTATTAGCTTCTTTTCCACTTTTAACTGCAGCCACAATTTCTCGTAAAAATCGCGGGAGGATTTTCAGTGAAAGAAACGCTTTAGGCAAATGTGCAGTACTGCTGACTGGAATAACATATATACTACAAACAACCCGCTTCAGTCCTTTCATCTGACACTAACTGAAATTGTAAATAAATCATTTCCTCTTCGCCCGCTGCGAAAAATAAACAATCAAAAATACTGGATTACTAAAAGTCTGAGAGCATCCGCGGAAAATCTAAGGTCTTCAAATATCATTAGAAAACATTTTAACAACGATGCCTTCATTTATAACTACTACCTTCTCTATCGTAAACACTACAGAAAACTAATACACGACGCGAAGACACTATTCTACAAAAACCACATACAAAATTCATCGAAGAGACTTGGAATGTTATCCGAGACTCAACTGGAAAAACTAATGCTCAACCCCAACATATAGATATGGAACCTAACACTCTGAACTAAAACTTACCACCGACCCACCACACCGCGACCTAGTACTGGCATCAGGCTACTTCGCTGGAGATGGGCAAGCACCACCAGAAGAAGTACAGAGACTAGTCGAGTACTGCAACAGGAACAAACTACCGCTCCTAATTGGATGTGACGCCAACGCCCACAACACTATCTGAGGAAGTACCGACACAAATCTAAGAGGTGAGCAACTGTTAGAGTTTATCTTTCAAACAAACCTGAATATACTAAATGTAGGGAATATACCAACATTTGTTACTAGGATCAGACAGGAGGTGTTAGACATAACACTTTGTAGTCCAAATATTGACCAAATGATCAGGAATTGAAGAGTCTCGAATGAACCCTCTCTCTCTGATCATAGGACCATAATATTTGAAGTGAAAGGAGTGCAGGAACGAACTGCCTCGTATAGAAACCCCAGAAACACAAACTGGGAAGAATACACAAGCAAACTGCAACGCAACCTGAAACAAAATAAGGTTAGCTGCAGGAACACACGTGAAGTAGAAGAAACCCTTCAAATCCTTAACGGAGCAATCACGGAGGCATACGAATCCAGATGTCCTGTGAAGGAACAAGTAAACAAAAAAGGTTGCCCATGGTGGAATAGTCACCTGTCACGACTTAGATCCGAGGTTCGCTGTCTCTTTAACAGAGCCAAACGGGACGGAGAATGGCAGGGCTACACCGAAAGGCTGAGTGAGTACAACAGAGAATTAAGGAAGGCCAAACGGAAAAACTTCTAGAACTTATGTGAATCTGTCACAGAAACACCATCAGCAGCCAAACTATACAAAACCCTGGCAAAAGGCAGGGCGCAAGGACCATTGAAACTTAAGAAACTAGACGGCAGTTATACAGAAAATGAAGAGCAACGAGCTGCTCTACTACTGGAAACCCATTTTCCAGGAAGCATACCCAATGGTACTGAAGAAAACAAAGAACGGCACAGAACAACCAGACAAGAAAACTGGGAGGTTGCCAAGAACCTGTGCACTCCGCAGCGGCTGGCTTGGGCGATCGACTCATTTAAATCGTTCAAATCACCTGGAGTAGACGGCATTTTTCCAGCCCTGTTGCAAAAAGTGCAAAATGAAATTATGCCGTATCTAATCAAACTCATTAGATACAGCCTAGCGACCGGATACATAACCAGTCAATGGAGAAGAGCTAAAGTAACTTTCATCCCAAAGGCAGGGAGAAAGGATGCCACTCTACCGAAGTCGTTCAGACCTATATGTCTCACGTCGTTCTTACTGAAGACAGTTGAGAAAGTTGTAATAACTATATCAGAACAAATGTTCTAGAAAAGACGCCACTACATCCTAGGCAACATGCTTACAGAGCGGGCAGATCAACAGAAACCGCTCTATTTGAACTCACTGACAGCATCCAAAACACACTGCTGAATAAAGAAGTAGCCATCTGCGCCTTCTTAGACATAGAGGGGGCCTTCGATAACACCTCTCATGAATCAATAAAGAATGCGCTTGTCAGAAAAGGAGTGGACAAAACCACATCCACCTGGATGTGTGAAACGTTAGCCACCAGAACTGCAGAAACGGGTGTGGGGGAACAAACCATACAAGTCACCACAACGAGAGGATGTCCACAGGGAGGGGTACTCTCACCCTTGATGTGGAGTCTAGTAGTCGATGATCTACTAAATACACTGACAGACCAGGGCTTCAACTGCCTTGGTTACGCCGATGATATTGTCATCATAGCCAGAGGCAAACACGAAGGAATACTCTGTGACCTTATAGAAAAAGCACTCCGAACCACGAAGGAATGGTGTCAGACTGTGGGACTGAATCTTAACTCATCAAAAACCACACTGGTAACATTTACAAAAAGAACGAAACTCCCATACCTGAGGAACATTCGCCTCGATGGAAGTAGGCTTCACTGGAAACAAGAAGTTAAATTCCTAGGAATAACCCTAGACTCTAAACTCCTTTGGAACCGACACATAGAGAACATAACAAACAAAGCAATTTCGGCACTCATGGTATGTAAAAACATTGCGGGCAAAACGTGGGGTTGTAACCCATCGATCCTACGATGGATGTATACCATGATAGTGAGACCGATCATCACCTACGGAGCGGTAGCCTGGTACAGCCGAACCCAGCTAGTAACGGCTAGGAAAACCCTAGGAAAGGTACAAAGACTCGCATGTTTATGCATAACAGGAGAAATGAGAACATGCCCAACCGCGGCAATGGAAGTCATCCTAGACCTAACACCACTTCACACAATAGTGAAGCGGGTTGCCAGTTAATCATATGACTGGCGAAGATAAGTCTACAAGGGAAAACGTACTTTGGCAGAGCATTCCCTCTCCCAAACTGTGCACACCTCATGGACTTACCAAAAGACGCGATTGTTGATAAATTCAGTTTCGAGAAAAACTTTTCCATCGAACTAAGTACAAAGAACAGATGGAACATAGAATGTATCCAGTCCCTTAAAGCAAACACCATCAAATGGTTCACAGACGGCTCCAAAACTGCTGAGGGGACAGGAGCCGGAGTATTCGGGCCACGAACCAGATACTCAGAGCCAATGGGCAAATCACCAAGCATATTCCAAGCCGAACTTCATGCGATCGGAAAATGCGTGCAGTTCAACCTGAACAGAAGGTACCGAAAACGAGAAATTGGAATAATGTCTGACAGCCAAGCGCCCAAGCAGCTATCAAAGCATTGAGCTCGCCGGTAGTCAATTCTAAGATAGTATAGGAATGTCTACAGAAACTCAATGATCTGAGGAAGGAAAACAAAGTAACCCTACTATGGGTTCCTGGACACATAGGAATCGAGGGCAACGAATGCACAGACGAACTTGCAAAAACGGGAGCGGTCACTCCCTTCACTAGGCCAGAACCATTCTGCGGCGTCGGAAATCTTACAGGCAAGGAGTATATCCATCATCATGGAAGTCTGCCGCAGTACAACCCATTCCAAAGAAAGGAAAAAAGACAGATCCGTTAAACTATAGACCATTTGCTCTACTTCCGGTGATATCAAAAGTAATGGAAAGAGTTGTGAACAATCACCTAACCAAGTACTTGGAAAAGTACAAAATTATCAACGATAAGCAATACGGATTTCGAAAATATAGGTCAACTGGCGATTTACTTACATACGTCACTCACTTATGGCAAAAAGCGATTGAGTTGCGGGGTGAAACAAGAACAATTGCCTTAGATATATCTAAAGCATTCGACAAAGTTTGGCATGAAAATCTGCTCAACAAGCTCAAAGCAATGGGATTATCGCCGAAACTTTGCACTTGGTTTGAAAGTTACCTAAAGGACAGATCCATTTATGTTGCACTGGATGGCCAGAACTCCAACTCTTACCAAATAAATGCTGGTGTGCCACAGGGAGCAATCCTTTCGCCAACTCTTTTCCTGATTTACATAAATGACCTCATAGATAAAACAGTAAATCCACTTTATTGCTTTGCAGACGATGGCAATGTAGTCTCCTCACTCATACCACCCACAGGTCTTTCCGCACGTGAATTCCATCATCTTAGACTAACTCAAATATCGCAGATAAATAACGACCTGGAGATAATAGAGGACTGGGGTAACAAAAACCTTCTACAGTTCAACGCGCAGAAAACCCAAGCAGCTCTGTTTTCAAAAAAGACCAGCACCGGTGAGCCAAACATCATGCTATCTGGAAGTGCTGTCACATTACAGAGTCAGTTGAACATCTTGGGGGTTACTGCAGAGACCAACATGTCTTGGCACAGTCACGTGGCAGATATTGCTAAAAGGGCCTCCCAAAAGCTGGGGGTGCTATTTCGTACAAGACATCTGTACACACCAAGCCAATTGCTGACACTCTACAAAGCCCAGATTCGACCAACTATGGAGTACTGCTCACATATATGGAGTGCAGCACCCAAACATACCTTAATGCTTTTGAATACCGTGCAAAAACGAGCTATCAAGCTGATCAATGACCCCGCACTTACTCGTAACTTGGATGGTCTCGAACATCGCAGATCTGTGGGCGATTTATCTCTCTTCTACAGGTACTATCACGGAAAATGCTCTGAAGAGTTGGCACGTATGATTCCACCGAGAGTAGCACCTACCAGGCGAACCCGTCAAACAGACGGTAACCATGAATTTACTGTCAAACTAGAGGCACCAAGAACCTCATTATATCAGAATTCATATCTCTGGAGAACAGCATCGCTGTGGAATAAACTCCCTGCGACGGTTTTCCCTGCAGGTTACAACCTGAACCGTTTCAAGACCAACATTCACCGACATTTCCGCGCACTTGCCGCTTCTCGAGCGTGATAGGACATTTCCTTGCGAGTGCGCATATCCGTAAAAAAAAAAAAAAAAAAAAAAAAAAAAAAAATGCGCACCTCCAAGAAATCCTCAAAAAGGAAGAGAACCGGCTAAGGAACAAACATTGGCTAGACCAACCAGAACTACGACAGGCCAAAGATCTATTCGGTAGCTACAACCAAAAAAGATCGGAACTGCTGGTCAACCTTAGCAAGAAAAGTCTCAAAACTCTAACCGGGTTTCTCTCGGGACATTGCAAACTGAATAAGCACCTACATAATCTGGGGTTGGAAGAAGGTAACACTTGCAGATTCTGTGAAGACGGTAAAGAAACACCTCACCATCTTCTACTGAACTGCGATGCCGTAAGCCGCTCAAGAATGAAGAACTTGGGAAGTCCCCTTATACAGCTGGAAAACATTCCAGCCATGGAACCGCTAGATATCCTAAAATTCCTAAAGGACCTAGGACTAGAGGGGCTGCTTTAAGCAGGAAACCCGAACTTAGCAGCAGAAGGAGGGGTACAATAAATCAACCTTGGTCGCAGTGCAACTGACACCTCCAACACATACATACGTACATACATACAACACTCTGAACAATCATTATTGCTCAGTTGCAACCAACCTAGTTAAAGATATCCAATTTGACACCGATCCATTATCATACGTTGAACACTCGGTTGACCATCTACGCGTAACAGACTCATTTTCATCTATACCAACAAATATTACTAAACTCAAATTGACAATAAAATCCATTAAAAATAAAAACGCAGCTGGTTCAGATGGCTTATCTGCTAAAATCTTGAGTGACCTCCCCGACCAGGCACTGCAGGTTTTGTCTTATGCCATAAATAGATCATTTCTGGAGGGATCATTTCCATCAAGTCTAAAAAAAGCTACGGTAGTTCCAATTCACAAAAATAGAGACACGAAAAATCCTGAAAACTATCGGCCTATCTCATTATTATCAACAATATCCAAAATTATTGAAAAACTTGTTAAAAACACATGATGGATTTTCTGATATGCCATGATGTCTTCAATAGTGCTCAGTTTGGCTTTCTTCCCAGAAAAAATACACACGACCCATGTTAAAGTAATGGAGCAACTTTTCCGACATTACAATAATGGCTATGCTACTGCAGCGGTGTTCTCTGACTTTTTCAAGGCTTTTGAATGTGTGTGTCACAGAGCGCTGCTGCGAAAGCTGGAAACTAACAGTTTCAGGGGAGTTGTCCTAAAATGGTTCGAGTCCTTCTTAACCAACTGCACTCAGAATGTCAGGGTGAACAGCGAATGTTCCACTAGCCAGGTTATTGACCACGGAGTACCACAGGGTTCGGTTTTAGGACCGATGCTGTTTTTGCTCTATATTAATGACCGATTACACATAGACATATCAGAAATATTTGCGGCATTTGCCGATGATGCAACGGTTGTGTGGCATGAAGGAGAATCGCGAGAGTTGGTTCGGGTAATTTCTCAAGATCTGGTTAAAATTAAACACTGGTGTGACGCAAATGGGCTTCTTTCTAACTTTAACAAGACTTAAGTACTGGGTTTTCGCTGTAATATGGATGATATCGTATGTGATCAGTTTTTAATTGAATCTTTCACTAGTACTAAATATCTCGGACGTCAGTCTAAAATTTCAATCACATATCTTAGAGTAAAAATCAAACGAGAAGAAGCCATTGACGTCAGCGCTGACAAAGAAGGCAGATTTCCTTTCCTCTGGGTCCTTCCCATTTAAAGTGAGACAAACGATAACGCGTGTGGCTTCTTCTCGTTTGATTTTTACTCTATCACTAAGCAAATAACTCACTCAAGTTATTTTATTGAGGAATTTCTTAATTTTTCCTTCCGTGAAACAAGGACCTACTGAAAAGCTATCTATTGAACCCCACCTAGTTACTTATATTCTGTTGTTCATTGTGTGATAATATCTTCCTCCTGTTTACGAAAGCCTTTAAATATATACATAATTAAGTACTGTTTCTCATCTTAAACTATTTTTTTTTTCTTATTTTAAGCTATGTATTTATTTATTGTTTCCTAATTATTTTTTGTTCTTCATAAATAACATTGAAAGACCTTGTTGGGTGCATATTAACCAAAATTAGTTGCTAATCCTTTTGATCTATTTGTTGAAAAATATGAACTGTCACTTGTGTCAGATATTTTTGTCTTTCTATTGTTCTTGTATAGAAGCTCTAGAGTTTTTATATGTAGATACTTTATTTGTAATTTTTATAATGAATAAATTTAGGTGTTTTAAACTAGGTTTTCTTTGTCAATAAGATTAAGATTAAGAGTTTCTTGGACAATAAAGCATGTGTACTACTACTACTACTACTACTACTACTGAATGGGTTATAAATTTGAGTACTAAATACATAACTAGGTACCTCGCTAGGTACAGGGTCATTTCCTTATAATTAGTGCGGCTTCTACAGCTTAAACAAAAAATAATTTGAAAAAAAGTTAAATGCAAAAGTTGTAGGGCCTTATCTCTATTATCTTTTGCAAATGTCAAAACGGGCAAATGACAGGTGCCAACTGTCATAATGACAAGCACTTGCATTTTTTTAAATGGAACACCCTGTATATTTTTGGCTAGAATAATAGATTTTTTTCTTCTGATTCCAAATATACCATATATGTTGATATCAAGGTTGATATTTAGTTCAGCTGTTTTTACGCTATTTTATTTTAAAAATGCATTTACATTATACTTAATTAGGTCTGTCCCGGTTTCTTATATCATTGATATGGCTTACTCAAGGCAATTTTAAAATTAAATAGCGCAAAAACTGCGGAACCAAATATCAACATACGAGTCAACATATATGGTATATTATTTGGAATCAGAAGAAAAAAATCTATCATTCTAGCCAAAAATATACAGGGTGTTCCATTGAAAAAAATCCAAGTATTTGTCATTATGACAGTTGGCACCTGTCATTTGCCCATTTTGACATTTGCAAAAGATAATAGAGAGAGTTTCATACATCTGTCAAAACTGGTTTTTCAACAATAAACTGACATGTTTTGATTGTTGATTTGAACCAATCAGATTAAAATTACGCGATAATTTGCACTAGTGCAAATTATCAGATAATTGCATAGTAACTGGTGCGAAAACTGGTATTTTGACATTTTTTGACAAAAAATTTAAATTTTTGATTTATGAAATTCTCTCATTAAATACAACTTGTGCAATGGAAATATATTTATAATTTTTGACAAATTTGCACTCCTGCATTTTTAACTGAAAAAGGCACTCGTGCACTACGTGCACTCGTGCTTTTTTTCAACTAAAAATGCATTCGGGCAAATTTCCCAAAAATTATCAATAATTTCCATTGCACTCGTTATATTACTATTGATAAAACCCTACAACTTTTGTATATAACTTTTTTTTAAAATTATTTTTGGTTTAAGCTGTAGAAGCCGCACTAATTATAGGGAGCATTCCCTGTACAGGGTGCTGCAATTTGGAGTGTTTTAACAAGAAAAACATACTTCCAGACCAGATAGAGGAAAATTGACTTGGGTGTCATGGGATTAATTTTCGAGAAACGTCGATTGCCAAAAACCGTATCACGATATCTTCAATGGTACCATCGATACAGGGCGATTTTCGATTTTCCCCTATCATGAAAAATAGCTATAAGTTTTTCATTTATCAATTTTTTTTATTTCTGTAAAAACATTATGGAGACACTTTTTTGACCACAATCCAGTGGCGGACTCAGTTTTTTTCTATATCGCTCCGATTTCGAGATATCGACCAAAGTCCGATATTTTCAAATGAAATACCCTATATATTAAAAGCTCATTGGATAGCTTTGTTTTTGCTGATTTCAATGATATAAAGTTCGATAGGTTTATCTCTAACAGTTTTCGAGAAACAAAATTATATCTGTTTTTGTCGTAAGGATCAATGTGTTAGAAAAGGATTTTATATGTGTAAGGAAAATGAGGAAGGTCTCTTTCTAACGCATTGTTTCTTATGACAAAAACAGATATAATTTTTTTTCTCGAAAACTGTTAGAGATAAACCCTCGGATAAACCTATCGAACTTTATATCATTGAAATCAGCGAAAACAAAGCTATGCAATGATCTATTAATATATAGGGTATTTCATTTGAAAATATCAGACTTTGGTCGATATCTCGAAATTGGAGCGATATAGAAAAAAACTGAGTCCGCCACTGGATTGTGCTCAAAAAAGTGTCTCCATAATGTTTTTACAGAAATAAAAAAAATTGATAAATAAAAAACTTATAGCTATTTTTCATAATAGGGGAAAATCGAAAATCGCCCTGTATCAGTGGTACCATTGAAGATATCGTGATACGGTTTTTGGCAATCGACGTTTCTCGAAAATTAATCCCATGACACCTAAGTCAATTTTCCTCTATCTGGTCTGGAAGTATGTTTTTCTTGTTAAAACACTCCAAATTGCAGCACCCTGTACAGGGTGGCCCATTTTCGATGTTTTAATAGGCTATATCGAAAACCAGCAGAGATATCAAAAATCCTTGAGCACATTCTTGAGCTTTTTTTTTGAGAAAATAACAATGGCGAAGACAAATCACGGCGCACTTGATGCGTTTAGGAAATACAGGACACCTTTCAAATTTTGCACAATTTTAGAAGACCTTCTAATTTCTTTATTAATCAAGATATCGAAAAACGAAAAATACTTTCTATTTCAAGGAGAATCCAGTGGGATAACCTAGATGCCTCCAATTTTGGAATATTGACCAAAGTTGTGTTTTTTTAAATGGGACACCCTGTATATTATATTTTTTATTGAATAGCTCTTTGTGAGCTGTTTTCAATGATATAAGGTTTTATACCTTTACCTTTTATAGTTTCGGAGAAAATAGTTATTTATGTATCAAGGGAATTATGAGGGTGTTAATACCCCAGGGCAATGCTTGTGTCACGAGGGCCTCCGGCCCGAGGGACACTAACTGCCTGTGGGTATTAACACCTGATAATTCCCGTGGTTCATAGATAATTTTATTTCCTACTTTCCTACTGAATTTACTGTATTTTGTCCATTTTTATAAAGAAATAAACCATAAACCAAAATTTCTATTTTTTGTCAAAGTTTCACCTATTCAAGGTAAAAGCGGGAGCCATGGAAATCCTTAACTCCCTTGGGAGTTATGATATCCCTAACTCCCGCGCGGGAGTTATGAAATCCTTAACTCCCTTGGGAGTTAAGACCCTGTTTATGATTATCGTAACCAAGGTATTATATGGTTATAATAGTTCAGTAGGAAATAAAAAAATTATTTCTGTTTTTCCATGAGAAATAATGAGCTAGAGAGAGATAAGTCATTGAAAAAATTATGTGTTGCCTATTTATTCATAGTTCAAATTTTAAAAAAATTAGCTGAACTGAAAAATTAAAATAAGAATTAAGAAAATTGTGGCCGATTCATAGTTCAACTATCTCTTTCTAACTCATCGTTTCTTATGCTCGTTCTTATGGAAAAAACGGAATTTATTTTTTTTCTCCTAAACTATTGAAGGTAAAGGTATATAAAACCTTTATCATTGAAATCAGCTCACGAAGAGCTATTCAATGAACAAATTATATACAGGGTGTCCCATTTAAAAAAACACAACTTTGGTCAATATTCCAAAATCGGTGGCATCTGGAAAAAAATTGGTCATGCCACTGGAGTCTCTTTAAAAAACTGCCTCTAAAAAGTATTTTTCGTTTTTGATATCTTGAATAATAAGGAAATTAGAGAGTCTTTTAAAATTGGACAAAATTTGAAAAGTGCCCTGTATTTCCTAAACGCATCAAGTTAGCCGTGATTTGTCTTTGCCATTGTTATTTTCCCAAAAAAAGAGCTCGAGAATGTGCTCCCAGATTTTAGATATCTCTGCTGTTTTTCGATATAGCTCATTAAAACATCGAGAATGGGCCACCCTGTACATAGTACATACAACATAAATATTTTCAACTGGCATTCCAAAAGATGTTGTTTATCACAAAACAACGTATAAAATAAGTGTCAGTGTAGCTATCTATTCTTTTAATCTTCAAAATACACTTATAAAAATAAAAATGCGAGTAAAAATGTATCCTAAACCCCACCAGTTACTTTGTTATCTAAATAAATATTTAAAATATTTTCTTTATCATTAAATTATTATAAGCCAATTGAGTGATTAATGCATCCCTGGAAAAATTCCTGACAACTGCGATAACTGAAAAGCACTAAAAAAGCTTAGTCTATAGTTTTATATAGTGTGTTGGATTTGAAAATTGTTTTTGGGAAAAAATATGAATCAGCAATTTTTTTAAGATATTTTCAAGGATAATATTTTATTAAAAATGTAGGTAGGTACGGGGGTAGGTATATCCTATATACAGGGTGTCCCACGGTGGATGGCGTTTATGGAAAACTAAAAAGCGGATCATTTTGAAAATTTGGCAACCGGGATAAACGACCATAATCTACACTTTAAACATATTTTAGTTTATGAGGTGTTGCCGCTTCTACTCTAAACCAGTGGCAACATCGCTATTTTAAATGGAACACCCTGTATCTGATTGTATATTTGGATTCTACGTAAAATTCTGAGCAGATTTCATGTGATATACCCTATACCTAAGTTCAACTGTTTTGGAAATATTGACAGTTGAAAATTGACTTTTTGCAACTTTGACAGGCTGTAAAACCTGAACGGTTAATTTTGGAGGAAAACCGATTTTACATTCCTATCTTAGATTTTCAAAAACTATCATTTGACACCAACTTTTAATTTAACCGGAGATTAAATTTAATTGGAATTTTTAATCATGAATTAACTTCAAAGTTGGTGTCAAATGATAGTTTATAAAAATCTAAGATGGAAAAGTAAAATTGGTTTTCGTCTAAAATTAACCGTTCAGGTTTTACAGCCCGTTAAAGTTGAAAAAAGTCAATTTTCAACTGTCAATATTTCCAAAACAGTTGAACTTAGGTATAGGGTATATCACATGAAATCTGTTCAGAATTTTACGAAGAATGCAAATATGCAATCATATACAGGGTATTCCATTTAAAATGACGATGTTGCCACTGGTTTAGACTAGAAGCGGCAACACCGCATAAACAAAAATATTTTTAAAGTGTAGATTATGGTTGTTTATCTCGGTTGCCAAATTTTCAAAATGATCCGCTTTTTAGTTTTCTATTAACGTCTAATACGCCATCCACCATGGGACACCCTGTATATGATGTCCACAGGTGCTGGTAAATTTATCACCTTTCCCTATCAAATAGCATTGAAAGGTGATAAATTTTACCGGTACCAGTGGACATCGGATTGTGAACGGATATTACTGCATACATTTTTTCTTCTTCTTCTTGCTCCCGAATCAGAATGAATTTGTTTCTCTAAAACTTTAAAATTCAGGCTAAGTAATCAGAAATATTTATATAGGTACAATCAAGGGTACAATAAATAATTAAAAATGCATCAAGGTACTTGATGGAGCAGCAGTATACAGGGTGACACTTTAAAACTTACAATGGTCGCGTTCACTAGCACTCAACATGTTGAGTGATTGGTAAAGCGGCTTTGTTCCAACAAGTGGAATACACAAGGTAGAACAGTTTTGATTGGCCTAGAGCTGATTTTCATCTGTTTTCAACATACCCGCTGACTAATCACTCAACATGTTGACAAATTTTTTGGTTTTTCTGATGTCTTTTTTTTAATAATTGTTAAGCTTTTCAAAATAAAACCATTGAAATTGTGAATTGAATTTTTGACTATTAATTTAATAAACATTCTTCTTACTATTGTAGCGTTGATTGTAGCATTAATCTTGAGGCTCTAAACATTCTAGGTCTGTTTTATTTATTATCATCTACTAATTTTGGACACAAAACATGGTGTACTAGGACTTATTGATCATTGATCAGATCAGGATGAAAATAAATCTACAAAACATCTTAAAATTTAAGTGAATGCTTTGCTCTGCACTTTTTGTACATACAATTAAATCCTGAGAAATTATGTTACATAAAAAATATAATAAATTAAATAAAAAAAGTATTTATTGAAAAAAGTATTTATTTTACTATTAGTCTACTCTTATCGAAAGGTGTTCAGTTTAATGCACCAGGCCCCAGTGCTTATTATCTTGTTTTAGATAAATACTTAGGAAAACAACAAGGCAAATACATCTTCAACCGAGTCTTCAGTAGCTAATTAAAAAGTTCAATCATCATAGAAATGTTCGTATTTAGATTTTAAATACCTACATACATACTCCAAGCCCCAATATTATTTTCCTTGCCATACTTACGGAGAGATTCTCCACACTGCAACACAAATTCGATAATTGCATTAAGCACTGATCCCTGATGATCCCAAATGCAAAAAATAAATAAATTAGTATAGTCCTTAGCCCAGCCTGAATTTCACAATCACAATACGCAAATTGGAACGAATTCCACTAATAGTAATCATAAAATAAAATAACCTTTCCAACACAGTACGTCAGAAATACACAAATTCTCCAGAAGATGGCATACAAATTGGAAGGAAAAGAGTGAAATATTTCACATTTTTTAAATTCTTTTCTTATCTGTCATTCTAATGGAATGCCGTCATTCGTCAGGGATTGACGCAAATAACCCTTTTCACGTGGCTCCGGTTTAACAAACCGCAACTTACCGCTCAAATTCGAGTGGTAGATATCCATCACGTCACTTTGTAACCAACCGGGTTAGAAAACGGTATGTCATTTCTCTAACCGTTTTGTAACCCGGTTAGTTAAACCGGAGCCACGTGAAAAGAACAAATGGTTGACGAGTGACCACTAGCTGACGTCATTAAGGAGTAACGACAAGGATTAGTGAACACGAGGGTGAATAGTAGATGAGTTCGGAATGGTAGAAAGTGTCGACACTTTTTACACTATTGACACTATGGCGTTCGTTAATTGGTAGGAGTAGTTGTATTCCTTTCAAGAGCTTGAAACACTCGAGCTACTCGCTCCGGTGTTTAGTTTAGTCGCCCCCGATTTGCAGGGAACAGATGCGTGGTGCAACAAACACTTTGCGAAAGGAATAAGGGCGTGAAGCCCCGGAGCTGTTCCGGAGCTCCTCCCACGTGTGAAAGGGAATACAACTAGTAAGTTTGGTGTACACTTTTTTTGCGTTTGGAAATGATTTGGTGCCCAAATGGTGTAAATATGGTGGGACACCGTTTACTCGTTACGTTACGAAGTGATGGTGTATTTCTTAGAGCAGGTAAAGGTAAAGAGGTGTAGTAACATGGAGTTGGAAAATGAAGCCGTTTTTTTCCAGGTATTTTGGCACCAAAAAAATGGCGGCATAGGAAATTCAATGCTTAACCTGTATCTAGGTGCCAAACACCTGCCAAAAACTTGGCTTCACTTTTAGTTTTATAGCAGAATAGCGCGTTCCTACTCCTTATGTCCGTAGGACAGCGTCTTATCTGATCTAAGGTGTATTTGGTGTTACACCGCCGATTACACCTTCATCAACATCACGTGATATTAGTTGTACTCCTTTCAAGAGTTTTTATCAGTCGAGCAACTTGCTCCGGTGTTAAGTCGACCCCGATTTGAAAAAGAAGAGATGCGTGGTGCAACAAAGACTTTTCGAAAGGAATAAGTGCGTAACGCCCCGGAGCTGTTCCGGAGCTCCTTTTAGGTGTAAAAGGAATACAGCTATAATACTGCACTACACGAACACCGCACTAGCGCTGCACTAAAATCCCATTCCGAACTCAACTAGTGAACACTGTAGGTTACACTACTGCAATCTGCAATGCTACAGTGACTTCACATGACGACCAATGGATCAAGGATAGTACACACTCCACTGACTCCACTACAGGCTACAAGATTGCTTATCGGCCTCATTTTTGGTGATCGCGAATTCCATTTGTCAATCAGTGCGCACTGAGTGTATCCACATTTTTTTCTCAAATCATGTAAAATACAGGGTGTCCCACGACGTTTTTCCCAGGTAACTTCGGAACGCGTCATCCAATATAATTGAAATTTTGAGGATGTGGGTAACTTTTTATGCTGTTTCTACCATTGTCAGTGCTGTAACTACGGCGTGGCGAAGGTGGCATTTGCCACGGACGCAAGCTTCAGAAGGGCGCGCAATCTGCCAGTAATCGTTGAGCGTGAAGCGCCTTTTGCGCAACACAAAAAAAATTAAAGAGCGTTCTCCGCATTTTTTATTTATACAGAGAAATAGATTTTTGATATGGTACTAGAACAACCCAGAAGAAGTAAGAAACCAAAAATTCCTGCTGAGGAACTGAGGGAAGCAAATGCTTGTCGATTGCGAAACACATTTGGACATTGAAGTCTTGTAATTGCATCCATACAATTATAACACAGATTGGGGATGTGTGTATCGTAGCTCTGTCCGAGCAGATTCTTCGCCTATAACAACCCAAGCTTTGCGCTACGGTAGGTACAGGCTCCCTAACTTCCATTGTAGTGCGGGCTTGGTATTCTAGCTGCATCTGGTTTTCAGATTGAGGGCGGGTATTATGAAACTATTTTGACAGAAGAACTAAAAGTTTACTTCTTGAATGACTATACGTTGTGACTATACTTCTCATAGTAATTCCAGAAGTTAACTTTTAGTTATCTTTCAAAATAGTTTTATAATACCCGCCCTAAGATATAATTATGCCTGTATGCACCATTTTCAGGTATTTTCGTAATTAGCTAATCAGGGCTAATTATGTAATCACGGTTAAAAAAGTCGATTCGATGTACCAAAGGATTTTGCATTTGCCTGGTATGCACCATTACACAAATTCTCTGATTAAACTTTAGCCGTGATCACATAATATTTTTCTTATGCACCAAGCGTATTATTAGGGCCAAATACTGGAACTGTTCTTCACAGTGGGAACTGATCCACTGCAAAATAAACAGGTCCGGTCCAAGTTCGAGTTCAAGTCCGGACCACTTTTGCGTTGTCTACGTTGTACGGACTCGGACTCAAACCCGAACTAATCGGATCACGCCGCGCGGGCCAGTTGAACAGGAAAAAGTGTGGACTCGGAGTAGGGACACGGAGTCAGAGACGGAGTACACTACACCGACAGACTCGTTTCGATCAACGGCTCGGGATTGTCGGGATCACGCCGCACCGGTGCGACCGCTGGAACGGAGAGAATACGAGAGTGAACCGCCGATAGGATATAAGCTGCTTTCCAGTATGTAGCTGTATTCCTTTCAAGAGTTTGAAATACTAGAGCTACTTGCTCCGGTGTTAGTCACCCCGATTTGAAAGGAACAGATGCGCTGACTTTCGTGCATTTATGGTTTACTTTGGGCTAGAGTACTCGGTGCAACAAACACTTTTCGAAAGGAATAAGCGCGTAACGCCCCGGAGCTGTTCCGGAGCTCCTCCTAGGTGTGAAAGGAATACAACTATTCACCATTTTCACGTATTTTCGTTATTAGCTAGCTAATCACGGATAATTATGTAATCACGGTGAAAATGTCGGTTCGATGCACCAAAGGATTTTGCACTCAAATTAGTTAATTGTGATTTTGTAATAAGGGCCAGCTGAAAGAAGCTCACCGATAACTTCGCAAATTTCCTATAGATTTTAATAAAAACCCATTTTGGGTTGGCGGTATGTGGGGTTGGCGAGACCCGTCATATCTGCGTTTGAAATGACAAATGATGACAAAACGATGAACTGGAAAACGTTGTGCTTCATTGTTGCTTTATGGTGCGTACGATTTGTCTGAACCGGTTAGCGTTAGTGCGGTGCAGTTATGTTTTGTAACGCAACCATCTGAACTACACCGGAAAATGTACGCTGCACGGTACGAATGGTGTAAAAAGTGCGACATTAATGACGGGTCAGGGTTAAAAGTGTCAGTAGTTCGGACTTATCGTACGCACCATTAATATTTCTGTTCGTTGAAAAAGTGTTTTGTAGTGATAGAGCGTTATCTGTGTGTATTTGTGAACTTTCACAGTGTTATGTTTATTGTAAAGACTATTATTGTTATTTAATTCTGTGTTATTAAGTGTTGACTTTGTTGACAAGTTTCGAAAAGCCAACATAATTACTTCTTTCTTTGTAATAAACTGTTATTTGTTAAATTTGTATCAAATTGTGTCTTTATTATAAAATAAATAAAAAGCAAATCTAAAAAAAATAAGAAGCAAACTGCTTTACAAGCTGCTACAATGGGATGAGCTCATTTCATAGACAACAGATGGCGCCAAAAATGATTTTCTGACCCGTATAACGGGACTGTCCATTCTATCCCCACTATAAACCTCATTCAAGTTTTATAATCAAACAAACAAAACATCCAGGGGCGCGTTCAGATTGAAGAGTCTGGGCGACGTCCAGTGCAGAGCGTATCCGATAGAGAGTGCACTCCGAGTGTGCCTGGCGATTCGCCCAATCTGAACGGCCAAGACGCATTCTCTCCTCATAACATCACTATTTATGGGATGCTTTGATTTTGATTTTATTGCCTTTTCAAAATTCACTGTGTTCGTGATTCTTACATTTTTGTAAAATAAGAAAAAAGAAAATTCAAAGATAATCAACTCTTATTTTATTTTATTTTGATTTTTTTGGTAGAACTATCACATAAAATAATACCTCTTAACCCTTAATTCTCATTTTAATTTATTTCCTATTTTATTTTATTTGTTGGATAAATTCGCCACAATTTCCAACAATAATATTTACAATATTTGCCTTTATTATTGGTTAGAAGATAAACATAACACAAACGCGCATGCGGGGCAAATTTTATCTTACTATTTTATGGGATGCAAAAGTGTGCGTCGGGGTGTCGTCAGGTAAAAATCTACTGACAATCTGAACGGCTGGGTAAAGTTTACCCAAAGCAATCTGAACGGTCAGAGTGCGCTCGGACGACAACCGACGTTCAATCTGAACGCAGCCCAGGGCATGTAGGGCATTTTATTTGAAATAAACAGTAATTACATAGTCATTACCTAGTTATTGGAATCAAGTCATAAATTTGCATAGGATATAGGTATTGATATAGGTACTATACACGTACCCTACAGGGTGTCCCACGGTGGATGGCGTATTAGACTTTTAGGGAGAACTAAAAAGCGAATCATTTTGAAAATTTGGCAACGGGGATAAACGACCATGATCTACACTTTAAAAATATTTTTGACCATGCGGTGTTGCCGCTTCTACTCTAAACTAGTGGCAACATCACTATTTTAAATGGAACACCCCGGATTTAATTGCATATTTGGATTCTACGTAAAATTCTGAGCAGATTTCATGTGATATACCCTATACCTAAGTTCAACTGTTTTGGAAATATTGACAGTTGAAAATTGACTTTTTGCAACTTTGACAGGCTGTAAAACCTAATTGGTTAATTTTAGAGGAAAACCGATTTCACATTCCTATCTTAGATTTTGATAAACTATCATTTAACACCAACTTTGAACTTAACCAGAGATTAAATTTAACTGAAATTTTTAATCATGGATTTAATTCTAAGTTGGTGTCAAATGATAGTTTATAAAAATCTAAGATAGGAATGTAAAATCGGTTTTCCTCTAAAATTAACCGTTCAGGTTCTACAGCCTGTCAAAGTTGCAAAAAGTCAATTTTCAACTATGTCAATATTTCGAAAACAGTTGAACTCAATTGAGCCGAAGCTGCCGGCTGCCGCCATTGCGCCATTTTTAATGTTTAGATTTTTAGGTCATTTAGTTTCGTGTTTGGGTTCTTCTTTATTCTATTTTTTTATTTATGTTTCCTATGTTTCTTTATTAAAAAATCATAATTCCACAATGTTTGTTTTTTATTTGCAATGGCTATCAGTGAAATAAAAAATGTTCTCAAAAAATACTTCAATGAAGTACTTTAGGCATACAAATAAATTTCCCAAAAAAGATGTTCTAGTGCGGTGCTTTTTCTCTGTCGGAAAAGTGCTTTTATGAAGCATTTCGCAAATACTTCCAACGCACGTTTGAAGAACTTGGAGCACTCCATGTTGGAAGTGCGTAACTGCAGTGCTTCTATGATTGCGCCTTTTTTTTTACTGGCCGGCTGGACATCCCAGAAGCGGCTGAGTGGTTTTCACAATGACCTACAAAACCATAGATAGACGGATTTATAAACAAAAATATGTGTTGAGAACATGTCCGATTCTTTCTATCCTGACGAAACTCCCCCACTACTAAAATGCCACATTTAGTCGTAGGAATATTTATTTTCTCTTTCTAACGCGGGTATAAGGTCCTACCTTTTATTTACACTTGGCAACACAGCACTAGACTAAACTCCGCCTTAGCTTTGTCATAGTAGTACGTTCTGTTCTCGCCCAGAGTATCTTGTTGTCTGTATCTTATGCGATGATGATTAGTACATGTTTAAAAAAGACCGATAAATAAGATATGTTCGTGTTGATCTGGAATATTTTTCGAATATCATCGTTTTGGTTTTGGAGTGGGACCAATGGCAGCAAATATCCAGTTAAATTCCTCAAAATTTTGTAGAGGGCGCGAGTGAACTTGGAGTGCTTTAAATTTTGGCGGTAAATGTCAATAGTTTTAAACCGGTTAAATTGAGTAGAAGGAATAGATGACTACTGAACAATGGACAACGGATAAGTTAAAATATTTTCAAAGCCTTCAGTGTCCCTTTGGAGAATATTTTTAAAAGTGTCAGCGTCAGTTTTTCTTGAAACCACACATGAAACTTATGGCGATTTCCATTTGTCAATCAGTGCGCACTGAGTGTATCTGCATCTTTTTCTAACAGCATGTAACATGTAAGGATATGAATACATTATTTTTGCACTGGTTCGACAAATGGAAACGGCTCAAGAATCGTAAACTCTACAGGATTGCTCAATCCCATAAGACAAACGTTCATAAAAACATCGAAGATGGCGGTATGCGAATGACGTCACGCAGTCCTTGATCGGTTTGTGTTTTTTATGACAGTGCACTATCCTTGCATTTTCAAACGTGAAAAATTGTTATTTTGAGGTTATTTCCTTTGAAAACTGTATTTTGTAATTAATTTATTGATTTTAAAATTAGCAGACTTCAAAAGCTTGTGTCCTTGAGGCTTGAGTGGTTGGCTAATTGCTAATTAGAAAGACGAGTTTGTTTGCTTTTGTTTATCAATTAGCCAAACATATTGCCAAAAAGTCAAAAAAACGAAGGGCTGGAGTCAAGCTGGCCCCCGGATTCGTTTCAATGTTTTTTTTGTGTATGAAAATGAGCACAATTCGCATAAATACTGGCACAATTGAGCACAAAACGGGCACAATTGACTACAGTTGAGAAACAGTAGAAAACCAAATGTGGAGTGCCGAGCCGGTTTAATTTTTGCATTTCAATATCAAAATATAAGCGAAACGGGGTTGCAATAGTGTGCTTTATTTTTTACTGACCCTACCTAGGTACTTCTCAATTATTATTCATTAATTTAATAGGTACTAGAACGATTTAATATGGACATTCAAAGTGAGCTTATTTCACAAAGCCAAATAGTGATACCTAATTTAGATTCTCATAATCATATTCCAGAAAAACATTGCAAGTTTCCCATATTTTCCATGCGTTTTCATAGTAAACGCGCCAGTAAAGGAATTTATTTACATATTTATTTATTCACTCTTCACAAACCCTAATTTTTATTAGTAATTACATGCAAAGGAAACTTACAACTAAGTAGATATTTGATTTATAAAAAAAAAAGCGAAACAAATGCTTGACTAGGAAATACTAACTAGCAATACACACAAATAAAAGAGCGATGTCCTGATACAACAAATCCAGTATTATAAAACCAGAAAATGCTTGGGGTTTTCGCGAGTATTTTCAGCCACGAGTCTTTTATGCTTACACACATCAAATGAAACTTTAAATTTACACTTATAACACTAGATAAATCCGAATTTACGATAAAATAGTTGTCAGCACAAACTAAACATCATTCGTATCAGCGGCCATCTTGAAAATCAGGCATGCGCGTGACGTCACAGCAATTGTGAACAAATTTAGCCGATTGAGCAATCCTGTAGAGTTTACGATTCTTGTCTCCAAACCACGTGTTTTTTCAATAGGTTCGTTCCAACCCAGCCAAAAACCGTACAATGTACGGTCACAGTCATGCGCCATAGGTTAAACGCGTTCCAACCGAGAGATGATCGTTTACCGTACAGTTTCGTTGGCGTTCCAACCAAACCTGGGATCGTTCGAGAACTGGTTTTAGCACCGTCATTTCGATCCCGAGTGGAAAGCAAGAACCGCGTGGACTGATTCATGACTGACATGCGTAATTCAATTTTTGTCACCTGTTTTTGTTGTTGTTGTTAAACAACCAATTTCCAATCTAACTTATAAAACTGTAGCATTTTTATTTTTTCAAGTGAAAAAAAGTACAAAATTTATTATCAGCTATTTGCTAATCCTTGATGTTATCAGCTTGCAAGGATTCAGTTTTAGATTCTTGATAATGAATCAGCGTTGGTGTTCGATTTTCCTTTTTTATGTATTATTTTGTAATCCTAATCCTATATTCTTTTATTTTAATTTGCAAACAAACAAATTTAGGGTTAAAGTTATTTGAACTGTCGTCATTACGAAAACGATCATGAAACCGTTCCAACTTCCCGTTGTTTCTGTACCAAGATAAAACCGTGCAAGGTCAACGCATGCGCCTGCAATCGATCCTAACAGTTCCGAAACCGTTTCATGACGATACGAAAACGGGGGGTTGGAACGAACCTAATATGGCGACCGTGAAAAATTTGACGTTTGTTTGTTTATCTTGAGTTGATTTGGAATATTTTCAAGCTAATTACAGTTTACTTTGTTATAATATACTTTTTGAGATGCAGAGTGAATATTTAAAGACTTGAATGCAGGAAAATCGGGATCTGGGCGAACGGTACCCCAGATAACACAAAACTACATGAAAAGTACTTCAATTGTGCTGTATTTTCGCATTTGCATGTCTAAGAAGTACTTGTGAAAACCCAATAGACAGAGTATTCCATTCATAAAATACTATTTGTTGTGTTGACTACATGATTATAGGCCAGGGGGGATTTGGGGTGCGGGCGGTCCATGGTGGGGATAAGTCGCCCGATCTAAGTCCGGCCTCAACAGCTGTTCCCTGCCATGGACCAGACGCAATGGCATGTAATATTGACAATTGAGTTGAAGAGAGCGCTTCTGCACTTGGATCTCTTTAAAGTTTGGCGCGTATAAAATCGATTGAAATTTTAACCTCAAAACTTAATAGCCGTTTCCAAGAATCGTTTGGAGAGCCTGTTTGACAAGTGTCACCTAAAGAAAATAAATTTTCCAAATGAAAATTTGGCTTGTTTTTCTCGTGAAATAGTCCAGCCGAATACCACTCAAGAAAAAATTATGTAGGCAAAATTATTCTCTTGGTTTTATTCAAGTTTGTTGCTTTTTGGTAATTTCGCTCATGAAATTTTTATAAAACCACTCGTCTGACGGCTCGTGGTTTTGTCAAAAATGTCATTCGCGAAATTGCCAAGCAACAAACTTTCATACCAGTCGAAAATTTTGCCAACAAAATTTTTTCTCTTGTGGTATTATATATGATAATTCCCCAAGTCAAAAATTTAGTAACTATGTTGGCAACACAAGCCTTTTCTACATACAAAATTTGAAAGCATTGACAATTTTACATTGCATTCTCAACATTATAATGTCATTTTGACTTTTATCTTTAAAAAAAAAAAATAGAATTTATTTAAAATTTGGAAGTTGACGTCACTTGACACTTGACCGAAATTGAAGTGAAAGTGGTGAAATTGAATGACAATGGTCAGAGCCACTCAGAGCCGTAACTAGACCTGTTTGCTGTTATTAATTTCAATTTGCGTGAGGCGATAGCGAGTTTTTGTTTCCTTTAGTATGCCGAAAATTGTGCGCCTCGACCCTTGCATCTCTTGCTGTTGCGACAAGTAGCAAATGCCAGTACGTGATTTATTTGGCGCATAGGTACCTTTTATTTTTGTCTGTTGCGGGTTAATAGTATATTATATACCTAGGTAGAGAAGTTGGTCATTATATACCGAGCGTAAGGTATATAATGACTTTCTCTACCGAGGAATACATAGAATTTTTTTTACTACTGCTAGTAGAAAATAGAAAATTAGTATATGTGCTCAAATAATTTTTTTTGAACGCCTTCTTGAGAGTGCTGCCCTCTATCAACAGCTTATGGAAACTTGCTATGTATCTACAGAAACCTGTTTTTTTTTTAAATTGACGTATGAAATTAAAATTAAACCAATAGAAACATGACAATATCCTTGCATCATGACGTCATTTTCATTATTGACCTAGGTATTTTTTCATTACTTTCATTATTAACCTAGGGGGAGAAATTCAATTTTTTCCTAGAAAAATAGATTGAATAATTTTCCTAGAAAAATAGATTGAATAATGACTATTTCTCAGTAGTAAAAAAAATACTGTTAATGATAACTGATATTGTTGTATTGCTGCAATTATAATTTATAATTATAATTTATAATTAGGTATTCTAGGAGTGTAAAATGAATTCCTCTCACGATATTGTTTTGTCTTTGCTAGAAACTTCCTTCTCTCAACGACCTGAAAGTGTGTTTTTTTAATGAATTTATGGATCAATAGGCGTAGCACTCAAAAATTTTGTTAAGGGTTTGTTTGGGTTAGCTCAGAAATGCGGTGGGCTTTGGGCCTCACCAATTTGGATTGTCACGAGCCGCCACTGGTTTTAAGTTATAATAAGCACTGGTATAGTGCGAAAAGAGTGAGTCATAATGTTGACAATCATATTTAAATAAATTTACGCCACTGCCAAACCGGAAACACTAGTCGGCCATATGCAACCTCCACATATTCTGGGTCGCGCAGATTCGAGGTTATGCTCCTTCCTGTAGTTTTATATTAGTTGTATTCCTTTCACACCTAGGAGGCGCTCCGGAACAGCTCCGGGGCTTCACGCGCTTATTCCTTTCGAAAAGTGTTTGTTGCACCACCCATCTGTTCCCTGTAAATCGGGGGCGGCTGAACACCGGAGCGAGTAGCTCGAGTGTTTCAAACTATTGAAAGGAATACAACTGTTCAAAGCAAGCACTAGATTTGTACCGTTCCAGTATCATGACGTGTGACGTGTGAAAGATTAAACCCCATCTTGCTACGATGGTCCGATGTTATGACGTCGGAAATGATGACACACCAATATGGCGGCGATTAGCGAAAACGGGATAAGCAATCCTAAGTAGTGTGTGGTTACGGATAAACGTTCCGTAATGTCTGGTGCCTGAAAAACCAGTCTATACACCGTGCGTATATTTTGATCTGAGCTCTCCGGGCTTGAATTTACCGTTCGTTTATTAAAAAAGTGTACTCGGGCAGGCTCATTCGCGTTCGTTTATCAAAATTTCGGGCACTTTGATACAGCGTTGAACTGCTCTGTTCGTTCGCTGGTGACGTGACTACGGCTCCGCTCAGTACGCTCTGCTCTTCGAGCAAAATACCGAACGCAAGGACCGAACGCGGTTCCTGAAAATGGTTATGTCAAACATGTCACAGAGGCAACCGGCGGCGATTCTGCGATTGGAAAAGCGTTCCGTATAACCGAAATTTTCAGCAACCACCCACTGTCAACCGCTTGTCAATCGACGTTGTACCGACCGGTTAACCAGCTTTGGAAACGGAACCCACCCTGAACTGGAGATCACCCCGAATCGCGTTTGTTTGTCAATTGTCAGTTGTCACGTTTGGGTTGCGTTGCGATTGTTGTTAAAAAGCATCTCTATCTCTCTCCCGCTTGGAGATGGATGGTGCATGCTTGGTGCTTGGAATTTGGAATTTTTGGAAATTGATTTCAGTGCTGGGGTGCGTTTACAGTTATCGTCGTGCGATCGCCCGACGACGCCCGGCTTCGTCAAGACTGTTCATAGTTCTAGCCGGGTGAAATTTGTCCGCGTTCACAGTTCAAGTGAAAATTCGTACGGCGAACAACTTTTTCACCCACTAAATAGTTAGTGAAGATTTGTCGCGGCTGCGCAATGTGTGTAAACTTTCAAAAGGTTCAAATGTCCAACAACAAAACAACAAAAACTAACAAATAACTTTTATTGACTTGGTCTAAACAGTTCAAACTGTTTTGTAAACTAAATATTTCAAAAAATGGAAAATATCTCAACCCACTCCCAATACTTTGTTGTGGATGCGGTTAACCAGTCCCATTTTATCTGACAATGGAAAAATTAATTGTATTGCTATTACTCAAAGATTCATTAATTGTCGTTCAAAAAAAAACCATAGGTACCCGGATCCATTTTTTTTACATAAAAACAATTTTAAATTATTAACTTATTATAGAGAACGAGGAACTATATTTCCAGAAAGATAGGTTTAGAAGAGGTTAAAGACAAACATGAAGGCGGGGCTTGCTTTTAATGGGTTGACAACTGTGAACGACGATCAATTAGCGTGCGTCGCCCATTAAACTAACCGAGGTGAAACGTAAAATTTTAGGTTGATAACTGTGAACGCACCCCTGTGGAGAACGTGATCGAAGCAGCTGTGTTTATTCCCCGCGCAAATTTACTAATCTGTGTTTAGGGTCTAAATCAAGTTGGTTGATAGCCTTTGTGGTAAGTCGATTTTGTGGCTTGTTTAAAAAAAAATAACTTATTTCGGTGATTTTTAAAAAAAAAGAAATATGGATGAGGAAGATGACCCCGGAGGGGGGTCATCAGAAAAACGTTTTAAACCAAATAAAGACGAAAATAATGGAATAACGAAATGAAAAAATTCCAAATTTATATAGTCCAACAGATAAAGGCAGACGCTCACTGGAGCGTAGCGTACGGAAGCGCGGCGTAGAGTACTTTTTATAATACATTTGTTTTAAATGGGAGTCTGCCGATCGGTGCGCTTCTGACAAGTGAGTACTCTCGTTTAAAACAATGTTCTTAAAAAGTCCTCTCCGCCGCGCTGCCGTGCGCTGCACTCCAGTGAGCGACAACCTTAAGGTAAGGGACCCTTTGTTGTTTTTATAGAGTCAACGTCAGGGGACAATATAGGTAGATTTAATGACCTTAAAATAGCAAAAGATATATTTAATTTAAAGTTAACTAATATTAAAAACATCAACAATAAAGGTTTAAATAGATTATCTATTGAATTTGATGAATATAAAGCAGCAAACGAATTTATTAAAAATACATTTTTAAAAGACAAGGGATATTCAATTTTTGTGCCTTATAATTTTGTTACATGTAAGGGCATTGTCAGACAGGTCCACAAAGACATTCCTTTGAATGAATTAACGGATGCAATTACTTCTCCATTCGAGGTTCTAGATATTGTCAGGCTAATCGAAAAATTCTTTCCAATGACAATGATAATAAAACTCAGGTTAAATATGAACCAACGACTACCATTTTAATTACTTTTAGAGGAGTTAATTTGCCAAAAACCATAGCTTTTTATAGATTAAAAAAAAAACGTTTTACCTTATGTAGCTCCCGTTACACAATGTTTCAATTGTTTACTTTATGGTCATACGAAAAAGTTGTGTAAAAATAAGACAAAGAAATGTTTTAATTGTGGGGAGGAGGATACTCATTCCACCTTGAATAATGATCAAACAACAAGTTATTCATGTAACTCAAAATGTTTACATTGTAAAAGTGAGAAACACAGAAGTTCTTCAAAAATTTGCCCTGAATTCAATCGACAAAGAGACATTAAGAGACTGATCGCTTACGAAAATATAACCTTTTTTGATGCCTCTAGACTATGCCCCAAATCATATGCTCCAAATACATTTTCACCTCATCCTCAGGATTTCCCTGAACTTTCCTCTCATTTTAGTAATACTACAGAATTAAATGCTATTATTCCCTCTCAAAGAAGAACTGTTAATTTTAAAGAAGGGTACAACCCTAAATATAGTCAGATTGTTTCGACAACTCAAAATAAGAAAAAAACACAAGGAGGATACGACAGAGTTGCTCATAGTGAAGCTCTTCTATTCCTAATTCCCGCATTCCCAATGTACAAAGTAACCAAAATATAACACACCTTAATTCTCACTCTCAAACTCAATCAAATTTGAGAAATGTAGAAAATATTTCTTTGCCATCCTATTCCTCAACGCCTAATAGTGCCTCTTAGAATGATTTTAAAATTTTAGAAAATTTAATAAGAAACATATCCCCAGATACAGTCAAACATTTAATTGATTATCTTCAGAGCGTAACTAATCCAAACTTTAGTTCAGGTCCCCAAATTGAAATGGACTTTTCCCCAATATAACATTTTCAACAGTATTAAACAAAAACCTTTAAAAAAATTTAAAATTCTTCAATGGAATATTAGAAGTTTTTTTTCCAAATAAAGGAGACCTAATAGATTTATTAAAAGAAGTTAATCCAAATGTGATCTTATTAAACAAAACTTAGTTGAAATCCAATCAAGCATTAATTCTCAACTCATAAAATTGTTAGACAAGACCGTTATGATGGATATGGTGGCATTGCTACCTGTGTTAAAAATAATTTAAAATTCACAGTAATAAAAAATCAAGCGACTATTGTAGAAGAGCGTTTTCAATATATTATAATCAAAGTCGCGAATATCAACATAATTAATGTTTATTGCCCTCCTCAATTTAATCTTAAAAAAGCTCATTTGGATCAAAATTTTGACAATTTACAGGGTCCTAGCGTACTCATGGGTGATTTAAATGCCTTGCATCAATCCTGGAACGGTTCTTCTACAAACCACAATGGAAGAACAATGATAGAATTTTTGAGTGAGACTGACTATATGTTCATTAGTAACGGCACACCCACGAGTTTTCATATAAATACCCAAAACCCTCTTGACATTTCTATTATAGACCCTTTATTGGCTCCAACGTCAAAATGGAGTGTTTTATCTGACTGTGCGAATAGTGACCACTTTCCCACACTTTTTGAATTAAATACCCTACACGGACATGAAAATTTTAGTTTTAATCCTTATCAAGTGAGAAACTTTACTAAGGCCGACTGGAATCGGTTTTATGACCTTTCAATTATAGAATCAGTAGGACTTTCCGAACATGAAATAGACCACATTAAATTCACCCAAATACTGAATTACTTAGCCACAGAGGCCATACCTCTCAAAACAATTAATAACACAACCAAAATCAATAACCCTTGGTGGGATGAGGAATGTTCTTTCTTGATTGGTAGGAGAAAGACAGCTCTGTGGAATTTTAAATGTAAGCCAGATTTGAACAACTATTTACAGGCAAAAAAAATTATAGCTTCCACAAAAAGGGCTTTTAGAGACAAAAAGAACAAAAGTTTGTAGATTTTTGTGGGTCATTAAATAGGGAATCTGATTTGGGGTATGTTTGGAACAAGGTCAAAGCTTTTTCTGGATCACTAACAAAACAATATACACCAGATATGCCGGATTTATTACGTCAGAATTTGATGAATAGTATGGCAAGGATATCAGCAGATGCTGATTTCACACCTTTACAGACTCAACAAAATGAAACCAAATTATTTACAATTGGAGAACTAAAAGTTTCCTTAAAAAATAAAAAACATTCAGCGACAGGTATGGACGAAGTTTCATACCTAATGTTAAAAATTATCCCACTTAGACTCCAACTGACACTAGTTGAAATATATAATCAAATTTTATTGGGTGGAAATATCCCACAAACTTGGAAACAATACAACATATTTTTTCTCTTGAAACCAGACAAAGACCCTATATTGATGGACAGCTATCGCCCAATTGTTCTTTCTTCTTGCTTGTTGAAGACCCTTGAGATTATGGTAAAAAATAGGATCAAATGGTGCTTGGAAAATAAGTTATACTTTCCTTGGACACAAACGGGTTTTAGGAAGGCGCAAGGTACACAAAATGCTCAAGCGTTTTTAACAACAGAAATCAATTTGGCTTTTGGAGAAAATCTTTCCATCCTAGCTGTATTCCTTGATATCAAGGCAGCCTATGACCATGTAGATATATATAAACTTTACAATAAATTAGTGAATATACAGATCCCAATTGAATTAATAAATGTAATTTTAAAAATTTTATCAGAACGAATTCTTTATTCAAAGAATAGGAATGGTGAATATTTGGGCCCCACATTGGCCAATTCAGGTATTCCACAGGGATCACAAATCTTCCCACAATAATAATAAACAATGTGAATTCAAACTTCAAAAATGAAACCAAATACTTGGGAACTATTTTTCAAAAAAATTTAAAATGGAATAAATACATAGAGTATTTGATCGCAAAAACCCAAAAAGGAATTAATATAATGAAAGCATTCTGCAGAGTATGGTGGGGAGCAGACCCCAAAACTTTTTTAATGGTCCATAATAGTCTTATTAAATCTCATTTGGATTATGCCTCAATTTTCATTAAACCCTGTAGTATTGCCTTTCTTAAAAAATTGGATACCGCTCAAATGCAAAGTTTGAGAATAACTTTGGGTTGCATGCGATCCACTCCCACAAACGCACTTCTATCGGAAGCTGCAGAAATAAATTTAGAACACCGCAGAAAAATCCTTGCTGTTAAATTTTTGAGCAAAATCATAGTTATAAATGATCACCCTTTAATTCGTACAATTCAACAACTAAGAAACTTGTGTGCCAGAAATGCGAATTTCTGGAAAAATAAAGAATCACCATACCTAATACAAGCATATAATTACCTCCTTCCTCATTTTAATACAATATATAATAGAGAGTTATTGGAACTATTAAATACTGCTTCGCAGTATTAAGGATTTACATTATTTTATTAGTGCATCAGCACTATATTTCCAAGAAAAAAACAGTTATTGGAAGACTGTAGTAGGTGCTAGAGTATTACCTTATTTTGTATACATAATTTTGACAGCTGATAGCTATGTTTATAAATTTCAGCCTCAAAAAGTATTTTTTGTTTGTGATTTTCTGCTGATACCCATTTTTTGTTGTTATCCACAGTAAAATAGAAAACTATTGTAAAAAATAAATTTTCTAAGTAAAATTACGTCATCGTCGAAAAGCGAAACGTCAAAGTCGTTCAAAATGTCAGAAATTTGAAATAAGGGAAGTTTACTGCCTTGCACTAACCTTACACAAATAAACACAAGCAGTAACCTTATTAAGGGAATCCTCATTTTCGGACCCAAATGCGCATGCGTAGATGTCAAAATAAGGCTAATTTAAATACTGCTTGTTCTTATTGCACGTCCAATAACTCTCTAATGTCTGTCCAGCGACTCTGTGTCTACGGGGCAACGGTAAGGGGAATGCAGTTGTAAAAAAAATGGCTGATTTCATTCATAAAATACCCAGCTGCGTGCGGAACTTTTTGGAAGTTTTATCGTATTGCAACTCCTACACGAAAATCGAAAATGACCAAACCCCCGCCACTGGATATTTCAATATAAATCGATATTCCAAGATGGGAGGATACAATGACGGAAGCCCTGGCCAATAGCGAGACGTAAGGTGACGTTAGCCCATTGACAACGACATGGTTCCCCGTGGCAACGGCCATCCTGCCAAAAACTCCGCCAATCAGGTTCATCCAGGCCGGATGCTTGCCAAATTGTCAAAAACTGATGGTATCTTTAGAAAATGTTTATTTTTTACAATGGACAAAATTGAAGAAATCAGTTATTAGAATAAGAATAGATCTAACAACCACGTTGAAATATTTAGCGTTATATTTGGTATCTATATTTTGCTATTAAAAAATGGATTTTCAAATGAACTATACTACAGGCCTAGTATTTTCGCTTTGTCATAATTAAACGTGACAACATGGCACATTTACGTCCGAATTCCTTCCGTAGACTCAGATCCGCTGGGCAAACAATAGAGGCGACTAACGAGAGATTCAGCTCCATTTTTTGTACCTAAACAAAAAATTATTGTTGAAACGAAAAAACAAATAAGAATAATAAACATAATTCTACACTTCTATAACCAAATCATTTCAGCGGTCAGTTCCTTGGGTTATGATTCTTGAATGGTGGGGGGCTATGACGTCACACTTGGCTGTCAAAGTTGTCAACCAAAAGAATAACCACGGTATTTACCGATAAATAATCATTCCAGGCTGAAAATCGCCTTAGATCAAATCATTACCCCATATTTGAAATAAAGACTGACTTTTTGATAAACCCGATAAAAATAATTAACTTAAATCTAAAAAAAAGTGAAATTTCTCAAAACAAAAATTTCCTAGCTTCTACCTCTGCTTTTAAAAATACTCATACCTTTGTATACACAGACGCTTCAAAAAATAACTCTGGGGTTGGATTTGGGATACACATTCCCCAAATTGATTATAATTTTTCATGCCGACTCCCGAATAATCTTTGTATTTGTACTGCGGAGGTGACTGCTATATATGAGGCATTGAAGGTGGTTTTGAAAAAGGGCATCAAAAATGTTATCATCTTCTCAGACTCCCAAGGAGCCATAGGGAAAATTGACAAGAATGACTTAGACCCATGCAGGGATAACTTGTCTTTAAAAACAAAAAGACTAATTCTGATAGCCAATGACAATGGCTCAGATATATCTGTGGCCTGGATTCCGGGACATTCACAGATTGAGGGTAACGAGACTGTGGACAAATTGGCCAAAATAGGCACAGCTCTAAATGTCCCATTGAAAATGGACCTAGACAGATCAGAGGTAGTAAGCATTGCAAAGGAGAAAATTATTGAGGAGCACAATGTGCTATGGCAGGCTTCACTGAAATTTAAAGGCATTTTTTATTCAAGAATAGTGTCTTCCTTCCTCAAAAAGAAATGGTTCACGGCTTTCGAGTTTGTAAATCGTAAATATATTACAACGATGATAAGAATGCGCACGGGTCATTGTTTGACATCATCTCACCTCTATAAAATTAACATCAAAGAGGAGCCGAACTGTGAATGCGGTCGAGAAGAGTCGTTGGATCATATTTTCCTAGAGTGTCCAATCAATTTCATTCCCAATTTTGATATTTATCAGCAGATAATTTTAACGGGTCTTCAACCTCCTTTAAATATGTCTCTTATTTTATCAAAACTCTCAGAAACAAGAATCAGAATACTTATGAAATTCCTTGTCTACAATAAAATAAAGTTATGAAACTAGTGTCTTCTTTCTTTTTTCAGCAAGCCAATATCGACTGTGCTGTCCGTGTCAATTGTATGTATCCTATGTTGTATTTTTTGTTAACACCTCACCCCTTAAAATTAGTAATACACAGCAATTCAATACTCATATCAACCAAGATCGGGTAACCAACCCTGGTGGCGGTTCTCTTACTCCACAGCAGAACTCTACAAACAATTCGCGGGGTTTGATATGGCTGAGAGCCAGACAAAGTCACCCTGCCACGAATGAGCTGGCAAGTTGCCCATAAAGGAGCAGTGCCATTATTAAAGAAGAAGAAGAAGAAATTGATTTCGAATTTTCGAAGACAAAAAAAAGTAAGCCATAAGCATCTTGATGAAGAAAACAAAAAGGCATTGTATAGAGGTCCGAAAATATTAAAGATCTGATAATTTTCGGATTTTCAATTTGTATATTAGGGGTCCGAAAATGCGGATCTTTAGTAATAATTGAAGATCCGAAAATAGATGTTTATTTCTAATTCTGTCTAATTAAGGAATATTATCGTCGCAAGTATCTACAAAGAATAATATTCGAGATAAGTCTGTTTCTGCAGAAATCACAAACCAGTCAGAGTGAATTTCATTGGTTGAAACTAATTTTCTGACTGTTTTTGACTATTTTTAACCAATAAAATTTGCTCTGACTGGTTTGTGATTTCTACAGAAACAGACTTATCTGGAATATTATTCTTTGTTAATATTTGCAACGCCATTTTAATGGAACTAGCCCAAGAACCAAATACTAATGCACAAAATCAATTAGAAGAAAAAATAAAAAGTATAAAATTTCCTTTAAAACTTGCCCATAAAGGAAAACCCAAGGGACATCAATTAACTGCATTTGAACTAAAAAGGTCTAAGAAAAATAAAAGTGTTTTATTCAAAAATGAAGTTCCTAAACTGATGCACCAGATAATGCTTAATGCAATTTTAAATATAGAAATTTGGAAAGAAAACATTCCTCATCATCAACAAATTGATCTACTTCTTCTTGAAGAAGAAATAGAAGCAATGTTTGTCAGGATTCTTATGTTTTAATACAAAAACGAATTGAAAAAAAAAAACAAATAGTATTCTAAAATGGATTTGTGATATATTATGTAACAAAGTGATACATGAAGATTGCTTACAATGGTGTGATTCATGTCTTCGGTGTGCTGTTCAGTAACAAAGCTGCCTTCTAGTGAGAAAGCCTGGTTTTGCATGCAGTGCAGAAGGAACTTAATCACACCTCTCACCCTATCAATCCTTAAAATAAACAAATATTTATTTTTATTTATGTAGTGTTTTGAAAGAAAAAAGGTAGGTACTTAGTTTTGTTTTTTGTACTTTTTTGTTTGAAATTGCACCAACCAAATATTTTCGAGTAAACTTGATTAGCTATTCTGCATAAAAAAGATTTAGAGGATCCATTTTTTCTAGTATCAATCCTAAAAAATATAAGCAAATTTTATAATATTCCTTAATTACGACAGAATTAGAAATAAACATCTATTTTCGGATCTTATTACCACTAAAGATCCGCATTTTCGGACCCCTAATATACTAATTGAAAATCCGAAAATTATCGGATCTTTAGTATGAACACTAGAGATCCGAATTTTCGGACCTCTATCCAGTGCCAAACAAAAAACAAGGGTAGTGATAGAGAGGGGCAGATCCTAGATCTCACATATTAAATCAAAGGCAAGTAGAAGTAGACCTAAGCAAAAAGAACAGACTGAGGTAACAAATCAGCTCGGGCTCAGCTTTCATTAGGGAAAATTGAAAAATCTAAAATTTTTCCAGCAAACAAGAAAATATTAAGTCAACATCGGTGGGTAAGGTTTTATAAAATTGGATAGAACTTTTTAATTAATACATATTTATAATTTAGTTTCTTTTCACCAAAATGAAAGAGCACATGGACAACAGAGGTTAAATTGGCACAACCTTCTCAAGAAGAGACAAAAATAAATTCAGCAAAATTGAAGTGTCTATGTCTTCCGATCCCCGTGCCAAATTTCACATTGCATGTTGCATTCAAACTTCTCAACTGAAAGTGTTAATAGTTGTCTCTCTACATTGTCTTTTTGTTTAAATTTTCCTTTGCAAGTGTCACACTCACACGGATAAATAAGTCATGTAATAATAATTGTTTATACTAGGTTTAAGTAAATATATTAAATATTATGCAAAATACATAGTTTTATTTGACGGCCCCTAGAAATTACTATAAAACTTCTAGAATGTTCCAGAACTCTTCAAGCCAAGTTAGAATACTTTAGAACTTCAATATATATAGGCCATTGAGAACGTTCCAAAACACTTCTCAGCACCATTCTAAAAGGCTTTAGAACAATTTAAAAACCTCAGAATTATTTCAGAGAGCCTATAGCCTGGAATAAACAAAAATTGAAACTCATAAAATGAGTAATAATAAGGAAATTTTAACAAGAAAATATGTTTCTCTTTCAATTAAAATTTTTGAATTTTTATAATTTTTCCTATTTCCATCAGGCTCTTGATTTAAGATTCTAAATTCTTGATTTTGTTTTGGCTGTTAAATTTTTCCATTCCAAGTTCTTGAATTCTCATTATTCCTGTATTTAAGAATTCCAGGCTCTTCTCTAATGTTTTTTCCAAAATGGATTTTGTCTATGTTTTCGTTTAAAAGAAATCAATAATTTAAAGAGCCTAGCGTTTAGAATAGACAAAAATTGAACGTTATAAAATGACTAATAATAATGAAATATATTAGAAATATATTAGTCGTGAAGACGTCTTTAGGCAGACGTCTGAAATTCTGGAAGACGTTGGCCGTCCTTTAAGATATATAGGTACCCAGCAAACATCGAACCATCCCATAGAACTAGAAGTATCAAAGATATATCTTGAGGTATGCGACTTACACACACTAAATTCCACGAACATCTCAAAGATCTCACAGGAACTGCCAAATGTCCGCCTCAAGGATATCTTATCTTATATGAAAAGCAAACCGTCCCATAGAAGTGTCAGAAGAACATCCACAGTTCGTCTCAAGGATATATTTACATTATTACATTTCAATTTCAGAGAACGTGTTTCTAGAACATTAGCAAAAACTATATGTATAATGATTATTTATTAGACTAGAGAGTAAAGTAACATAGTTCCATATAAGTCACGCAAGAAAATAACCCAGTGACCCCGAAGGGCAATGTTGTTGATTTTCTCGGGACAGCGGGAAGAACCAGAAGCCATCATGTGACTAATGCGATGCGAGGTTAGAAATTAGGGAGGCTGGTAAAAAAAAACAGCGTCTTTCTCTTCATTACATCGGAAGGATATTAGTATGGTGTAGATCAAGACTTATTTTGACTTTGCCTCCCACTTCGGTGTCACAAGCTGCATTTTTTAGGGATGAAAGTACCTACATGACAAAGTAGGTACCTAATCCGTATTCCGGAGGTGATACAAAATTGGACTAGGCAAAAGAGCACTATCAATCAAAAATCGAGATTCTTATACTACCTTATAGAGAAAAAATACTCTATTATTGGTCCAATGCACAATAAGGTTTTTCTACTACCGTGTGTAAAGTACTCACTTTACGCACTATTCAGAAGACGTAAAATTCCAATTCACGCACTAGTGCGTAAAGTAACTTACTTCACACACTAATGCGTAAAGTAATGTCAATGACAGATGTTGACAACTGTCAATTTAGTATTTTTCTGGTAAATTACTTCACACACTAGTGCGTAAAGTGAAAATACTTCACGCACTAGTGCGTAAAGTATTTGTCTAAATCCATTTTTTGAACATATTTGATTGGTATAGTAGAAAAAAATTTGTATGCAATACGTGCGTAAAGCTTCTTTTTTCACTCATGTGATTGTCAAAATTCACATTCGTGAAAAAAGGTTCACTTTACACACTTTGTTGCATAAATAATTATTTTCTACTACCGTGCGTAAAGTACTCACTAGTGCGTAAAGTAACTTACTTCACACACTAGTGCGTAAAGTAATGTCAATGACAGATGTTGACAACTGTCAATTTAGTATTTTTCTGGTAAATTACTTCACACACTAGTGCCTAAAGTGAAAATACTTCACGCACTAGTGCGTAAAGTGAAAATACTTCACGCACTAGTGCGTAAAGTATTTGTCTAAATCCATTTTTTGAACATATTTGATTGGTAGTAGAAAAAAATTTGTATGCAATACGTGCGTAAAGCTTCTTTTTTCACTCATGTGATTGTCGCACTCGCCTTGTCAAAATTCACATTCGTGAAAAAAGGTTCACTTTACACACTTTTTGCATAAATAACTATTTTGTGGGGAGCATTTTTTTATAATAATTCAAAAAAAATAATTATTATTAGCTCTTATTGCCGAAAAAAACTTTAAACGTAAATATCTCGGTTTCAATCGTGCAAAAATTTGGTTAAAAATCATCTTTTTAAATATACCTTTCATTTAACGAAAAACGAAAGGCTTAATGGAAAAAAAAAATTCTTTATAAAAGTTTCGCTGTATTGTCTAGATAACAGTGCAAACCACATATTTTTTGCTTTTAAATTAACAAAGATATAACAATAAACAGTTATAGGTGAAAAGATGTCAAGGCTTTATGGGAGAGCAAGATCCGACCGCCGAGTTTCTCGACTCGCTATGTATCTCTCTCAGTGTTGATACGTATGGGATCTCTTTCACTCTGTTACATTATTTTGTATAGGGATTATCTATTAATTTATGCAATTGAAGGCAAAGAATATTCCATAAGGTATATGAATTTACAATAATTTGCCTTTGAGGAAAATAAAAAATAGCAGGATATTATCAAAATACATATATACAGGGTGTTTCACGAACATCGAAACAGTAGAGGCGTTTTAGGGTATTTTTAGGTCAAATAAAAAAAACGCTCGGACACGTCGATTTTGTATTCTTCAAGAGGGAAACTTTTTGACCCCATCGGGTGGGGTGACTTTAACCCCCTCCTTCTCAGATAGGGAAAATGCCGAAGATGGGTCGAGTAGTACCTTGTTTCACAGGTATTTTGATTCTTGTCACAAGTGCGTATTTTTTTTGAAAATCGAATGATTAGCTCTCAAGATATTCACAGTCAAAGTTGCAAAGGGCTAAATAGGAAACAATTTTCTGGCCCTGGTATTCTCAAATTAACACTTCTTCTAGTATTTTCTACTGAATCGAGACTCTAACACAGTTTCAACTCAATCGACATAAAAAAGCAAGAAAAAAAAAATCCTTTAATGTTGAACATTTAGAAAATGCTGTTATTTGAAAGATCTTCAAAAAAAGATGGTACTCAGCCCACACTCTCTATCATAATAAAAGGGGTGAAAATCAGCCTCGATACAAAAAAAAATAATAACTTACGGGATTTTAACGAGAATCAAAATACCTTTACAAGAAAGTACGGGAAAAGTACCATTCGACCTCGACCTACTTACTTATCTTGATGGAAAGGCTGAACGTTACCCTTCATAAAGGGTGATGTAATGAATACAAACAAATTGAAATTATCGGAAAAGTACTTCTGAAAAAATGAAAATTGACGTGTCCGAAAGGAGAGTGTTAATTTGATAATAACAGGGCAAGAAAATTGTTGACAGTGAATATTTTGAGAACTAATCATTCGATTTTCAAAAAAAAAAAAACGCACTTGTGATGAGAATCAAAATACCTTTAAAACAAAGTACCACTTGATCCATCTTTCCTATCTAAAAAAGGGGAGTAGTAAAAGTCACAAAGTTTCAATTGACCTTAAAATACCCTAAAACGCATCTGTTTCGATGTTCGTGAAACACTCTGTATATGTATTAATTGTATTTTGATAATATGATTAATTTATCTTGTAGTATTTTTTATTTTCCATAAAGGCACATATTATAGTAAATTCAGTGGCGGATCCAGGATTTTCTTCAGGGGGGGGCGCAAGCTTAGAATTATCAACAATGATTTCTTGAAAATTTATTTTCACTTTACTTATACGTTAAAGAATGTAGGTACAGGGTGGTCCAATTTGGACACTTTTGATATGAAACGTCAATTTCTGAGCCAGATACAAAAAAATGAACCCCCCACTCTGCTAACGCTCAAATTTCATGGAATTTTGATTGGTGCAAACACTGCAAACCGCCTTTTGATACCCTCAACCGTTTTGCCGCTAGAGGATGTTTCTCGAATTTGAACAATATTTTTATTATTTTTATTTTTATTATATATGAAAATAATTTATTTCTGTATAAACTTTATAGAGGTACTTTTCCATGCAGAATTCAATGTCGTTCTCAATTATTTTAATTCGTCTTATTTTTTTTTAAATAAAATACCCTATTTATACATTAATAACTAATTGATAGCTCTATTTTTGCTTATTATAATGATACATATAAGGTTTAATAGGTCTATCTCTAACAGTTTTCTAGAGACAAAAATTATAGATGTTTCAATCAAAAGAAACAATTTGTTAGAAGGAGACCTATCTCATTTTCCTTATATAAAGTCCTTTTCTAACACATTGTTTCTTATAACAAAAAGAGATACAATTTTTTTGCTGGAAAACCGATCGAACTTTGTATCATTGAAAGCAGCAAAAGCAGAGCTATCCAATCAGTTATTGATATACAGGGTGTTCCTAAATATCATGTACAAACTGAAGGGCGTGGTTCTTTGGTTTATTTTATGACTAAAATTTCTGATAAACATAGGTTCGCAAACGCTTCGTTACCTGTCTACGGGGTGTTGAAATTTTAATGTATTCATATTGAAAATGAGCAGGATTAGCAGGAATATGGCGGCGAGAAGTGTCTTACCTGTAGATTGCTATTGAAAATGAGCAAGAATATGGCTGCGGGACCTCTGTTGTCGCCACTGTAGGTTTATTCAGTAACTTTAGTTTCATCTAGCTAATTACAGAGCAAACGTTTGACATGTACAATCATTCAGCTCTTATTGCGTAACCTAGATTCCAAATTTGAACTAAATCCCTCAAAAATTGCAGGAGCTATAAAGAAAAAACTAAAAAAAATATTAAAATTTCAACACCCTGTAGATCGGTAACGAAGCGTTTGCGGACCTATGTTTATAAGAAATTTTAAAATAAAATAAACCAAAGAATCACTTCTTTTCGTTTGTACATGATATTTAGGAACACCCTGTATAGGCGGGTGTCCGGTGTCCCATCAAAACAATCGGACTCTGGTTATTATCTTGAATTCGGGAAAAAATAGAAAAAAACTGAGAAAGTCACTGGATTCTCTAGCCACAAAACGGTTGAAGATATAAAATTTGAGCCTCAGAGTGGGGGGTTGATTTTTATGTATCTCGCTCAAAAATTGGACAACCCTGTACATATCAAAACACCGAAAATAACAAATGAAAATACCTATTCCAATTAAAAATATAACACATTTATCTGATAAAAACAACACAAATTGAACAATAGTGTAGCTTGGAAAATTTTCCAATAACATTTTATTAGAAAATTTTTCCATAAACTTTCATTGGAAAATTCTTTTATAAAATTTTTCTATCTATAATTTAAAAAAAAAAATTTTGTAGTTTTTGAGGTCTCAGGGGGGGGGGCGCCCCCCGCGCCCTTCCCCTTTATCCGCCACTGAGTAAATTCATACACCCTATGAAACATTCTTCGCCTTCAGTTGGATAAATTAATAATCCCTATACAAAATAATGTAAGAGAGTGAAAGAGATCCCATACATGTCAACACTGAGAGAGATGCATAGCGAGTCGAGAAACTCGGCGGTCGATCTTGCTCTTCCATAAACCCTTGACATCTCTTATTGTTTATTGTTACCTATATCTTTGTGTTGCACTGTTATCTGGGCAATACACAAGGGAAACTTTTATAAAGAATAGTTTTTTTCCATTTAAGCCTTCGTTTTTCGTTAAATGAAAGGTATATTTGAAAAAGATTATTTTTAACCAAATTTTTGCACGATTGAAACCGAGATATTTACGTTTAAAGTTTTTTTCGGCCATAAGAGCTAATGGCAATTATTTTTTTTTAATGATTATAAAAAAATACTCCCTACTAAGACCTTATTGTGCATTGGACTAATAATAAAGTATTTTTTTCTCTATACGGTGGTATCAATATCTCGATTTTTGATGATAGTGCCCTTTTGCACAGTCCAATTTTGTATTACTTCCGGAATAAGGGTTGTAGTATGATCCCCTGTGTCCCAAGTAACCCCGTTTGACGGTACGGTACTCTAGATGATATAGGTACAAGCCTTACCTACTATTGAACAAATTTATGATAATGTAAATACTATATCTATCCAAGTGAAAATTATTAATGATCTGAAAACTGAAGACTTCCAAAGCAAGAGAGAAATGAGACAAGGGGACACAATATTATTCACATACCTACCATACTACCCAGGGGGCTGATTCTCGGGCCAGGGAGTAGAGCTCCCCGAGATAAAAAATGGTTCTTCTTTATCATTCTCGATTACTTTTCGATTACGTTGACAAGGACAAAACATTCGCTCTATCGGGGTGCTCTACTTCCTGGCCCAAGAATCGGCCCCCTGAAGTAAGACTTGCAAAATAACGGGAACAGTATTGATAGAGTATATAGAACCGTTGATAGAACTTAAGTCTGAACCAAAATGCCTCTATATATGGCTCTGTGATATACTCTGTCCAATGGATATAAATTTACAGGCCACTAATAGTACAATGTATGCCTGAATTATCATCAATTGGTTCCTGTGTTCAGAGGAACTTAACACTGCTTGATGGATGTCGTCGTCACGCGCTCTATTTCTAAACCTAAAATATGACGTCGAGGTGAATTTTCTCCTTATCAGCGAATGTTTTCTTGGACTTATTTTGTTGTCCAGTTTTTTGAATACCTGTCGTAGGTATTGCATTCTTTGCTATTGTATCCTAAACTGGGCAGCTATACAAAGACGAACTAAACTACTGTGTACAATAATTATTATTATAAATTGTTGGCTACAAACCCAAGTTATTTTGTGTTATATACGTATAGGCAACCAACTTAGCAACCAATTAAGCAACCGCCTATCAGCGCCGTCTACTTCCGGAAAGGAACAAAGTATGAAGCTCCATGACACAGCGACTGGAAGAACCAGTCTACTAGAGAACAGCCCAAAGACAAGCCATGCGCCTCATCCAATGTACCCTATAAATTAAGCCCGACAATAATCTTAACTGTGATATTTTTAATACAACACTCATTATCGTTCGTGACTAGTTTTATTGATAACAGAAAGAATCCCTAAACACCACAACTGGCGACGAGGATGGGATGGAAGTGGACATCGACAGCGAGTGACAGATCGAGGCCAACATGGCGGCCGAAATCGTTCTAGATCCAGCGTCGACAAGAAGAAATGGAAAACAGGGTCAAAAATGCAGGTGCTGTGGAAAAAGTCATTCACCCCCATGCAAGTACAGGACGTACCAATGTATTGTTTGCCCAGTGGATCTGAGTCTATGGAAAGAATTCTGACGTAAATGTGCCATGTTGCCACGTTTAATTATAAAAAAGCGAAATTACTAGGCATGAAGTATAGTTAATTTGAAAATCCATTTTTTAATAACAAAATATTGATAACAATAATAAAACGCTAAATATTTTAACGTGGTTGTTAGATCTATCCTTATTTTAATCCTGATTTCTTCAGTTTGGTCTATTGTAAAAAATAAACATTTTCTAAAGATACCATCAGCTTTTGACAATTTGGCAATCATCCGTCCTGGATGAACCTGATTGGTGGAGTTTTTGGCAGGATCGCCGTTGTCATGAGGAACCATACGGTTGTCAATAAACTAACGTCACCTTACGTCTCGCTATTGGCCAGGGCTCGCGTCATTTTATCCTCCCATCTTGGAATATCGATTTATATTGAAATATCCAGTGGCGGAGATTTGGTCATTGCTGATTTTCGTGTACGAGTTGCAGTACGATAACACTTCCAAAAAGTTCCGTACGCAGCTGGGTATTTTATGAATGAAATCAGCCATTTTTTTTTACAACTGCCTTCCCCTTACCGTTGCCCCGTAGACACAGACTCGCTGGGCAGACAGTAGTAAATGTCAAAAATACATGGAACAGTTGTTCCAAGGTATGGAGTATGTTTCAGTCTACCAAGATGATTTATTAATAACAGGTCCTGATAAACAAGGTCATTTAAAAATCTTATGTAAAGTTTTGCAGAAACTCAGCGATGCCGGATTGACGCTACGCCGAGAGAAGTGTCAGTTTTTCAAAGAAGAAATTCATTATCTAGGACATAAAATAAGTAAGCATGGTCTTCACAAGGCTGAAGACAAAATTAAGGCTATATGTGAAGCAGAGCCGCCCCATAATGTAACTGAAGTTCGTAGTTTGTTAGGCATGATAACTTATTATTCAAAATTCATCCCAAATTTATCCTCAATTTTAAGACCCATATATAATTTGCTCAAAAAGGAAACCGAGTATTATATTGGAGTAAAGAATGTCAATTAGCTTTTATGGAAATAAAAGAAATTCTCATGTCTGATTTAGTACTAACGCATTTTAACCCAAAATTACCCATTTATTTGACAACTGACTTCCGATTACGGTATTGCTGCTGTCTTATCCCATGTTATGCCCAATGGAGTGGAAAGACCAATTAATTTTGTTACTAGGACTCTGACAAAAGCTGAAGTATCATACAGCACCCTACACAAAGAAAGCAGTGCGATTTACCTAGGTTTAACAAAATTCTACCAGTATCTGGCAGGAAGATTCTTCACGATCCGCACAGATCATAAACCACTAATAACATTGATGGGTGAACTGAACATAAAGGCATACCAAAAATGTACGAAAATCAACTACAAAGATGGGCAGCATTTCTGGCTGGTTTCAACTATAAAATAGAGCACATAAAGGGTAAGGAAAATATCATTGCAGACTATTTCTCCCGAAAACCAAGCAAAACAGAAGTAGCTATAGAGGAAAATGTAAGTTATTTGAATTTTACTAATAAAATCGATAATTGGCCTTTAAATAATCATGAAATTATGATAAATACGAAACAAGATAGTCAATTGCAAGACATCATTGAATGTGTTAGAGCTGAAAAATGGCCAAAACAAATTAATGACGAGTTGAAGGCATATTATCATAGACGTAATGAATTATTTATAGAAAATGACATTCTAATATGGGGCCTGAGAATAGTGATTCCAAGCAAACTACGTAGGAAAGTTCTGGAAATGTTGCACGAAGGACATTATGGAATTGTAAAGATGAAAGCTACAGCCAGATCCTTTGTATATTGGGAAACGTTAGATAAAGATATTGAAGAAATCACGAAAAGCTGTGTGCCATGCAGAGTAACCGTACAGGCACCACCAAAAAGCCCTTTGACACCATGGCCTGTAGAAAATCGACTATTTAATAGAATCCACATAGATCTTTGTGGTCCAATGGTAAAACATAATTTTTTAATAATTGTAGATGCTTACACGAAATGGTTGGAAGTGTATCCGATGACTAAAGTCACCACCGATGACATCATTGAAAAATTGAGAGAGACATTTTCCAGATTTGGCATACCAAGTACCATGGTGAGCGACAATGGACCTAATTTGATGTCAGCAAAGATGCAACAATTTTGTAGACTGAATGGCATCAAGCACTTGAAATCACCTCCTGGTCATCAGCAAAGTAATGAAGCCGCTGAAAATGCAGTTAAAAATTTTAAAACTAAACTCAACACAGCCCTTAAAGATCCAGAAAGCAAAAATCAATCATTATCAACTCTAATATCAAGAATATTGTTCACTTATCGAACAACGGAGCATTGCTCAACAAAAGCATCACCAGCTAGTTTGATGTACAAAAGAGAATTGAGATCGAGACTTTCTAGCATGGGAAAAAGTGACAACATTCTGGATACAGCAGATAAAAGTGCAATAGAAAACTTAAGAAAGGCTCAGGAACGTCAAAAGAAAAACTACGGAGGGAAGGAAAGAGGATTAAAAGTAGGAGACATGGTATTAGTGAAAGATTATAGAAATCCAAATAAGATTGCCTGGACCAAGGCCAAACTAATAAACAAGACTGGAAAAGCAACATTCTTGTGTGAACTGGAAGAAGGAAACATTTGGACACGCCATAAGAACCAAATCAAAATATGCCAGTGGGAAGCAGAATCGAAAAATGTTCATTTTGACCCAAACTTAACCATATTTCATGATTATGATACTGATAACTTTGAAATTGATAAAAACATAATAACTAATAATTCTTCTTTAGATTCTCAGCATATAGTGAGATACGTACCTCAACCACAGGTAGAGCCAGCAGCCAGCTTCACCTAGCTCCCCTTGTAATTCAAGCCACCCCTCTCTTGCAGAACCACCCTCATGTTGTGACTGTACCTTATATAATGATTTGTGTAACTATTGTAAGTATAAATTGAATTTATTGGATGAGCAAGGCCCAATGGAATCGACAGCTGATGAAAGTAACATTTCTGTTCATTCAGAGAGCTTTGAAAGTTGTGACGAAGATTCTACTATGAATCTTAATAAAAATAAAAATTTGACAGGGTCTGACAGTCACGTAAAAAAGAAACTGTTAAGTAATAATGACGATCATGGACATCATAATGACAGCGTACCTAGTAAGGAAATAAAACGCAAAAGAATTGTTCCTAATAAACTGAAAGATTTTATATTGTGATATTTATGTAACATGTAAACTATTAATTGTATTGTACCAATTTGTAAATGTGAATATTGTTATTATGATAGTACTGTATTTATTTTAGATTTTGAAAAATCTTAGAGGAGAGGTGTTATATGCGTATAGGCAACCAACTTAGCAACCAATTAAGCAACCGCCTATCAGCGCCGTCTACTTCCGGAAAGCAACAAAGTATGAAGCTCCATGACACAGCGACTGGAAGAACCAGTCCACTAGAGAACAGCCCAAAGACAAGCCATGCGCCTCATCCAATGTACCCTATAAATTAAGCCCGACAATAATCTTAACTGTGATATTTTTAATACAACACTCATTATCGTTCGTGACTAGTTTTATTGATAACAGAAAGAACCCCTAAACACTACATTTTGCCATACAAGTCTAACTGAAAGACTTACGATTTGTAGACTTTCATTCATGTAAAAATTCAGTTTGGTAAAAAACAATCTTCCGAGATCTCAAAAAGAATATATGTTATGGCAGGCAATTGCATACAGAAAGAGGACAGGACCGAAAAATAAGCTACTATTAAGCTTTCGGCAACGTTTCAGAATATATTCTTCCTTTTTTGAAATGTTGCCGAAAGCTTGATAGTTTCTTCTTTTTTGGCCCTGTCCTTCTAAACAAAATTAAAACATATTTTTAAATAAATAAAACAAGTTATTATTTTATATTTTTATTTAAGTCACAAAAAAGTAACATTAAAGAAACAGAGCACACTATGCACGTAAATGTAAAAATCAAACTATTGAAAGATAATTCAAATTGGAACTGATTTCAACTAAGACAACTGATGTAACATTACAAGAAAAAAAGAAAAAAAACATAAATAGCGGCTATTGTGTTTTCCTGTTAAATAATGGATAAATGCGAATTTATTCTATTTTTCCTACTTAAAACCCTAGATTAAAATAATTAATGAAAGCGTCTTATTTATAATATGAGTAATTCCCCTGAATAATTGGTAGAAGAGTTTAGGCATACTTATCTACATTACGCAGAATCCGACTATAAAACATCTTGGGATTACATAATTTGTTTGCCCCCCAAAAAAAAAAAGACAAAATACTAAACACTTTTAGGCTGATAGTAATTAAAAAAATTCCATTTCCCAGGAATAAATGTTACAAAGTCATAAACTTTGTTTAAAATATACATATCCACGTTACACAACTCTCCCAGATTTAATTTTTTTTGGTTAAAATCCTGTAACCCTATAAACTATGACTATCTATACTAATATAATCTAGTTTTATAATTATGTAGTGATTTTTAGCATAACGATTAACAATAACAACACCATTTTATAAGTGTTATAAATATAGGACTCTGAAATGTTTTAATATTAACAATTTATAAAAGTAGAAACATATTTTATATACAATATAAATTTTTGAACAAATTTCTCTAAGGTTGTAAAAAAATTTTAATATAAAAAACAGTTGATTTAAAAGTTTATATATATTAAATCGAGTTTGTAAACTTTACTAACTAACCAACATTTGACAAAAAAAAAAAAATACAACTACACTACAATAGCAAGATAATTTTAATAAATAATTTCCTATAATAGCCTAAGGTCTGTCCTAAGAAGTTACTCAATATTTTTATTAGCCAATTATTTACTCTTTTGAGAATATTTTTTTCCTATTGCTGTTGCATGATGTTTCTCCAAATACATATACAGGGTGATACTTTAGTTTATATGTATATTAAAATTATATTACATTATTTTATTTTGAAAAAGGTTAAGAAGAATTACAATTGAAAAAAAAATCACTGAAATGTTACTGTAATGAGGATCTGATTAAGAGAAAAAACCACTACCATTATTTTTACAAAAATATGGTCAATGAAACTGAAATTTATTTGAGTAAAAAATATCCTAAGCCATCAAATTTCACTCTACTATCTAGGCGATTCTATTCAAGGAATTTACTGCTAAAATTTTTTTAGTCTACTTATTGATTACCCTGTATAGAGCCGAAATTCCTAAATATCCTGAACTTCTGGATTTACCTTAGACCATAAATAAATAACAAATAAGTAAAAATAATTGCACATTGATGTTTCACTCATTGATATTATTTTATAATCAGTCTGTTTCTAGAAACAAATGAAGGCAATACTCCCGTTTAATTATTTTAATTTAAACTAATTAATTACTGATTATAGGCAGACAAATTTCTCAAATTAGCTATAAGATTTATCTACTCAACCTACATACATATTTTGAAATAGTAGAGAATTAAAAATATATAGTCAAACTTGGTCATAACAAACGTAGAATAGGTACAGTTCTCATGGGAACATTATATTAGTTTGACTGTATGAATTTTTTTTTACATTTTGATAAACTACCTACTGGTATATTTTATTATCAAAAAATATACAAATTTACGATATTTTCTAATATTTTAAAAATTATGTATATACAAATATAAAATTCTAATAATTTCCTATAGCCTGGCAAAGTTGCGTCATTAAGGCACAAGATACCAACTATATTTGAAAATAGACCTACTTAAGTACATACATTAAATACATTATTGAAAATTATATAATTAAAAATTGGTGAAATTTAAAAAGGAGTATGTACTGATACTATTTTCTTAAGATGTTGGTTATTATTAGTCAAAAACATGGAACAAATAATATTTTTAGATAATTATTTTTCCCAAATACATACTCACTCAAATGTGGATTGTTACTTCAATTTACTAAGCTTATCTCAAAAAATATTGAATATGAACAGTGTTCTATATTAGTGTTATATCTACTACTACTACTATCTAATAAAGAATTTATTATGTAATGCACATCCTTTCCTAATTCACAGCATTGTTTATGGATTCAGAAAAACAAACATCTCTTTAAACATTTGTCTGTCATGATTATGATAAGATAGTTACTATTATTTGATAGTAGTAACACTCTATAATTTTTTTGCAATTATATCTACATAAAATTGTATATTTTTGATAAATGTATCATTAGAAAATAAGTATTTACAATAATTTATACCAATTTTTAATCAATACAATAATGTTTTCTATATACATTTTGAAATTGCCTAGGTAAAAATTACACTAAAATCTTTGCTATAAAAATATATTATGTATAATGACGATCTTAAAACACATTGATTACTCCTTTGGTTCATTATTGGAATGTATGAAAAATCATCTAAAAGACACATTCTCGGTGGAAGACACGCAATAAATAAATAAAATGTTTAAATAATGTAAAATGACAAACACTAAAAAAATATACTGCCAAGGGTTTTTGAGAAAATAAGCAAAAATTATTTTTGAGGTTGCATTTTTGCAACTATTGCTTGTAATCTTTGAAGTTGGGCCATCAAATCCTCGTTTGAGTCTTGTAGGTTCTCTATTGTTTTTTTAAAGCCATTGTTTTCGTTGACTAAAATTTCTACTTTTCTTTCTAGCTGGTCCATGTACTCTTTCTTTTTTCTTCGGCTTTCTTGAGCCGATATTTTATTTTTAATTTTCCTTCTGATTTTCTTCAAGGACTTTTCTTCGGCTTTTGTAAGAGGTAGGCGAGTAGGCACTGGGTAACCTTCTGCAGTTAGAGTTCTTTTTTCTTCTTCGGTAAGAACTAGAATACCTGTAGAACCCTTCTGGAATAAATAAGAAAAATATTTGTAAATTTTATAGGTTCAAAGACACATTAATTTTCTTTACAAGCAAACTTTATTATGTGTCAAGAAATCATTCTTACCGGTTGGGTACTAATAAGTGGCGTATAAATTGGCTGCCTTGGAGTAGGATGAGGTAAAATCGTCCTCGCTATTTTTCTTGGTGCTGGCGAAGAAGTAGTTGTATTGTCTTCTGAGTCGTCGCTGCTACTGCACGATGGTGGTGTGGGCGGGAGGTGGTGAAATGTGCTACCTTTCGGAGCTGAAAATAAAATAATCTTATTAGTTGTTTTTTTTTTTTTTTTAATTAGGAAATAATTATTGTGTGTGTCAGATTTTCTCGAGATATCCACAACGGCTTCTCCATGATACAACCCACATTTGAAAATATGTCTAATAATAAATCACACAGTACATGGTTTTTAAGCCTCTAAATTTTTTGCTTGTCTTATCCCAACCACCCAGTATTCAAGCAAATTATTGAGTTTATGTCCAACTGCTATAGAAAACCAATAAGAAAAAACGAGTTACCAACTTATACTAAAATGCACTGGCTTCCTGAAATGCTAAGTGGCCAATACACAATAATTAAACCTGCGTTTCTACAAACAATTCCTTCAACTTCTGGACCTACAGCATTTAATTCTGTGGATGCATCAACAAATGAGATATGCATGAAATACTGCACACTCGATATCTTGGCCGACAGCCGTTTTTCTGAAAGCCAGATTGTAATCGGTGGACCATTGTTCTTACTAATCTTATCTTCAACTGATAATACCTACTGGCATTGAATTGCTCCAACTGATCTAACTTTCCGTTGGCAATATAAGTTGTAAAAAGTTTTTTTCTAGGTAAGAAATCAACGTGAAGTTAAGGATATAGTTCTTATTCGGAGAATGACCCGCTGATCTGCGGATGCAAAATTCCCTAGCCAGTTCTTTACGCATTTCGTCCTTATTTGGACTCATCAGCTGGTCAATTTCCGAACAAGGACTACGATGTTCTTGACTTCACGTTGGTTACTACCTGCAAAAAGTTTTTAGGGCACTGTCTGATCACCAAGCTATTTTTACTAAACTTTCATTGCCTATTGAAATATTTGAAGACAGGAAATATTTTAGAAACTATAAAGACATTGATGAATTGGAGTGAAGTGTATTATATTGAGGATATTGATCAAAAAATAAATCATTTCAATAACTGTATCATGGCACTTTCTGATTTTCATAGTCTATTAAAACCCATTAATCTGGAAAAACAACACGCACCGTGGATGACCTACAATCTAAAACAAATGATAAAAACATGACATAAAACCTACAAAAATTATAAAGAATCTAAAACTGTCATATCTAGGCAGTTGTATTGTGAACTATGTCAATAAGGCTGTGAAAAGAAAGCGTATTACAGACACATGGTATCAGCTACTTTGAACAACCCTACTGGATTTTGGAAAATGATGAAATCTTGGGGGCCTGCTAGCAGAAGTGGAAATGTATTGACTGTAGATGAGCTGAGCCCTGATGAGGTGAACAAATATTTCAGTGAATGTGTAAATGATATAAAATTCAGATAATGAGCTGCCCGAAACTTTTTATGCCATCTCAGAAACGGCTCAAGTAAAATTCAGCCTAACCTGTACTAGCTTGGATGAATTATATAAAACTCTACAGTCAATCAAATCTAACGCTATATGGGTCTGGATGGTATTTCGATCCAGATGCTGAAGTTGGCTTTTCCATTTTGTGGCCCGGCCCTTCTGAACATTGTCAACTCATCTCTAATTAGCGGTCACGTCCCAGGCGCATGGAAAAACTCGAAGATAATACCCCTCCAGAAAAAAGAAAATATCAGAGATCCGTCAAACCTTCGCCCCATCAGCATTTTGCCGCCCGCTGGTACTTGAAAAACTTGTGCATCACCAACTTTCGTCATTTGTTGAAGAAAACAACATATTGCTTAATGAACAATCAGGATTTAGAAAATCGTACAGTACCAGCAGGGCATTTTTAAAGATAAATGACGACATATACTGACCTCTTTGGACAGGAATCTTCCTTATCCTTTTAGACATGTCCAAAGCATTTGATAGCTGCTGTCGAAGCTTCCATGTTATGGTGTTCAGACCCTTGGAATGGTTTAAGAATTACATGTTTAACAGACACCAAACTGTCGAACTAAGGAGTAAACCTGACCCAGCACTGTCCCAGGAATTGGTTGTGAAGAAGGGAGTCAATTTTGTCTCCTTTGCTGTTTAATGTGTTCCTCATAGACTTTAAAAGCAGCATAAAGTATTGAAAAGTTTATTATTATGCAGATGACATACAGCTTATGTATGATTTTAACTTTCAAGACATCGACAAGGCAATAGTTCAATCAACGAAGATTTGCGATGTTTAATCCAATGGAAAAATATGAACGGTTTTAAAGTTAATGTGTCTAAAACTGATGCCATTGTGTTTGAAGGTAGAAGGAATGTGGAAGAAATCTTGGCTGGTCAGCTTACGTTGAACGGTGAAGCATTAATAAGATTTAGCGAATATGTTAGAAACTTGGGTCTTATAGAGAAAAAACTGAACTATGCAAAACAAGTGGCGTCCCTAAGTAGATCTTCTTTTCTTACATTAAAAGGACTTTATAATTTAAAAAACTATCTTCCCCAAAGTGCAAAGTTAAGACTGATGTGCGATTCTTTAGTACTCTCCAAATTAGACTACTGTGTTTTTGATCCGTGTTTGCGTGCTGAAGATGCAAGAAGCCTACAAAAAATTCAGAATTCTTGCGTTCGTTTCGCATTTCAAATCCCACGAAGAAACCATATTTCTCCATACTTAAAAGAAATTCAGTGGCTGAGTATGAATGAAAGAAGATGGGTGCATCTCTGCATTTTTATACACAGGGTGATTTTGGCTAAACAACCCAGATATTTGTATGAAAACCTGGAATTCCGAAATATGGCCCATGCGAGGGAGCTCAGACATGCACCAGCTTCTTTAACAATCCCCTTTTTAAAAACAGTTTTTCCTACAACTTTGTCTCTCATTACTACCATTTCTGCTTCCAAGTTTTCAGTGATATATATTTTTGTATGCTCAAGTACTTTCAAATTGACATTGTGGTCAACCAATTTCTTAGAAATTGTAAAAACCCCATTTTTTGTAAACCCTGTATTTGCAAAATAAATGATTTATTATTATTATTATTATTATTAATATCAAATATTTTAATTTTTTTTTCTCTAAATAAACAATCTTCTCACAAGACATTGATAATTATTTATTCTCCATAGTCTGTTTATTGAATTAGATTTTCTGCTACAGGAGATTATCATGATCTACTAGCCTCAACTGTAACCCAAATCTGTTTCCAAGAAGTTTTGCGTCTTGATTTTTGCTTTAAATCCTTATGTATTTATGTTTACAGTAAATGTTCACTGACATTATATTATTTTCTATTTTGTAAATAGTTTATTTTGAAACACTCAGCCATTGTACATATACCTACACATTTCGACTGTGTCATCAATACCTACTTATGATGCAATTAATATAACGTAACAAATTGTTGAAGGTTGAAATGGATTCTTGAGCCTTCCAAATCAGACTCAAGAACATGACATATAATTAGTTATTGATCGACTGCACATGATAGGAAGAAAACTTTAAAGAATTGCTCAAAACTAAGGAATTAACTAGCTGATGATTATTTCTCAACGCTCTATAAGATTTTTTTGTTGCCCTATTCAGTGCTGCTAAAAATATGGATTCAATGTCCAAAACCCATGATTAACTAAGGCAGTATTTATAGAAATAAAAAGGGAAAGAGGCACAATAATACTGAAGAAAATTACCAACAGTACCAGCATCAAAATAATAAGGTCAAAAGTTGAAGTCACAGTGAGAAAACAATATGAATAAAATCTGCTGATCAACATCATCAGTTCTTTTCCTGTTAACTCTAAACACACTAACTTTAGTATTAGTGACAAAGCAACTCTAGTCCCATTTGAATATCACCAGGAGGCTGCAGAGTATTTTGCACAGCAATTCCAGAGTGTTTTTACTAAGCTCAGGCCTACAGATATTAGACCAACACTTCCAGTTGAATCCTACTCCGGAACAAAATAATTTCATCCCAGAAAAGATAGAGCGATCGCTATATCAAGTCCCTAAGCGTGAACTCCAACCCTGAACTTGAGATCCCTCCTATATTTCTTAAAAATTGTCTGCACACTCTAAAGGGACCTCTGTCAGCCCTATTGAATGACATAATATCCACAGGAGATTTTTCTTGGAAAAAAACAGTTGTTGTCCGTATATTCAAAAAGGATAACAAAAAGCTAGTAGAAAACTACAGACCAGTCAGCTCAGCCTGGACAGCGCCTGGAAAAATTCATTGCTAAGGAACTCACAAGCTTTTTCTTGAAGCTCATATTGTTAATTGTACCACTCAAACAACATGGTTTTCTCCCCAAAAAATCTACTTTTACGAACCTCCTAACCAGACTCAATATGTGGACAAAGACGGATGATAAGAATGATCCAATAGTTTTCCTTGACTATCAGAAAGCATTTCATAAGATACTAAGATACCAACAATATACTTATTATACAAATTATCTCATTTTGGAGTCAGGGGCGATTTACTGCGACTTCTTGAGGAATTTATACTGGACGTACCTTTCAGGTTAGGATAGGAATATCATTCTCAACTCTGAGTTGAATACTCTGTACACAGCGGCCGGCGTACCGGTTAACCGGTACCACAATAAGCCTCAGTCTCAGAACCCTTCCAAAAACTGAAGACCAATAATATGAATCGTTTGCAAATTATATATTTATATTTTATATATATATATATTTATATATTTACGAGAAAACCCCATCAATAGTATACAATTAACAAAAATAAGGTTATGCAAAATTGCTTACTACCAATTAAGTAACTCAAAAAACAAAAACTTAAAAAAATACCCTAGTTAATTAAAAGTTAAACTATCTATCTGCTGTTTGAAGTTTGATAGTGAAATATCAATGATTTCGATGTGATAATGATTAACCAGTCTAGAATAACGTTAAAGGCACATTTTGATCATAATTTGTTCGGTGGAATAGAATGTGAAAAGTTGTAAAATTGTCCCTTCTATTCCTACTAGATATTTCCATATTAATACATTCAACTAAGTCCGGACTATCAATGTGGCTGTTTACCAGATTATAAATAAAAATTAAACCTCAAACGCTCATCCAAAGTTTTTTAGACTAAGTAAATTTTGAATCTGGGTATAATTATGGTCCTGAATAGTAACTCCCAACCTGAATGCACAACTTAAGAATTTATATGCTGTATTCTTTTCACGGAACTGCATGGTAAGGTGATCATATCACAGCCGCATATTCAAGTTGTGATCTTACTAGGGAAAAAGAAACACCTCTAATAGTATCAACAGCCAAAAGTTTGCAGTTCCTCAAAATAAAACCCAGCATTTTGGATACCTTCACTGTGACATAATTTATATGCTCCACAAATGTCAAATTTTCATCAAATATAACTCCCAGGTCTTTTATTTTCGAAACCTAATTTAGAGGCAGCTTATATCCAGGGAGTAGGCAGTGTCGAACTTACGTTTTCCTTTAAAAAAGCTTGCAAAGTAGCACTTCGATACGTTTAGGTTTAATTTGTGATCTAAACACCAAACACTTAGTCTATCCAAGTCTTCTTGCAAGAGTTGTTGGTCATTAGGAGAGTTAATGATTTTATATGTCTTGAAATCATCAGCGAAAGATAAGCCATCACTATTCTGAAGACAGTCAAATATACTATTAACAAGAAGATTAAGGAATAGTGGAGAATAATGTCTTCCTTGAGGGACTCCTGAGGAAACATTAATTGAATCCGACTGATAAGAACCTATCTTTACCCTTTGTTTATGACCAGATAAAAAAACTCATGACAACTGAGGCTGTACCAAAACCAATATCGTGGAGTCTTTTTAGGAATATTGCATGGTCCACTCGGTCAAGGGCCTTGGAAAAATATGTGTATATAGCGTCCACCTGTTTAAATTCCTCCAAGGCGATGACTATATGTTATTTTGGTAGGTTAATGAATTTGTCAGTGTCGACCGACCTGAGCAAAACCAATGTTGATTTTTGTGAATTATTAGGTTGCGGCACAACCACTTTAACAGGACACTCATTATGCTATCGAAAAGTTTCGGAATGGACAATTGAATGCACACACTTCTGTAGTATGATACATTATTTTTTTCCCCACTTTTGTAGATTGGAACAATAAAACTATCTTACCATTCGTCTGGGAAAATTGATTCTGTCAAAGATAGATTAAATAAGATATAAAATGGGGACGTTGGAGTGCAGACACATAGTTTGAGCAATAGATTGGAAATTTCGTCTGGCCCCAAGGTATTTTTGTTTGGTAATTTTGAGATCTTATCATAAATTTCCTCTACATAAATAGGCGCAATGTCAAACGACTCCGAATAATTCTTTGAAGGTTCAAAGATAGAGAAGTTATACAGGTTCCCTGGGACATGAACAGTCTCAAAGTATTTTTTAAATAGACTAGCTACATCTTGCCCACTAATGGCACTCTCATTATTATGTAAAACATTGTTTATGGAAGGGCATTATTTGATTAGAGATCACGGATATATTTCCAGAAGTACTTGGGATCAGCTTCAAACTCAACATCAACCATGTAACTGCACCAACATTCCTCTCTAATTCTTTTGCACTCCAAACGTAAACTAGAAGATTTTAAATAGTCCGTGGGTGACCTACATTTGACATAAGTGTCATGTGAATTTCTTTTTGAAAAATAAGATCATGCAATTCATGTGAGAACCATATTGGGTATGTGCAGGATCTGTATTTCTTTAAGGAAATTAAACAGGCAATACCTATACCCAGTATCTCATAAAATATTTCGGTAGCCTTATCAATGTTACACCGAGACAGGCATCGCTCCCAATCCACACTAGCTCAAAGTAATTAGCATTTGTAAAATCATAATAAAAATCTTGTTGAACTAAATTGGATTCCTGTTTTCCATTTAATTTTTTACAACAATTTTATACCTAACATGGTGAAAATTATCATCTAATATTGGGTCCTTAGCTAAACCTACTTCCACACTACGTCATTAGAGAACATGAAATCTAAGAAAACATTTCTGTTGTTGGGAATATTAATTACTTGATAAAGATGTAGAAATCGAAAAGATTGAGCAATCTGAATGCCATACGATGTACCTGATGGGCAATTAACTTGAACTTCATATTCATCATTCGACCAACGAGCTTCTGGTAGATTATAATCACCAAAAACATAAATTTTCTGAGAGCTTTGCGGGGGTGTAATATAATCTCGACTGCTTCACTATGAACTATGTAGTAAGTTTCTGGTATGTTACGAGGAATGTATACCACAGCTATAATAAATTTAGACCCGTTATAAGCACATGAGATAAATAAATGCTCTACTGTATCCTGGTTCACTTGAATTCAGGAAGATGGAACAGACACTCTAGAGATAAATGTCCGGCAAGAGATGCAATCTGTCATTCCTGTGGAAAGATTGGTCATTTCTCAAAACTGCTGCTATGATTGGAATGATGTCAGCTGCCTCAATATCTTGCTTATCGAAATAAGCTACATATTATTAAAATTGAAGTCAATCATATTCTACAGTTATATCTTAAAAACTATCACCAGACAAAGACATATCAAAGTTAACAAGTTTTTCCTACGAATCTAAATGTCACAATAGCTGCTTCATCTTTAAATTCTCATGTTTGTGGATAGGTACTGTATTGTGATTATATGTAGAAATATCAGATCATGTGTACAAAAATATCAGGATGTATCTCTTAGAAAATCTTTGTTCTGATGTTATAATTGGACATGATATGCTTCAAAGTCATTCAGGAGTAGAATTCAGTTTTTGGAGAAAATCAATCAAAATTTTCTATCTGAAATCTAGTAACTGCAAATATTCGACCTTATCCGCTGTTTGCCAATTTAACAGGAAATTGTTAGCCTATTGTTATTTAATACAGACGGTTTTCTAATGATAACTACAAATTTATAGAAACAGAAATACAAAAGAATATTGAAAGAAAACATCATTGAACGAAGTAATTCAACCATGGAGAGCACAAAGTTCTAGTGACAAACAACTCAAATCATAATAAACGTATGGTTGCTGATTATTCGTTGACATAATCAACAAGTTCACTTTATTAGATGCATATCCACTAGGTACCTAATATTGATAAAATCATCAGTCAAGTTTCACAATATGAATATTTTAGTTCTATAGATTTACGTAGTGCATACCATCAAATACCTATTTTGGAACGTGAGTGAATTTATACTGGCTTTGAAGCATATAAGAACTTGTATCAATTCACAAGAATTCCATCTGGCGTTACAAATAAAGTATAGTTCATACCAAATAAACTTGTAGTTCTGACATCGATGACGCCATTTTTAAAATCATTATCGCCAACAGTGAAAATATTCGCCGTCGGATTGACTTAATTGAAATTTGAATTTCCCGCTAGCGATTCAGTTGGTAACACCACTTCAAAAAATGTAACGTTGCCAAATTAAATTCTTGACATTTTAAATTTTGATTGCGTTTTGACAGTTTACGTGTTTTTGGTTTAAGTGCAATTTATTATGAGCTTGTTTCTTAAAAGCAGCTTGTAGTGCGAAGTGTACCAGATGCCGAAGCAGCTCAACAGCCGTTGCAAAGAACTAATCGCATCCTTGTTACAATATTTCGAACGAGAACCGGATAATATTGGCTCTTTATGTCCCTTAAATGCTGTTAGGAAGGTGAGTTTACAAGTCGTTGATGTTGTGTGACCAAATAGGAATTTTCAGTTTGAACCTTATTTTCTCACATTTTCAGCGCGTATCAGAGGCTTTGAACTTAAGGATGTCCACTGCCTGTACTATTTCAAAGGCAATCAAAAATAACCAAGTTTTGGAATCGGCTTCTAAGAATCGATGCACTTCGAAGAGAGTCTGTGATGTTTCAAAGCTCGATAGCAGTGCTATACGTAAAAATTACGATATGTATACAAAAAGTAAATCGTTTGAACAAAGGTACGTAGATATCTATGAGTCGCCTTCTTTCTTCTTGTAGGACATCATGTAACATTATCCTGTATATGGGAGCAATTGAAAGCCAAACAATTATTTGATGGTAGTCGCATGTCATTGAGTAGAATGTTTAAAGAAATATGCTTCAAATGGAAAAAAGATAACCCAAGCCCAAGACGAGGCTCATGGAACTTCCTGATATTGCTGTTAAACGCATATCATTTTTGAGGTCTTATCTAAGACTGAAACAAGAGGCTTTGTACCAGCTTGTTTTCTTGGACGAGACTTGAATGTTTCTAAATCGTACTATCAACCGCTCGTGGCAAGACAACAAACGAAGTGTTAAAACTGCCAAAGTTGATGGTAAAAGGTGAATATAAACATGAATACAGAAAGCAGTTGTATTATATGTACAAATGAAATGCTTTTTTTAGAATATCATACTTCATGCTGGTAATGAAAATGGATTTATTGAAGGTGCATCGCTTGTATTTTCAACGAAAACTCAACTTAGTGACTATCATGGGGAAATGAACCAGCAAAACTTTTTACGATGGTTCGAAAATCAGCTGCTGAAGAACAATAGTTCGTCTACCAAGGCTGAAATTCAAGATTGGTTAACCGAACAAAAAGTCGAGTATCCAAATACAGCATTGAAATCTGAACTTGTGACCATTATTGCACGGTAACTACCTACAGTACCAAAATTGTATGCATTTTATGCTCAACTTCTCAAGTATTTCTTTTTCAGGAATAAACCAACAAAAAAAGTATGTGGTAGATGACTTGGCACTCTTGGCAGAACAGTATGGACAAAAAGTTTTACGACTACCTTGGCCAGAGATGGTTATACTCAAGATGCTTGTTTAAAAATGTGGCGAGAGGCACTTGAAACTGTTATTTCTCTCTCTTATTTATAGTATTTAGAGTGGCTGTAAATAAAATAAGTACTGAGCGTTACTATTATATTTTTTATAATGATTCACAAATGAATTGTTATTAAATATCCATTAAACCAAGCTTTGAAACAATGTTTGTAATTGATAAATGTTTGCATTATATTATTATATTACCTATAATCCATTATTGTTTCTGAAAATATTTTGACCAAAGGAAAATATGTAAAAAACGGCAACGCTGTGTTGGCCGAGCTTGACAACCCGACTATAAGTTTATTTGGTATGAACTATAGATAGCTTTTCAACGTATAATCAACAATATCATACATAATGAAAGACTATCCCAAACATAATAATATGCATTTTTGAACGACGTTAAGGTACGTTTTCGCTGGAGCCGTCGACGGTCGCCGTTGACGGTGCCCCACTGCTATTCATTTGATTCAATGAGTATGGTTTCTTTAGCGCGTCTCACCGCGACTGTCGTATTTACCCGGCGCTGTCGACGGCGCGTGACTGCTTGATATACCAGTCTGAACGCGCCGTCGAGAGCGATTGGGTGTTTTGTTTACAAATAATATATTTAAAAATGGCACCAAAAATTGCGGCAATGGAAGATGATAAACTAATTAATGCAGTCAGTTCACATAGAGCAATCTATGATACTGAAAATGTGAGCTACAAGAACCAACATGTAAAACGTTTACGTCTTGTGATGAAAATATCATGAGGTGTCGATCTTTTTCTCATTTTTAAATAATAATTAATAATTTCGTCGTCTTCTTCCTCTTCTAAAAGCAAAATGGCTATTTTTCTCTTCATGATGCATAACTAGATGCTGGTGGATGCGACAGTGCGACTGTTGGCGGCTAGCCAAAAAAAAACACGACAAGAAGGCGTTCAACGGTTGCCTACGACGGCGACCGTCGACAGCGACCGTTGACGGCTCCAGCGAAACCGTACCTTTACAATCTGTGGAAAAACAAAAGAAGAACATGACAAAAACTTACAGAAATTCGTGAATATTACAAGAAAGTATAATCTAACACTAAACGATGAAAAATGTAAATTTTCAATGTTAACTATCAATATTCTGGGATATTCATTAGAAGGAAAAACCATAAAACCTGATGCAGATAGGCTACAACCAACCCCTAAAGATGTTGCTTTTCTCAGAAGAGTACAAGGCGTGAAAAGGTAAGCTTGTTGCGCGTTATTTTCTCAAAAAGGAGTCATTTTTCAGGTTTGGTGCAATGGTAACTTTAAATCAGAAAGGCGTGATTTACATTATATGTATACAAAATTCAGCCAATTAAATTAGCATACCAGGAAATAGTTTATAAAATATTATAATTAATAAATAAATAAATATTAATTTTGGAGATTAATGATAAAGAATATTTTCTTTTTTCCTGAAGTTTTGATATACAACAGGCCAGGAAATCAAAACATTTTAGCTGACATACTTTCCACTTTCAGCTGCTATTCAACCATCAACATCAGAGAAAAATTTGTATAAATTACATAACACAATTACACCGTCAAATAGTGACATATTCAGGTACCCCATTTTCGCATACAAGCCTCGAAGAGGGTTGAAAAGTACATCGATTTTGAGTAGGATGCAGGTATTTTTACGAGTGGCTCCTGGGGATAACGTATGAAAAATTCGATTATCCGTAACAGAAATGAAAGACGTCTTGGTGCCCATATTTTCTCGCAAGCCCTGTTCACCAAATAATTCATTAATGGCTTCGTGAAAACAAAGAAGGGGGTGTTGCAGGTGGCTAAAGGTTGGAAATAAGGGCGTAATCTTGTAAGGAAAAATCGAGATTCTGGGCAATTTTTCCACACAAGCCCATCAGAAGGATGAAAATCTACAACGTCAGTAGCAAGAAAACATATTGGCTTGAGTGTTGCGAATGGAAAAGTACATTTCAGGGTAACATAAGTAAAATCGAATTTTCCATAAATATGTTATCCCCAGGAGCCACTCGTAAATTTCCCTTCATCCAACTCAAAGTCGATGTACTTTTCAACCCCCTTCGAAGCTTTTATGCGAAAATGGGGCACCTAAATCTGTCACCTATCTGACGGTCCAAGTGTACAAACACAGTGCAAGCAGGTTTCCGCTTACCAGTAACTAGCGCCGACTCGCGCTTATAAGCGCGAAAAATAAATGCATGTTTTCAAATCGGCTAGTACACAGTAACAAACAGGAAGAGTACCTGCTTTTGACTGTGTTCTAGCCGATTTAAAAACATGCATTCATTTTTCTCGCTTATAAGCGCGAGTCGGCGCTGGTTACCGGTAAGCGGAAACCTGCTTGCACTGTGTTTGCACACTAAATGTGTCATCCTGGTGTCAAGAAGAAAATAAATTTTTCGAAACGTAGCTTAAAAAACAAAATCACTTGGTTTCATTGGTCCAAATATACTCAAGAACAACAGAATAATATCTTAATTCTGAAGGTCTTTTATCATAAGGCCTATAAGATTTTTGGTGGTATGGATCTATTTAGACCTTGAACAGCTCTGATATGCTGGGCACGTACTACAACCAACTGTCGCCAACATGCTACAACAAGTGACAAACTTAAGTGGGTAATCAAAGACCAGGAATACCAAAATTCTGCTGAGCAGACAGTGATAAAAAAAAAGTCCAACAAATACCATTTTAAAGTCACGTGATTTTTCTCTATCCTTGTTGAATACATCTTAAACAGCGGTGATAGTAAAATTGACAAAAAAATTGGTGTCTAATTATTGTTCATAATATTCTTACCTGAAATAGAATCCGTCACTGTCAACAATTAGTTTGTGAAAGTTATTTTCGAAAATGATACAACGAACAAACACAGCTAATAATTTTGACTATATCAACCTTTTTCCAACTCGAAAAGAAGCAAATAGAAAACGGGTACCCCATGCAAGTTCAGAATTTATTACAACGGACAGCAGATGCGACAAAAGCGAGTCTCGCAACAATTGCAAGTATTAATATTCCCATCTGATTGGTCAATACTACTCTAGAAAAGTGTTTGTAAAATGCTAGTGGGAACATATCCTAAAATTCAATAGTAATTAACCACCAGTAGCTTTTTGTAGGTGATATCAACGACATAATCAATGAACATACGTTTTTTGCCACCAATATCACGTGACTTTAAAATGGTATTTGTCGGACCACAAAACATGTGTCCAATTTTAGAGTCTTCCTTCTTCAAAGAACGATTATAGCATTTTTTACAATCTATTCAACTTACCCAATTTTATATTTAATTTTGGCATTTGTATTCTTTGAGGTATAATAGAGTTTCCTGCTGTTATGAAAATGTTTTGTCCCGTTTGTTGTAGAAGTGCTTGAGATATTTGTGACTGAAAAAAAAAGTCAAAATTAATGAAAGAACAAGATTTGGAGTGAAATACTTGTTCAAGTAGAAAAGACGTGATTATTTGTGGCCTACTATTATAAACAATAAAAACATAATTGCCTAATTTTTTGGAACTCATTTATCTAGTGTTTTTAATGTTATAAGAAAAAAAAAATTAATTAATGAAACTCCTTACCATATCGACATCAAATTGTATTTCGCTTCCATCAATGAATTGTGCTTGTGGCGAGGGCGACGATGGACAAGAACTGTGTGTACTTTCCGTTTCGCTGTATTCTTCTTTTATTTCCGTTTCTTCTTCTTTAATTTCTAGCGTTTCTTCCTGTAATCTGTCACATGCTGATTCTGGGTTCATCGATATGGTCGGGTAACATTCTTCATCCATGTCTGAAATATTATAATAATTGTTATTAGTTTTGGTAGTGATTCATATTGTGTGTTGTTTCTATATATTTGAGGATATTTCCTCTACCAGGGTTCAAGAGAAAAGCATCTCTAAGTTGAATTTTGTGGGTGCATACATGGTGAGCTAGAAATATTAATATTAAAGATTGGCAAAAGTGGGATGGGTATGGATATTTTCAGTTCTCCAAACATTTTTTGCTTTTAAAAATATTAACATTGAAATCAAATCAAACAAAAGTCGAAGAGTTTTATTTCTAGTAATGTAGAGTGAATCAGATATTCCCTGTAGAGTAATAGTAATTTAATTTTGTACATAATACATACAGTAGTGCGATTGGTCTGACGTAAAATACGATTATACACAAAATACTCAAGATAAGGAAGTATAGCGTTATTTTATGTATTTAAAGTTATTCACAGGCAACCATACTAGTTATCAGTAATACGCTGCTATAAGTAAAAATTTAAATAAATATTGCATACTTGCATATTGGCATACATTTTTTGCCTATTATGTGTACGTTTATCAGCAGCATGCCTTTTTAAAATAATCATTTATTTTTTCTTGAACTGTTAATTGGAAGGTTATTTTAGTTCCCTGTATGAGCGAATATATTTTAGAACTTCACATTTTAAATCACAACTCGATATATAGTACTAGTACCTTTTCACTAAATTAAAAATAAAAGTATTCTCACCATCAACTGTTGTATGGTGTTTCGGCGAATTAGTTAAGGAATCTCCATCCGAGCTCAGACTGTAACTATGTTCCACTTTGATTGGTCGTGTTCCCAGAGCTGCATCAGTCATCAGTCTGTCGTGAAGAATAATACCAGGAATGTCTTTTGCTTCCATAAATGTCCACTCGACTTCGCCATCTCCGTGGAGTTTCAATACTTCACGCATCTCCTAGAAGAAAAAAAAGAAACCTGTTAGCAATCAATGAATCAAATTTTGACTGATAAAAATTGATTATTTCAAAATTTGTGTAAAAAAATTACATCAACTTGGGTGTCAACGACATAAGTATTATAGCCCAGCGCGATACGGTCTGCGATTTCGGAATCCTTCGCCTTGAAGAGCATTTCAATGTCGGCTCGCCAGTTCAAATTGTTATTCGCCATGTTTATTTTTTGCGTTTAAGTTCGTTAAACTTTGCTTTTATGTAATAGAGTTCGGTCTTCCAAATTTATAGTGCGCTTTATATCAAAATGTACTTTCTTATTTCCTGCATATCTTTTCTTAAAATTTGCCCAATTTGCAGGTGGTGCAGTCTCTGCAAATACGAAAGAACCGAAATGATCATTGACTGATTAAGGGACTATTTATAGATAATAGCATTGTATAATAATAGCTAATCGGTCTCATTACACGTTGAGGAATATGATGAAATATTTGATACATGATGCAATTCTGGAATCTGTTCACGAGTAATACTTATGTTTGATTTTGTCAAGACTTTTTGTAGTTTCCACAATGAAGGATTCAGTATTTTCTCAATGATTAGCTGGGTTGATCATAATCTCATTAGTAAATGATAATTAATTATTGAAGAAAAACTAATCCAGGCTTGACAGACAAGAATATCTCAAACTTCTTTTTAGCACCAGTCAATGTTTGGTGACTAATCCATTGAACTATTACTCCATCTCAACGATAGGGATTTTGTGAGCTTGGAGATACAATAAATGATTCCTTTGACAAGATATTTCCCAATATCCTTAATCATGCAGTGGTGGAGTTGTGCGGGTGTTACGTAATGGGACATGTAGAGCTATATTAGAAGTAACGTAGGGGCAGTCAATTGTGGAATTTAGGATTCTATGTATCAGTTTGAGGTCTTTCTACTTCCTTCTGGAGCTAAGGGTTGATAAGTTCAGTGCGTCACAAAGTGGTCCATAATGAAATTTCTCATTGTTAAAAAATTTGTAATTGAGATATGTATCTGCAAAATTTACGCTGCACACCTTCAAGGCGATGAATATGACAGGCATAGTTTGGACTCCAAGCAGATGCAGCATACTCAAGATATGTACGAACATGAGAAGTATAACGTTTTGATGAAGTTGATATTTGCAAATTCCCTTGTACTACGCTTCACAAACCCAAGCATTCGGAGTGCTTTGCTAACTATGGCATTGATGTGTGAAGAGAAGGATTGGAGCTCAGCAAAACACCCAGATCCCTGATCTGATTCACGCAGTCCAATGGCGTACCATTGATGTGATATATACAGTCATTGAATGTTCTAGACCTGTGGAATTTCATAAATTTACACTTTGTAACATTAAGATCCATGCCATTAGTTTGACACCACTGAATTAACCTGTCAAGATCCTCTTGCAGTGCATGGCAGTCACCAGGAGTAACGATTTTCAAAAATAATTTCAAGTCATCGGCAAAAAGAAGAAATGAAGAGTGTAGGAAACAAGAATAGATGTCATTGATGAACAGGTTAAAGAGTGGGCCTAAATGCGAGTCTTGAGGAACACCTGATGACACCACGATTTTGGAAAGAAGTGAAGTTGTTAATATGAACTATCTGTGTCTTTCCTGTTAGATAGTTTCCCACCCATTGAAGCAGAGAGCCGGAAATGCCAAGTCTCTCTAGTTTTTTGATCAGGACTAAATGATTGACTCTCTCAAACACCTTGGAGAAGTCAGTGTATATAGTATGTACCTCCGCACCTCCCTGCAAGGCGCCCGTCAGAAAGTCAGTGTATGTGAGAAGATTAATTTCCGTTGATGACCTCTTTTTGTAGCCCAACTGCTCAGATGTGATTTCGCTGCTTAAAGATGATGATAAAAATTTTGTGACAATATTCTCTAGGAATTGCACTAATTATGCAAATTGCGCGATCTGATGGGTCACCGGATTTAAGAATCGGCACCACATAACTGGCTCTCTAATACTCAGGGAAGAAGCCGTCCCTTAGGGACTTGTTGTGAATTATATGCAAGGGTCTGGACAAACCAAAACAGTAGTTTTTCAAAAAGAGCGAGTGGATATGGTCAGGCCCTTGTTTGGGTCGATATTATTTAGCTCCATGTAGATGTCAGAGACAGAAATAGTGAAATCAAAAAATTGTGAGGTGATAGAGAAAGCTGATCTGGGAAATCCAATACTTGATCAGTAGACTGAGCCAAAGTATTCAGCGAAGAGTTCGGCAACTTGGAGACCCTGCCGATTCACCATTATGTCCAAAACTTGGAGGAGGCTTACTAGAGTTTTGTAAAGATTTGGTATAAAACCAAAACTGTTCTGGGTTATGCTGCAGTGCCGATTCAGTTTCATTTAGGTATTCACGAAAATTCTCCCTAGAGAGCAGATTGCACTGTGAGCGCAAGTCAGAAAATGCCAGATAATCCGAAGGTAGACGACTTTGTTTATATTTTTTGAGTAAGATTTTTTTCTGTATAATGAGTGCCCTCATATCCTGTGAGATTTGTGAGAACCATCTGGGAAACCTTACACTGGCTATTCTTTTAACAGGTACAAAGAGATCAAAGGCTACATATAAAAAACTATGAAGAATGTTAATCATCTCATTCACAGACTTGTTTAAAAGCAGCTCATCCCAGGAAATAGAGCCAAGAAAATAGTTTATGTCGTTGAAGTTTGATGCTCTGAAGTCATAATAGTATCCATCTCCCAGTGGATTTGAATTGCAGTGATTCTGTTGCAGTGTGCTGAACTTCATATGGTGATCCCAATACATAATGTTGAAGAATTCTTTGGAGACACCTTGTTTTTAACGTAGGAAAAATTGTAAATTGTTCTTATAGAGATTAAGCTATATTATTTTATTATTTAAGTTGATATGCTTTGTCAATGAAGTTTTTTCTGGACAATAACGAACTTTTTGATATGATTTGAAACAGTATACCAGAACGATTTGTTGGAGGCTTTGGGGAGTGAGGTCCAACTCGACTCCAATTCTCTCTTTGTTAAGAGTTTAGTTGTAAAAAGTTGTCTGGGGTCTTTATAGTAGAATAATAGGCAACTTTATTCAGGATGACGGAGACGTGGTAGAGCTCATTCAATGCAACTCTGTTGTTCAATCTGTTTATTAATCATATAAGTAAGATCCTTGGTTACATCATTGCAAGTTGGGCATTTTTGCAACAAGAACTTTTAAAAATGTACAGGGTTATCCAACGAAAGTGCTTTCTACCTTATGTACCTGTTAATTGAAGAGGTAGAAAATAATGTTAATATAAAAGCTGGGATTTTTATGATAGTCTAGGAGGCAGTGACGATTTTCGGTACTTATTTTCCCAGTCGGACAACTTGGATAGAGTTGTAGGGTAAGTAATTCTAAGGAAAATACATATATTTTTAGGGGGGGTTTTCCGATGGGTTGAGGCGCAAAATGCAATAAAGCTTACGAATGCACGGCCTTTTTTTTTCTCAGTGATAAAAATAGGTCTACTAATGAGAAGTATACTGAAGTTACATAAAAAAAATTTCCGGCTAATCTGTTAGTATGAATAATATGTCTGGCAAGTGAAAAATTGAAGACCCGAAAATTTTCAGCCAGACTCACTTTCACTATCTGAGATAAGCCAAATTATTATTTTCATATACTTTATGTTCCATTGTAGTAAATGTGAAATAATTATGTCTGGGAAAATAAGCGTAGCCAGACTCAAAAATTCTTGCTTTGTATCACCAGGAGAACAAACTATTTCATAGATACCAACTGGGGAAATAAGTGCTAAAAAATCTCACTGCCTCCTGGACTATGAGGAATTAGGAGCATTTATTAAAAATGAATGGAATGGCGGGTTCAGAACCAGCTTCCAGCAATGAAATATAATTTTTTTTCGTAATCTATATTGAAAAATCGTTGATTAGCGATATCTGCAAAATTGCTGAATTTAATTTTAGGACATGTAACATATATCAGGGCTAAAATTTATTGTAGAATCCAAAAACATATTCAAAAATGGGTTATTCCATTTAAATGAAGCAAGAAATGTTAAATTTTTTGCTATATTTTCTAAACCCGCCTTTCCATTTTTTTTTTTTAAAGATGCTCCTAATTCCTCATAAAAATCCCAACAACTTTTATATTTAACATTTTTTTTTTGTCTCTTCAATTAACAGGTATATAAGATAAAAAGCACTTTCGTTGGATAACCCTGTACAGATTAGGGGCGACAGGGATGTAAAGATGCTCTAATGCCGGTTTTCCACCAAACGGACTGTTGAGTTTTTGTTTTAAAACATGTTTTAAAACACGAAATTACCCGAAAAACAAAACTCCACCTGTGGCAAAATACGCTAATCTTGAAAATGTTTGGGAAAAGTTGGAGTTTTGTCTGAGTTTAAGTTTTGTTTTTGTTTTGTCGGTTTGGTGGAAAACCGGCATAAGGGGAAAATTTTCTTAGTATTTGAATACATCAAAAATAAATGTGGGCATTTAAAAATCAAATCAAATTAATCCAGAGTGTCTGTGTCAATGATTCAGTCACATGAAATGATAAACTGAAGAACATACAACCTACGAAATAATATCTAATAAAGACCTCGATAAAGACATATACATATTTTTCAAGTGTAAGGGAATTTCCGCATATATACTAAAGTTTGTTTCGCCAGGGTTTGTACTTGCCACCAGCATTTGCCTTCCTTGTTTAACAAATCAAAATTGACTGAAACAAGTCAATGACGTCAAAAACGTTCGTCGGTTCTTGAACCAGAAGTCTTTCATTTTAATTTGTCAAAAAAATTGAATGTGTCATATAAATTAATCAACGACAACCCTTTTTTTTCAAGTTTCAAGGTCAAGTATGAACCCTGGTGAAACGAACCTTACTTGATTTTATAGTCAGTTATACTTGTTTTTGACTATCAAGTTTAGTTTCTTCTAATTTGTAAAACCGAAAATCCATGTTCAGTTTAATCAAATGGTAACCCTTGGTAAAATAATTTTTATAGTTTTGGCATTTGCTTCCTATAACAAAATAGGCGAAAGTTTATTGATTTTGCCGTTCACCCGGCTATTGACTCTTTGAAAGGAGAAATTGCCTAATTAGAAGTAAATGTATATTAGGAATTACTAATTATGTTATTAGATAAGTTTGCGACATACGAACTATATAAAGTATTGTTCGTCGATTTTTAAGTGACACTTGCGGTATGAGGAGCGAGGGGGTGTTTCATATGGCAAAAACAGGTGTGATTTCAGGTAACCATTGGCGTTCTAATGTAGGGAGCCACCAGCTGACATTCCGTCCGAGTATCAGTTAAAAATCGACGGACAATAATAGTTGGGATAAAATAAAACCAATTTTTACTATAAATTTAAATATAGTGAAGTTCAGAGTTGGTATAGTTGAGAAAAGCTCAACCATGGATTTCAATTTTCACCGGCTTGTTAGAAGCCCCCTTATTCTTTTTATATTTTTTCATACAAACCACCAGACTTTTGTGATGATTTCAAGAGATGACAGTAGTCTATGGATGACAGTGATTATTGAATGATTGAAAATTTGTCACATTGTTCTTTATTTGAGAAAAGTTTTTTGGATTGATTTTCTCCGCTTTTCCATCCATAGACGCGTTTCGACCTATATCAGGTCTCATCAGTATGGCTAGGAAAAGCAAGATTCGCTCTTCGTAATTGTTCTTTATAAAAAAATAGTATTTTTGGATGTAAGATCGGCTCTTGTTGCAGAGGTATAGCTATACTTGATAGAGGCGGACTCTGAGGATAAAAGGCATTATCAGTTTTAACATTTGGCGACCGTGACAGGACACTTCCATTGCAAGTATAGAGAAAATCAAGAAAGCCCTAGAACTACATCGGACAGCTTTTACAAAGGATCTGTGATAAAGTAGAGGATGAAATGTCCAAAGAAAGGTACGATTTAAGTGAAGTACATAGTAATATTAGAGTTTTAGACGATAAAATGATTTAGTTAGACGAATTGAATCAACTTATGTTAGACTAGATGTTAAACTCAGTTGATGAGGAAGCAAGTATGAAATCTGCAGTAGAATTCATGGATGAGTTGAATTTTAGATACCACAAAATCAAATTTAACTTCGATAAGATGCTAAAGCAGATACAAGCTCCCAGAAATCAGAATTTAAATTCAAACTAAAACTTCCCAAAATTGAATTCAGAGAGTTTGGAGGAGACATCAAGAGTTGGCTTAGTTTTTGGAACCAATTTAGTCGAATGGTTGAAGATTCTGACATAGAAGACGAGGATAAGCTGCAATATTTAGTGCAGACTACGACTCCGAGTTCTCGAGCAAGACTGCTGGGTGAGAGTTACCCGGCTACTAAAGGTAACTACGCTAAAGCAGTTGACAGTCTGAAACAGAGATTTGGAAGAGAAGATCTGGTAATGGAAGTTTACGTAAGAGAACTTCTCAAGTTGGTCTTCACAAATCTCAATACAAAAAATAGATTGTCAACATTTTTTAACAAAATCGAGTCTCAGTTAAGAGCCCTAGAAAGTTTAAGAATACAATCCGATGCTTGTGCTACGCTGCTTAATCCATTGAGGTAAAGTACCCAGTTGTTGACAGGGTCCCAAAAGTTGACACATTAGCATATTATTCCCGAAAATAAGAATTTATATAGGTTATAAGCTAACTGAAATAGCTTATAGTATTGTTGGAGCCATCTTTCAGGCTATAGCTGATGTATGGATTTGAAATGACAAGTTTTTTCAAAATTGTGGCAAGAAGTAGTGAACAGGTGCAAATGTTTGAATTTTTTCCCAGATTTCTAGTGAAAATAGTTAAGAAGATATAAAAACAAAAGTTCTCAAAGCTAAGGTAAGGTTGATAAATTATGAATAATATATATTTACTGTATAATAAGATACATTGTAATACATATTTATTATTGTTTTATCTCTTAAACAACTGGCATAAACTTTTTAAGGGGGGGTGTCAACTATTGAAGCCCAAATCGAGGGGTGATCCAAATGTTGACACTACTATCAACTTATAGATTTCTGGCGGTAAAAATATTTTAACATTGTAGTCTGTCTCTTTTTATTGCTCTGGATTAAAAAGAAACCTAGATATGGGTTTGGGGAATGTAACGGTCGTAGATCCAAAAGATGACACCCCTGTTACCCCTGTCAAGGTTTGGAGCTTTGGAGTGTCAACAATTGGTCCTTTCAAGTTTAATTCAAGAGATGACGCATGAAAAATGGAAATTGCTGAAATATGCACCAGAACTACCAGAAGACGTGATTGCGATAGGGGGCTCACTGCAGCTACAGCAGCAAAAAAACACATTGTACCAATGCTTTCCAAGCAATTTCTTTTATTAGCAATTTGGAATTGAAATTTGTATTTTTTTCGCAACAAAAAGTTTCCCAATGTTATTTTTTATTATTAAAAAGTTTCATTCTTACATTATTGATGTTTCTACCAGGGTTTCTACTGATACAGGCAACATGTCAACTATTGGTTTCAAGAGTGTCAAGTAATGGAACCACAACATGTACTTAAAAAAAATTAAAATAACTGGTTATTATGTGCATATATTTCATTTAAAAAATTATACACTTAGAAAAATATACCTCTTAGTTCCACAGACCGTGATAAAATTTCCTAAAAGTAAAAATTTGGTTTTGTAAAAAAATATATGTCAACCTTTGGATCAAAAATGTGTCAACTTTTGGCGCAGTGAACTTTTTTGGGTGTCAACTATTGGGGTTTTATCACCTTTCAGGTATTTTTGGCATAATAACACAAATAATAGGAATATAGAGTAAATATATATCTACACATTCAATTATGAGTTTGAAATCACGCTAAAAAATATATCATAGCCTTGGGATTGAAAATTTGGAAAATGTGTGGTGATCATAAGCAAGGATACTCTTAACATGTCAACAACTGGGTACTTTACCTTAGTAGAGTCCTGTTTAGGAGAAGATCTGATACGAGCTTGGCACCGAAGTCAGCTTCACTCAGCCGCTCCTAGTTAAAAGAAGCGTCTTGACATCTTAATGGATTTTCTTAGACAAGAAGTGGTGAATGAAGACAGAATTTCTCTTGCTGTATCCAGTTTTCAAAGGATTACCTTTTTCTGACCAATGTGAAGAAGCCTTGAAACTCATTTTGACCGAACGAAAACAAAAGTTGTCAGATGCTGCTTGTTGTCATTCCTGTACACGTTTTGACCATGTTTTCCGGAGGTGTCGTTTAGAAGCCGAATGTCCTACCTGTCAAGGAAAACATGTGCCCGAAAGAAAATTTTAAGTCCTCAAACTTCAATGACACGTTTGCTAAAAACCAAAATTCCAAAACCAGTGAACAAAATCTCAGTAACCATATACACCTATCCCGAAGTTTTTCTGCAAACCATTGTTGTCTATGGTTGTTGAATTGAAACGGAAAAAGAAAGAATCACGTAGAGTGAGACTTCTTATCGATAGGTACTGGTTCACGCAAGTCATATATAACAAAAAAGTTGGCTGAAGAAGTAGGCTACTAACCGATTAGAGGAGAACAGCTAGTTCACTCACTTTTTGGAGGAAGTCAAACCGAAACTGTAAATCACACATGCTACAAGGTTCGTCTATATAGCCTAAGTGAAAAAAACTGTTGTGATTTTGAAGTTTTGGATCAGCCACTGATTTGTAACTGTTAGTTCCAGACTGCAATGTAACGATGGAAAACCCCCAAGGAATCGTTGCTTGTCACTTCTTTGTTTTGAAAAAAATGGACCTACCTAACTTATGGAATTATTTAAAAATTCTTGGAATTCAAGACTCTGTAAAAAACAAATCTCAAAAGGAACAAGAAGCATTGGAACATTTTATGTCAACAGTGAAGCAAAAAAAGATAATAAACGATATGAAGTAAGTATGCTGTGGCTTGAAGGTCACTCTCCTATGCCGTCTAATTTAGATTTGTCACACAAAAGACTTCTTAACACCACGAGAAAAGATAATTTTCACAATGTTTATGATGAAGTCTTTGATAAGTGGTTAGCAGATGGAGGGATAGGACAATTACCGGATAATAAGGAACCTTTCAAAACTTTATGATGTCAGTCGGGTCATTTTTTGCCACACCATTCAGTTTACAAACCTAGTTAGTAGAGCCACAACACCTGTACTACCTGTTTTTGATGCGTCATCAAGAGAAAAAAGTCAACCATCTCTGAATCATTGTTTGGAAAAGGGTATCAATTTTATTGAATTGATCCCTTTCATGATTTTACGTTTCCGAACAGAGAAGATTGAAGTAACTACTGATATAAAAAAGCCATTTCTTCAGATCATCTTACAAGAAAGTGATCGAAATTAGTTAAAGTTCCTGTGGTATGATAAAGACGGCAACCTAAAGATGTTTAGACATACACGAGTGGTATTTGGAGTATCATGCCGTCCTTTTCTATTAGGAGCAGTTACAGACTACCACCTTAAGAAAACTTTTGAAAAATCAGAACGCGAACAACTAATCTACAGTCGTGATGTTATTTCCAAATTATTGAAGTCTTTTTACGTTCAAGCAAGCGTATTAGATAAAGAAGCTCTAAACCAATTGAACAGTCTACGTCAATTTTGGCTGATGGTAAATTTGAACTTAGAGGGAGGGAGTATTCTTTATCAGAGTATGTTGAAGTTGAAGAAAAAAGCAACATTCTTGGATTTGTTTGAAACAGAAATTTAGACTTTCACTACAATTTTTTGATAAACTCGATATACAACAGGTAATCAAACGAATTATTTTATCCATAACTCATAAGTTATTTGAGCCTATTGGCTTTTTGTGTCCAGTTACGTTGATTCCCAAACTTTTACTCCAAAATCATGGTCTTCAAATTTGGAATAGGACGTTGAGGTCACTGGAGAAATATTTTTGAAATGGCTACAAGATTTGCCATACTTGACCTACTTATGTTAAAGTTCCTCGATGGATGGCTACAGATTTTGAAGAATCGAGTACTCAGTCTTTATATGTCTTCTGTGATGCAACTTATATTTTTTTAGGGACAGAAGTAGATGAAGGTTAGGTTTGTTTAAGAATAATTGAAGCAAAATCTAGAGTAACTCCTGTCAATAAGTTAACGTCTTGAACTTTTAGCTACTACCATTGGTGTACGATTATTTCAAAACTTTTACAATAATCACGGTTAAAACTTGAAGTTTTCTTTTGGTCAGATTCATCAACAGTTTTATCTTGGATTAGGAGAGAAGACCAATGGAAACCGTTCATCTGGAATCTTGTGGAAGAAATAAAAAAGTTTACCAAACCTCAAGATTGGAACCATGTTCCTGTTCAATTAAACCCAGCAGATCTTCCTTCAAGAGGCTGTTCTGCGAAAGTACTAGCTGAAAGAAGATGGTGGATGGTGGGAGTGACATCGATGGTTACTTGATCCGGTTTCAGAGTGGCCAAGACAAAATCTTGAGTGCGACGAAGAAGAAGTTAGTAAGGAAAAAAGAAAGACTGTAGTTTCTTCTTTGATTGTAACCAAAGATTTTTTATGGTATTACCTGTATTTCTCAAAATTCAACCAAATAGTCAACATGATTGCGTGGATGCTATGATTTGTCAATAACTGCAGCAAGGAGAGTACCGAAAACAAGAACTTTTTGACACCAAAAGAAATAGAAGTGTCATTCGTTTTATACAAGAAGAAAGTTTTCAGTCCGAAGAAAATAACCCCAAACTGTCACCTTTATGTCCGTTTATCAATGAAGACACGTTAATCAGGGTACGTACTAAGTTATCAGACATAATTGATACAGAAAACAGAACACAGTAAAAACAACCATGTTGGTGTACAAGGATTGATGAGCATTTTACGGGAAAACTATTGGATTCTTCAATGCAGACGCACTGTTAAATCAGTTATTAATGGATGTACTATATGTAAACGTTTTAGAGGTAAATTGTTAAATACTCCTGCCATATGTTTACCAGAGAACAGAATACGGGATGCTGCAGTGTTCGAGATTATTGGAATAGATTTAGCTGGCCTTTTACCCTCAAATCTAACCAAAAAATGTGGATAGTACTGTATACTTTTGTGCCATCTACCGTACTGTTCACCTTGAGTTGACCTTATCCTTAACCAGTAATGCCTTTCTACAGACGTTAAGAAGATTTATTGCTCATAGAGGTCGACCTTCAACAATTTATTTCGACTGTGGAATGAATTTCGTTGGATGTGTCAATACTTTAAAAAATATAGATTGGTAAATAGTAGCTGAAAACTATAGTACTGTACAGAAAATTGAATGGAGAATGAATCCTCCAACAGCTGCCTGGTGGGGTGGTTGGTGAGAGCGAATCATAAGGATGTTGAAAGATTTATTACGTAAAACACTTGGAAGAACAAGCCTTAATATAGAAGAACTTTGCGATTGTGAGGCGGTTTTGAATGCACAACCACTGACGTACATATTGTTCGTCGATTTTTATCTGACACTTTCCGTATTATGAGGAGCGAGGAGTTGAATGGGCCACTTTCACATTTTTCAAAAACATATTTAAATTATTCTTTTAGTCATTCTAATACTATCTGTATATTTTTTTTCCGAAAAAAAACGCTTATTTTTGAAAAAAAAAACTTATTTAAAAATCGAATTTTTAAACTGGCGCGAAAACGCGAACTTGGTTTGTGACGTCACAAACCAGAAAATCAACAAAAATGCGAGGATGTCAAATTTCTCATTAGTAAATCATTACACATTTCACTAGCTAGAAACTATTTTCGTCCTTTACTACATTATAAGAAAATAAAGGACAGATATAATCCTTATTAACTCATTTAAATTTCGCATTTCTACATGTGGCAACAAAAACGTCAAAATCGGCTTTAGCCAATCAGAGAGAGTTTTCAATCACGTGATTTTTCGTTTAAATTTTTAGTTTTTATTTATTAATTTATTTAATGATCCGACTAAAATCTTGCAAAATATTGTTTATTCTCGGTTGCATTGATGTATCTGCGTCAGAAAATATCATAATTTGCCATATTCCCGACACGTGAAAGTGGCCCATTATATGGCAAAAACAGGTGTGACGTCAGGTGACCATTGGCGTTCTAATGTAGGGTGCCATCAGCTCACATTCCTTTCAAGTAGGTATCAGATTAAAATCGACGAGCTTTATATGTCTGAAGATCTCAATGACTATGTTGTTCAATGTTCCTACAAGATGTTAAAGAAGTAGGAATTGTAGATCTTGATTTAGTTGAAGCCAATGATCTGGGTAGACGATTTAAATATCGACTGAAATTGAATAAGAGGTTCAAGTCAGAATATTTAGGTCACTGACTGTTTTTTCCACGAAAAATTCTAGACAGACAGTAAAAGTAGGAGATATTGTCTTGATATCAGATTATAATAAAAAGAAATTTGAATGGCCTATGGGGCGTATAAATGAAATTATTCCTGGACGTGACGGAGAAGTAAGAATAGTGAAGTTGAAAATGGCTCCAGGTGAACTTTCACGGCCATTGCAGCGCATTTCACAATTGAAAATAGGAACCTCAAGGAATTTACATATTCCCAAAAAAGATGAGTCGCTAAAGAAGCCACTCAGAGAACCTGATGTTAAAATTCCTGCAAGATACAGTGTTTAATTGTGTTATTATTTTGTTATAAGAATATACAAGGTGCGGGACTTTTGTGATGATGTCAAGAGATGACAGTGATTATTATCATTGAATAATTGAAAATTTGTCACATTGTACTTTGTACAATAATAGTAAGTATTTTTGGAAGTAGTATCGGCTCTTGCTGCAAAGCTATATGCTTGACTAGCTGTTGCCCGCAGCTTCGCACGCCCTATACAAATTTTGTAGGTGTAGGGTGTAGGTAGCATTAGGTAATCTTCTTTCAAAGAGCTAAGGAGATAGTTGCGTCAGACATATGGTCATGCAACTCTTATTTTTGCAGCACCTCTCTGTAAACCACATTTTTTGTCCTGCTTTGTGGCTGCAAAATATGAAGACTATTTTTTGACAGCTGACGTTAAATTTTTTTGAATTGCCACTCGCTGCTAATAGCTTTGTTCGCGGATCATATTTTGAACCGATTCCGAACCAGTCCGGAACTAATTGAGGACTATCGTAGAGCGCATGCCCAGTTATAGCTGGGTCGGCTTGCTCACTCCGTGCACTCCGAGTGATTCCGTTCGCACTTCAGCCGTTCGGGTATTACCTTTTAGCTTATCAGATAACGGCGGGAGTGCGATCGGAGTAACTCGGAGTGAGCAACCCGAACCCAACTTGTGAATGGGTTCAGGTTCCTATTTTATCGCAAACAGTTTTGGAACCGAACAAAAACTCCAGAACCTTGCTCCAGACTGTCGAATACGTGAACGAATTGCGAATGTCATGAGTCAAACTTGAAGTTAGCTTAGCCTGGGACCGGTGGAATTTGTTCAGAATCGGTTCCGAATCGTTTCTGGTGAAAGCATGAAAATATAACGACAAAAACACATTTTTTTTTGCACTGATTCTGCAAATGGAAATCGCTATGAATTTGATTCTGCTTGTCATATTTCTGAATTTGACAGCTGACACGTCGTCTGTTTCTGTTTACACTTTTTTTCCCGCACTCCCGCACCGCACCGTTTCTTATTTTTGGTTATTTAAGGCGATTGCTTAAGGCCATGTTGATATTATTTCTTAGTGAGCATCTCCAACCTATTACCTACCTGTTTGCAAAATTTCATCTCGATTGGTTTAGTAGTTTTCGAGATTTCGTGTTTAATCAGTCAGTCAGTGAGTGAGTGAATTTCACGTTTATATATATACAGTGAGGGGCAGGCTACTAGGTATATAGGATATAACTTGACGAATTTGCAGGCGTCCACATGTGGCAAAATGACGAATATATCTAGTGCTAAAGGGTCATTTACATCCACTTAACTTAACTTGACGTACGGAAAATTAATAATAAAAAAAAGTTGAAGATCACATAGTTGTTACATCCACTTAAAAATTAAGAAAATTAACGTGACACACGGAAAAGTTGAACCAACTTAAGAAAATCCGTGCAATAAATAATAATTTCCATTTCTGTGCATACCTATAATTTGACTTGACAGTTCAGGTTATAAGTGCGCATACGTCATGTAAGATAATTTACTTCATTGTTAACAGAGACCTTCTCAGTTTCGTACGTTAGTTATAATTTTCCCTATCTTAAGTTAAGTTAAGTGGATGTGAATGACCCTTAACTCATGACAACCAGGTAAAAACAAAACGTGAAAAGACCTGTCACTCAAAAAACTAAGGCTAAAGACACAATGGCTGAGATACGTTTTCGGATACGAGACTAGGCCCGTTAAGCTACATCCTCAATCAATCTGGTAGCGAAGTGGCACTTTGGCACGCGTGCTGGAAAATTTATACCCATCCTCAATGCTGTCAATTTTCAGTCTGCTGTGCGTGTAGTACGGTCACATGCCGTGCATTCGGTATTTTGATCTGAGTTCTCTGAGCAAAAATTTACCGTTCGTTTATTCAAAAAGTGTACTCGGTGCAGGCTCATTCACGTTCGTTTAATAACATTTCGAACCCGCTGATACAGCGTTTAACTGCTCTGTGTGCTCGCTGGTCACGTGATTACGGCTCCACTCTGCTCTTTGAGCAAAATACCGAACGCAAGGATAACCTAAATTAATCTTTAAACGTACTGCGCATGACATAAGTCGGCACGCATCGAAAAAGCTGGCAGCTTGCAAACTTCACTTTGGAGTCGACGTGCATGCCAGCACGGAATTGAATTGAGGATGCCAACGTTAAACAACATTTTCCTAGCTTGCGTGCCGAAGTGCCACTTCGCTACTAAATTGATTGAGGATGAGCCTTAATGCGGACTACGAAACCACCGTATCTATTCTGCGCGTGCGCAGATCGATGCGGAGACGGATACATATAAAAATTCAGGATAAGCAAGTAGACACTTTAAGCAGGTCCTGAATTTCAGACGTATCTAACGCAGGATAGATAGTAAATACGGTGGTCTCGTTGCGTTGCGTTGTCCGTATCGTTACGAGCCTAGACTCGTATCTGTATCCGAAAACGTATCTCAATCATTTGACACTATTGAGGGATCTACCTGTCAGTTATTACTAAAATAACTTCAACAACATAAACACAGTACTTATAGATAAAAATAAAACCTACAAACACAGCTACAAAATCAAAACAAAACTTTTTGTCGTTAGAAAACGTGTCATCCAAGGATACGATCGTTTAAGTAATGTATGACCATGAAAGGACTTTTAGGTGGTCAGCGTAAGTCGATGCGTTTACAGAAGCGTATACGGATACGTAGGAAAATTTAGGGTTTGCTTAAAGTGTCTAGTGTCTACATTGATAACCAACGCTTAGCTATCTACACGCGTAAACTTAATTATAAATAAATAAAGCTTGACGAAATATCTGAAAGCATGGCGCAGACGCTACGTTTTGCACAACGTTTTGTCTGCATACAGTTAAACACGTTGCAGACAAAACGTTTTGATCAGTAAGCTGAACCGTAGCGTCTGGAACGTGCTTAAGTCTATCGTACTGAAGTAAACAAACGTCAAAGTTGTTGAACGAAAGACAGTGACAGGGGTTCAAACGGCTGCGGACGGTGGTAAATTCGTCAAGTTGGATCCTATATACCTAGTAGCCTGCCCCTTACTGTATAGATAGACGTGGACTCTGAGGATGAAAGGCATTATCAGTTTTAACACGGCTTAATGAATTCAAATTATGAAGTAATAAATTAAGATATAATTAAAGTAATAAGTGGATTATTGGGAAATACATCAAAATATAGAATAACAAAAAATCTTATATTAAGTAACTTAAATTATTCATAGTTTCTTGCAAACAATTTTTTATCGTAAAATTCTTTCTCAACACTTCTTTTCCTGTTAATTGATTATCGTTAGAAGATTCCCTAACCGGTCCATGAATAAAATTTGGTTTGCGCCTCCCAGTCAACAACCTTTTAGAGAAGACATGAACGCGGAACATAGGTACCGATGACCATGGCCGTCATAGATGACTGCTTAGTAGCCAATGATTCTAAATAGACTATTAGTACTGCGATTATTGAGAAAAGCAGTGTGCGATGCTACTAATTTAAACGGTTTTATATTTCCGATACGATAATAACGTAACACAAAGCGTTATTATCGTTAATAATTAGGTAAATTTTAGCAATTTATTTACAGAACTAAAAGACAACGTTTTGAATCTCATCTAATTAAGAATTAAGTAAGTATGTATACCTAGTGAGTTTTTGGGGACAAAAGTCAAAAATTGCTCCAATTTATCCAAGGATTGTTGAAAAAGCTTAAATTTCTATAACAAGGCGGCTTGATGAACTTGAAGCTAACGGAAAAAAATGAGACAATGATGGCAGTATTGAAAAATTAATAAAACAAAACCAACGAAAATATTTACTATTAATACTATAGTAGAATAAATTCAAACTTCCTCCCAAAATGCTGCATCCTTTTCTCCACATACATACCAGTACATATTGTTTTAATATTTGTCCCATTGCTCAAAATTTGTGCTAATAATTTACTTTTAAGCTCAATAGCTCAATACTGAAAAATGATATAACAGTATTTAGAGGCCACTACATATTCAAATAGGTACTTAATAAAGATAATCCCACAAGCATTGGGACAACTACAAATTAGAAAATAATGACAGTCTATGATAGATAGAAATTGTAACAGCAATCAAAAATAAAAGTATTCTGAAAAAAGCTTGAAAAGTACTGATTATTGCCTTGAACCTCAGATACAAATTAAAGGTCATGATATCATGATGAATAATAAATTCAAAACCGTCATCGGGATAATCCCACAACAGTGTATTGGCTATTTGCAACAATGCTCAAAATTTCCCTGGTTTTTGTTTCTGTAATTTACAAAACTTAGATTAAAGCAAACTGTATGCATAATATAATTGGATATTTTTATTTGCCAACTGAACGCGCGATACTTTTTTTGCTAATTAGAAAGTATTTTTATTTGAGGTCATTTTAACAATGTTTATTAACGAAAACCCCTCTCTATCGTGAACTTATCATTATGGGACTTCAATAATATCTCATAATGTCATTAGGAGCAATTAAAATCTATTCACGCATCATCTTTTATATTTTACAAATTTTACTAATGCAATAGTTAATCCAAAATTTATATTGTAAGTTTCAAAAAATTGTTTAATCCGCTCAAGCCTTAACTAATCGGTCAAGGCAATCAACATTGGCTAGACAACTACATAGAATGACGGTAATGATTCAAAGAGCTAAAAGGTAAATTGCGAAGGTACTTTCTCTCTAATTGCTTATTAATTTAAGGTTTATTGGATTTTTGACAAGCTTTGATGGTGAATCTATATACGAATGAAAAACCTGTTTCGTCTAGGTAAAATGTTTATTTGCACAACACAGATAGAAGCATCTATTTTTAAAATTTTGCAATTTCTTCTAATAACAACCCAGTGTACAAAATTCGTAATTACGGACTTTTTTTCTAAACAAAATTCTATTGGTAATTGGCAAAAAGCAAAGTGCCTAGCCATAATAAAATTTTTGCAAAGTCAAGGAAACGACGCATTCTTTGGTGAGTGGTAAATTAGCAGTTTAGTGCAAATAATGCTTCCAAATAAATTGAAAACTATAAAAACAGGTGTCAATAAACTTTTGTGACATGGCCCCTTGTTCGCATACTAATTGAATACAAATATGCCTGTGGAATCCAACGACAAGTGAATTTTTACTTATTTTACATAGATGTTGACCTATGTTCTGGAATTTCAATTATATTTTCTTAATTTATTTTACAATGACTAGAACTTCTCATGGATAGGTGCTTCTAAGTAAGACATTATAAATACATTAGTATCTATTAGTTCATCTGTAAGTTGAAAGAGTTTTTATCCTTGGCAAAGTTGAGTAAACCTCTAGGACTGGATTCAACCTATACAGGGTGATTCCTAAATTGGCTCTTTTTCTTTCAACAACTGGAAACAAACATAGTATAGAAAAATTTCCAAAAAGTAACTGGGCTTTGTCTTTATTCAAAATGTACTACAATATTGTGTAGGTTGATCGCAATATGGAGACGACCGCTTAGTCAGTAGTCGCACTGTTAAAATTTAGCAAGTTGCCTTATTTTGTAGAACGGAAACGTGTTTCAGTTGAATAACCTTTTTAATATATTTTTGCGTGTTTGTTATAATGGTTAAACGGCATAATTTTCTTGTTTATATACAATCACATTTTTCTTGATTGCTAATTTTTATAATTAACAAAACATTAATTATAGGTAGCTTTCGATGTTAGAATAAATTAGTTAGCTCCGTATTATTGAATCCTGATGATTTGGGTCAAATATTCTGTAATGTCCTTTTAGCTTATTTGCTTATTATTTCAGCAATACATATTTAATCCAATAAGTAAAGTAAGGTTGAAAAGTTTCCCAAATATTCATTTTGGACTCTACTATTATTTATGTCTATAATCCTGTATGTAAAAAGATTACGGAATAATGCCATCTATTGTGATAATAAAAATAGTTAAGAAATAGAGGATTATTGAAAATAGAATAATCACTAAATAATCCATTATTTCAGGTAAATTATTAAGAATTTTTTTTCCAATGTTATCGCATACCTATTGAAGATATTATAAGTTAATGAAATAACATAACATTTTAATCTGATTAGATATTGTATATTGGTCCTATAAAAGCGATACTGCAAAATTAATCATAATATAACTTCAACAGAAAGGTTCGAAAATCTATAGTATTTAGTATTTATGAAAGTACCTATGTATTTGGATCCCTATAATAATCTTATCTGAGAACAAATATGATTTTAATAGAACGTGCTAGTGCGCGGAAAATATTGATTACATAATAACAATAATTGGAAGCAGCAATATACTACATATTTTCTTATGATGCAATAAGAGTTTTGAGATAAATTAAAAGTAGATACCTACTTACATAGCTATTTTCCAGCAATAGGTAAAAAAACGGTTAAAGCTAGGACTATGTAATAGAAAGCCTCAGTTTTGGGAAAAAGTTCTATTACATTCATGAAAAAACAGAGTTTCCATAGAAAATAAGGTACCTAAGTAAGTAGTTATCTATATCAGCTGTCAAATATTTATGTTAAGGTTATTAAAAAATACTATACCCGCCTTCATAGACCTGTTCTAAAGTGCAATTATTAGATATTCGAATTCAAAAAAAAATTTGAATTTAGTTCAACATGTTTGCAATAAAGTTCAGTACTTCACCTTTCGTAATTTGTTTATTGCAAGTATAGGAGCGGTCACATGGTGGTTCTTTTAAAATGTTTCCAGGCTGTTTAGCTGACGCATTGCATATTTCATAAATGATTTCGTGATTACAAACGGGGTTTTATTTAAGTCAATATGTATATTTTAAAAAGTGTTGGTGATATGCAGCATCCCTGTTTAAGTCCTCTAGTTGCTATAAAGCCTTTACTGATCACGTTATGTTGATATTGGTCTTTTCCAGTGCTTCCCATAGCTTTTTCAGCGGAACATCGTCATATATGCTTTCTTTAGATCTACAAAGAGTAGGGTGAGCCGCCCAGTTATTGACCACATTCCACTAAATGACCAATATTCACTGTTTTATGTATTATTAAGAATTTTAAATAACCCAAGGCAATATAATACACAGCAATTTGATCTTTACTAAATTCCCCAACTTTCTTATGTGTTTGGCAGCCCTACAGAATAATCAGTGCTTTACAAGTGGCAGTTAAAAGTGCACCTGTTTGTTTTTCTTCCAAAGGTATTAGCAAACAACTATAAGGTAAGTGGGGCATATTTTTCAAGTGGTCATGTACAGGTATTGTTATACCTGAGAAATTCAGTGAATGACCGTGGGTGGTCATTTACTGGGTTGGCGGGATTTTTAAAAAACATTATTTTTGAATCTAGTTTATGCACTATAAGGGATATTTAATTCAGAAAAGCCTTAGAAATAAAGGCGGAATTGACTGACCTATATGTAGTATGTACCTACATACTATATGACCACCCTTTTTATTTATTTAATCTTCTGATTATTTAGCCCAGTAAATGACTCCTTGCTGTTTCTTCAATAAAATATCATTTGTGCAATCATGCAATAGTGTAATATTATTTATTTTCAGATGGCTGAAACACCAGAGGAAACACCCAAAAGGTCTTACACAAGGTTCAAGTATTCAATTGAAGATCTTAAAGCTGCGGTGCTTGTAGCCCAAGAAGGCAAAATGAGTGCTAATAAAGCCAGAGTCAACACTTTAAAATTCCAAAAGGCACCTTAATTAACAAACTGCATGGAAAATCAGATGTTTCAATAAGAAAAATGAGCCCACCCAGAATCTTGACTTTACAAGAAGAAGATATATTAGAAAATTGGATCATACAGAAAGCAAAAATTGGATTTCCTATGCATCCAGATGAAGGGAAAGATGCTGTACAAAAAGTAATGGAAGAAACTCAGGGCCCCAATCCGTTCAACAATAATCGCCCAGGTGATAAATGGCTGTAAGGTTTTTTAAAAGTAAAGCCAAACATTAGGAAAAGAAATGCAGAGATTATTTCCAAAGCCAGAGCTAGTGTCACAGAGCAAGACATAAGAACATGGTTTCAGGATCTTAGACCTAAACATTTTAAGAACTTTTATGATGTTGCTGTTGGTAAAGAAAAAGGAAGGAGAGTAGCTCCAACACTTATAATTTATTCATACAAAAGAATACCGAGAGATATTGCAAACTCCATCCCTGATAATTTCTATATTGGACGGAGTGATACCGGCTGGATGGTTGGTCCTACCTTTCATGAGTATGTGGCGAATAATCTTTATCCATGGCTGTTAGCTAATAATATAAAATTGCCTATTCTATTTTTGCTACATGGACATAAGTCACATATCAGTCCTGAACTAGCCAATTTTTGAAGAGAAAAAAGAATTTTCCTTTACTGTCTATTACCAAATTTAACGCTACTCATATATTGTGATGTTGGTATCTTTAGACCTCTAAAAGTGTCCTGGAGGAAACAGTGCCAGAAGTACAAGCAAGAAACAAGAAAATCTCTAATCAAAGTATCTTTTGCACCTATTTTTTGCAGAAGCATTTAACTCTACATGTAAGATAGAAACAATACAAAACGCCTTTAGGGCATGTGGCATATTCCCATTTAATGCAAATAATGTGGATTTTTCAAAATGTATGAATACTCTTCAGGCAGCGCTAAGAGAACAAAACAATACTGTACAAGAAAACCTGGATGAAATTAATAAAGAACAATTTCTAAAAATTCTTGAAAGTGAAAGATGTTTTAAATAATGACAAATTATTTAAAGTATGGAATAAATATGCCAAAAATCAGGACAACCCCGAGGAAGAAAATAACGGAAATGAAAGTGCAATAGATGACCAAAGAGAAGTTAATAGAAATAATGTTCTAATAATTTATGATCACACGGAACCTGGAGAAGATCATCAGGATATTGAAAAAAGTAACGCAGATCAAGATGAAGTCATATGTGTAGAAATTGAAAAAACTCAAAATGAAAACATGCAGATTCTAGATAACATTGACATTGCAAATCAAGATGAAAAAAGACAACCTGAAGAAACAGTTGTTGATAATGAATCAAAGAAGCCACATTTGAGTTTAAATTTAAACTCAAATACGTCCCTTAAAGTCGAAGATACCTGGAAGAAACACTTACACTTTCCAAAGTTGGAAGTTGCAACTAAAAAGTATGTCAAAGAAAAGGCGCCTTTGGCGATAACTTCCAATTATTGGAAAGAATATCATGAAAAGAAGGAGGAACAAAAAAGATTTACTGAGGAATTAAAAGTGCAAAGAAAATTAGCTAGGGAGGAAAAGAAACGTAAACGGGAAGAATTGATCAAAAATAAAGGAAACAAAAAAATTAAAAAGGGAAAGAGAAGACAGTCCTCTTCTAGTGCAACTGATACGGATATTTCAGACTCAGACTCTTTTGAAGATAACCAAAAAGAAAACATGAACCAAACTGAAGACAAGATCAATGAATCTAGTCACCAAATATATTCACCTCAGCTGATGTCGTAATAGTAAGATATGAGAAAATTTATTTTCCAGGAGTGATTGTAGCAAAACAAAAAAAGAGTATGAGGTGAGAGTGATGTGCAAAAGTGCTCAAAATTGGAAATGGCCAGAAAAAGTCGACCAAATATGGTATAACCAAAATGACGTACTGGAAAAGATAGAACCACCAATGTTAATTTGCAGTCGTGGAAATGTTTATTCCATTCCAGAAATCGTCAAATATGAAAAAATATGATTTCATTTGTCTTAATTTTTTAAGTTTGTGCTAGAGTTTGTGTTAACTTTTATTTTTTTGTGGTATCTAGCTTTCCTACAATAAAGTACTTTATGTGGTCATTCACTGGTTTGTAATTTGGCCATTTATTGGAAGTAACTTGTCATTTACTAGGAATTTATGCAAACCACCTTTAAAATGGTTAAATCTTAAAAAAAAGTGAAACAATATAGTATTTTATCTTAACAGAAGTATAAAATAATAAACAAATTTTCCAATGGTCCTTTGGGTTCTTTTTTAAAATCAAAACGTAAATTTTGACATTTATTTATACATCACTCTTACCTAAAGTGGTCATTAACTGGGCGGTTCACCCTAAATGGAGTTCTTGGTTAGACTTTGGTTAAATGCTAGTTTCTTTTTCATTATCTGGGTCAAACTAAACAAATGATCTACAGTTGATCTTCCTGCTCTAAAACCGGCCTGCTCTTCTGCTTCTGCTTCACTATCTTTGTACTCGATCTCTATTTTGGCTTTTATAGGTTTTCCAAACACTCTGCTCAGCATATTTGTTGCTGCAATTCGTGGTTCTCGAATTTGTTTCTGCCTCCTTTCTCATATATCGTTGTTAAATACCTTATTATCCACTCTTCCGGTACTTCATGTTTATCTATGCATACTTGAAATAGTTCTGTCAAATGTATGTAGAGTTTATCGGTCCCATACTTCATCAGTTCTCCATATATTTTTCCTGGGCCTGGTGCCCTACCATTTTTCAAAAAGCTACAGAGTTTTTTAACTTTTTCTTGCATAACTCTTATTGGTGATCCTGCAGTTTTTATGTTTCATGGCTGTTCTTTTTCTTCTTTAAACTCTGCCCGTTGTTCTGTCAGTAATACTTCCAAGTACTCTTCCCATTGCTGGGGTGTTATTGTATTGATAATATCCTTGGTTTTTGTTTTCCTCATTTTTTTTAGTAATCCACAACTTTCTGTGTTTCTTTTACCTCCCAGATAAGTATTAATATGCGCACAGTTTCTTTCCCATGACTCGTTTTTTTTTCTGTGGTATTTTATACTGTACTCTTGCTTGTGCTTCTTTATATATTTCTTTGCCTCGTGTCTTATTTGAACTTAGATACTGTTGGTATTTCTTCCTTTTATCTGCTATGTCTTTCTCTATTGATCCCACCAATAAGGTGGCCTTCCCATTGTTATTCGTTACATTCTCTGCAAATTTTCCGACTACCTTGTTGTTGATTTTTCTTCCTGTTCGTCCGTTAAAGTCTCCCAGCAATATTATTTACCTCGAAGTTCCAATTTTTATGATTTGGTCACTGAGTTGTTGATAAAATGAATCCTCTAACCCACGAAATTAAAACAAATCTTTACAAGGACACGAAATGATCACAGTAAATCCTTTTTTCTACAACTGACAAGTAATGTCATTATTATTTTACGGTTTTTAATGCGACAAATGTGTCATTTTTCAACAGGTGATAATTTTCCAAAGCAACGTGCGCTAAAAATTTCGCACCCTGGTGCGCGAAATATTTTGGAGCACTAGTGCACGAAATATTTCAAAAAACAAAAAATACTCTGAATTAATTTAACTGTAAATTTTTTATTTTATTTATTATTAACAATGTGAATAGTACAATTATTGCAGTTACTGATAGTAATTCCTGTTGATGTTGATTTAGCTGAAATTTCTGAAGATACTCTTGTTGTGGATGGTGCAATTACTGACTCAACATTTGGAAGAGTTGAATGATCACTCCCATTATCGTAATAATTTTGACCAGAGTCCTCATTTGTAGTGCTTGAAATACGTTTCGCAATTTCCATTTTATTTTGCACAGAATCCTCGACATATCCTTCTGCAACCATTGTGGACTTCCAGCCTCCGTGCCGCTCCAACATGGTAATGTCAGCTCCGGTGTTGGCTAATAAAGTTGCCGAAGTACGGCGAAAACAGTGGCCGGTATAAAATTCAGTTTGAGGTAGGGTAGACCAAGCTATCATACTGCATCAAAATGCCCCTATTTTATTTATGCCAACAACTTGGTTTGTGCACTTTCCTTTCTGATAGTTGATGAAGAATGGTTTGCAGCCCACATGAGGGGGCCGAAATTCTGCATATGTCCGGAATATTCGAATGTATTCAGGATTGATGATTGTGAATATTCTTTGGCCATTAGTTTGAGTATCTGGAACAGTGATTATTAACACGGATCCTTCATCTTGAATATCATCAACGGTCATTTTGACAAGCTCATCACGTCGGAGCTCCAGAAACTCCAATGATGAGCAGAACTTTGGACAGAAGGTAAGAGTCATCTGGAGCAGTAGTTAGACATTTGGAAATATCCGCACTTGTGAATACCTTGGATTTTTTTGCTCGATATCCTACCATCTGTTTTTTGAGGAATGGGACTATCTTCAAGTATTTTGTAACATCTACGTTTTCTTTAACGTTTAAGGTGGACTTGAGCATGGAGTACCTAAGTAGACCCTTTTACAGATTTTGCCTTTTCAGCTAAATAGGCCAAAAGAACGTTTTCACTTGCCGATCCAACGTTTTTTTCTTTTCGATATTTGAGAAACTGATTATGTGCTTTTTCATAATGTATTCTGGACTTGGATGGAAGAAGGTCTTGTACTGCCTCATATGCGACTTGCGCAACATCTGGTGGAGTACCAGATATTTCTATTTCTTCATCTGAAGATAACATTTTGTGAATCGAAATTCTTTTTGACAAATGTCAAACATTTACACGTAGATACGTCACATACCAGTATGATACCAGTCACATACCAAACGTTGCTTTGTAAATTTTCTTACTTGAAAGCAAGTATTTATACATAATCGCAAAACTCATTGTAAAATTTCAGATACTGCAGTTGTAGAAAAAATAATGTATACAACTCGGTTGCGAAAGAATTTCGCGGCTTCGCTTCATATTATGACTCGGCTTTGCCTCGTCATAATATTTGCTCATGCGCGAAATTCTATTTCGCAACCTTGTTATATAAATAACTATATATTAACGGGTTCGTCGTCGTGCACTCCATATATTCCCAAAATTGTTATTTTCCTTCCGAACATACATACATTTAGTTTTATTATTGTTTCGTTTACTGCTTCCCATGATGTTATATATGTTTTCTCTATTTTCTATGTGTGAAGATCGATACTCTTCGATTGATATGCAGGGCATGTAATTTGTATCCTGTAATATTACATTATGGCTTAGGGTATTGATTTACGTAAAATCCTTTTTTGTATATTATTGTCACTTGCATCTTGTACTCTCATTGTGTTTTGTGCCTCACTGTTGTTCACTTTTATAAAATCTGCTCATCAAAAAAAAAATTGCATAGTCAGCAGGAAATACATTTTCCTACTCGCGTCATTTGCGTGCGGAAATTGGTACTTCGTCACACTTAGATGTCTTGTCGCAACCGTTGTTACCCACGAACATTACAATATTATAATGATTTTGCTCAATGTTGGCTCAAAGAAACATATTTCGCTTTCTTTGTATGGAATTTATTAAAAATCTGTTGTCCGATGTAATGTAATGGTGATGCCACCCACATAAAAATATTCTCTTGTCAATTGTTTCAGATATTTTTGTATGCTCAAATTGTAAACATGATGCCCTTCTGAGCAAAAATATCACGCTTACGTAATGCCACTACCCACTTGGCTTGTGGGTGGTACAATTGGGGGATGTTCTGCTGCATTTGAAGCTAAATTGATGTTGTTTTTTTCTATACTTTCCATACTTTCATTCGCCTACACTTTTCGTGGGAGTATGAAATACTATTGCTAAAAAATTAATTTTATGTAGAAAGTTCATTCTATTTCCTATGTATACTAAAGGGTAAAATAAATCTCAAGTTATTCATTTCGCACCATTCAACTTAGTTTATAGACGAGAACTTTTATTATTAAATTGGAATGGCTTAGAACATTCCTACTTATAGATCAAAAATAGGGGCACTGCAATAAATACAGATGAAATACTATATGGTTATGGTATTTTATAGGGTTCACGTTCATACTATTCTCAAGGGCTCCCTAATAAACTATATAATATTGCCCCTATGGGAGAGTCATTGTCCTGTTAAGCCATAGTAAAATAATTTCTCTGAACTAAATTCTCAAAAAATACCGTTATATTTATATGTATATTTTGTAGGAAATTAAATTAATTCTATTTATTGAAAACTAGAAAAGCTACTAATAAGTAGTAACTTCTTCCTGCAAAAACAAATATACTTGGAAAAGTACCTATATTTTGAAATTTGCATCGGTTGCTTTACTAGCAAAAAATTCGAAACTTTTACTTTCCCTTTAATTCTATTTAATTTCATTATTGTGAAAAACATTGTAGCGGAAACTGATAAGAGTCCTGTACTTTATAGGACTATCTGTCTGCTCTTACTTAATATTTACAGCTTTTTGGGACAATTTCTGACGGTTTTTTGCTCTTAGAAGTACAATCCAACGAATCAAAAGCCAATAATATTGAAAATTTCAACTATTCCTGGATGTATAATATAGTGTTGTTTTAAGTGTTTAAAACGATAATAAATAAATTTAACTATATATAGTGCAAATATTTTTCTACCATTTAACCCACTGGAAAATCCTTTAAATAAATGATTGTCACTATTATTGCAATAGGATTCATTGAGCAACACAATTTGAAATAGATAAGACACACATGATACAGTTCCTACTATGTTTGTGATTATTTAGGCTTTATTGAAGTTGAATTAACAAAATCAACAATTAAATTATCAAACATATTGTTTGATTTTCAGCATTTTTACTTATTTCAATAATCTAAATTAGAAAGAATTAGTTAATTAAACTAATAATTAGGTTCTAAAATATTCTCATATCGTACGCAATGAGTATGATTTAACCATGTTACATACCTACATTATACCTGATACACACCTAATAGGTGGGAATTTGCTGATTTGAACCGTTATATGACTAAACAATTTGCTCAATAAAATTTTGCAACATTTTTTTTTTTGCAAGCCTTATAGATGTCAACGACCTCGTCTATGAACTTGTTTGTCATATCGTAGTTATTTCTTGAAACATTCACAAAACACTAATTTCACTTAGTAATTAATTGGCTTATTGATAATTAATACTCTGTCTGTTAGGGCATTACATAACAACATATGAAAATCAGGTCATATGATCTCCCCTGCATGATTAATAATTTTGCAAGAAATATAACTGGCCCTGAGTGAAAGGAGCTTGTTTTTGGTACAAATTAAAAGGGGAATGACATCGTTCCACACCCAAGTCAATGTTTTTCGATTATTGATGATGTCACTGTATACCTACATAGAGTTTCCATTAAAAAGTTTTCCTGTGTGACAAAGCCACAGAGATGATTCACGGAAGTAGCTGTATGTCCTGAGCATGCATTGAATGATTATTCATAAATAATTTCGATTTTTACATAATAGAAATTATATTTTTAAACATGAGCATTGAAAAATGTATAATATTTAATAATAAATATCCTGGATGTTACCGGAAATGTTCAAGGTAGTAGTAGTAGTAGGCTATAGTAGCTATGTTAGTTATTTATAAAAAAAGGTAATTGAAGTGGTAATAATTTAGGCTTAATCTATATATTTGGCTGTTGTATGTAAAATAATACAGCAACTATAACATAAAATATCTACTAAGATTAGATGTTTATTTAAACAATTTCCTAGAGTTTCAAAAATTTGCCAAACCAAACAAACAAGGTTGGCTGAAAACTTGGATAATTTCCAGTAGATTTAAAATCAATAGAATTCGCACTAATATACCTCGAAAAAAGAAAATTATCTAATTAAGCGCGATATGGTTGGTGCAGTAAGGCCAAACAAAACACGAATGAACTGAAAAATTTCTATGGGTCGTTCATGACATGAGACTGTGAACATTGAATAACTTTGCGTCGATTTTGTCATTCAGTTTCCCGTTGGCTACCATTAATATTGATGCATTTCGATAAGGTCGTGGGAACTGGTTCAAGTAAATTTCATAGTTGCAAGGCCTATATTTACTATCAACTTTATTTGGTATGTAATGTCTTCATTTAAGTAAATGGATGCAAAACAAAGTATACCTAGTTAGTATAATAATTTATTTTGTAGATATCTATTTGGATTATTACCTTTTATTATTTTCATATATTCATACATAATTAAGTACCTAAATGTACTGAGAATAGTCCGTTCATAAAGTCTATAGACTTTTTCTAGTGCATGATCTGAGATTTTGGAGGCTGATTGGCTAAAATTAGGGGATCGACTTGGGCGACCAGCGCTCAATTTAAACGATTAACCGAAGGCCCTATTGAGGCCCCAAAATCTCAGATCATGCATTCGAAAAAGACTATAGACTATGACCAAGTTACATCCCACATGAAATATTTTGCTACACATGTAGAAAATATTTTATTAACTTTATCCATTGTCAAAACCATAGATAATTGTGCCTGGGATAATCCCTTGCTAAGTCTAATTAATCTAAGGATTCAGTTTTAGTGTAAAGTCAGGTAAACTTTTTTTTTTCATCTGATTTGATCAACGATGTTCTTTTTATTTGCACCTCCAAATTTTCAATTCTTGCAAAAAATAGATAGTTGCACGTTGCACTGATTTTCTAAGGAAATACAAATTCTGAGAAGGTGCAGTCAAATGGAAACTCCACGCACCATTAAAGCACTGAAATTCCTATTGGAAATTAGTCAGATCAAGTCATGTTTATAGAATATTTTGTTAAACAAATCAAGAATGAAATCTTGATGATTAAGGTTGGGTAATCACATTTTCAACTTCAATGTTATATCAATTTGTCTGTTTTTTTTTTCAGAGGCTAGCCTACAATTCAAAGGAAGTAAACAAACTAACTCGTATGGAAGTGGAAAATTTTCTATTTAAATTGATCTTACAACAGTTGCAGGACCAACACCTGGCTATTCGAGATGACTATAGCAAATTAGAGGTAGAATTAGCTGATGTTACTAAGAAATATAATATCTTAAAAAATAGCGAATTTTTACTTTTGGCCTCCTCAATGTTCGATAACAAGGATTCCTACACTACCAAACTGAAAAAAGAATCGGTCATTATAGTAAAGCCAAAAAAGGAGCAAAATAATCAAGATACTAAGAAGGAAATTAGACATCGAGTTAAGCCTGGAGGGTTTGAATATTTCAAGGTTTCGTCAAGCCTCAAATGGGGCTGGGATTATAGGCAGTGAGAATTGCGAGCATGTTGCGACAATAACTATACACAAAAATGGAAGCTGACTCAAAAACCAACAGCATATTGCTTAATCGAGGTCGTGTGCACATTGAATGGTCCAGGGCTGTTGTTTTTAACCATATCATATAAGTGTCCTGCAATGCTACAAATGTATGGGCTATAATCATTATGCTAAGGATCGCAGGGTGGAATCTCCAGTGTGTTCAAAGTGTGCGGGTAATTATGCATTTACAAAATGTGAAGCAACAGGGGCACTGAGATGTCTGAATTGTATTAACAAAAATAAAAATGGCAAGAATATGAAGTTAGACACAGCCCATTCAGTTTTAGATTGGAAGTGTCCTGTCAGAGACAGAAAGGTGGACTATTTTACCCAAGCAGATGAAGACTAATATCCATTCCACATTGACAAGAAAACATGCAAAAAAGACCCATTTTAAATCTTACTCATCTAAACCTGAGGTCGATTTTCTCGAAGTCAGCAATTTGGTATAAACTTAGGATCCTGACATCATTGGTGTGACAGAAACTTGGTTGAAGAACAATACAGCATCCGAAGTAGTGGCCATTCCGGGATATAATTTTTATAGGCAAGACCAAGCGATCGGAAGAGGAGGTGGTATAGGTTTATATGTAAAATCTGAACTGCACTGTGAGTATGTACAATTGTCAACTCAGCTAACTATTCCAGGGTTTGATTATTTACGGATAAGAATTAAATTATGTAACAATAACACAATGGCTGTTGGTGTCATATACCGTACTGGTAATAATGTTTTAGAGCGTGTTGAAGCATTGGACATATTCTTGCCTGAAATTCTGCCTGTAGATAATTATATTATAGTTCTTGGTGATTTAAATGTTAACATGTTTAATATTTTGAACAGGGTTCAATTATTTTGACAGTTTCGGGTTCTCCCAAATTATTGATGAGCCAACTAGGATTTGCAATCAAACGGCTACATTATTGGACCCAATTTTTGTTAATACTAGAGATATAGTTGAGGCTTCCCATACAATCGATGCCAGCAGCTTAAGTGATCATATGTTAATATATTGCGACATAAAAATTCAATTTCAGAAAAAGAGTCCAAAACTAGTAAACTTTAGGGATTTCAAATATTTTGATAATCAATTATTGTTCTTGGATGATTTAGGGCGTGTCCCGTGTCCAATGGGATGGCTTATATTATTTTGGTGATATAGATAAGATTAATTTTATGACTGAAAATCTAAGGAAGTTGTTCTCAACACATGCTCCCTGTAGGACTGTCAGGGTAACCAAGCCACCTGCCCCTTGGTTAACAACAGCAATTAAACACTTAGGGTCAACTGGGGTAAATGTGAAAAGGGGTAAATGAAAATACCTTGTATTTTCTGGCTAAGAGTGAATTTGACCTAAAATTGACATCATTATCCGCATTTCCCGCGTTTTGTTTAGCCAAGGGTGGTTTTTGAGGTTGAAATGGCAGTTGGTTCTGAAATGCGGCCATGTGAACATAACAGTGCAGTTTCAACTGAAAAACAGATTTGTGAAGGTTTTTTTTAGAAGTGAATTGCTGACCCAAAAACGGTAACTGTGATTCGAATTTTGATTTAGGTGATTGTTAATGTCATACTTGCTTAGTTTTAAACAAAAAACTAGAAACATTTTTCAAGTAGTAACCTACAAAATACTATTTACATTTACCCCCAAAGAATTTAGTGTTGGGGTAATTGTAAATCCTAAAATGGGGTAAATGTAAATGCAAATATTTCGGTAATCAGGTAGGTAGTGAGTGTCTTTACCACAAAATTGCCAGGATATGCCAAGTCCTAATTCGAATGCTAACGATCCTGATCAGCTACCTGACAATTCTACACCTATTAAAGGCATACACACATCCACCACCACATTCACTTCCAACACAATAGTTAGCATATTTGCTGAGCAAAGTAATAGTTACATTAACGTGTGACATTAACCAATCAAATGTTAAAAAGGTACAGAGGCAGATTCTACCGAGACTAAAACCACAAAACAAATGTATAGCGAAATTTTAACTACCCCACAGGTTCTAGAGAAAATGTAAACTGCTCAAAAGTTAAGAGATCAAAAGAAGGGGACCAATAAAAAGCAAAAAGATAAGAATGAGAATGGGATTAAAAAGGCATATGGTAAGAAAAGAAAGGTTGTTCATGAGGAAGAAGAAATTCAAGAAGAACTGTTAGACGAATCGGCTATGTGTCTCTTCTGATGAAGATTTATTAAAGTTAGTCATTACTGGAATCAATAAGTGAAGTTAAATATCATAAACCAGTTTGGATTGAATTAAAAACAGGGTTGTTTGTATTAGTAGATTTTCAGGGTAGAAAGAAAAATAAAATCCATGAGTAAGTTTGTTGTATACAAAACATCGATCAAGAAGAAGGAGATGTTACGGTTCAAGGGTTTCAGGAGTGAAATTCTACATCAACAGAGTTTGTTGAGAAGCCAAATGATATAAGTTACAACATTTGAAATGATTAAACTAACCCAAACCTTCAATATCGTAACAAAAAAGTCATTTATGTTTTTCCTGGGTCAGTAGCGGTTTTCGAAAAATAATGCTGGTAGCAGATTTGTGACTGTAGTGATATTAAGATAATGAATAGGTTGACATAGGTTAAGCCCACTGTTTAATGAGCTACTAGCTGTTATTTTTAAGTGTTTTTTTGTTAGTTTGTCCCTCTGATGCCCTTAGAAATTTACATATTTTATTTTTTCTGGGGTAAATGTAAATACCCTTCTTTTGAATTTTTTTTTTATAAAAACATAGTCATACTAAATTTGTTTTCATTTGCCCCTTAAAATTCTAGTATCATCCTAATACTCCATGAAACCTTCGTTTACATTTGCCCCTTTTAACCAGGGTAATTGTAAATGCGTGGGGTAAATGTAAATCAAAAAAATAAATAAAAAGTAATGTGCCAAATGACGGTCTGTCCTGGTAAATTAATACGTGATTCACTAACCGACACTGAATCCAAATTTCATAGATTTAGAAAATAAGAAACCTTAGATAATCACTACCAAAGTTAAAATTGTTAAAACTGTTCACAATTACCCCAGTTGACCCTAATGAAGGAAAGGGACAATGCTAAAGTTGGGGTCAAAGCAATAAGTAATACTTTAGAAAATCGTAACTATTATAAAAGCCTAAGAAATTTGACAAAGGCTGCTATTCGCCATGAAAAAGTATCATATTTAACTTTTTTTGAGGGTCAACACAATACTCGATTTAACACTCTTCATGCTCAAGTTGTGCCTTCCCATAATTATAAATAATGAAACCCGAGATGTAACCCATATTAAATTGCTGCCTAGAAATAGGATATTTTCCACAATATTGGAAAAAATCCGTGGTTACTCCAGTCCCCAAAGTGAAGAACCATGTTGGTGTCACTGATTTGCGCCCAATTAGTTTGCTACCGGATTTGTCTAAGGTTTTGGAAAGGGTTGTCCAACTACAAGCTTCAAATTTTCTGAAAAATAACAGTTTGGTCCCAATCCATTAGTCTGGTTTCATAGAAGGCTGTAGCACAACATCGGCTTTTTATTCAATATCACCGACAATATTGTCCGAGCGCTAGATGAAAAACAGGCATCCATACTGGTGCTTCTGGACTATTCAAAGGCCTTTGACCTGATCGACCATGACCTGTTGTGTGCCAAACTTTCTTTTAATGGGTTCGATGAGATTTCTACTTAATTCTTTAGGTCCTATTTATATAATAGATCCAAAGTTGTGTGAATTAAAGATAGTCTCTCACAACCTCGAGTTGTGATTTCTAAAGTACCCCAGGGGTTATGCTGACGACACCCAACTTCTATTAAATTTTGATCCCTTATACCCTGAAAATGCTGCAATGGAGTTAAACTAGAACTTGGAGAGAGATGTGAAGTTTTCTACAGAGCATAACCTTAATATTAACCCTAAAAAAACAGTTCTCCTTTTTTGCTCGGAAAGCAGGTATATTATCAATTTTAAAATGAAAAAAAAAAAAAATGTGTGAAGCACTTGTATTATCAATTTCCAACTAAGTATTGTTTTATAATCTACTATCCATTTCTAGATTTAGATAGGTACCAAAAAAAGAATCCAATATGTACAAAATACACGTAGATTTGTTTTTAGTTTAAGGAAATATAATTCTGTGTCAGTTATTATTTAACGGATTGGTTGGCTGAAATGTGATAATATGTATTGTCACAACTACCCGCTTTACGGGGGTGACATGGGGGGTTTGTAGCTTTGGGGATAGATGGAGAGAAACTCGCTCAGGTTATATAAAAATATATGCTATATATTTTCCCAAATATAACCTTACATGTACGCTAACCCTATAAGATACATGACCCTTCGTACACTGGGGTCCTTATAGGGGGCCACACGTCAATTCTGCTTGGGGGACTGTAGATAAGTTTATCGTCACCCTTATGCCTTGTCCAGAGGGGCGTTCCCAACGAGAGGTAATTGCACTGGACAACGATAAGGCTGAAGATACCCAGAGGGGCGTTCCCAACGAGAGGTACTTGCACTGGGGAGGCTTAATTCCAGAGGGGCTTTTCCAACGAGAGGTACTTGCACTGGTTTAAGTCTACCTTTGCTGCGGCTTGCAGCGCAATTTATATTAATTTATTGCTGAATTGCAATAAACATTCGATCGAATCGGCAATTAAATTAATAAGGTTGAATACCGGGTCCTCCTTTCCTAAGCAGCTAGTTGACAGTATGAATAAGACTCATTGATTTTCTTTAAAAAACTATTAGATTGTAAGGCTAAAGAGCCTGTATATTTGTATAAAAAAATAGAGTGTAGGGCTGATGCACATAATGTTCATAATTTGAACTTGAATTTAAGATACAAAGGGACAACTTTCAAACTGCCTAAATACAGAACTTCACTATTTCAGAGAAGTTTCTCTTATTGTATGGTGAAACTGCTGAACTCAGTTAACTTGCCTTGCAGAGAATACACTGTATATAAAGTAAGATTAGAATATAAGAAGCGATTGTTACTAAATAGCACATTTCAAACTTAAAAAAGAAAACTACTCCACAATGTGTAGGGATATCTTTCTACAAACAACTTCCGCCAACCAGTTGAAACATTTAGTATTACTTGAGTGTCGGTATTCAAGACAAAACTAGATAGTCAGTTCCCATAGTGCTTAAACCAGTACAAACACTCAAAAACGAACAGTTCTAAGACAAGATAAGTAACAGTGCAAAAATAGGCTTATAGGTCGCACCTTAGCCCATATCGACTAGATAGTAATAGTAATTTCGGAAAATCAGATACCAAGAATTTGCAGCTAATTAGTTGTGGAAACTTGCAATTGACCCAAGAAACTTACAGTCATTTGAAATAAAATCCACAAGCTAGAAGAATGAAATTAATACTGAAAAAAACTACCAATTTAGGGGTACCTAACTCAGGTAAACTCTATTCTAAATGGACAGAACGTTGTAACTTCAATGATGAGGATTGCACGGAATGATTCCTTTGTTTCTACTCTGTAATGCTTTCTTTTTTTTGGTCTTGATCAGATTCAGCCCATACTTCTTGAGAACTCAAGATAGGTACCCTTAGGGAGCCTCATGAACTATTAATGTTATCAGATTTAGTGAATTTATGGAACTCTGGAAGAAAGCAGTGGTCATTCCAATCAAGCCTCCAATTTACAAGAAAAATGAAAAATAAGCAAAAAACTTCGGATCAGTGTCTCTAGAATCAGTTGTTCACTTGAATTACAATAGAATTTCTGAATACTAGTGCCACATCCTAGATTAAAAACAATCTCCTGTTGTAACAAAATGTGATAAAGAAACATAAAAATATGTTTCTTAGAGCATAAATAATTTATAATGACTAAAAAAAATTATATTAGAAGAAAAACCCGTTTTAATTTACCTACATTATCAAAACCCAAGCCAAAACCACTTTGACATCTATTCTTTACATGCATAATTCATATTTCAGTTTCAGTCTTGCTAATTTTCATTTGCATGAATAGGTAGGTACCTAGTTGTGTATAAGGTACCTGTCCCAAATAAGGCCATGTTAAGAAGTTTTATTTTTTTTGAACACTATCCACCAAACCGGACAAAAATCACAAGCTTATATGTGAAGTGTTTCGCTTCTATTACTTGAATATTAACCCCAATTTATTTATTTTTACATATAAGTGGTGGTTTTTGCGTAAAACAAAGACCCTTACCATTGGCCTTATTTGGATCACTATGCTCCTAATAAGGCCACCAATAAAAAATGTTTAAAATAAATAGAATAATTTATGAAAATATAATTTTTTGACAAAAAGTACTCAAAATAGAACTTTAACGTTTGCTGCATTCTAAAAAAACAATAATTTCAAGTCCTGGGATGGTGATCCAAATAGGTCTACATACAACTAGGACAATTGAACCGCAGCTTTTCTTGCTTGGTTAGACTCCAGGCGCTCTAAAACACATCACTTAAGTAATAATATGACACATTCTTTCAAAAAAACACTGTGATGTGAAACCAATTGAAAATTTTTCATGTGGCCTTATTAGGAACATGTTACATTGATAAAAAAGTCAGTATTTAGAAATCTAGCAAAGATATTATTCTGTACTTACTCTGTAGCTTTCTCAATACATAAATGTCTGTGTATAAATTACATTCGCTCCATTCCCTTTATGAACATGTGTATAAACTAATTAAGTTCCAGCCTCAAAGTTATAAGGTAACATATGAAATCTGTGGTTAGCCATTTTTCGACATATAAGGATTTGCTAGGAATCCTCGCAATAATTTTTGATTTGCATTATAGATATTTTGAAGATGGGATTCAATATTGAGCAATAAGGGGCACTGGCCTTATTCGGTACATGACCTTATTTGGGTCAGGTACCTTACATATAAATACATAATAATATAGTTACCTATACTCTCCAAATTTTAATGTAGCTACCTATAGGTACTTTTTTTTCGAGTTTTTTTTTTAGGTCTTAGGACCAGTTTTATTCATCTTCAGATAAACTTACTGGTAGCTGCCTACAAGATAAATTTACCAATCTGTAACCCTGTTGATCGGAGGATAACTGGCAAACCAATAGGATCAGAGACTGGGTTTTATCTGTCAGATTGCATAACCTAGACAAGTTTCTCAGAAAGTGAATAAAAACTGGAAACCGGGCATGATTCATATTCAACAAAATTTTAATGAGTAATTTTGTCTGGGCCTGGATTAAATTGTGAGTAATCGAGTGATAAGCATATAATTAATTGGTCACAGTACCTACTTGATTTAAAAAAAAAAATCAGATCTGATAATTCATTAAAACCCGAGTTAAAACCTTTCAGTTTTTAATAAAAATCCGAGTAAAAATCCTAACTTTTTATCTAATTTCACAGACTCTAGCACTCATTGCAGTTTTGAGTTTTGCAATCTGTGCAAACACATACCTATAGGTATAATATTATAGTTTCGATTCCAAGGTATGAATGAATTGGAGAAAACTGTCTTGATATTGATATTTCGAAGTTGTGACTAATCTGCAAAAGTTTTGAGAAAATTGCAGTAATAGCTAGTTGTCAACACTGCTTACAACCCTCGATACAACCCAATATACAACCTCACTAGTCACTTATTATGACAGTTTCTTATGAATCATGAATCTACTGATCTTGTTTATTGGTACCCATCTTACCCATTACCCATCAACCCATCATGATGGTACCTATCCTATATTGGTTTGGTTTGGTGTTTAGTAGAGGCGTCATATTTAGGTACCTACATTTACGTAAGAATTCAGTCAATTCCAAGTGCAATAGATAGTGATTTTTAAAATTTTTAAATTTATCTAGCCTGTCTCTAATTATGAGCCAAAATAATTTGCTTGTTTATTTTTCAAATGCCTGAATTTGTCTTCTCTGAACCAGGTAAATTGATCTTGGAATTTGATATGTTACAACAGGTGTCGCCAACGCCCCCCAGTTGGTTGACAATGCCCCCCAGTTGGTTGACAATGCCCCCCAGTTGGTTGACAATGCCCCCCAGTTTGTTGACAATGCCCAGTAAACAAAATAGGAGAAAAAAAAAACCTATGGACTATCATAGATGTAATGGAAATTACTCGGGAAATTACTAATTTTTATACCTTTGTTCTGACATTGAATCAGTGGCGGCCAGTGGCAACCTAGTGTGGTTGTGCGCTCTTGGAAAATTTTTTGGAGGTGCCACGTCCTGTTTTACATTTATTTTGTATGTTGAATTTTTTTATCTTTACTTTAGGAAAACTTATCGAAAACAAAAATATATGTATTTAAATGAGGCTTGAATGTTTGTATTCTAGCCATAATACATAACTGATATTGAAATTTATAATTAAAAAAAAAACCGCGAACAACAGAGTTGTCAAACCGCCGAAATGGTGAAAAAACATCGAAATATTCTCGATTGAGTGGAAACAACATTGGAAGTGTGTATTCAAATAGCGCACGGCGCATCCCTTTCAGCGGGCTACTTACCGTATATTCCCGATCAATCACACAGCGAGAAAACACATTTACCCAGAGCGCCGAACGATTCCACACCGACCACCCGGACCACCAGCACAACCAAGCGGGAGAAAAAAATACACAAGACAGGCGCAGGGCGCGCTTTCGTTCCGTTCGTGCGAATTTAAAAATAAAAAAATGAGTAGATATTTATCCTAATTTAGAAAATTGGGTAGGTATTTTTTAATTGAAGTTTCTTTTCTTTCCAAAATTTTAATTTTATTTTCTTGCTTGGTTTTTGGAGGCAGTGCGCGCGCACGAGCGCACTTATTGAGAAGCCGCCCCTGCATTGAATTAAAAATATTGCATTTATAGGCGCATATTCAATCGGCTATTAAATTATTCAAATTAACATAAAATAATGTTTATCAGAACTTACCATGATGTATCTTCAAAGAATCGCAAAGAAACAAACAAACAAAAACCTTTTGTTTTCTTCAAACACGATATTCCGGGACGAGGTTTCACTTCTAACTATTGTTTTTAAAATAGAAAAGCCAGCACGGATACACACACACACTATGCAATTTTAAGACGATTTCCTACTTTTACAAGGTTACACACTGAATCGAGCGATTTTATGTTAGACCAAGAGCTCATCCTAACAACGTAATTTATAACAGAATCGTCTAAAAACTAAAAAGCCCTTATTGTAAGGCTGAACTAACCCAAAAAACGACGATGCTAAACACAAACACAAAATATGTTAGCAAAACCAGATTGGTTGGATTGAGGGGGGCCCTATACGCCTTGCGTCCTTGTATCTTGGCTTGCATTCTTTATTCATTCATTTTGTGCACTTGGTACAGGTCGTACCGTCTATGAGCATAATGCAGTTTATATGCAATGGTGCCACGTTTACGTTATGGTACTGATATAGGGTGACCTTAGGTGAATTTCATTGGTTGAAAACCTTAATGTTTGAAACCAAGGTTGTTTGAAAGAGGTAGGTTGGATGATAACTTTTATGACGTCATCTGGATGCCTAAAATAATGCAAATCTCCATTAGATCTTCCTTGCATTGCCTTTCTACAAGTGAGTCGGGAAGATAAGTTGCGACTAGAGGATGAGAATCCCCCCTCTGATGACGTTATCTGTTTACCATTACCAGACAACCTATTAACTTCAGAAACCTTGGGTTGAAATTAGTTTTCTGACTTGCTGACTATTTTCAACCAATGAAATTCGTGCTGACTAGTTTGTGATTGCTGCAGAAACAGACCTATTATGCTGTGTCTTCTTCTTAGCAACGTGGAATAGAGAGAGATAAAAAAGGTAGTTAGCATTAAAAAGAATAACTGCTCTGAGAAATGATGGCGTAAAGCAGGACGCGCACTGAATCGACTCGGACCGGTCGACTCGGCGAAGAGCATTCGGTAGTTTTTGATACTCATGCAATTAAATGAGACTCCGCGCACGGCATCGGACTCGTCGACTCGACGTGGTCGACTCGAGTCTCATTTAATTGCATGAGTATCAAAAACTACCGAATGCTCTTCGCCGAGTCGACCGGTCCGAGTCGATTCAGTGCGCGTCCTGCTTAAATGACGTAAATCGCAAATGTAGAAATGTCGTTAGTTATTGACAATTTTTCGTAATTTTTTTTAAAGAAAAACTTGATTATGATCGGATCCGAATCGCTGTACGTTTGCTGTACAGGGTGGTTGATTTTCGATGGTTTTATAGGGTACAGCCAAAATGGCCGCAGATAATGAGAAACTGATATACGCTTCCCGTCTTCTTTTTTAGTATGTCATTCAATGGTGTAGTCAGATCTTAGCCAACTAGATTGGTTTGCGAGGTACAGGGTGTTTTTCAAAATCAGCTTATTTTTATAATCCCCTATAACTTCTTACCCATCGGAGATATAAAAAAAGTGCAAAAAGGAAAAATATATGTTTTTTTACGTAGAATCCAGTGGCGTACTTAGAAAAAATATTAGAGTTCTATCTTCTGAGATATTCAAATAAACAGAGATTTTTCAAATGGAACACCCTGTATCTTATTGGTTCAGTAGTTTGGGAAAAAAACTGCGAGTTCAACGATATATAACACATGATATTTTGTTCTGTCCTAAATAGCGAAAAAGAAAAAACACTTTTTTTAAATTGCTTATGCAATAAATTGTTTATTTTTTGTTTTTAAAGTGAGATATTTTAACTTTTTTTTAAATGTTATACCTACCTTTTCTAAAATATCAAATACCTATACTCTATTTTTTCCCAAGATAGATTTTGACACTGTTAACTTTGAAACACAAACAATGCCGCTTATTGGTCGCAACATGTCATTTGCACGACATGCAATGCAAAACTGATTCCAACCTGCAGGGATACAGCATTTTGCGACCAATCAGGGACAAGCGTTATTGTTTATGTTTCAAATTTTTCGATGTCAAAGTCCATCTTGGGAAAAAATACACTTTAGTTGAAAAGTTTGTAAACAAAATATTATGTAAGAATAATTGAGACAATCATTTTTAATTGAAATAGGTAATAATTATTTATTATATTTTTTGTAAAAGCATAGAATCAACTAATTATGTTGTGTTGACTGCGACACCCTGTATCCACTACAGTAAAATGGTCAAAATGTCAACAATATTTCCTTTTTCAACAATATTATAATATTTAGTAGGTAATACTTTTTTGTCGGAATCAAATGTAGGAAAATACGAAAAAAGACTATATTTTGACAAGTTAATAATGATATGAGTGACATAGTGTGTTTCTGTTATTTGACAAATATTTTCAGTTTTAAAGTTAAGAATTTTCATTTGATTTATCATAACTTTATCATTTATTAAAATGGTGTTGTTCGAAAATCTTCATAAAGTTCACATGTTCAAGTGTTGCATTGAAAGCGGAAAAAATGAATATGCAGCTCTAAACTTATATTTTCAGAGATATCCAGAGCGTCATCAGCCAGAAAAGCGAATTTTTAGGCGCTTATATAATAATCTGTGTGAGTTTCGACACATTCACTAAACCTAGAAGCAAATTTCATAATATCGAAAATAGAGAAAATAATGAAATCAGTACTCTTGCTTGTGTTGCTGCAAATCCTAACGTATTTAGCAGAGAAATTGAAATGACGGTAGGAGTAGGCAAATTCACAGTTTTAAAAATATTTAAAAAACACAAGTTTCGGCCATACACTATAAGAAAAGTCCATAGTTTTAAAAAAAGGTATTTTTTGTTTTTTTTTGTTATTTAGGGTAACAAAATATCATGCATTATGTATCAGTTAACTCGCAATTTTTTTCCAAGCTACTGAACCAATAAGACACAGGGTGTTCCATTTGAAAAATCTCTATTTATTCGAATATCTCAAAAAATAAACTCCAATATTTTTTCTAAGTACGCCACTGGATTCTACGTAAAAAAACATATATTTTTCCTTTTTGCACTTTTTTCACATCTTCGATGGGTAAGAAGTTATAGAGGATTATAAAAATAAGCTGATTTTGAAAAACACCCTGTACCTCGCAAACCAATCTAGTTGGCTAATATCTGCCTACACCATCAAATGACACACTAGAAAAGAGGACGGAAAGCGTATATCAGTTTCTCAGTATCTTCGGCCATTTTGGCTGTACCCTATAAAACCATCGAAAATCAACCACCCTGTACAAAATCAAATGCTGGACAGACTTTGAAAATGCTGTACAATACAGCGAAATGCTGTACGTATGGTCACCCTATACTGATATCCAGTACTTATACATATAATGTTAGTTCTTATGATGGCTGATATGGAATGGATGCTGGATATATTTTTTTCTACTCAGCCAAAGTTTGGGTTCATGATAAATATACAAGAATGAATAGATAAATTATTTTCCGGTCAAGTTCTATGCGCCATAGGTGACCGGCAGAACACAATAATTAAATGGTTTCAGAATCGACGTTGAAAAGGTTGAAACCTTGAACACATCTTGCATTCTTCCATATATGCTGCTCATCCTACAGTACCTATTCTGCTGGACAGTTTACAGGTAAGGTTCGTTTCTCGAGGGTTCATACTTTTGTTATCGAACACGCCATAACTTGAAAAAAAAAGGATTGTCGTAGATTAATTCATATGACACATTCAATTTTTTTGACAAATTAAAACGAATTACTTCTGGCTTAAGAACCGACGAACGTTTTTGACGTCATTTATTTGTTTCAGTCAATTTCTATTTGTTAAAAAAGGAAGGCAAATTTTGTCAAAAGTATGAACCCTCATGAAACAAAGTTTATGTGCTTATTTCTATTTGGGTCTGCTCACTGGGAACCAGGTTAGTCATATCATTTAAGTTTTGGAGTTTCATTTATCATAGGACATTTTTGGATTCTCCTAAATTGTCTTTGATATTAGGAAAATATCGTCCGCAAAGCTAGGTGGCTGAGGTTTTCTTCATCAATGTTTATTCCTTTTCGTTCTCCCCAAGGCAATTTCTTAAAGGCGTGTTCGAAAAGTTTGATGTACACCTTGGGAGATATTTGTCGCCGTGTCTGACTCTCCTCTTTTAATTTCAATTTTTTGAGCAGTAAAGTGAAGATTAATTATTGTTGTCGGTTGTCGGTGAGTTTTTATAAATTATGTAAGTATTCTTGATAACACTGGATTAAGTAGGCTAGTTGGTCGGTAGTTCTATAACCTTTTTTATGTTGCAAGATCATAACTGAATTGTTCCAGTTATCGGGAATGTTTTGGCGATGCTGGCATAGATTTAATTTTTTTCACATAGTGCTCATCCTTCTCTTTCTATTGCCTCAGTAGATATTCCATCATCCCCATGAGCTTTATTATTGTGCATCTTCTTTGGAGCATTTTGTATTTCATCCATAGGGATATCACAGGAATACGTTCCGAACAAAGTTTTTCGAGTGTTAGACGTAGTTCATAATGGCTCACTTTGGTGTCAACAAGACCTTGGACAAGATTTGTGACCGCTGTTACTAGTTACCTACCTATTACCAGGGGGTCAAGACATAGTGCCGATAATGTGCAACATGCGTGAGTCAAGGTCCTAAAACGCTATCTAAAGTTCAAGTAAAGATATTCTTCGAACGAATCGCCATGGACTTAGCTAATCCATTCCCTGCGACAAGCAGTTGCAACAAACACACCCTGGTTATGATGAACTATTTCGGAAAGTGGTCGATTGAGGAGCAGTTGACAAGCATCAGGACGAGCATATCTCTATTTCTGATTGCACATACAGATACATAACACCACAACGTGTTGTTTGGAAGAGAGCTTGATTTACCTGTGACTTGGTGTTTGGGTTAGTTTCGCCGACATGGCAGCCGACGACTATGCTGACTGTTGTTATATTCATAGACATGTTATATCCTTGTTGTAAGGTATTCAGCAATAATTTTAAATGTTTCTTTTTTGAGTTTGATAAATTCAAGGACAAACGACAAATTCATGTATCAATTCCACTTCTTTTCTGTCCCCATTCGAGAATTTTCATCCCAGAATAAAGATTTTAAGAGTTACAGGCAACGGTTCGAAAATTATCTGAAACTCAAGAATGCTTTCGATGATAAAGATTATGTAGCTCAGATGTTGCTCAATTCTTTAGGATTTACGACTCACAGTACCCTCATAGCCCTAGTGGCTCCAGAAAAAACCAGATGAATTCACCTATGATGAGTTAATCGAGTATCTGGAAAAGCACGTATGCCCCAAGAAAAATGTTATGATTTCTCAGCATAGATTTTTATCAACTTACCAACGTGAAAATCAATTTATTTCCGTTAAGACGTGATACTTTGGGACTGCGATTTTATATCGCAGCTAATGTTGTCGATATTTTTCTCGGAGCACAGTTCGTCAGACGAATTTATAACCATTCGATCCGTGAACAGTTGCTTCAATCGACTACCGATGATTTCGACACATTATTGACAAAAACCTCGGCGCTTGAAACATGAAAATTAGCTACTAAAGAGATATCAAATACAGGAAACCTAAAATTTGACCCAATCAATAAGGTTAATCATTTTTCGAGGAAGGATTCATGTTTTCAGAACTGTTTACGTCAGAGGTGCCTGTCAGGAATTAGCAACAAAATTTTTTGTCACTGTATTAATCGAAAGAAAGTCCCAAAAGTATGAAGTCGGCTCTAGATGCTGGGTTTACACTTCTACCAGTTTCTAGTTTCAAAGCACTTGATTTACTATTGGCAAAGAGTACGTTTCCGTCAAATATCAAAATAAATCATCGACTGAAGAGCTATACATAGTACCTACTAGATAATTTTGAACCACCAATAGGACGTATTTGGATCCGACATCTTGGAATCAACTTACAACAAATTGATACTAGAAGTATAACAAATACAAACCAGCTTGATACCGATAGAATATTAAGTGTGGAGGAAATAGCACAAAAGTGTTCAGATATATTTGAAGAGAGGATTGATTTAGTTCCAAATTATACAGTATTATTAAATCTTGGAACTGATGCTATAACCCATCAATCCATAGAGAACAAAAAGTACCGTATGCTCTTCGAGATCGTGTTGACAGAGAACTAGATATTTTAGAAGCTGATGGTAATAATGTCCAAGGTAAATGTCAGCAATTGGGGTTCACTATTAGTTGTAATTCCTAAACCAGATCAAGGGATACGTTTGTGTGTTGACTATGAAGGGGTAGTTAACAAATGCTTGGTTTCACCAAATTATCCGATTCGACGTATCGACGAGATCCTGAATACCTAGTTCAAGAAATTCTAAATATTTTTGTCGTTTAGATCAAGGCATATTTACACCGTCGAGTAGATGATGAAAGTAGCCTGATTTAAAATAATACCACGCACCGTAATACATACAAGATGCATAGATTGCCATTTGGTATTAAAACAGCCCCATCTGAATTTAACCGGATTATCAATCAGACTCCAAACTCCAAACGGCTTACCAAAAACACTTTCATATTTCGATGACATAATAATACATGGATTCACGAGAGAAGTGTGTCAACATAATCTTTTATTATGTTTACAGCGACTCAAAAATTTCGACTTACATTTGAATGAAAGGAAAGGTGCATTTTTCCGAACCAGCATCGAATATCTTGGGCATGTGATGCAACATAATCAAATATCCAAATCTCCAGCAAAAGTTAAAGCCATAGTTGACATGCCTAGACCCAAGGATATAGATGAAGTCGTCGTTTTCTTGGTATATATGCTTACATATTATTCTCGATTCGATTCATACCAAGTGCATCGACCAATGACTTATCCTTTACGAAAATTTCTTCAAAAAAAACAAAAAGTTCTATTGGAATCGTTCTAGGCATAGCGAGTGATCGTTATGACCCCATTTGACACCTGTTATGTTATGTGTATTTGGTTTTCTGTCAAATTCAATGAAATTTTGATATGTGTTAGACCTTGACTTCCTGATAAAATGTTCTCATGGGCCCGAAATAATCCTATGATTAGTTTTTGAGATACAGGTAGTTTAATGTCCCAGAAATATACAGTAAGAATCATTTCAATTGGCACACACTATATAAACATCCCCCGTAATGTGTACCAAAATTTTACTTCATTGACACACAGATAATATAAATATCGTGACAGATTGATAAATCAGTGATGATCATAATAGTTATAGTTATAAACTGTTGAAGGTGAAAGCTGCAGGTAAAATTTGAGGTACTTGGTTTCTCTAATAGAATTTTTAAAATTTTTAGAACCACATATGTTGGACACGGTTCAACCAAATACAGACAAACTATATAGTTTTGGAATCGGGAAATTGTGCTCTTCAAGAATATAGAAACAAATATAGGGCATCCCATTTGAAAAAAGCTGAAAGCATGCAACATTTCACATTTCTGACATTCAATTTTTGTTTCTGACCATGATTTCTAAAAACTAAGCCAATACTGTACAACTTTTGTATTTACAGCTTTCATCTACTTGTAAAGGTGAAGGCTGTAGGTGGGGTGTCAATATATAATAAATTGTTAAAAAAAAAAAATTAAGTCACAAGCTTTTATATAATGCACTAAAAATTAAAAAATAATTTTCCAGCATTCTGATATTATCATAATAATAAAAGCGATGGCCGCAAATCAAAGCATAAGTTAATCTAAATTTGTGATCTAAACACTTAAAGAATATTCAACATAGCAGGTCATCAAAGATATGTTTGATGTGCCGCAATGTTATGCCATTACCCATTGCCATACCTATGTCAGAGAAATGCTGGGGTATCTTGGGTCGGGTTGGGTGGGTTTGGTACCTCTGCATTTTTCTGCTAGACAGATGTTGCAAATAGTGATATTTAATTGATACGGATATCTTATCGTGATAACATCGTCAAAATTTCCATGAGTCGGCCATCGCTTTTATTATTATGAGAATTTCATACATCTGTCAAAACTGGTATTCCAACAATGAATTGACATGTTTTGATTGTTGATGTGAACCAATCAGATTGTAATTACGCGATAATTTGCACTAGTGCAAATTATCAGATAATTGCATACTAACTGGTGCGAAAACTGGTGTTTTGACATTTTTTGACAAAAAATTTAAATTTTTGATTTATGAAATTCTCTCATTAAATACAACTCGTGCAATGGAAATATATTTATAATTTTCGACAAATTTGCACTCATGCTCAAATTTTTTTTTTTTTAGCAATTTATTTTCTACTTTTTAGTCTCAGCTATCTACCCTAAAGCAGTCCTCGGCGCATTACAAACCTTGACTTGGGTGGTGTGACACTAGCGACACATCATTTTTAGCCAACCTAGTGTCATACACTCCTCGACGGGCCACTAACCTTGACTTGGATGGGGTTCTGTTGTACAAACGGGCATCAAAAAGTCTTTGAGAAACAGTTTCATTTATGGATAGGGTGTGGGAAGAGGTGACAGTAGCAATAAAATAACAGAACAGAAGAGTTTATACTAGATTATAATGAAATCGCTGATCGTGAGTTGTTTGGAAACTCATTTTTCTATTGGGGGGGGAGGGTGGGGGTAGAGGAGGGTGGGGGTAGAGGTAGAAATATATTTTTTGTTTGCGCTGTATTGCCATCGGACCTTTATGCATATACCAAATTTTATAAAAGTCATTTGAAGTGAAGTGTGTCAAAAACGCATTTTTCTATGGAAGGGGGTGGGGGTAGGGGTGGGAGGACATTTTATTCTTATTGTTGTATTGTCATCGGACCACTATATGTATACCAAATTTCATCCAAATCGGATAATGGGAAGTGTGTCAAAAACGCATTTTTCTATGGAAGGGGGTGGGGGTAGGAGTGGGAGGATATTTTTTTTCAATGTTGTATTGTCATCGGACCACTATATGTATACCAAATTTCATCCAAATCGGATAATGGAAAGGGTGTCAAAAACGCATTTTCTATGGAAGGGGGTGGGGGTAGGGGTAGGAGGATATTTTTTTCTTAATGTTGTATTGTCATCGGACCACTATGTGTATACCAAATTTCATCCAAATGGGATAATGGGAAGTGTGTCAAAAACGCTTCACAAGATTTGATAGATAGTTAGACAGAACATGTGAAGCTGAATAAAAGCTTGTAAAAAAACACCCTCTACTTGAACAATAACTTATTAAATAAGGTCAGAATTTGTAAGCAGATTATCCACTTTTTGTCAATTTGCCTTTTAACAAGAATTAGTAATATTACTTTACTAAACTAGTAACATAATGACAAGTTATTCGAGTACAAATGAGTGAATTGTTGCGGAACTTATGGGTGGACCTCTGCGGGACGAGCGCAGCGAGTTCTGCAACCATCTATTTAGCAATATGTTGTTTAATTACTATACTAACCTGACTCACTCAAATGTGAGTTATTCTCATTAGTTTAAAAACTACACGTTTCAGGTGAATGTCTTACTGGAACAGTTCAACATTATATTGGTGAGTAGATGGCTGCGGAACTCGCTGCGCTCGTCCCGCAGAGGTCCACCCATAAGTTCCGCAATAATCCACTTATTTTTACTTGAACAATAACTTATTATGTAAAGTCAAAATTTGTAAGATTATCCGCTTTTTGTCAATTTGTCTTTCAATAAGAATTAGTAATGTTACTTTACCAAACTAGTAATATATTGTGACAAATTATTCAAGTACACTGAGAAAACTTCCAGCCAAAAATTGTTTACTAGTGTATTTTCAGCTATCATAGCAGAAATTTTAGCTGAAATTGCAAAACGATCGTATTCTAGTTGTAGGATGCACTTTACTATGTTAACATAATGTCACTTTGCTGTAACAGTAAAAAAAAATTCTGTCACTAATAGTTTTTTCCTGATACAGTAGAAACACTTATTATTAATAAGTATGTTTTCTACCGCGGCAAAGTGCAGCAACTATGAAAAAGTTTTTTATAAGTTTTTTTAATTCAGGGTGTCACGAAAGGTTTGTTACAAACTTCTAGGGATGGTAGATCTCGTAAAAATAAAACTTTTTTCTTAATAAACATGTTTCCGGAAATGCTTCGTTTTCCAGATATACAGGGTGGCCCGAATTTGGGCCTCATCATTGGTATCTCGGTAACCGTAAGAGATACGGGGTTGGTTAAATTATGGCAAAGTTGCGCAATTTTATGACCAATAGAATACCGTTTTAAAACTAGAAAGATTCCGAATACTTCCGGAGATATTCGGAAAAAACCAAAATTTTGTAAAATCGTTTTTATTTTTTCCCGGTCTTATTTGAAAAGCAATTTTAAAATAAATGTCACTTCATCATTGTCACTTCTTCCCCTCTAGTAGATGGTGGTACTAAATTTAAAATTCGACGTTTCGTCTTCAGGCGGCCATCCTTAACTTACGTTTTTTAAATACGAACCTAGATTTTTTATTTGCAATTTTGTCATCTTTGGGTATCCTAAAACCGATCCTTTTTATAATTTTCCAATAACACGGTAAAAAAGCAGGTCCGTATTTGAAAAAAAAAATTGATGATGATTCCAGAGGAACGAAACGTTGGATTTCAAATTTAATACTGCCATCTTGTAAAGAAGAGAAAGTGACAATGGGAATGTGAAATTAGCTTTTCCGAATCATTTTAAATGAAATCAGGAAAAAATTTAAGAAAAACGAGAAATTCATGTTTTTTTCGTATAGTTTTTATTTTTTCCTGATTTTATTTAAAAAAATTGTGAAAAACTAATTTCACCTTGCCATTATCACTTTTTCTTCTCTACAAGATGGCGGTAATAAATTTAAAATACAACGTTTCGTTCCTCTGAAATCATTATATTTTTTTTTTTAAATATGGACCTGCTTTTTTTGCTGTGTTATTGAAAAATTATAAACAGTACCTATCGGTTTTAGGATGCGCAAAGATGACAAAATCGCAAATAAAAAATTCAGGTCCGTATTTAAAAAAAGGAAGTTGAGGATGGCCGCCTGAACACGAAACGTCGAATTTTAAATTTAGTAGCACCACCTTCTAAAGGGGAAAAAGTGATAATGATGAAGTGACATTTATTTTAAAATTGCTTTTCAAATAAGCCCGGGAAAAAATAAAAACGATTTTACAAAATTTTGCTTTTTTCCGAATATCTCCGGAAGTATTCGGAATCTTTCTAGTTTCAAAACGGCATTCCATTGTCATAAAATTGCGCAACTTTGCCATAATTTAACCGACCCCGTATGTCTTACGGTTACCGAGATCCCAATGATGAGGCTGAAATTTGGGCCACCCTGTATATCTGGAAAACGAAGCATTTCCGGACACATGTTTATTAAAAAAAAAGTTTTATTTTTACGAGATCTACCATCCCTAGAAGTTTGTAACAAACCTTTCGTGACACCCTGTATAATGATGTATCTATTTAATATTTTTTATGAGTTTATTCTTATTCTCTTCAAGATATTCTAAAATAAAAAATGTTGGTTTTCTGTTTTTGTCTTAAACAAGATGGCGTAGCCTTATCGGCTTATCCTTTTTTCGAATATTATTATAGGTATTTTTAATTGATCGAGGAGGCAGTGCATTCGTCTCTCCAAGTTTGATTTGATTCAACCAACCTCCTATCCTATCTCATTACTGATCTCCCTATATAAAGGCTCTTGTATTATTGTATTTATTGTTTATGCTCCTTTATAGATTTAAGTTTTTTGATTTTTCATTATAAGAGTATTTTTTCCTTATAATGGGAATAACAATTTTCCATTTTTCTGTCCATATTTTATTTCTATAAAAAAATATAATTTTTAATAAAATATATATTGTTTAATTGTAGGTATTTGTGTTTTATTTTTACCCCATGAACATATTTACCCCACTAATGTCCGTTTGCACCGACTATTTTAAGGAAGCCTTAGCGATAAGTTTTACTTAAAGTGACATTTCTCCACGTAAAAATGTCATTGGATAGTTATCGCTAAGGCGTTCTTAAAATGATCGGTGCAAACGGCCATAATCAACTTTTTAACCATGAGCAACTGACATTATTGTCACTAACTACAAAGTAATTTTATGGTCACACAAAAATACTTTATAGTAGCACCAAATTTACTTTGTAGCCACAATAAAGTTACTTTATTGTCTGCTCTTGTATTATTGTATTTATTGTTTATGCTTCTTTATAGATTTAAGTTTTTTGATTTTTCATTATAAGAGTATTTTTTTCTTATAACGGGAATAACAATTTTCCATTTTTCTGTACATATTTTATTTCTATAAAAAAATATTATTTTTTAATAAAATATATGTATTGTTTAATTGTAGGTATTTGTGTTTTATTTTTACCCCATGAACATAATTATTTACCCTACTAATGGCCGTTTGCACCGACCATTTTAAGGAAGCCTTAGCGATAAGTTTTCCTTAAAGTGACATTTCTCCACGTAAAAATGTCATTGGATACTTATCGCTAAGGCGTCCTTAAAATGATGTGCCATAATCAACTTTTTAACCATGTGCAACTGACTTTATTGTCACTGCAAAGTAATTTTATGGTCACACCAAAATACTTTATAGTAGCATCAAATTTACTTTGTAACCACAATAAAGTTACTTTATTGTCATAAAAAAAAACTGTATAGTCGTGGCAAAGTCACTTTATAGTCACAATAAAGTTACTTTATTGTAACGACAAAGATATCCTTTATAGTCACAACAAAGTTACTTTGCTGCCACGGGTAAAGGCCGGGACACATCTATCATACATTCTTCCGATCCGACTCCGATCACACAATCAAGGTCCTTATTGTTGGAATAGGCGAGCAGCGTTCCCAGGAAAACGCCTGGGAACACTGCACTTTGTTCCAAGAATAAGGACCCTGATTGTATGATCTGAGTCGGATCGGAAGAATGTATGATAGATGTGTCCCGGGCTTTAGACGGTTCAATAAAGTTAACTCTATTACCACAGCTAAGAACTTGGCTGGAGCCTATTCTAAAAAAAAAATTAGCTGTGGTCGCTAAAAAATTGGCAAGGGACATAAGGTAGATTTCTCAGTGTAGGTAAAAACGAGTGGATTATTGTGAAACTTATGGGTGGACCCAGCCATCTATTCACCAATATGTTGCTCAAGTAGAATACTAACCTGATTTACTCAGTTGTGAATTTTTCTCATTAGTTCAAAAACTACACGATTCAGGCGAGTGTCTTATTTGAACAGTTCAACAGTATATTGGTGAGTAGATGGCTGCGGAACTCGCTGCGCTCGTCCCGCAGAGGTCCACCAATAACTTCCGCAATAATCTTCTTATTTGTACAGGGTGTTTTTTTTTATATATTGACACCCCACCTACAGCCTTTACCTTTATAGGTAGAAGAAAGGTGTAAATACAAAAGTTGTACAGTTTTGGCTGAATTTTTAAAAACCATGGTCAGAAACAAAATTTGAATGTCAGAAATGTGAAATTTTGCATACTTCCAGCTTTTTTCAAATGGGATGCCCTATATTTCATTCTACATTCTTAAAGAGCACAATGCCCGATCTATATTTGATTGAGCAATCTCTCATATATTCGGCTCAAAAAATTGTAAAAATACTATCCTATTACTGATTTTTTGAATCATTCTACCTGTATAGGTGAAAGCTGCAGGTGAAATTTGAGGTACTTGGTTTCTCTGATAGGATTTTTAAAATTTTTAGGACCGAATATGTTGGAGACCACTCAACCAAATATAGACAAACTATATAGTTTTGGAATCGGGAAACTAAAAAACTAAATAAGAATATAGAACCAAATATAGCGCATTCCATTTGAAAAAAGTTGAAAGCATGCAATATTTCACATTTCTGACATTCAATTTTTGTTTCTGACCATGGATTCTAAAAATTTAGCCAATACTGTACAACTTTTGTATTTACACTAGAGCTTCGCAAGACCACAAGACTAGTCTTGGTCTTGTCTTGGTCTTGGTAGCAAGACCAAGACCAAGACCAAGACCAAGACCAAGACCAAGACCGGGACCTAATAAATCTTCTCAAGACCAAGACCAAGACTTGACGTTCAAGACCAAGACCAGACCAAGACTCTCTTTCAAGACTCTCGTCTTGGTCTTGGTCTTGAAAAAAAATAAAAAATCAACTCAATATTTATAAAAATATGCAAATTCCTATATCTACTTTTATAGTTATTTATTGTATAAGTGTTTTAGGAAGCATTTTATCCACGCAAGAATGTTTAAACGCGAGAACGAAGTTCGAGCGTTTAATTTTCTTAAGTGGATAAAATATGCAACTAAAACACGAATGTAATACAACGTTTTATCCACAATCACAAGTACCTACATACACTTGGCGGATAGAAGAGAACCTCTGTTGCTGAAAGCGTTGTTCTGAAAGTTATATCGAGGATTCCATTTGCAATAAGCTTAGTATTGCAAACAAAATTCAAGGGGAAAATAGGTGTCCCTCACAAGAGGAGACACCCATTATTCCTGTTCCTGGTAATTCTGCCAAAACACCTATAAACGTGCGTTCCCAAGCTGATGGAAATTATCACCTTTTTACCAACAATAACGAAGTTATAGGAGACAAATCAAACAACGGAGTATCTATTAATATAAATATTAATGTTAATATCAATAAATAAAATAAAAATTTCGTATTTCTTAATTTCATTATCCCACTAGTGGAATAAAGTTATTTTATCCCACTAGTGGATAAAGTATCACTTTAGACGCTTCATATGAGTGGATAAAACTGCCATTATTTGATGATTGTGGATAAATGTCTTTTAATTAAATCAATTCATCTTTATTATTTTTTCAAATTCACGGGAAGGAATTATAGGTTTTAAAAATACATAGTGGAAGTCAATCGTGGTTGTTTTGTAACTTATATTATAATTTTTAGCATTTTTTCTGTTAATTAAAATTATAATTTGAGAATAATTGATGTTTGTTTGTTCCTTTGTGTTGTGGAATGCTTTATGCGGTATTTTTTGACATGAAACGCGCTTGTTGGTAGAAATAGTTTCTGAAGAAGACCAGATGCATGGTCGAAACGTCGGCATATTTTTTTCAGAAAGGGAAATTTATTTTTTATTTCTGAAGTCCTAAACCCATTATCTCTGCGCTGTTGTTATATATAATGTATATTTCAAAAATTTGGTATAATTTTTTTTCAAGACTATCAAGACCAAGACTATCAAGACCAAGACCAAGACTGAGCCAGTCTTGTCTTGGTCTTGAAACGTCAAGACCAAGACTGCATTTATTTTTCGAGACCAAGACCAAGACTGGCCAGTCTTGGTCTTGGTCTTGCGAAGCCCTAATTTACACCTTTCATCTACCTGTGAAGGTAAACGCTGTAGGTGGGGTGTCAATATATAAAAAAACATCCTGCACCTACATTTCTTGGACATTCAAGTACTTGTTTCTCAAAAACTAATCATAGGTTTGGTTCGGGCCCATGAGAACTTTTTATCAGGAAGTCAAGGTCTAACACACATCAAAATTTCATTGAATTTGACAGAAAACCAAATACCCATAAGAGTTGTGCGGGGTCCTTTACCAGTTATTCTAGCTTTTTTTTTTTTTTTTTTTTTTTTTTTACGGATATGCGCACTCGCAAGGAAATGTCCTATCACGCTCGAGAAGCGGCTTGTGATACAATTCCTAAAGGTGTTGCAGGTGTTTTATCACATATTAAAGATGGTGTAGAAAAACCGATAGCTTTCGCTTCAAGATCATTAACAGCTAGTGAAGGTAACTATAATCAATTGGACAAAGAAGCTTTAGCTATAATTTTTTCAGTAAATCACTAGGTACTACATGTATTGATATGGAAAAAAATTCAAATTTATTAGTGATAACAGCCCGCTTACAAGAATTATTCCCAAGAATGCAAAATTACCAGCTATGACGTCTGCCAGTCTACTCAGATACTTTTTCTTCCCTTCTAGTTTCGATTGCTTATGGTAGAATACAGAAGAGGTTGTTAACATACGAATGCATTGCATATGGAAATGGTTGATGCTTGACATCCATGACATAGAGGAAGAGCCGCTTTTAACTTTATAACCCTCAAAAGAAGAAAGGTAGATCCCCGATCCCCGCAGTTAACACCAGTATGGGCAAGACGGTACACGATTATAAAGAGACACAACGCAAGGTGTATCAACTCTAACGCAGATGGTACATCTTGACAACTTGAAGAGGGACACGTCAGTGTTACAAAATTGCATTTGTGAATTGTGACGCCACTGTTACGACCCGAACACGAATATTCAGGAGTGTGTGACTTATAATATTATACAGGTGATTTTCCACCCCCCTTTTTTAAATAGGTAAGATGGGTCCAGTGATATCTTGTTTTAAAGGTATTTTGATTCTCGTCACAACTGTTTCCTTTTTTTGAAAATCGAATGATTAGTTCTCAAGATATTTACTGTCAAAGTTGTCATAGGCTAAATAAGAAACAATTTTCTGGCCCTGTAATTCTCAAATCAACACTTTTCTGACTTTCCTTTTCGACTCGCCAATTTTAATTTTTCAGAAGCACAAAAAAAGAAAATTAACGTGTTCGAGAGGAAAGTCAGGAAAGTGTTGATTTGAGAATAACAGGGCCAGAAGATTGTTTCCTTTTTAGCCCATGGCAACTTTGACAGTGAATATCTTGAGAACTAATCATTCGATTTCCAAAAAAAGTACACAGTTGTAACGAGAATCAAAATACCTTTAAAACAAGGTGCCACTCGACCCATCTCATCTTCCCTATCTAAAAAAGAGAAGTGAAAGTTACCCCACCCAGGGGATGTACCCTTGCAAAATTCCGATGGGGTTAAAAAGCTCATAGGGTATTTAACAGAATCAATGTATTAATCGGGGCTATTACAGAAGCCTTAAAATTATTTGCATTAATAAAACCTAATCTTAAATCCATTTCACATAGCTGGTACACTCCCTATGAGGATATGCCTGGCATAAATTACTTACAAGTTACAAAATTGGCTTGGTGACTAAGACTGCAGTCTTATTAAGGCGATGATTTACCATATACCGGATGTCCTCCAGAGTATTGACCAAGCTATTAGTAAAGTTCAAGCAATTTACAGCTAATTAATTTAAATACATACTGGCATCGACATATGCACCTTTAGTTTCCGCAGTATCAAGATGTGTGTTATTAGTTTCTTTAGGCGATATCCGTATTTAATTTATAATCCGATCAAGAGTAGGACAAAGTGATGTTAATTTGTATTTTACACTAATCTTTTAAAACCCACGTTTATTTTGGCGAAATTAACTCACAAACTATATCATTAGGGCATGCCGATCTTCCCACGCAATGTCTTCCTCATGCCATGGCAATGATTTAATCTTACCAACGGAAGTAGAGAAAGTAGAACTGGTTTATATAGTTATTAAACGGTTCTAAGAATCTTGATAAATGAATGATTGTTATTTGAAACTTCCGCGAAGATTTATTTAGTAGTGATTTAATATTTCTCGTGCAAAGATTGCGATAATTGTTACAGGTCCTGCATTGAAAGGTCAAAAGAGTAAATTAATTATAAGATATTATCCCAAATGTCTCGTTAAGGAAATTACAATATAATAATCATCATTTTTGTAGAGATAACTAAAACTTATTTAGTGTTTTGCACAATTCATAGATTTTTATTGTATTCTCAATAACGAATGAAGTCAGCACAGCACACGAAAGTAGTTTCGTTTCGTAGTGCATAAATAACTAGGGTTACCAATGATAATTATTTTTTCTTTTGTTAATTAATAAACAAATTCTGCTGATGAGGTATTAAAGACTTACAAGGCTAACTGATAATCTGTGTTGTCGTTCTACTGATATTTATTGAACATTGAAGGTCCGTTATGCGAATGATAAAATATGGAAATAATATTGAAAATCTGACATTTGGCTGTGTGATGATCCGGTTTTGATCAAACCTATTTTTTCTATAAAAAGTCATACCTGCATAGGTGATTTTTGGATTTTCTTTGTTGTTTACCTATGTACTCAACTGTACATACCTGCAAATCAAAAAAAAAAGTTAGAAAGAATATTTAACAATCGATAATAATTTATAAACTTTTACAAAAAATAACTACAATAAATAATAAGTATAGCAGATCTTTTTAAAAAATATTGTTTCTAGCACGGTCTGTAAACTTAATTAACAAGTTTGTAGAGTTGAACTAATGAATGCACATACCGCAAGAGTCCAAGATGATGGTTAACATCAGGAACCCGTATATTGTTACGGTTTGAAACAGTAAAATCCATCGTCGTTTTTTTATAGAAAGTGATAATTAAGATTTAAATTATGGTGACAAAAGTAGGCAGTTAATTATTCGACCAATAGTAAAACACAATTACTTGAATCCGGCAATATTAGCGGAAGTGAAATTTAACGGGAAACCACAATTTGGCCACAGTACTTTTTCTGGGAATTTCACTTTGCTCTTCGTTCACTTTTTCGTCGAGTAACTTGAATCATATTAAACCAATAGATTTCGCCAGAATTAGGAAGTAGCAGTAGGTACTACAGTCCACAATGAGGCTCTGTCTTGTAGTCTTTCCTTTTACTATGACATCTCAAAAAAGGAACACATCAAAATAGCATGTTATGTTGATGTGCCTACCTGCATTACTATAACAGTGGATGGAAGTAACTATGTGGAAGAAGACAACAAGTTGCAACGTAGCACTGAAAACTTAAAATAAGCAATTGTAGCCCTATTTGAATACTTTAATGCAATATTTGATAAATATTTTGTAACACTTATGGTTTTTGAGTAATTTGAACTTGTTTTGGACATGTCGGCAAAGTTTCAACTTTGAAGCTTAATTTTTCAGACTCTATACAAGCAACTAAATCCGTTTTTGAAGGTTTTATAGAGAATTTGATTCTCTTCCAGAAAACCTATCATACAAGTTGATTCGTTGAAAGTTACGGAAACTGTGACTAAATTTGTGATAATACCATGGTAGGACTTCTGCAATCTGCAATTTTCTTTAGTCAAAACTGACAATTTCTTTGTAATTTTTTTTCTTATGAGAATAATTATCTGGAAATAACTTAGGATTTGTTTCCAGGTAATTTTGACCTCCTCTTTTGATTAAAAATGTCAAAATTTGAAAAAAGTGGAAAATAGAACATTTCGTTTTTCTATACTAGCCTTTGTATTTTTTATTCGAAATCTTTAATTTGCGATGTTTCAATAAGCATGAGAGATATCAAGCCAATTTTTTCTGCAATTGTAGCCCTCGTCGAATACTTTAATGCCATATTTATTTGATAAATATTTATACCACTTTACCACTAGTTTTTGAGTAATTTAAACTTGAAGTTCAAGAAGAAATTTCGGCAAAGTTTCAACTTTTAAGCTCAATTTCTTAGACTCTATCCGTTGAACTGCATCCATTTTCAAAGGATTTATAGAGAATTTAATCCTCTTTCAGAAAATCTATATGATATAACTTGGTTCGTTGAAAGTTACGGAAACTGTGACTGAATTTGTGACACCATGCAGGACTTCTGCAATTTTCTTTAGTCAAAACTGACATTTTCTTTGTGATTTCTTTTCTCATAAAATTAATTTTTTGGAAATAATTTAAGATTTGTTTTCGGCTAATTTTTACCTCTTCTTTCGATTAGGAAAGTCAAAATTTCAAGAAATTCAAAAATAGAAAATTTAGTTTTTTTAGCCATCTAACCTCTTTTTGGATTTTTTATTCGAAATTTTCAATTTGCAATATCTCAATAACAAGGGAGATAACAAGCAAATTTTTTCTGCATTTCTAGCTCTCGCCGAATACTTCAATGCTATACATATTTGATAAATATTTGTAGCACTCATGGTTTCTGAGTAATTTGAACTTGAAGTTTTAGAGTAAATTTCAACTTTGAAAATTAACTTCTCAGACTCTATAGAAGCAACTGAATCCGTTTCCAGAGGATTTATATAGAGAATTTAATTCTCTTTCAGAAAACATATGATACAAGTTGATTCGTTGAAAATTACGGAAACTGTCACTGAATTTGTGATGCCAAGTCAGGACTTCTGCAATTTTCTTTAGCCAAAACCAAGATTTTTTTCGTAATGTTTTTTCTCACAAGAATAATTTTTTGGAAATAACTTAGGACTTGTTTCCGGCTAATTTTCACCTCCTCTTTCAATTAAAAAACTCAAAATTTGAAAAAACTAAAAAATAGAAAATTTGTTTTTTTTAGCCATCGCCCCCTTTGGATTGGTTATTTAAAATCTTCAATTTGCGATATTTCCATAACCATGGAAGATATCAAGCCAATTTTTTCAGCAATTGTAGCTTTATTTGAATACTTTAATGCAATGTTTGATAAATATTTGTACCACTTATGGTTTTTGTGTAATTTGAACTTGAAGTTTTAGAGTAAATGTTGCAAAAGTTTCAACTTTGAAGCTTAATTTCTCAGTCTCTATAAAAGCAACTGAATCCGTTTTCAGAGGATTTATAGAGAATGGAATCCTCTTTCAGAAAACCTACGATAAAAGTTGATTTGTTGAAAGTTAAGGAAACTGTGACTGAATTTGTGACACCATGACAATATTTCTTTAGCCAAAACTGACCATTTTTTTTGTAATTTTTCTTTAGGACTTCTTTCCGACTAATTTTGACCTCTTTGGATTAAAAAAAATCAAAATTTGAAAAATCTAAAAAATAGAAAATTTCGTTTTTTTTGGTTGGTCCAACCCCAAGAGCACAAGCATATCTAACGATCTACTCCAGATTTGGCATGCTTGATATGCGCCTCGGAGACAGTGTTCTGCGAGTGTTGCTGAGCTAGGTGGAATCAGATGTAAGGGTCTATTTCCAGTGCAGAAGAGCTGTTTCCGTAACTGTATAGTTTCGAAGTAAACTCTAAAAGTTCCTGAATGTGACATGGATTATGGTCGTTTGGCAAAGATATAAACTTAAAGGCTTCGGTTGCCAAGTCACATGCCATGATCCATGTTTTCCATGCTCCTTTCTTGCCTTTTCCACTGAAAAAAGATACACTGTCGCACCCAGTATACGCATGAAATCCTCTTAAGCTCATGCATTTCTCTGTACCTAGCTCATTAGCGATGTTGTGGGTTGCAATGTATATATCTTCTTTTTTTCCCAGACCCAAATAAAATCCACCACAGTTCTTCTAAACCCATAGCCTGAAGCTGATATATGAATGAAATACACAATACCACAACATCAGTATCGACTGTTCGAGCTATGACTTTTTTGGCTCCACTTCCTCCCAATTCTGGCACGATTTTCCAGATAGTTCAGACAAAATATTTTTGGAAGCCATAACACCACCAATATTTGTGACAGTTTTCAAGTTTCCTTCTTCCACTAGACCTTTAGACAAGACAAAAGTACAAATAATTCGCTTTTGTTTTCAGAGAGAGACGCAAACGCAGAATGCACAGAGCTTGGTTTTGAATTTCCGCGCTAGAGTGGAGGGCGCGGAGAAGGTGAATGATGTTGGGGGTGTGCTACTAATATTTTTTAGAGAGATCCTCTTTGTATATTTTTGAATTGTTGTTATGGAGAAAAAGTTATAAGTGTAACAATTATGTTACGGGTAAAACCCTAATATTGGGTAATATAGAATCACCCAGGTTTTATCAGGTTTGTTTGGGTCTGTTTTGTTTTAAACATAAATATACCTAAACAAGCCTAACCAAACCCTAACAATAAACTTAAAATCCTAAACATCCCTGAAAAAAATTATGTATTAGACTGAATCCCCGAATACCTATCTAGGTATTCGGGGATTTTTTTTTACCCGTAACACATAATTACATATATTATGCACCTTCAAATTTTAACTACGTTATTTCATGCTCACCCTGTATAGGTATAATGACTATTAAATTGTTGTTTAAGTATGTCGGTAGTTTCACCGTAAATTTGAAACAGAGAAACATAAAATTAACAAAAAACAATTTCATACGCATTTTGAATAATTTTTAAAAGTTTTTTGACAACCCTGTATAGCTTTTTTATATGAACTTGAATGATAATGTAAAAACTAGTATTTTTAATGAAATCTCCCAAAATTAGTTAAAAACGACATGTTGAACCTTTAAAACCGTTGGTAAAGAAGTATTGTCGATTTATGGTCCGCCATTTTGAAAAATCGTCGCTATTTTGAGTCACAGTCAAAAATTGGGCTGGCCCTGCGGGCCAAATCGCTTAAAATGATCTAAAAAACGTCCCTGTGGAATTTGGTACTTTCAGACAAGTTTGCCAAATATCGTCCTTTTTTGAGACTAACCGCTAGTACTATTAGCACCTTATTAGCACTTATGGTTTCTGAGTAATACACACTTGAAGTTTTACAGTAAATTTTGGCAAAGTTTGAACTTTGAAGCTTAATTTCTCAGGCTCTATAGAAGGAACTAAATCCGTTTTTGAAGGTTTTATAGAGAATTTAATTCTCTTTCAGAAAACCTATAATACAAGTTAATTCGATGAAAATTACGGAAACTGTGACTGAATTTCTGATACCATGACAGGACTTCTGCAATTTTCTTTAGCCAAATCTGACATTTTCTTTGTGATTTTTTTCGCACAAAATAAATTTTTTGGAAAGGACTTGTTTTCGGCTAATTTTGACCTCGTCTTTCCATTAAAAAAGTTAAAATTTGATAAAACTGAAAAATAGAAAATTTCGTTTTTTGAGCCATCCTTTGGATTTTTTATTCGAAATCTTCAATTTGTGATGTTTCAATAACCATGACAGATATTAAGCCAATTTTTTCTGCATTTGTAGCCTCCGACGAACAATTTAATGTCATATTTGATAAATATTTCTAGCACTTATGGTTTGAAGTATACTATCAATGGTTATTTTTCCTAATGATTTATTTCAAGCAGCATTATATTACTGGGACGTTGTTGACTTATGATTTGATGTATTTGGTTGGAATGTTAGTACTTCATGTATTTGCTCCTAAATAACAAAATAAGCCCATGGGCCTCTTCGATAAGCTTGTTGTCAATTATAAGCTTACATATTACCAGTTCCTTAGAGAAAATCATGCATTTTGTTTTATTAGTAGAGATTGATATGTTGCATTGTTCGCGCCCTTTTTAAAATGGGTTTCTCTATACAATGTTTTCTGCGTTTGGCCGGATTAATTAAATCCTCTCTTGTCTAGTCTTTCCAGTACATTTTCAGATTTTTTTTTAATTAAGATTTCTTTGAAGTTTTTGGAAAATGGTTCAGGTGTATTAAATAATTTTTGAAATTCCTGCATAATAATGAAACAACTTGGTGGAGCTAATGCAGGTCGATCTTCTGTTTCATTGCTCTTGTTTCTCTTCGGGTTCTTGATGATAAAACTATAGTTTTAATTTATCATGAACTGCAAGTAAATTGTTTCCGCCATTTATGAAAGCATCCTTACATCCTTTCTGAAAGATAAAACAGCATATTTCGTATTAATAACTGAAGAAGTAAGTCCTATTGATTTTTCTGGCGATTTACTTGCAACTGCTATACCAGGAGTTGGTGTTGGTAAAAGTGCAACTATATTATCTGCTTTTTTGTAGGTAGGTACAATTTTTGGTTTATCTTTTATTTTGTGTTTCCTCTTTTTTCTGCCACCACACTTCTCTAATAATTTCTCTAAAATAGACGAATTCTCTTTCCTAGAATTTGGAAGGCTTCAAAAGTTTTTTATTTTCAGTGATTGATTGATTTTGCATCAGTTATTATCGATGTGGCAGGGGACTGAGAATTCGGACCTGGATCAGGGGTCGTATTTTCGAATTCATTCGAGTATATTTCGTACACGAAATTTGACTGACAGCAATGTAAATTGAATGTGGAGCATTCGACATCGTATCAAATTTCGTATGCGAGAATATTCGAAAATACGACCCCAGGTATTTAACGAGGTGGCATTCTCAATGATTTTTATACTTACAAACACCTTCTTCCCATCCTGAATAAAAATGCGAACCATCTCCGAATTTTTTTTCTCTGCTGGTCCTTTTCCAGATACCAAATCAAATTGGATGGGCTATCAATATATCCTTCAGCAGATTTTGAAGCTTCAACTTTTTCCGGTTTTTCAGACCAGACCTGATTTTTGATTCTGCTGCCTCATCTTTACCAGATTACTTTATTTTTTGTTGTTTTTTCACTTCTAGCATCAACAATAGTTTTTTCTTCACTTTTCTGCGTCCCGAACAGTTGTTGATTTTTTTTTTTTTTTTTTTTTTTTTTGGCATGCGGCCTTTACCATACAGCCAGTTGCAATTTTTGAAGCTAAGACATATACGCTAGTTGTTGATTTATCTTTATTATTTCTATCACTTGAAGTTAAAATTCTGCGTACACTCGATGTTTATGTTCGGCTAGCCAACTCACTATCATTTAAGATTATGTCACTTAAACTCTTAAAGTCTCAAAAAGGAATTTTTTTTGTCTTTTGAAACATTAACTTGTTTTGCCACAGCCTATAAGTTCAATTTTGATTTTAATGTCTGTAGGCGGTAGTTGCATGTCAGTTGATGGTTATTTTCACTTCTGCATCTAATGTAAGCAGAGGCGCAGCAGATTGTTTCGAAGAATTTCACCTATCTTTTCTAATTGCATCTAAAGTCTGCCTCTCTAGCACATGCATTTCATTTTCATCCCCAAAATCTGGGAAATCGAAGACGATCGTTTCTGATGAACTTCTCGATGTTGATTTTTGCCTGAAAGGACCCTCGTGCTTTGCAGCATCTTTCCTTATTTCTGCCAAACAGTCTCTTTCCTGGTGCCTTTTTTTTAAAGCGAGGCATCCAGTTGTGAAACTGTTTTTTCGGAATATTTGTATGGTTCCGTTTGACTTCAATAATATTTTCTTAAACAATTTTGCACTTTTTTTTCTCTAGTATTATTGTTCGCCATCGTATTCTTGAAGTTTATCAGGATGTCTATTTTCTTTTTTTCAGGTTTTTTTTATTTATTTTGAATTTAACTCCGACTGACCTATTCTGTGTTGTTTCGGAATTGAGTTTAGGTGTGTGTTTTCCACTATGGCCATTCGTTTAATCTTTTTGGTCTGAACATAGGTATTCGTTTAAAGGGTTTACCGGGAGGGTTTACTCAACAAAATTATTTCGTGAATTTTTCATCCTTTCTTTTTTTTGTTAGTGTATTGCCAATGTTGCATCTAGCATTCTTCTTTTCTCGAACTATGGCCACAAACAATTATTATTGAATTAATTGGACGATAAGTCCATTTCGGAAGTGGATTGAGTGCCTCTGTCTACACAGAAAAATCAAATCTTGGGAAATAATTTATTGGGTGATTATAGCGTTGATATAATAGGGTCTTTGACATCTCTAAAATGTTTTTGTTCAAAAAACCTAATAGTCCAGGAGGTGGCGCCAAAAACATGCAAGAGTTTTCGCAAGGCGGATATTTTCAAAATAGGTCGTACTTTAATGCTAGAATGCTAGTGTACAGTCAGCACTCACAGTTCCGGGACAGCTGGCTCTGGGACGCGGGCAAAGTTGTAATTTTAAGAAGCATCTAAACTGTTTTCTCAAAGCTCAAAATTTATAGAAATTTTGCACATTATCTGTTTGAAGGTCATAGATAACGTATGTAAATCGTCAGACGTCTAGTTCGTTGCAAAAAGGGGGTCAGACGTCCTCAAAGTTTTTATTTTATGGCATTTTCTTCAAATATATTTGTCAAATACCTGCAAAAATATATTTTGACAGGACACCGAAAAAAATGCCATAAAATAAAAACTTTGAGGACGTCGGACCCCCTTTTTGCAACGAACTAAACGTCTGACGATTTACATACGTTATCTATGACCTTCAAACAGATAATGTGCAAAATTTCTATAAATTTTGAGCTTTGAGAAAACAGTTTAGATGCTTCTTAAAATTACAACTTTGCCCGCGTCCCAGAGCCAGCTGTCCCGGAACTGTGAGTGCTGACTGTACACTAGCATTCTAACACTAAAGTACGACCTATTTTGAAAATATCGGCCTTGCGAAAACTCTTGCATGTTTTTGACGCCAGCTCCCCAACTATAATACAGGTTCCGATACGTGGATGGCATTTTCATTGAAGCACAGGACAAGAAATGGAAATATTTATAAATTATCTTAAAACGTAGTCTAAAAAAAAAAAATGAAAAACAATTTTACGTAATATTCTTGGAAAATCGTTTAGATAATGATTTTTTCTTGATAATTATAATATATACCTATGTTGAAAAAAGCTACTATACATCGTCGCATATTAATAGCAAAAATTGCTTTTGTCGGAACCAAATCATCATCGAATTGGGAAAGTGAACGTAACAGATTATTATAGAAATATAATAAGGCCGTTCAATAGAAGATTCTATAGCAATATTTTTAAAATAAAATCCCTTATACAACACACTGTATATAGGTACATATTTTTTTATGTAAGCTTCTATTATCCAATTTGATCCGCCAATGATTTGACATTAGTCATGAACAATATAAAATAGGTATAGAAAGTCACTTGCAGATAAAGATCAACATCGTTACAAAACTTTCTTGTGTAGAGCATGCATGCATGGGATCGGTTATAGATTTTTTTCAGGCACTTCAGTGGGAACGTTAAATATCCAATCCTTCAAAATTTGTTGTGTAATATAAGGAATAAAGCAATGGGGATATTGAAATTAGAACTTTCTTTTGGCATTTATTTTATTCATTTATAACATTGTTATGTTCTGCTGATTTTGAGTTTTATTAATTGATAATTGTGATATGTTTGACAGTAACACACGAATTTATTTATATGGCATACCAAAAAAATATAGTTAGTTTCAGAAAAAATCTGAGACCGTACTTTCGCTGGGAAATTGACGTTATGGTTAGTAGTACCATCACAACTAAATGTCTCAGGATATTTGTTGAGCATCAATGTAATTGAAAGTTATAGCATTTGATGGGATAGAGCCTCAACTACGAGGTACATAATCGATGATTTTGAAGTGAGACTATTTAATTGAAGCATGCGCACACTCCGAAGACCCTTTTATGTGTTGACATCAAGAATGAACGCCCTGGAAAGCTCAGAAATCATCTGAAGATATGCTTCATCGTATGAATTCTGAAGTCTTACAAAATTTGCCTCAAACTCGTACTTGTCCCCATGTAATTGTGATGTTTTTGGCCCATTGAAGAAAATACTAAAGAAGAGGCGGTTCGATTTGGACAAATAGCTAAAGCTTATTATAAGGAAATGATAGATTTCTTCTATTTATTATTCACTTTTTTCAAATTTTGCCTTTTCTAATCGAAAGAGGAAGTCAAAATTAACAGGAAACAATAAGTCCTAAGTTATTTCCAAATAATTATTTTTAGGAGAAAAAACATTACAAAGAAAATGTCAGTTTTGGCTAAAGAAAGTCCTGACATGGTATCACAAATTCAGTCACAATTTCCATAATTTTCAACGAATCAACTTGTATTATAGGTTTTCTGAAAGAAAATTAAATTCTCTATAAAACTTCCAAAAACAGATTTAGTTCCTTCAATAGAGTCTGAGAAATTAAGCTTCAAAGTTGAAACTTTGCAGTGCTGATAAATATAAATCCTAACTTAGTAGGTAGCAACGTCTCTCAAAAAAGCGATCGTTTTAAATACGAGTGAATAAATTTATCATCATCAATCAGGTATTGACTTTTTCGACCTCACAAAACAATAAGTTTATGGGCAATAAAAACAATATGACATGCCTCGTGTCATGTACCTGTACCATGATGTATACCTATAGGTACTTTTGGGGGGTCATCAAGATATCTATGTACATACGTTTGCCTTTATTTACATGGTACTTTTGTGACCAATAAAACTAAAAAGTCGTAAATTAATAAAATACTGTATACCTACTCGGGAAGGACAAGGCTTTTCATTGATTAATGCCTATATTTGTCGTCTGGTTGTTATGTATTTAAAATGGCAGCTACTGATAAATAATTATTGTTGTACTTTTATGTCTTATGCCTACTTATAATAATAAAAATAAATTGAAAAATCCTGATTAAATATAATAATAATTGTCTCTCTGTTTGGATAAAGAAATAACCATGTAGTTAAACATTTAAAAAAATATATTTTATTCTGGATATGTAGGTAGGTATAACATTTAACTTTATACAGAAACGCATCCTATTAGTGGAAATTAAGTTTTCCTGAAGTATTAAAACATGCACAAGTTTTACTACAAGTTCAACGATCTACTTAACCACATTCTAGCTCCAAACAACAGTTTTTTTCTCTATTATAAATAGCAAGATACACTTGTTCATGTACCAGCTTAAAATTAGACTTTATGATCAGGGGCATAAATTTTTATCGCATGATGTGGCAGCCTCAAACGAAAATCGTTATTCATTTTGTTATATGTGGATGGTCATGCACAATTTAGTATTTTCTAAAGAAAATGTTGTAAGAGATTTTCTTTGAAATCTCACAATCTTAAGTTCACAACTGTAGTACCTAGTTGGTTCTTATTTCTCATTCGAATGTCGCGCCAGAAACACATATGCGTGGACTTAATAAGGAGTTACTCTTCTAGAATTATTAAGCAATTTATTATCTCTATGAAAAATATTGAAGATGATGGATACTTCAAAAACTTCGAAAACTTGTTTCAAGGCGAGAGATCGGACATTCCTAAAGAGTATTCACGAGTAAAGAAGAAGAAAGATGAAACAAACGACGAAGAGAGGAAGTAGAGAAAAGATAGCAGAAAGAAGGGAAACATACAAACAAAGGCTGGAAGAAAACTTTTCCAACAATCCAGGAAAAACAGAAGAGTCATTAGATGATAACAATAGGAGAATAACAACAATTATAACAGAAACAGCAGAACAGATAATAGGCCCACTAGAGAAAACGCCGGACAAACTGTCGATAGAAACGAAACAGCTACTAGAGAAAAGGAGAAAACTGATAACCGAGGGTAAAAGAGACACTATTGAATACACAGAAACCAACAAAACAGCAAGAAAAATGGCGAAACAGGATATACTAAAACATCAAACGAAACAAATGCACTCCCTATTAGAACAGAACAAAGGACTAAATATATTTAAAAGACATAACAGACCTAAGAAAGAGATAACCAAAATAAAAGATGCGAAAAACAACATAGTAGAAGACAGACAACAGATACTAAAAGTTGTGGAATCTTTCTATAGAGATCTGTACGAATCTAAAATAGCAAACACAAGGACAAGGGAAGACAAAATACGAATAGTAAATGCAAACTCAGAAGAAATGCCCGACATAAATATGGAAGAACTGGAGAAAGGGTTATCCCAGATGAAAAATGGTAAAGCTGCAGGAGAAGACAACATTCTGCCTGAAATGCTCAAGGAAAGCGATACTAAGACGAAACAAGAACTAGTGAAACTATTCAATAAGTGCCCAACAGAAGAACATATACCCAAAGATTGGGAGAATGCTGTAGTTGTTCTGATCTACTAGAAAGGTGACCCGAATGATCTCGAAAACTACCGGCCGATAAGCTTACTATCACAAATATATAAATTATTCACCTGAATAATCACCAACAGATTAGAGCGAAAACTCGAAGTTTACCAACCAAAGGAACAGGCTGGATTCCGAAGCCATTATAGCACGACAGAACATCTACACACAGTAAGGCAGATGATCGAGAAAGCTACAGAATATAATATAAACCTATGGATGGCTTTTGTCGATTTCCGGAAAGCCTTCGACACAGTAGAAATCTGGGCAATAATAAAATCCTTGAGAAATGCCAGAGTGGATCAACGTTATATAAACCTCATTGAAAACATCTATAAGACTTCGACAATGTCGATAAGACTTCATGAATCATCTGACAGAATAAACGCCAAAAAAGGAGTTCGGCAAGGGGACGTAATATCTCCAAAACTATTCACTTTAGTGCTCGAGGATATTTTTAAAAATGGGAATGGGAAAACAAAGGATTGAATATACATGGTGAACGCCTGCACAATCTAAGATTTGCCGACGATATTGTACTGTTCGGGAAAGACAAATAGGAATTGATAGATATGTTGGAAGAACTACAAGATGAGGCGGCAAAAGTAGGATTACACATGAACTACACAAAGACCCAGTTTATTACAAATACACCAGGTGCGGACGAAACAATACCGATCCATGACAGCACAATAAAAAAGACAGAAACATACATATACCTTGGCCAAGCTATAACACCGGGCAAACAAAATCAAGAAATGGAAATTGATAGGAGAATTAGACTGGGATGGGCGGCTTACGGTAAGTTAAAGTACATCTTCAGCATGAATATTCCAATGACTTTAAAATCAAAAGTCTATAACGATTGTATACTGCCTGTTGTCACGTATGGCTGCGAGACCTGGGTGATAACCAGAAGAATTAAACACAAATTGGAAGTACACCAGAGAGCCATTGAAAGACGAATTTTAGGAATTTCCCTGAGAGACCACAAAACAAATACATGGATAAGGGAAAGAACCAAAGTCTCCGACATAATAAAAAGAATTGGTTCCCTAAAATGGCAATGGGCAGGACACGTGGCCAGACAGAAAACTGGAGCGGGTATATCACTAGATGGAGACCTTGGGAAGAGAGGAGAAATGTTGGAAGACCCCAACAAAGATGGTACGACGATATAAAGAGGGTTGCAGGCTTGAATTGGTACCGAGTTGCGCAAAACCGAAGACAATGGTCAAATTAGAAAGAGGCCTATATCCTAAGGATAGAAAACGGCTGACAATGGAAAATGGAAATTCACGAGGAGACTAGATATAACTAAGTAAGAAGTCCAGCACGCCATTCAATTATCCAAAAATAGGAAAGCTGCAGGTCCAGACGTTCAATATGGTTTACCGATCGGGCATCATTCCCTCTGACTGGCTTAAATCAACATTTGTGTTGCTTTCGAAGAAAAGTTCTGCAAAAAGATGTAGCGATTATGGCCTTATTAGCTTGAAGAGCCACTTTTTCAAGATTTTTCTCAAGATCATCCTTGAAAGAATATAGGTAAGTACGCAAATTGCGAGTCTTTCACGGGCGAATCACAATTTGGTTTTCGTGACGGTTTTAGCATAAGACTGTTTAGCATTTGAGTGCTAGTTCAAAGATGTAGAGATGTGTCTCTATTCCTGTATTCGCATGCTTCGTTAACTATGAGAAAGCGTTTGATAGGATGCAACATTAGAAGCCTATGAAAATTCTCAAGGATATAGGCCTAGATGATAGAGACCTCAAGATAATCGCAAATCTCTACTAAAATCAGACTGCACAAATCAAGGTAGACCAACAAATGTCTGGAGGAAATACGGATAAAAAGAGGTGTCCGGCAGGGTTGCATCCTTTCACCATTACTTTTTGATATTTATTCGAACGAGATACTTTCAGTAGCCAAATGATCAAGTACCTAATTTTTGAAGACCTTCCAGAGAATCAGCGATTAAAACTGTATCGTCCGCATACCGTAGATTGTTAATGTTCACGCCGTTGATAGAAATTTCCTCAGTGCAGTCTCAGGGCCGTAACCAGGGAGGGGCATTGGAGGGCAATGCCCTATCTTTTAACTGATGATGCCCTATCCTACCTTTAAAACACCACATGCATTAGGGTTCCTCTAGGAAATTTGAGAGTATTAAGAGTAGATAACGAAAGTTGGTAGGTACAGTTATTTTACAGATAGTACAAGTACAAGAGGTCCCTCAAAAATTATTGTCTGTGCACGCCATATTGTTAACTTACCAGAGATGTTATTTATTAAAAAACTTGCCTTCGGCGCCATTACCCTTATTTTGTTAACCTATAAAAAAATCTAGAGGGGGGGGGGGGCAAGTAATGTATGCCTCGAGGTACGCCGTGCCCTATGTCAAATTTGTCATACCCTATCACAAATTTGACTCTAGCTACGTCCCTGTGCAGTCTTCTAATACTTCATTATTACTTTTTGATATTTAAAAAGTTAAAAATCGACAAACAATACGTACGACTGCAGAGAATACAATAGAGACAGAAATGAGAAAACTGCCCTTTCTAGCCATCATTTTAACACAGGCCATGACTTTTTTTCTAATACGTCAATCTTGGACAGTGAGAACGTGTACCGAAAAAGATGCATAAGTGAAATGATTCAAATAACATAACATCTATATATATAAAAATCAAAGTTCACGGGGTATCCGGATATGCGCTCCAAAACCACTTATAGGTTACGCATCTCGGAAAAAGAAATTAATTTTGAATTAATTATTAATTTAATTGTAAACAAACTCATTCACATTACATAACAACATAACCCAACTTTTTTTGACAGCATGAAACAACGTTGCCATATTTCATTTATTTAAGCTTGCATTCAACCGACGTAACTTTATTATTTTTTGAATTCAAGAACGGCTGGACCGATATTGAATTAATACCACGTATCTCTATATGAGGTGAATTCGATTGACCCAGATTAGATCGATTTGGGTTCAATTTAAGTGAACTTCTGATCTAGATCATTTTTTTGTTGATGAGGGTGCACTGATCCAGCTTGAATCGAACACAGTGTGGTTCACTTAAATTGAACCAGATCGATCTAATCCGGTCAATCGAATCGGCTATAGAGGAGAGTGATATAGGCTATTTTTTATCCCGAAAAAAAAAGTTCGGTTGCGTAAAACTCTGATACACTGGAACGCCTATAAACAGCTCGGGGCGCTCTAGAGCAGCTCTGGAGTGCTTAAAATGCGTCACTGAACTCACTGGCAAGCGACTATGATATCGGATTAAAAAAAAAATATTAAATAGAAAATCAACAACAAAATTTGAAAAGAAGTGTATTATTTCAAAATGTATTTACATGCTGGCAACGCAGCGGGTCATTAGCTAGTAACACAATAAATCACAGAACTGATACACAGGGACTCAGCATTCATTATAACCACCTGTTGAACCAATACAAGAATAAAACAATGACAACAACTCAATAAAATTCACCTAATTACCAATAAGTTTTGATCAACAACAACATACAGTAAAGGCGGAAGAAAGAAAAAATACCTCATAAAACATGCCGCCTTTTCTGAACGTAATTGGGGTGTTGCGCTAACTGTCAACGTCAAACCCGGTAGTAGAGAGTTCTCGTGCTGTCCAATTTTCAAATACCGTAACGCTATTTGACAAGTATGATAGTTCTTACGGTATTAGCGTTAGCGGAGCCCGCTATCTAACGGGACTTAGCGGATGCCTTACCGTAACGCTATGCTATGTTGAAATTTGTTTATGCTCCATTTACGTCTGCAAGAACAGCGACTTCTAATAATTTCTCCATGAAAAACACCAAGGGAACATTAATCAAACTCGGAATCTTCAAGATAAATAATAAGGCTATGGTCCGAATATAACCAAACGTTAACCAAAGCAACCGAATTGGTTGACAAGTGGTTATTGAAAATTCCGGTTACTTAGGGAACGTGAACTTCTATCTATAATTTTTTTTCTGTATGAAATAAGAAATAATTGACAGAAACCATTCAAACCGACATCCGATGGCCGGTAACTGTTTTGACATTTGGTTAACCAGATTTCAGGAAACCGAGGTCCAAAAATAACCACTTTTCCAGGAACCAGATTAATTTGATTACTTTCAGACCACAAAACCATCTGGTTATATTTGGACCATAGCCAAAGTTAAGAAAACAAACAAAAAAGTTGAGTTAGATCACTCAACTTAGCTGTCAAAATGTAAACAAAATAAAGGATTAGAGGATTTTTATGTCTTCGTGTCCGAGAACTATGAAATACCATGTAAAATATCGTATTGTTAGCGGTACCGTATTAGCGTAGCGTCTGAGGCACGAGAACTCTCTAATAACCTCCGGGCGTTTTTCAACCCAGTCCCTGAGTGGGGTAATTTGGGCGAACTCTGGGCACGTTAACTCTCGATTTCTGAACGATTCCAGCGTAACGCTCCGAGTAAGCACCTGTTATAGCTATTTATGTACCAAGGGGATTATGTAGATTATAATGCCCGAAGGCGAAACTAGCCCGAGGGCCTATGGCCCGAGGGATATATTTCGCCTGAAGGGCATTATAATCTTGAAATCCCCGTGGTGCATACAATGCTTTATTTTCTACTCAACACAATGTTTTTTCATCAATTTGTTATTAACAAAATCAGTTAAACTTGTGTGACAGAATATTGTTTTGTATTTTGATATGTACCTGTACCTGTGACCTGTACCTGTACCTGCGACCTGTACATAGAAACGAAATAAATTAATATATCTATAAACATCTCATAAGGCAAGGCAACGGTGGTGGTCCTGTGGGTTAACGCGCTGGACTACATGGGAAACATTGATGGTAGACCGGGTTCGAATCCTGGCTAGACCGAAAATTATTTTCGGTCAGACATTTAGTGGCTGCCTAGGGTAAAGTGCAAATTAATAGAACAACAACAACAAAAACACCTTAAGGTATTATAAGCGGGCGTTATAGATCATAACGCCCGCAAAAGCGGGCGTTATGGATCAGGTTGTTATAGGTGTGTTAACGTATTTCGTTTCCTAGGTATTATGGATCTATAATAGTAAAGTAGAAAATGAATTAATTAATATTATAGCTATTTATGTACCAAGGGGATTATGTAGATTATAATGCCCGAAGGCGAAACTAGCCCGAGGGCCTATGGCCCGAGGGATATCTTTCGCCTGAAGGGCATTATAATCTTGAAATCCCCGTGGTGCATACAATGCTTTATTTTCTACTCAACCCAATATTTTTTCATCAATTTATTATTAACAAAATCAGTTAAACTTGTGTGACAGAATATTGATTTGTATTTTGACATGTACCTGTACCTGTGACCTGTACCTGTACCTGCGACCTGTACATAGAAACGAAATAAATTGATATATCTATAAACATCTCATAAGGCAAGGCAACGGTGGTGGTCCTGTGGGTTAACGCGCTGGACTACATGGGAAACGTTGATGGTAGACCGGGTTCGAATCCTGGCTAGACCGAAAATTATTTTCGGTCAGACATTTAGTGGCTGCCTAGGGTAAAGTGTAAATTAATAGAACAACAAAAACAAAAACACCTTAAGGTATTATAAGCGGGCGTTATAGATCATAACGCCCGCAAAAGCGGGCGTTATGGATCAGGTTGTTATAGGTGTGTTAACGTATTTCGTTTCCTAGGTATTATGGATCTATAATAGTAAAGTAGAAAATAAAGTAATTTAAGTCTGTGTTGTTTCGTTTCAATCATGTCACAAATGATTATGTATAATGTGGAGTTTTTAGAGTTAAGTGTTTACGAAAGGTCCTGTTTTGAAGAAGAGTTGTTGTGTCACTAAAAAATTAAGTTAAAAGTTTGAAATTTCGACTACAAAATCGAGTACAATTTACTCGGTTGCTCCTCTACCCTGCTAAATCAAAATATTTTCATGTTTTCATATAGGGATAACAGTGTTGAGATCTGGAATAACCATTGGGTTTTTCATATTTTGTTACCTGTAGTTCAATTAACTTTTTTTTGTACTGACATTTCATAATACGCTATTAAACGATTAAAATCTGTATCATAATGAACTTCATTATGATACAGATTTTCATTATAATACAGATTTTTAATATTATACAATTTCGATAGATGGCACACCAGTCAAGATATTAAACATTTTAAACGGTAATTTTGCGTAAAACAATTATTTTGATAACTATAAAAAAGACTTTGAATTGTTTAAAAGTTACCTAAAGTTTGGGACAAAGGATAATTATTATGGAAATAATGAGTGATAGGGGAGAGTTTTTATTTTTTTCATTATTATACATTGTCAATAGATGGCGCCACGAGTTAGGAAATTTTGATTTTTTTTTTTTGAATGTTGACAGCACTCTGTTTATAGCTTTTCCATGGTAATTTAGCGAAAAACAATAATTTTATAAAAAAAATACTTCAAATTGTCATTAAAAGTTACCTGAAGTTTGGGATAAGGCATTATTATGGAAATATTGAGCGATAACGAAGAATTTTCGGGGATAATACCACGAGAGCTTCAAAATTACCGATAATTTTTCACGATTGCGTGTTTTCTTTAATTTCACGAGTCCGTAGGACGAGTGAAATTTGCAGAGAAAACACGCATGAGTGAAAAATTATCTGGTTCATTTTAAAGCTCAAGTGGTATTTAGAGGATTATTTCACGTATGAGAATGCAATAAATATGGAAATAAATATGTATTAAACGATTTGAACATCTTAACAATCAATACAAATAAATGGTTGCTATCAGGAACCGTTTGTATGTATCAAAAATTAGCATGACAACCATGTATACAATAACATGGGAGAATTATCGCTGTAATTCTCTCTAGTTAAACAAATGGAAAAGAGAATTTTCGCTGTAATTCTGAAAATTGCCACTTGTCTTATGGGATTTCTAACACATGAGTGGAATAATCACTAAAACCTCCAGAAATTACAGAAAGGGCGACAAATGCAGTTAATAATATACTACCGGGCAAGTCCAAGAAAATTTACGAAAAATTATATGAACAATTTATGGATTGGAGAAACACCAAAAATACATCATCCTTCGCAGAAAATGTTTTGATAGTATATTTTGAAGAATTGCAACAAAAAATGAAACCTTCAACTGTATGGACGCATTACTCAATTATAAAATCCCTATTCAAAGTTAAGCATAATGTTGACATATTTAAATATTATCAAGTTTTATCAATGGCATTAGAAAAAATAGTGTATGCAACTCTCATGTAATGGCCATTAATACATGATCATTGCATAATATAGGTACTATTGTTTTTGTGTTTTTTAAGATTTTAAAATTTATTTGTACTTTTTTCTACTGACATTTCATAATACGCCTAAAATTTGTTTCATAATGAACATCATTATGATACAGATTTTCATTATGATACAGATTTTTCAGCCACTGGAATCGAGTATTTTGAACATGAACAGTGCCGGATTTACCAATTTGCCGCCCTACGCCTGTTATAGGCGCGTAGCCAGAAAGTTCAGATGGGGTGGGGGTTTCACTATTGAAATTTAGAAACATTGCATGACCATAGCATAGGGACTTCAGGAAAAAAATTGCGCCGCTGGCGAAAATTTTGTAGAATTTCAAGGTCAATGCTTTATATGCAAAGAATAAAATTTTGAGGGTAAAAAAGTATATGCTAAAACATATAGGTTTCGTGTTTCATGGTTTTTAATTATACTTTCTGATCAAGTGGGGGGGGGGGGCGTTTAACCCCTAAAACCTCCCCCGTCACCACGCTTCTGGCCTGTTTAGAAAGGCCGCTTTCATGTTGGCAGGAGCGGCGCGTGCCTCAAAAAACTGGGGGGCCAAGAAGATGCAGGACTAGGATTAAACGAAAATCATTTTGGGTGCCACGCCCAAAGACGTTTATTTTGAGCATTTTTTCATTTTTTTTTTCTGTTTCGAATTTATCAAAAATCCAACGCGAAACAGAACCGCGTTTCGCATTGGATCTTCGGCTTTCTTTTCCCGATTACTTTTTGTCTTTTTCTGATTTTTTTTTTTTTTTAATTTTGCCGCCTCCCCAGATTTGCCGCCTTACGCCTGTGCGTAACGTGCGTATAGGGAAATACGGCACTGAACATGAACAATGTTTATATCAAAATAACAGACTTGCTTTGGAATTTTGGATTGTTTAAATATGTATTTCGTTTATTAATGGGAGTAGAAAAAATAGTGTATGCAACTCTCATGTAATGGCCATTAATAGACTCGCATGTTATATACGAAATTCGCCTGCGGCTCGTTTCGTATCCTACAACATGCTCGTGTATTAATGGCGATCATTACATGATCATTGGATAATATACTATTATTGTTTCTTATATTTATTTTGTTTTTTTGAATGTTGAATGTTAGGAAAGGATGAAATTTTTTTGCATTTTTTTTTTGAAATTTTTGCAACTTTCTATTTTTCTAATTGTCAATTTTTTTTAATTATTACTGTAGTCGAAAGCGGTGTTTCAAGACATAGATAGGAAATACTAATGTGTATTATTCTTTCAGCCCTAAAGAAGGCCTAATATAAGGCCGAAACGTCGGCGAATTTTTAATCCAAGAGTTTGATTTTTGTCCTCAACCTCACGATTTTCAATTTTCATCCACTACTTCTGAACCAAGGACGCGAATATCTAAACCATGTTATCTCAGAAATTCAATTATTAGATATATTCCATAGTCATCAATTATTTTTTGTCGCGGCGTTATGTGTTGCATATCATATAACAGATTTTAGGTATATAGTTCGAAAAAAACAATGGTGTTTAAATCGGGCTATCTGGGAGCCCCCAAGGAACAAAATTACGTCCCATCCACTATAGATGAGGATTCTGATCCAACCAATAATATTTATTGTGAAGGTTGATTAAACCATCATGCCGGCCCAAATCTAGCTTCATCTGTGAAAAATCTGTGAGATTTCTATAAGTAACAAGAATTAGGCTTCATCAGGATCATTATAGGGGTAAAGGTAAAGTTGATTAGAATCGCCACCACAAGCGATCAGAACAACAGTCCACACAGCACAATGCACAACAGTCTAATGTCGAAGTCTTTATCTAGTTGGCTGATTTGGAAATCATTTTGTTTCTAGTATATACATTGATCAGACCAAAAAAAAATAGACCAACTTTCATGGAAAGATAGAATCGAGACAATCGTACAATCACAGTGAGTGAACTGTTTTACATTACACGTTGGTAGGCATCAAGGTAAGATAAGTAAGTAAAGCATAGAATAAATATTTTGTAACCTTTAATTACTTAATAATAAGCTTAAAGGCTTACGTGACTTTAATTCCCTTTTTGAAGACTAGAAAAACTACGTGAACTTATAGCACGTTGTCAAAACACTAAATTATTACATTAGTGGCGATGTGTAAAATATCAGTAGCTGTGTTCTAACGTCTTTGATGTTGCAAGATTGCGTTTAGATATCCCAACAGATAAACCTCAGGGTTACAAAATCCCAACTAGAATTCCAAAATATGGATTATTAGAATCGGCGTGCAAACCCACAATAAGAACCATACTGAACAGAAATGATTCGAAAATTGACTCAATACCTACTACAAGTAGAGCTAAGAATTATACCCAGTTGACGTCACACACATAACCTCGCAATGACATTTTTGCCCCCCTATCGAAAGTGACGTTATGTGATTTTTGACGTAATAGCTAGCGCCTGCGTGTAAAAATAGACCCTCAAACGCTTTGCTTGTCGAATGTGAGGTTGTGTATGACGTCAGCTAGTGTCTAATTAAATCTATTGATTATAAAAAATATTACGTCATTCACGGAATCCCATGATAAATTCTATAGGTATACTGAATATAAATCAATGAAAAATAAATGACCAATGTGGTCCCCTGTTTCTTAATTTTCCATGCAAGTAACCCTTCAAAACACTGAAGAATTGCCCTATAAAACTCAAAAGAAGGGTTTTAATATTAATTCAACATTATGCCTGAAATATTTATGGTGGGGGGACTCGGAATAGAAATGTCTAAATGGAAATTTGAACAAGCACCAAAGTAAAGAGTGCCTTTACACAATGACGTCGTTGAAGTTAGCAACAGATTCAGAAATGAAAATCATGTTTTTACAGTCGACCAAATAAGTAGTGCCACAAATAAAATAAATCAAAAAATCTATTCTAAAAGATTCTGTAACATCATCAAACTTGGTGGAAATAATACTGAGGGTGATGTACGTCACATACTGAAAAATCATATGTCCAGGGAGGGGTTGAAGGGGGTAGATTCCGCCCCAAAAATGTAAATGAGATCAGATATCGAAAATTTTGTAGCACCACCAAAGTTGGTGGAAATATTTCTTGAACAGATACGAGGGACATATCAAAAAAGCAAATGTTTATCTCGGGGTTGAAGGGGGGAAATTCGACCCCAAAGTTGACGGAAAAAAACAAACTTCCTTGAAAAATTTTGTAGCAGTTTCAAAGTTGGTCGAATTATTGCTTGGATAGATACGAGTAATATATCAAAAAAGCACATGTTTATCTCGGGGTTGAAGGGGAGAAATTCAACCCCAAAGTTGACGAAAAAAATCAAACTTCCATGAAAAATTTTGTAGCAGATTCAAAGTTGGTCCAATTATTGCTTGGATAGATACGAGTAAAATATCAAAAAAGCACATGTTTATCTCGGGGATGAAGGGGGGAAATTCAACCCCAAAGTTGACGAAAAAAATCAAACTTCCTTGAAAAATTTTGTAGCAGATTCAAAGTTGGTCCAATTATTGCTTGGATAGATACGAGTAAAATATCAAAAAAGCACATGTTTATCTCGGGGATGAAGGGGGGAAATTCAACCCCAAAGTTGACGAAAAAAATCAAACTTCCTTGAAAAATGTTGTAGCAGATTCAAAGTTGGTCCAATTATTGCTTGGATAGATACGAGTAATATATCAAAAAAGCACATGTTTATCTCGGGGTTGAAGGGGGGAAATTCAACCCCAAATTTGACGAAAAAACCAAACTTCCTTGAAAAATTTTGTAGCAGATTCAAAGTTGGTCCAATTATTGCTTGGATAGATACGAGTAAAATATCAAAAAAGCACATGTTTATCTCGGGGATGAAGGGGGGAAATTCAACCCCAAAGTTGACGAAAAAAATCAAACTTCCTTGAAAAATTTTGTAGCAGATTCAAAGTTGGTCCAATTATTGCTTGGATAGATACGAGTAAAATATCAAAAAAGCACATGTTTATCTCGGGGATGAAGGGGGGAAATTCAACCCCAAAGTTGACGAAAAAAATCAAACTTCCTTGAAAAATTTTGTAGCAGATTCAAAGTTGGTCCAATTATTGCTTGGATAGATACGAGTAAAATATCAAAAAAGCACATGTTTATCTCGGGGATGAAGGGGGGAAATTCAACCCCAAAGTTGACGAAAAAAATCAAACTTCCTTGAAAAATGTTGTAGCAGATTCAAAGTTGGTCCAATTATTGCTTGGATAGATACGAGTAATATATCAAAAAAGCACATGTTTATCTCGGGGTTGAAGGGGGGAAATTCAACCCCAAATTTGACGAAAAAACCAAACTTCCTTGAAAAATTTTGTAGCAGATTCAAAGTTGGTCCAATTATTGCTTGGATAGATACGAGTAAAATATCAAAAAAGCACATGTTTATCTCGGGGATGAAGGGGGGAAATTCAACCCCAAAGTTGACGAAAAAAATCAAACTTCCTTGAAAAATTTTGTAGCAGATTCAAAGTTGGTCCAATTATTGCTTGGATAGATACGAGTAAAATATCAAAAAAGCACATGTTTATCTCGGGGATGAAGGGGGGAAATTCAACCCCAAAGTTGACGAAAAAAATCAAACTTCCTTGAAAAATTTTGTAGCAGATTCAAAGTTGGTCCAATTATTGCTTGGATAGATACGAGTAAAATATCAAAAAAGCACATGTTTATCTCGGGGTTGAAGGGGGGAAATTCAACCCCAAATTTGACGAAAAAAACAAACTTCCTTGAAAAATTTTGTAGCAGATTCAAAGTTGGTCCAATTATTGCTTGGATAGATACGAGTAAAATATCAAAAAAGCACATGTTTATCTCGGGGATGAAGGGGGGAAATTCAACCCCAAAGTTGACGAAAAAAATCAAACTTCCTTGAAAAATTTTGTAGCAGATTCAAAGTTGGTCCAATTATTGCTTGGATAGATACGAATAAAATATCAAAAAAGCACATGTTTATCTCGGGGATGAAGGGGGGAAATTCAACCCCAAAGTTGACGAAAAAAATCAAACTTCCTTGAAAAATTTTGTAGCAGATTCAAAGTTGGTCCAATTATTGCTTGGATAGATACGAGTAAAATATCAAAAAAGCACATGTTTATCTCGGGGATGAAGGGGGGAAATTCAACCCCAAAGTTGACGAAAAAAATCAAACTTCCTTGAAAAATTTTGTAGCAGATTCAAAGTTGGTCCAATTATTGCTTGGATAGATACGAGTAAAATATCAAAAAAGTACATGTTTATCTCGGGGATGAAGGGGGGAAATTCAAACCCCAAAGTTGACGAAAAAAATCAAACTTCCTTGAAAAATTTTGTAGCAGATTCAAAGTTGGTCCAATTATTGCTTGGATAGATACGAGTAATATATCAAAAAAGCACATGTTTATCTCGGGGTTGAAGGGGGGAAATTCAACCCCAAAGTTGACGAAAAAAATCAAACTTCCTTGAAAAATTTTGTAGCAGATTCAAAGTTGGTCCAATTATTGCTTGGATAGATACGAGTAATATATCAAAAAAGCACATGTTTATCTCGGGGATGAAGGGGGGAAATTCAACCCCAAAGTTGACGAAAAAAATCAAACTTCCTTGAAAAATTTTGTAGCAGATTCAAAGTTGGTCCAATTATTGCTTGGATAGATACGAGTAATATATCAAAAAAGCACATGTTTATCTCGGGGTTGAAGGGGGGAAATTCAACCCCAAAGTTGACGAAAAAAATCAAACTTCCTTGAAAAATTTTGTAGCAGATTCAAAGTTGGTCCAATTATTGCTTGGATAGATACGAGTAATATATCAAAAAAGCACATGTTTATCTCGGGGATGAAGGGGGGAAATTCAACCCCAAAGTTGACGAAAAAAATCAAACTTCCTTGAAAAATTTTGTAGCAGATTCAAAGTTGGTCCAATTATTGCTTGGATAGATACGAGTAATATATCAAAAAAGCACATGTTTATCTCGGGGTTGAAGGGGGGAAATTCAACCCCAAAGTTGACGAAAAAAAATCAAACTTCCTTGAAAAATTTTGTAGCAGATTCAAAGTTGGTCCAATTATTGCTTGGATAGATACGAGTAATATATCAAAAAAGCACATGTTTATCTCGGGGTTGAAGGGGGGAAATTCAACCCCAAAGTTGACGAAAAAAATCAAACTTCCTTGAAAAATTTTGTAGCAGATTCAAAGTTGGTCCAATTATTGCTTGGATAGATACGAGTAATATATCAAAAAAGCACATGTTTATCTCGGGGATGAAGGGGGGAAATTCAACCCCAAAGTTGACGAAAAAAATCAAACTTCCTTGAAAAAATTTTGTAGCAGATTCAAAGTTGGTCCAATTATTGCTTGGATAGATACGAGTAATATATCAAAAAAGCACATGTTTATCTCGGGGATGAAGGGGGGAAATTCAACCCCAAAGTTGACGAAAAAAATCAAACTTCCTTGAAAAATTTTGTAGCAGATTCAAAGTTGGTCCAATTATTGCTTGGATAGATACGAGTAATATATCAAAAAAGCACATGTTTATCTCGGGGTTGAAGGGGGGAAATTCAACCCCAAAGTTGACGAAAAAAATCAAACTTCCTTGAAAAATTTTGTAGCAGATTCAAAGTTGGTCCAATTATTGCTTGGATAGATACGAGTAATATATCAAAAAAGCACATGTTTATCTCGGGGATGAAGGGGGGAAATTCAACCCCAAAGTTGACGAAAAAAATCAAACTTCCTTGAAAAATTTTGTAGCAGATTCAAAGTTGGTCCAATTATTGCTTGGATAGATACGAGTAAAATATCAAAAAAGCACATGTTTATCTCGGGGATGAAGGGGGGAAATTCAACCCCAAAGTTGACGAAAAAAATCAAACTTCCTTGAAAAATTTTGTAGCAGATTCAAAGTTGGTCCAATTATTGCTTGGATAGATACGAGTAAAATATCAAAAAAGTACATGTTTATCTCGGGGATGAAGGGGGGAAATTCAACCCCAAAGTTGACGAAAAAAATCAAACTTCCTTGAAAAATTTGTAGCAGATTCAAAGTTGGTCCAATTATTGCTTGGATAGATACGAGTAATATATCAAAAAAGCACATGTTTATCTCGGGGTTGAAGGGGGGAAATTCAACCCCAAAGTTGACGAAAAAAATCAAACTTCCTTGAAAAATTTTGTAGCAGATTCAAAGTTGGTCCAATTATTGCTTGGATAGATACGAGTAATATATCAAAAAAGCACATGTTTATCTCGGGGATGAAGGGGGGAAATTCAACCCCAAAGTTGACGAAAAAAATCAAACTTCCTTGAAAAATTTTGTAGCAGATTCAAAGTTGGTCCAATTATTGCTTGGATAGATACGAGTAAAATATCAAAAAATCACATGTTTATCTCGGGGTTGAAGGGGGGAAATTCAACCCCAAATTTGACGAAAAAAACAAACTTCCTTGAAAAATTTTGTAGCAGATTCAAAGTTGGTCCAATTATTGCTTGGATAGATACGAGTAATATATCAAAAAAGCACATGTTTATCTCGGGGTTGAAGGGGTTCAACCCCAAAGTTGACGAAAAAAATCAAACTTCCTTGAAAAATTTTGTAGCAGATTCAAAGTTGGTCCAATTATTGCTTGGATAGATACGAGTAAAATATCAAAAAAGCACATGTTTATCTCGGGGATGAAGGGGGGAAATTCAACCCCAAAGTTGACGAAAAAAATCAAACTTCCTTGAAAAATTTTGTAGCAGATTCAAAGTTGGTCCAATTATTGCTTGGATAGATACGAGTAAAATATCAAAAAAGCACATGTTTATCTCGGGGTTGAAGGGGGGAAATTCAACCCCAAAGTTGACGAAAAAAATCAAACTTCCTTGAAAAATTTTGTAGCAGATTCAAAGTTGGTCCAATTATTGCTTGGATAGATACGAGTAATATATCAAAAAAGCACATGTTTATCTCGGGGATGAAGGGGGGAAATTCAACCCCAAAATTGACGAAAAAAATCAAACTTCCTTGAAAAATTTTGTAGCAGATTCAAAGTTGGTCCAATTATTGCTTGGATAGATACGAGTAAAATATCAAAAAAGCACATGTTTATCTCGGGGTTGAAGGGGGGAAATTCAACCCCAAAGTTGACGAAAAAAATCAAACTTCCTTGAAAAATTTTGTAGCAGATTCAAAGTTGGTCCAATTATTGCTTGGATAGATACGAGTAATATATCAAAAAAAGCACATGTTTATCTCGGGGATGAAGGGGGGGAAATTCAACCCCAAAATTGACGAAAAAAATCAAACTTCCTTGAAAAATTTTGTAGCAGATTCAAAGTTGGTCCAATTATTGCTTGGATAGATACGAGTAAAATATCAAAAAAGCACATGTTTATCTCGGGGATGAAGGGGGGAAATTCAACCCCAAAGTTGACGAAAAAAATCAAACTTCCTTGAAAAATTTTGTAGCAGATTCAAAGTTGGTCCAATTATTGCTTGGATAGATACGAGTAATATATCAAAAAAGCACATGTTTATCTCGGGGTTGAAGGGGGGAAATTCAACCCCAAAGTTGACGAAAAAAATCAAACTTCCTTGAAAAATTTTGTAGCAGATTCAAAGTTGGTCCAATTATTGCTTGGATAGATACGAGTAAAATATCACAAAAGCACATGTTTATCTCGGGGATGAAGGGGGGAAATTCAACCCCAAAGTTGACGAAAAAAATCAAACTTCCTTGAAAAATTTTGTAGCAGATTCAAAGTTGGTCCAATTATTGCTTGGATAGATACGAGTAATATATCAAAAAAGCACATGTTTATCTCGGGGATGAAGGGGGGAAATTCAACCCCAAAGTTGACGAAAAAAATCAAACTTCCTTGAAAAATTTTGTAGCAGATTCAAAGTTGGTCCAATTATTGCTTGGATAGATACGAGTAATATATCAAAAAAGCACATGTTTATCTCGGGGTTGAAGGGGGGAAATTCAACCCCAAAGTTGACGAAAAAAATCAAACTTCCTTGAAAAATTTTGTAGCAGATTCAAAGTTGGTCCAATTATTGCTTGGATAGATACGAGTAAAATATCAAAAAAGCACATGTTTATCTCGGGGATGAAGGGGGGAAATTCAACCCCAAAGTTGACGAAAAAAATCAAACTCCTTGAAAAATTTTGTAGCAGATTCAAAGTTGGTCCAATTATTGCTTGGATAGATACGAGTAATATATCAAAAAAGCACATGTTTATCTCGGGGTTGAAGGGGGGAAATTCAACCCCAAAGTTGACGAAAAAAATCAAACATCCTTGAAAAATTTTGTAGCAGATTCAAAGTTGGTCCAATTATTGCTTGGATAGATACGAGTAAAATATCAAAAAAGCACATGTTTATCTCGGGGATGAAGGGGGGAAATTCAACCCCAAAGTTGACGAAAAAAATCAAACTTCCTTGAAAAATTTTGTAGCAGATTCAAAGTTGGTCCAATTATTGCTTGGATAGATACGAGTAAAATATCAAAAAAGCACATGTTTATCTCGGGGTTGAAGGGGGGAAATTCAACCCCAAAGTTGACGAAAAAAATCAAACTTCCTTGAAAAATTTTGTAGCAGATTCAAAGTTGGTCCAATTATTGCTTGGATAGATACGAGTAATATATCAAAAAAGCACATGTTTATCTCGGGGATGAAGGGGGGAAATTCAACCCCAAAATTGACGAAAAAAATCAAACTTCCTTGAAAAATTTTGTAGCAGATTCAAAGTTGGTCCAATTATTGCTTGGATAGATACGAGTAAAATATCAAAAAAGCACATGTTTATCTCGGGGATGAAGGGGGGAAATTCAACCCCAAAGTTGACGAAAAAAATCAAACTTCCTTGAAAAATTTTGTAGCAGATTCAAAGTTGGTCCAATTATTGCTTGGATAGATACGAGTAATATATCAAAAAAGCACATGTTTATCTCGGGGTTGAAGGGGGAAATTCAACCCCAAAGTTGACGAAAAAAATCAAACTTCCTTGAAAAATTTTGTAGCAGATTCAAAGTTGGTCCAATTATTGCTTGGATAGATACGAGTAAAATATCAAAAAAGCACATGTTTATCTCGGGGATGAAGGGGGGAAATTCAACCCCAAAGTTGACGAAAAAAATCAAACTTCCTTGAAAAATTTTGTAGCAGATTCAAAGTTGGTCCAATTATTGCTTGGATAGATACGAGTAAAATATCAAAAAAGCACATGTTTATCTCGGGGATGAAGGGGGAAATTCAACCCCAAAGTTGACGAAAAAAATCAAACTTCCTTGAAAAATTTTGTAGCAGATTCAAAGTTGGTCCAATTATTGCTTGGATAGATACGAGTAATATATCAAAAAAGCACATGTTTATCTCGGGGATGAAGGGGGGAAATTCAACCCCAAAGTTGACGAAAAAAATCAAACTTCCTTGAAAAATTTTGTAGCAGATTCAAAGTTGGTCCAATTATTGCTTGGATAGATACGAGTAATATATCAAAAAAGCACATGTTTATCTCGGGGATGAAGGGGGGAAATTCAACCCCAAAGTTGACGAAAAAAATCAAACTTCCTTGAAAAATTTTGTAGCAGATTCAAAGTTGGTCCAATTATTGCTTGGATAGATACGAGTAAAATATCAAAAAAGCACATGTTTATCTCGGGGATGAAGGGGGGAAATTCAACCCCAAAATTGACGAAAAAAATCAAACTTCCTTGAAAAATTTTGTAGCAGATTCAAAGTTGGTCCAATTATTGCTTGGATAGATACGAGTAAAATATCAAAAAAGCACATGTTTATCTCGGGGATGAAGGGGGGAAATTCAACCCCAAAATTGACGAAAAAAATCAAACTTCCTTGAAAAATTTTGTAGCAGATTCAAAGTTGGTCCAATTATTGCTTGGATAGATACGAGTAATATATCAAAAAAGCACATGTTTATCTCGGGGATGAAGGGGGGAAATTCAACCCCAAAATTGACGAAAAAAATCAAACTTCCTTGAAAAATTTTGTAGCAGATTCAAAGTTGGTCCAATTATTGCTTGGATAGATACGAGTAAAATATCAAAAAAGCACATGTTTATCTCGGGGATGAAGGGGGGAAATTCAACCCCAAAGTTGACGAAAAAAATCAAACTTCCTTGAAAAATTTTGTAGCAGATTCAAAGTTGGTCCAATTATTGCTTGGATAGATACGAGTAAAATATCAAAAAAGCACATGTTTATCTCGGGGATGAAGGGGGGAAATTCAACCCCAAAGTTGACGAAAAAAATCAAACTTCCTTGAAAAATTTTGTAGCAGATTCAAAGTTGGTCCAATTATTGCTTGGATAGATACGAGTAATATATCAAAAAAGCACATGTTTATCTCGGGGTTGAAGGGGGGAAATTCAACCCCAAAGTTGACGAAAAAAATCAAACTTCCTTGAAAAATTTTGTAGCAGATTCAAAGTTGGTCCAATTATTGCTTGGATAGATACGAGTAAAATATCACAAAAGCACATGTTTATCTCGGGGATGAAGGGGGGAAATTCAACCCCAAAGTTGACGAAAAAAATCAAACTTCCTTGAAAAATTTTGTAGCAGATTCAAAGTTGGTCCAATTATTGCTTGGATAGATACGAGTAATATATCAAAAAAGCACATGTTTATCTCGGGGATGAAGGGGGGAAATTCAACCCCAAAGTTGACGAAAAAAATCAAACTTCCTTGAAAAATTTTGTAGCAGATTCAAAGTTGGTCCAATTATTGCTTGGATAGATACGAGTAATATATCAAAAAAGCACATGTTTATCTCGGGTTGAAGGGGGGAAATTCAACCCCAAAGTTGACGAAAAAAATCAAACTTCCTTGAAAAATTTTGTAGCAGATTCAAAGTTGGTCCAATTATTGCTTGGATAGATACGAGTAAAATATCAAAAAAGCACATGTTTATCTCGGGGATGAAGGGGGGAAATTCAACCCCAAAGTTGACGAAAAAAATCAAACTTCCTTGAAAAATTTTGTAGCAGATTCAAAGTTGGTCCAATTATTGCTTGGATAGATACGAGTAATATATCAAAAAAGCACATGTTTATCTCGGGGTTGAAGGGGGGAAATTCAACCCCAAAGTTGACGAAAAAAATCAAACTTCCTTGAAAAATTTTGTAGCAGATTCAAAGTTGGTCCAATTATTGCTTGGATAGATACGAGTAAAATATCAAAAAAGCACATGTTTATCTCGGGGATGAAGGGGGGAAATTCAACCCCAAAGTTGACGAAAAAAATCAAACTTCCTTGAAAAATTTTGTAGCAGATTCAAAGTTGGTCCAATTATTGCTTGGATAGATACGAGTAAAATATCAAAAAAGCACATGTTTATCTCGGGTTGAAGGGGGGAAATTCAACCCCAAAGTTGACGAAAAAAATCAAACTTCCTTGAAAAATTTTGTAGCAGATTCAAAGTTGGTCCAATTATTGCTTGGATAGATACGAGTAATATATCAAAAAAGCACATGTTTATCTCGGGGATGAAGGGGGGGAAATTCAAACCCCAAAATTGACGAAAAAAATCAAACTTCCTTGAAAAATTTTGTAGCAGATTCAAAGTTGGTCCAATTATTGCTTGGATAGATACGAGTAAAATATCAAAAAAGCACATGTTTATCTCGGGGATGAAGGGGGGAAATTCAACCCCAAAGTTGACGAAAAAAATCAAACTTCCTTGAAAAATTTTGTAGCAGATTCAAAGTTGGTCCAATTATTGCTTGGATAGATACGAGTAATATATCAAAAAAGCACATGTTTATCTCGGGGTTGAAGGGGGGGAAATTCAACCCCAAAGTTGACGAAAAAAATCAAACTTCCTTGAAAAATTTTGTAGCAGATTCAAAGTTGGTCCAATTATTGCTTGGATAGATACGAGTAAAATATCAAAAAAGCACATGTTTATCTCGGGGATGAAGGGGGGAAATTCAACCCCAAAGTTGACGAAAAAAATCAAACTTCCTTGAAAAATTTTGTAGCAGATTCAAAGTTGGTCCAATTATTGCTTGGATAGATACGAGTAAAATATCAAAAAAGCACATGTTTATCTCGGGGATGAAGGGGGGAAATTCAACCCCAAAGTTGACGAAAAAAATCAAACTTCCTTGAAAAATTTTGTAGCAGATTCAAAGTTGGTCCAATTATTGCTTGGATAGATACGAGTAATATATCAAAAAAGCACATGTTTATCTCGGGGATGAAGGGGGGAAATTCAACCCCAAAGTTGACGAAAAAAATCAAACTTCCTTGAAAAATTTTGTAGCAGATTCAAAGTTGGTCCAATTATTGCTTGGATAGATACGAGTAATATATCAAAAAAGCACATGTTTATCTCGGGGATGAAGGGGGGAAATTCAACCCCCAAAGTTGACGAAAAAAATCAAACTTCCTTGAAAAATTTTGTAGCAGATTCAAAGTTGGTCCAATTATTGCTTGGATAGATACGAGTAAAATATCAAAAAAGCACATGTTTATCTCGGGGTTGAAGGGGGGAAATTCAACCCCAAATTTGACGAAAAAAACAAACTTCCTTGAAAAATTTTGTAGCAGATTCAAAGTTGGTCCAATTATTGCTTGGATAGATACGAGTAAAATATCAAAAAAGCACATGTTTATCTCGGGGATGAAGGGGGGAAATTCAACCCCAAAGTTGACGAAAAAAATCAAACTTCCTTGAAAAATTTTGTAGCAGATTCAAAGTTGGTCCAATTATTGCTTGGATAGATACGAATAAAATATCAAAAAAGCACATGTTTATCTCGGGGATGAAGGGGGGAAATTCAACCCCAAAGTTGACGAAAAAAATCAAACTTCCTTGAAAAATTTTGTAGCAGATTCAAAGTTGGTCCAATTATTGCTTGGATAGATACGAGTAAAATATCAAAAAAGCACATGTTTATCTCGGGGATGAAGGGGGGAAATTCAACCCCAAAGTTGACGAAAAAAATCAAACTTCCTTGAAAAATTTTGTAGCAGATTCAAAGTTGGTCCAATTATTGCTTGGATAGATACGAGTAATATATCAAAAAAGCACATGTTTATCTCGGGGTTGAAGGGGGGAAATTCAACCCCAAAGTTGACGAAAAAAATCAAACTTCCTTGAAAAATTTTGTAGCAGATTCAAAGTTGGTCCAATTATTGCTTGGATAGATACGAGTAATATATTAAACATGTCTTTTTTGATATATTACTCGTATCTATCCAAGCAATAATTGGACCAACTTTGAATCTGCTACAAAATTTTTCAAGGAAGTTTGATTTTTTTCGTCAACTTTGGGGTTGAATTTCCCCCCTTCAACCCCGAGATAAACATGTGCTTTTTTGATATATTACTCGTATCTATCCAAGCAATAATTGGACCAACTTTGAATCTGCTACAAAATTTTTCAAGGAAGTTTGATTTTTTTCGTCAACTTTGGGGTTGAATTTCCCCCCTTCATCCCCGAGATAAACATGTGCTTTTTTGATATTTTACTCGTATCTATCCAAGCAATAATTGGACCAACTTTGAATCTGCTACAAAATTTTTCAAGGAAGTTTGATTTTTTTCGTCAACTTTGGGGTTGAATTTCCCCCCTTCATCCCCGAGATAAACATGTGCTTTTTTGATATTTTATTCGTATCTATCCAAGCAATAATTGGACCAACTTTGAATCTGCTACAAAATTTTTCAAGGAAGTTTGATTTTTTTCGTCAACTTTGGGGTTGAATTTCCCCCCTTCATCCCCGAGATAAACATGTGCTTTTTTGATATTTTACTCGTATCTATCCAAGCAATAATTGGACCAACTTTGAATCTGCTACAAAATTTTTCAAGGAAGTTTGTTTTTTTCGTCAAATTTGGGGTTGAATTTCCCCCCTTCAACCCCGAGATAAACATGTGCTTTTTTGATATTTTACTCGTATCTATCCAAGCAATAATTGGACCAACTTTGAATCTGCTACAAAATTTTTCAAGGAAGTTTGATTTTTTTCGTCAACTTTGGGGTTGAATTTCCCCCCTTCATCCCCGAGATAAACATGTGCTTTTTTGATATATTACTCGTATCTATCCAAGCAATAATTGGACCAACTTTGAATCTGCTACAAAATTTTTCAAGGAAGTTTGATTTTTTTCGTCAACTTTGGGGTTGAATTTCCCCCCTTCATCCCCGAGATAAACATGTGCTTTTTTGATATATTACTCGTATCTATCCAAGCAATAATTGGACCAACTTTGAATCTGCTACAAAATTTTTCAAGGAAGTTTGATTTTTTTCGTCAACTTTGGGGTTGAATTTCCCCCCTTCATCCCCGAGATAAACATGTGCTTTTTTGATATTTTACTCGTATCTATCCAAGCAATAATTGGACCAACTTTGAATCTGCTACAAAATTTTTCAAGGAAGTTTGATTTTTTTCGTCAACTTTGGGGTTGAATTTCCCCCCTTCATCCCCGAGATAAACATGTGCTTTTTTGATATTTTACTCGTATCTATCCAAGCAATAATTGGACCAACTTTGAATCTGCTACAAAATTTTTCAAGGAAGTTTGATTTTTTTCGTCAACTTTGGGGTTGAATTTCCCCCCTTCAACCCCGAGATAAACATGTGCTTTTTTGATATATTACTCGTATCTATCCAAGCAATAATTGGACCAACTTTGAATCTGCTACAAAATTTTTCAAGGAAGTTTGATTTTTTTCGTCAACTTTGGGGTTGAATTTCCCCCCTTCATCCCCGAGATAAACATGTGCTTTTTTGATATTTTACTCGTATCTATCCAAGCAATAATTGGACCAACTTTGAATCTGCTACAAAATTTTTCAAGGAAGTTTGATTTTTTTCGTCAATTTTGGGGTTGAATTTCCCCCCTTCATCCCCGAGATAAACATGTGCTTTTTTGATATATTACTCGTATCTATCCAAGCAATAATTGGACCAACTTTGAATCTGCTACAAAATTTTTCAAGGAAGTTTGATTTTTTTCGTCAACTTTGGGGTTGAATTTCCCCCCTTCAACCCCGAGATAAACATGTGCTTTTTTGATATTTTACTCGTATCTATCCAAGCAATAATTGGACCAACTTTGAATCTGCTACAAAATTTTTCAAGGAAGTTTGATTTTTTTCGTCAACTTTGGGGTTGAATTTCCCCCCTTCATCCCCGAGATAAACATGTGCTTTTTTGATATTTTACTCGTATCTATCCAAGCAATAATTGGACCAACTTTGAATCTGCTACAAAATTTTTCAAGGAAGTTTGATTTTTTTCGTCAACTTTGGGGTTGAATTTCCCCCCTTCAACCCCGAGATAAACATGTGCTTTTTTGATATATTACTCGTATCTATCCAAGCAATAATTGGACCAACTTTGAATCTGCTACAAAATTTTTCAAGGAAGTTTGATTTTTTTCGTCAACTTTGGGGTTGAATTTCCCCCCTTCATCCCCGAGATAAACATGTGCTTTTTTGATATTTTACTCGTATCTATCCAAGCAATAATTGGACCAACTTTGAATCTGCTACAAAATTTTTCAAGGAAGTTTGATTTTTTTCGTCAACTTTGGGGTTGAATTTCCCCCCTTCAACCCCGAGATAAACATGTGCTTTTTTGATATATTACTCGTATCTATCCAAGCAATAATTGGACCAACTTTGAATCTGCTACAAAATTTTTCAAGGAAGTTTGATTTTTTTCGTCAACTTTGGGGTTGAATTTCCCCCCTTCATCCCCGAGATAAACATGTGCTTTTTTGATATATTACTCGTATCTATCCAAGCAATAATTGGACCAACTTTGAATCTGCTACAAAATTTTTCAAGGAAGTTTGATTTTTTTCGTCAACTTTGGGGTTGAATTTCCCCCCTTCATCCCCGAGATAAACATGTGCTTTTGTGATATTTTACTCGTATCTATCCAAGCAATAATTGGACCAACTTTGAATCTGCTACAAAATTTTTCAAGGAAGTTTGATTTTTTTCGTCAACTTTGGGGTTGAATTTCCCCCCTTCAACCCCGAGATAAACATGTGCTTTTTTGATATATTACTCGTATCTATCCAAGCAATAATTGGACCAACTTTGAATCTGCTACAAAATTTTTCAAGGAAGTTTGATTTTTTTCGTCAACTTTGGGGTTGAATTTCCCCCCTTCATCCCCGAGATAAACATGTGCTTTTTTGATATTTTACTCGTATCTATCCAAGCAATAATTGGACCAACTTTGAATCTGCTACAAAATTTTTCAAGGAAGTTTGATTTTTTTCGTCAACTTTGGGGTTGAATTTCCCCCCTTCATCCCCGAGATAAACATGTGCTTTTTTGATATTTTACTCGTATCTATCCAAGCAATAATTGGACCAACTTTGAATCTGCTACAAAATTTTTCAAGGAAGTTTGATTTTTTTCGTCAATTTTGGGGTTGAATTTCCCCCTTCATCCCCGAGATAAACATGTGCTTTTTTGATATATTACTCGTATCTATCCAAGCAATAATTGGACCAACTTTGAATCTGCTACAAAATTTTTCAAGGAAGTTTGATTTTTTTCGTCAATTTTGGGGTTGAATTTCCCCCCTTCATCCCCGAGATAAACATGTGCTTTTTTGATATTTTACTCGTATCTATCCAAGCAATAATTGGACCAACTTTGAATCTGCTACAAAATTTTTCAAGGAAGTTTGATTTTTTCGTCAATTTTGGGGTTGAATTTCCCCCCTTCATCCCCGAGATAAACATGTGCTTTTTTGATATTTTACTCGTATCTATCCAAGCAATAATTGGACCAACTTTGAATCTGCTACAAAATTTTTCAAGGAAGTTTGATTTTTTTCGTCAACTTTGGGGTTGAATTTCCCCCCTTCATCCCCGAGATAAACATGTGCTTTTTTGATATATTACTCGTATCTATCCAAGCAATAATTGGACCAACTTTGAATCTGCTACAAAATTTTTCAAGGAAGTTTGATTTTTTTCGTCAACTTTGGGGTTGAATTTCCCCCCTTCATCCCCGAGATAAACATGTGCTTTTTTGATATATTACTCGTATCTATCCAAGCAATAATTGGACCAACTTTGAATCTGCTACAAAATTTTTCAAGGAAGTTTGATTTTTTTCGTCAACTTTGGGGTTGAATTTCCCCCCTTCATCCCCGAGATAAACATGTGCTTTTTTGATATTTTACTCGTATCTATCCAAGCAATAATTGGACCAACTTTGAATCTGCTACAAAATTTTTCAAGGAAGTTTGATTTTTTTCGTCAACTTTGGGGTTGAATTTCCCCCCTTCATCCCCGAGATAAACATGTGCTTTTTTGATATTTTACTCGTATCTATCCAAGCAATAATTGGACCAACTTTGAATCTGCTACAAAATTTTTCAAGGAAGTTTGATTTTTTTCGTCAACTTTGGGGTTGAATTTCCCCCCTTCAACCCCGAGATAAACATGTGCTTTTTTGATATATTACTCGTATCTATCCAAGCAATAATTGGACCAACTTTGAATCTGCTACAAAATTTTTCAAGGAAGTTTGATTTTTTTCGTCAACTTTGGGGTTGAATTTCCCCCCTTCATCCCCGAGATAAACATGTGCTTTTTTGATATTTTACTCGTATCTATCCAAGCAATAATTGGACCAACTTTGAATCTGCTACAAAATTTTTCAAGGAAGTTTGATTTTTTTCGTCAATTTTGGGGTTGAATTTCCCCCCTTCATCCCCGAGATAAACATGTGCTTTTTTGATATATTACTCGTATCTATCCAAGCAATAATTGGACCAACTTTGAATCTGCTACAAAATTTTTCAAGGAAGTTTGATTTTTTTCGTCAACTTTGGGGTTGAATTTCCCCCCTTCAACCCCGAGATAAACATGTGCTTTTTTGATATTTTACTCGTATCTATCCAAGCAATAATTGGACCAACTTTGAATCTGCTACAAAATTTTTCAAGGAAGTTTGATTTTTTTCGTCAACTTTGGGGTTGAATTTCCCCCTTCATCCCGAGATAAACATGTGCTTTTTTGATATTTTACTCGTATCTATCCAAGCAATAATTGGACCAACTTTGAATCTGCTACAAAATTTTTCAAGGATGTTTGATTTTTTTCGTCAACTTTGGGGTTGAATTTCCCCCCTTCAACCCCGAGATAAACATGTGCTTTTTTTGATATATTACTCGTATCTATCCAAGCAATAATTGGACCAACTTTGAATCTGCTACAAAATTTTTCAAGGAAGTTTGATTTTTTTCGTCAACTTTGGGGTTGAATTTCCCCCCTTCATCCCCGAGATAAACATGTGCTTTTTTGATATTTTACTCGTATCTATCCAAGCAATAATTGGACCAACTTTGAATCTGCTACAAAATTTTTCAAGGAAGTTTGATTTTTTTCGTCAACTTTGGGGTTGAATTTCCCCCCTTCAACCCCGAGATAAACATGTGCTTTTTTGATATATTACTCGTATCTATCCAAGCAATAATTGGACCAACTTTGAATCTGCTACAAAATTTTTCAAGGAAGTTTGATTTTTTTCGTCAACTTTGGGGTTGAATTTCCCCCCTTCATCCCCGAGATAAACATGTGCTTTTTGATATATTACTCGTATCTATCCAAGCAATAATTGGACCAACTTTGAATCTGCTACAAAATTTTTCAAGGAAGTTTGATTTTTTTCGTCAACTTTGGGGTTGAATTTCCCCCTTCATCCCCGAGATAAACATGTGCTTTTGTGATATTTTACTCGTATCTATCCAAGCAATAATTGGACCAACTTTGAATCTGCTACAAAATTTTTCAAGGAAGTTTGATTTTTTTCGTCAACTTTGGGGTTGAATTTCCCCCCTTCAACCCCGAGATAAACATGTGCTTTTTTGATATATTACTCGTATCTATCCAAGCAATAATTGGACCAACTTTGAATCTGCTACAAAATTTTTCAAGGAAGTTTGATTTTTTTCGTCAACTTTGGGGTTGAATTTCCCCCCTTCATCCCCGAGATAAACATGTGCTTTTTTGATATTTTACTCGTATCTATCCAAGCAATAATTGGACCAACTTTGAATCTGCTACAAAATTTTTCAAGGAAGTTTGATTTTTTTCGTCAATTTTGGGGTTGAATTTCCCCCCTTCATCCCCGAGATAAACATGTGCTTTTTTGATATATTACTCGTATCTATCCAAGCAATAATTGGACCAACTTTGAATCTGCTACAAAATTTTTCAAGGAAGTTTGATTTTTTTCGTCAACTTTGGGGTTGAATTTCCCCCCTTCAACCCCGAGATAAACATGTGCTTTTTTGATATTTTACTCGTATCTATCCAAGCAATAATTGGACCAACTTTGAATCTGCTACAAAATTTTTCAAGGAAGTTTGATTTTTTTCGTCAATTTTGGGGTTGAATTTCCCCCCTTCATCCCCGAGATAAACATGTGCTTTTTTGATATATTACTCGTATCTATCCAAGCAATAATTGGACCAACTTTGAATCTGCTACAAAATTTTTCAAGGAAGTTTGATTTTTTTCGTCAACTTTGGGGTTGAATTTCCCCCCTTCAACCCCGAGATAAACATGTGCTTTTTTGATATTTTACTCGTATCTATCCAAGCAATAATTGGACCAACTTTGAATCTGCTACAAAATTTTTCAAGGAAGTTTGATTTTTTTCGTCAACTTTGGGGTTGAATTTCCCCCCTTCATCCCCGAGATAAACATGTGCTTTTTTGATATTTTACTCGTATCTATCCAAGCAATAATTGGACCAACTTTGAATCTGCTACAAAATTTTTCAAGGAAGTTTGATTTTTTTCGTCAACTTTGGGGTTGAATTTCCCCCCTTCAACCCCGAGATAAACATGTGCTTTTTTGATATATTACTCGTATCTATCCAAGCAATAATTGGACCAACTTTGAATCTGCTACAAAATTTTTCAAGGAAGTTTGATTTTTTTTCGTCAACTTTGGGGTTGAATTTCCCCCTTCATCCCCGAGATAAACATGTGCTTTTTTGATATTTTACTCGTATCTATCCAAGCAATAATTGGACCAACTTTGAATCTGCTACAAAATTTTTCAAGGAAGTTTGATTTTTTTCGTCAACTTTGGGGTTGAATTTCCCCCTTCAACCCGAGATAAACATGTGCTTTTTGATATATTACTCGTATCTATCCAAGCAATAATTGGACCAACTTTGAATCTGCTACAAAATTTTTCAAGGAAGTTTGATTTTTTTTCGTCAACTTTGGGGTTGAATTTCCCCCCTTCATCCCCGAGATAAACATGTGCTTTTTTGATATTTTACTCGTATCTATCCAAGCAATAATTGGACCAACTTTGAATCTGCTACAAAATTTTTCAAGGAAGTTTGATTTTTTTCGTCAATTTTGGGGTTGAATTTCCCCCCTTCATCCCCGAGATAAACATGTGCTTTTTTGATATATTACTCGTATCTATCCAAGCAATAATTGGACCAACTTTGAATCTGCTACAAAATTTTTTCAAGGAAGTTTGATTTTTTTCGTCAACTTTGGGGTTGAATTTCCCCCCTTCAACCCCGAGATAAACATGTGCTTTTTTGATATTTTACTCGTATCTATCCAAGCAATAATTGGACCAACTTTGAATCTGCTACAAAATTTTCAAGGAAGTTTGATTTTTTCGTCAACTTTGGGGTTGAATTTCCCCCCTTCATCCCCGAGATAAACATGTGCTTTTTTGATATTTTACTCGTATCTATCCAAGCAATAATTGGACCAACTTTGAATCTGCTACAAAATTTTTCAAGGAAGTTTGATTTTTTTCGTCAACTTTGGGGTTGAATTTCCCCCCTTCAACCCCGAGATAAACATGTGCTTTTTGATATATTACTCGTATCTATCCAAGCAATAATTGGACCAACTTTGAATCTGCTACAAAATTTTTCAAGGAAGTTTGATTTTTTTCGTCAACTTTGGGGTTGAATTTCCCCCCTTCATCCCCGAGATAAACATGTGCTTTTTTGATATTTTACTCGTATCTATCCAAGCAATAATTGGACCAACTTTGAATCTGCTACAAAATTTTTCAAGGAAGTTTGATTTTTTTCGTCAACTTTGGGGTTGAATTTCCCCCCTTCAACCCCGAGATAAACATGTGCTTTTTTGATATATTACTCGTATCTATCCAAGCAATAATTGGACCAACTTTGAATCTGCTACAAAATTTTTCAAGGAAGTTTGATTTTTTTCGTCAACTTTGGGGTTGAATTTCCCCCCTTCAACCCCGAGATAAACATGTGCTTTTTTGATATATTACTCGTATCTATCCAAGCAATAATTGGACCAACTTTGAATCTGCTACAAAATTTTTTCAAGGAAGTTTGATTTTTTTCGTCAACTTTGGGGTTGAATTTCCCCCCTTCATCCCCGAGATAAACATGTGCTTTTTTGATATTTTACTCGTATCTATCCAAGCAATAATTGGACCAACTTTGAATCTGCTACAAAATTTTTTCAAGGAAGTTTGATTTTTTTCGTCAACTTTGGGGTTGAATTTCCCCCCTTCATCCCCGAGATAAACATGTGCTTTTTTGATATTTTACTCGTATCTATCCAAGCAATAATTGGACCAACTTTGAATCTGCTACAAAATTTTTCAAGGAAGTTTGTTTTTTTCGTCAAATTTGGGGTTGAATTTCCCCCCTTCAACCCCGAGATAAACATGTGCTTTTTTGATATTTTACTCGTATCTATCCAAGCAATAATTGGACCAACTTTGAATCTGCTACAAAATTTTTCAAGGAAGTTTGGTTTTTTCGTCAAATTTGGGGTTGAATTTCCCCCTTCAACCCCGAGATAAACATGTGCTTTTTTGATATTTTACTCGTATCTATCCAAGCAATAATTGGACCAACTTTGAATCTGCTACAAAATTTTTCAAGGAAGTTTGATTTTTTTCGTCAACTTTGGGGTTGAATTTCCCCCCTTCATCCCCGAGATAAACATGTGCTTTTTTGATATATTACTCGTATCTATCCAAGCAATAATTGGACCAACTTTGAATCTGCTACAAAATTTTTCAAGGAAGTTTGATTTTTTTCGTCAACTTTGGGGTTGAATTTCCCCCTTCAACCCCGAGATAAACATGTGCTTTTTTGATATATTACTCGTATCTATCCAAGCAATAATTGGACCAACTTTGAATCTGCTACAAAATTTTTCAAGGAAGTTTGATTTTTTTCGTCAACTTTGGGGTTGAATTTCCCCCCTTCATCCCCGAGATAAACATGTGCTTTTTTGATATTTTACTCGTATCTATCCAAGCAATAATTGGACCAACTTTGAATCTGCTACAAAATTTTTCAAGGAAGTTTGATTTTTTTCGTCAACTTTGGGTTGAATTTCCCCCCTTCATCCCCGAGATAAACATGTGCTTTTTTGATATTTTATTCGTATCTATCCAAGCAATAATTGGACCAACTTTGAATCTGCTACAAAATTTTTCAAGGAAGTTTGATTTTTTTCGTCAACTTTGGGGTTGAATTTCCCCCCTTCATCCCCGAGATAAACATGTGCTTTTTTGATATTTTACTCGTATCTATCCAAGCAATAATTGGACCAACTTTGAATCTGCTACAAAATTTTTCAAGGAAGTTTGTTTTTTTCGTCAAATTTGGGGTTGAATTTCCCCCCTTCAACCCCGAGATAAACATGTGCTTTTTTTGATATTTTACTCGTATCTATCCAAGCAATAATTGGACCAACTTTGAATCTGCTACAAAATTTTTCAAGGAAGTTTGATTTTTTTCGTCAACTTTGGGGTTGAATTTCCCCCCTTCATCCCCGAGATAAACATGTGCTTTTTTGATATATTACTCGTATCTATCCAAGCAATAATTGGACCAACTTTGAATCTGCTACAAAATTTTTCAAGGAAGTTTGATTTTTTTCGTCAACTTTGGGGTTGAATTTCCCCCCTTCATCCCCGAGATAAACATGTGCTTTTTTGATATATTACTCGTATCTATCCAAGCAATAATTGGACCAACTTTGAATCTGCTACAAAATTTTTCAAGGAAGTTTGATTTTTTCGTCAACTTTGGGGTTGAATTTCCCCCCTTCATCCCCGAGATAAACATGTGCTTTTTTGATATTTTACTCGTATCTATCCAAGCAATAATTGGACCAACTTTGAATCTGCTACAAAATTTTTCAAGGAAGTTTGATTTTTTTCGTCAACTTTGGGGTTGAATTTCCCCCCTTCATCCCCGAGATAAACATGTGCTTTTTTGATATTTTACTCGTATCTATCCAAGCAATAATTGGACCAACTTTGAATCTGCTACAAAATTTTTCAAGGAAGTTTGATTTTTTTCGTCAACTTTGGGGTTGAATTTCCCCCCTTCAACCCCGAGATAAACATGTGCTTTTTTGATATATTACTCGTATCTATCCAAGCAATAATTGGACCAACTTTGAATCTGCTACAAAATTTTTCAAGGAAGTTTGATTTTTTTCGTCAACTTTGGGGTTGAATTTCCCCCCTTCATCCCCGAGATAAACATGTGCTTTTTTGATATTTTACTCGTATCTATCCAAGCAATAATTGGACCAACTTTGAATCTGCTACAAAATTTTTCAAGGAAGTTTGATTTTTTTCGTCAATTTTGGGGTTGAATTTCCCCCCTTCATCCCCGAGATAAACATGTGCTTTTTTGATATATTACTCGTATCTATCCAAGCAATAATTGGACCAACTTTGAATCTGCTACAAAATTTTTCAAGGAAGTTTGATTTTTTTCGTCAACTTTGGGGTTGAATTTCCCCCCTTCAACCCCGAGATAAACATGTGCTTTTTTGATATTTTACTCGTATCTATCCAAGCAATAATTGGACCAACTTTGAATCTGCTACAAAATTTTTCAAGGAAGTTTGATTTTTTTCGTCAACTTTGGGGTTGAATTTCCCCCCTTCATCCCCGAGATAAACATGTGCTTTTTTGATATTTTACTCGTATCTATCCAAGCAATAATTGGACCAACTTTGAATCTGCTACAAAATTTTTCAAGGAAGTTTGATTTTTTTCGTCAACTTTGGGGTTGAATTTCCCCCCTTCAACCCCGAGATAAACATGTGCTTTTTTGATATATTACTCGTATCTATCCAAGCAATAATTGGACCAACTTTGAATCTGCTACAAAATTTTTCAAGGAAGTTGAAGTTTGATTTTTTTCGTCAAATTTGGGGTTGAATTTCCCCCCTTCAACCCCGAGATAAACATGTGCTTTTTTGATATTTTACTCGTATCTATCCAAGCAATAATTGGACCAACTTTGAATCTGCTACAAAATTTTTCAAGGAAGTTTGATTTTTTTCGTCAAATTTGGGGTTGAATTTACCCCCTTCAACCCCGAGATAAACATGTGCTTTTTTGATATTTTACTCGTATCTGTCCAAGCAATAATTGGACCAACTTTGAATCTGCTACAAAATTTTTCAAGGAAGTTTGATTTTTTTCGTCAACTTTGGGGTTGAATTTCCCCCCTTCAACCCCGAGATAAACATGTGCTTTTTTGATATTTTACTCGTATCTGTCCAAGCAATAATTGGACCAACTTTGAATCTGCTACAAAATTTTTCAAGGAAGTTTGATTTTTTTCGTCAACTTTGGGGTTGAATTTCCCCCCTTCAACCCCGAGATAAACATGTGCTTTTTTGATATTTTACTCGTATCTATCCAAGCAATAATTGGACCAACTTTGAATCTGCTACAAAATTTTTCAAGGAAGTTTGATTTTTTTCGTCAAATTTGGGGTTGAATTTACCCCCTTCAACCCCGAGATAAACATGTGCTTTTTTGATATTTTACTCGTATCTGTCCAAGCAATAATTGGACCAACTTTGAATCTGCTACAAAATTTTTCAAGGAAGTTTGATTTTTTTCGTCAGCTTTGGGGTTGAATTTCCCCCCTTCAACCCCGAGATAAACATGTGCTTTTTTGATATTTTACTCGTATCTATCCAAGCAATAATTGGACCAACTTTGAATCTGCTACAAAATTTTTCAAGGAAGTTTGATTTTTTTCGTCAAATTTGGGGTTGAATTTACCCCCTTCAACCCCGAGATAAACATGTGCTTTTTTGATATTTTACTCGTATCTGTCCAAGCAATAATTGGACCAACTTTGAATCTGCTACAAAATTTTTCAAGGAAGTTTGATTTTTTTCGTCAACTTTGGGGTTGAATTTCCCCCCTTCAACCCCGAGATAAACATGTGCTTTTTTGATATTTTACTCGTATCTGTCCAAGCAATAATTGGACCAACTTTGAATCTGCTACAAAATTTTTCAAGGAAGTTTGATTTTTTTCGTCAACTTTGGGGTTGAATTTCCCCCCTTCAACCCCGAGATAAACATGTGCTTTTTTGATATTTTACTCGTATCTATCCAAGCAATAATTGGACCAACTTTGAATCTGCTACAAAATTTTTCAAGGAAGTTTGGTTTTTTCGTCAAATTTGGGGTTGAATTTCCCCCCTTCAACCCCGAGATAAACATGTGCTTTTTTGATATTTTACTCGTATCTATCCAAGCAATAATTGGACCAACTTTGAATCTGCTACAAAATTTTTCAAGGAAGTTTGATTTTTTTCGTCAAATTTGGGGTTGAATTTCCCCCCTTCAACCCCGAGATAAACATGTGCTTTTTTGATATTTTACTCGTATCTATCCAAGCAATAATTGGACCAACTTTGAATCTGCTACAAAATTTTTCAAGGAAGTTTGATTTTTTTCGTCAACTTTGGGGTTGA